>OY997264.1:380561542-381161542 GCA_963921465.1 Triticum timopheevii
TACTTGAAAAGAACACTTACTTCGAACAAAATCTAGACGGATGATATCGCCGGGGAAGTTAGCATATATCTCATGACTAGGTTCTTTTATGCGTAGTGCAATTTTAGTGCCAGCTTTCACTACATAAAACTTAGAAATTTTTGTCCAAAGGTCCGTGCCAAAATAGGAGTGACCATGTTCATCAAGTCTTACAAAAGCAACGATTCTAAACCCATGGTTTGTGTTTAATATGACATCCCTGCAGTCTTTAGTTATGTAAAGGGCAAGATTCTGTACTGTAGATGTTGTTGCAAAGCAAGGGATGTACTGCAGAAGTGGTAAGATTGTTAAAGAATATGGTAACATGCAAATATGGGAGTAACTTAAAGAAAAGTAAAACAATTGAAATCAAAGGACAAAAAATATAACTAAACAGATAGTGTAACCATGATGTCATGGAAATATGCAAGTAATCAAAAGAACAATACATCACTAATTTGCCTAATATTGAAAGTAGAAAAATCCCCTTTGACGTATATGCTGCATGTAGCACCTTTTATCCAAATGTAGTAATATATAGTATATCTTCAGGAAAGTATGCCATGCCAACCGAGGTAGGGTGAGATTGAACATACCGTGCGTCTCCTGAAGTCATCTTGTACGGTGAGATGGAACTCCATGGCTCTCTAGCCGAGGCCGCAATATCTTGATGTGTCTGTGCACTATACACTCTATGAATGGAAAAACCCCTCAAATCAGCTTGAAGAAAAATGAATTGACGACGATTTTGGCTGGGTGATTAAAGGGGGTAGACGAACTGGGATAAGAGATGAGCGAATATTTCAACAAATTATTTACCTTGTTGTCCATGAGAAAAAACCCTCAATATTGCAGATTCCCCAATTGGGCAGAGCTGGATCGATGGCGAGCAGTGTCGAGAAAGTCGATGGCGATAGGCGGTGGCAAGCGGCAGTGGCGAAATGTCGTGGGGTGTGCCGGCGGCCGCCAATGCCGACAGGCGTCGAGCTAAGTGGTTGTCGCAGCGATAGGAGGTGACATGCAGAGTCACGGAGGAGCTAGTCAGGTGTGAATGGGGACCGGAGGGGGTGGCGGGCGGGGTGAGAGTTTTGTGACATGGGGATGGTCAGGGTTTTCTTTTTTCCTTTTTGAATTGGGTGGTGAGGGTTTTCTGCCCCACAAAGCGTTTCGGAGGCAATGGTTTGCTAGATCCAACCGAGTGTGATTAACGTCTATTTTCAAAAAAACTGGGAAAACTAAAGTCCTTGCACACAGTTCCAATCTAGGAAAATAACCAAGTTTTGGAGTGGGTCCACATTTTCTTCATTGGTTGAATCTGAAAATTTTACCCACGCTAATCATTCACCATAATATGCATAAAATTCCATCAACCAAACTGATTGTATCCATATCCCACATTTAGACATATGTAAACATACATATAAGCATACTCAGGCATAGATAATAAGCGTACACAAGCATAGTTCAACCATATTATATAGTTCAACCGACATTAAGCATACTCAAGCACAGTTATAATTAAGACACTACATAGCCATATATAGTTCAATCCCACATCTCATCTGTCGGCAGGCCTGCACGAAGGTGAAGCTTCTCCAGGTACTCAGTGTACCCGGCGTGCGACACCCTATGAGAATACTTCCGCCTGAAGGAGCCAACAACTCGTCCTCTTGCATGTGCCAGAACACTTTCAAACACGTCATCAAGGTTCTGGTTGCAAAATGGGCATGGAAAGCCCCATCCCAGGCCCTAATACGCCTGTTATGATTTCCCGCATAAAGCTCCCTGAGCTTTTGCCTATTGTACCTCCTCTGGTCATCTTCATCCTTGCTGTCGACATCGTCAGATGGCACCTATACATATAGTAAAAAAGGTGGCATCGGTATATTTTATAATAATGCAAATTTAGCAGGCAGAGTTTATGAAACATAATATATCCTGTGACAGCATGAACCCTAAATCATCAAGTGATCTTGATGAAAGAAATGCATTAATAGAGAGCACACAACTTACTGCAACAAAATTAAGAGTTTGATTGGTTTTCTACCAACATTTTGCAAAATCAGAAGGTGCAACACTTGGCAACCTTTTGTGAGATTGGAAAATAAACAATGGAATAAAAACTAATTTGACATCAAATCAATTTTTACATGTCGTAAGGTAGGATTAGGATTTCATGGCTATTTTTAATACATGTCCAAAGACTATGGTTCGATATTTTTAGCACAATCATCTATGTAGATACCAATCTCGAAAAAAAATTGGTACAAACATATATGTAGGACATTCAAAATCAATTGTCAAGTTCTGTCTAGGAATTATTAGCATGAGCACTAACCCTAGTCAGATTATTAGCATAAATCATTTGTACAGATGAAACAATTAATCACTTATCAATTGTACCATTCAAACAATCAATACACTACACGGATCTAACAAAACTTACTCAGATTTCATGGACTGAGATAACATAACCATAGGATTTCTATTCCAAAAAGGGGGAGGCAGGACTAACCAGAGAAACCCTAGGATATATTTGACACATATGGGTGTAGATGACTAACCGGTTCTACGTCGTCATCGGAGTGGTCATCGGAGTTGTTGCCGGAGTCATTGTGGAGTTGCGGCTCTGGCTATGGAAGCACGATGCCGTAGACGATTTCAAGGTCGCGTGAGCCCTCGGCAGTGGCGACGGCAACCTCTATCTCCAGCTGCATGTCGTGCTCAAGTGCTTCAGTAGCCCCGGTGTCGCCACTCCGTCCGATGGGACGCTTCGACGGCATCCTCATATAATGATGATGGTGACGACTGAGAGCAGCGTCGAGGATGTAGGCGGGGAGAGAGTATTGTGTGTAGGGAGAATGGGGGGTGCGGCTGCCTATTATGACTAGCGGCTTGATACGTCTCCAACGTATCTATAATTTTTGATTGTACAATGCTATTATATCATCTGTTTTTGATGTTTTATATGCATTAATATGCTATTTATATTATTTTTGGGACTAACTTATTAACCTAGAGTCCAGTGCCAGTTTTTGTTTTTCTTGTTTCAGAGTTTTACAGAAAAGGAATACCAAACAGAATCCAAATGGAATAAAACTTTCGCGATGATTTTTCTTGGACCAGAAGACAAACGCGGGACTTGGAGATGAAGTCAGAGGAGTCCCGAGGAAGCCACAAGCCTCAGGGGTGTGCCCTCGGTGGGTTCCCTAAGGGCTTATGGGCCCCTCGGAGCTCCTCTAACCCTAATTCTTGGCCAATAAATTTAGAAATATTCTCAAATGACCAGAAACGTCCACCAAAATACTTTTCCGCCGCCACAACCTTCTGTACCTGTGAGATCCCATCTTGGGGCCTTTTTTGGCATCCTGCCGGAGGGGGATTCGATCATGGAGGGCTTATACATCAACTCTATTTGCCCTTTCGATGAAGTGTGAGTAGTTTACCATAGACCTACAGGTCATAGCTAGTAGCTAGATGGCTTCTTCTCTCTCTTTGATCTTCAATACAATGTTCTCCTTGATGTTCTTGGAGTTCTACCCGATGTAATATTCTTTTGCGGTGTGTGTCGAGATCCGATGAATTGTGGATTTATGATTAGATTATTATGAATATTATTTGAATCTTCTCTGAATTCTTATATGCATGATTAAATATCTTTGTATTTTTCTTCGAATTATTGGTTTGATCTGGCCAACTAGATTGATTCTTCTTGCAATGGGAGAGGTGCTTAGTTTTGGGTTCAATCTTGCGGTGTCCTCACCCAGTGACAAAGTAGGGGTAGCGAGGCACGTATTGTATTGTGGCCATCAAGGGTAAAAAGATGGGGTTTTCATCATATTGCTTGAGTTTATCCTCTACATCAAGTCATCTTACTTAAGGCATTACTCCGTTCTTATGAACTTAATACTCTAGATGCATGCTGGAGAGCGGTCGATGTGTGGAGTAATAGTAGAAGATGCAGGCAGAAGTCGGTCTACTTGACACAGAAGTGATGCATATATTCATAATCATTGCCTTGGATATCGTCATAACTTTGTGATTTTCTATCAATTGCTCGACAGTAATTTGTTCACCCACCGTATTATTTTCTTTCAAGAGAGAAGCTTCTAGTGAAACCTATGGCCCCCGGGTCTATTTTCCATCATATATTTTCAGATCTATAAACCAAAAAAACTCAAAAATACCTTGCTGCAATTTATTTGTTTTTACTTTGTTTTACATTTTAGTAATCTTTTATATCTATCTCTATTAGATCTCATCCTTGCAAGTGACCTTGAAGGGATTGACAACCCCTTTATCGTGTTGGGTGCAAGTGTTTGATTGTTTGTTCAGGTGCATAGATTGGAGACTTGTGTGTACATCCTACTGGATTGATACCTTGGTTCTAAAAATGAGGGAAATACTTATCTCTAATTTGCTACATCACCATTTCCTCTTCAAGGGAAAAACCAACGCAAGCTCAAGAAGTAGCACGGCTCGGGCACGCCATTAGTATGGAGCAGTTGGAGCAAGGTAGGCGGCGGTCAAAGGGATGGCTCGTCTCCAGGGGAGCTTGCGCAGCGGACTGTTGGCATGCCTACCATCATTTCACACAACTACTCGCATGCCTCCAGGTGAAACTGTGCAGCGAACACACCTCCTGTCAATTCACACACCTGCACGCACGCCTCCCGGTCTGCCTGTGCGGCGGACTGTCGCATACGTCCTGTCAACTCAAGCCTACTCACACGGCACACAGGACGCGTGGTGACACGTATGTTGTTTTTCTTTTTTGATGATTAATTCTGCTACTTTATATTACTTAACTGAAGCATGTCATGTACATTGTTGGTCTAAAGCCCACAGTTCAGACAAATAATCTATTTCCTATAGTGGTTTCCAATTATTAATAATCTTCCATTGTAAGAAGATTACATCAAAACTTGTCTCAAATTTGACAAAAAGTACAATACTACAGTATATTTGTGTCCATATGACACCACGATAAGTTTCATGAATTTCAACTAAGTTTTGGATTTACTAGATTTTAAAAATCAAGATTCTCAATGTTTGAGATTTCTTGCATGTGGACTAAACATGCACCCAGGGACACACATATGATTTTCCAATCCATTTTGGTGCACTATCACGTGTGCATGTGATGACCCACAAGTATATGGGTTCAACTGTAGCCTTTTCGATAAGTAAGAGTGTTGAAGCCAACGAGGAGCATAAGGAAATGACAAGTGGTTTTCAGCAAGGTAATGTCTGCAAGTGCTAAAATTGTAAGTAGCGGAGTAGTTTGATAGCAAGATAATTTGTAATGAGCAAGTAACGATAGTAGCAACAAAAGTTTAGCAAGGTATCCCAATCCTTTTGGGGCAAAGGACAGGCCAAAACGGTCTCTTATGATAAGCAAAGTGTTCTTGAGGGTACACGGGAATTTCATCTAGTCACTTTCATCATGTTGGCTTAATTCATGTTCGCTACTTTGATAATTTGATATGTGGGTGGACCAGTGCTTAGGTATTGTTCTTAATTGAACAAACCTCCTACTTATGATTAACCCTCTCGCAAGCTTCCGCAACTACGATAAAAGTATTAAGAATAAATTCTAACCATAGCATTAAAATTTTGGATCCAATCGGTCCCTTACGAAGTAGCGCATAAACTGGGGTTTAAGCTTCTGTCACTCTCGCAACCCATCATCTAATAACTACTCCACATTGCATTCCCTTAGGCCCAAATATGGTGAATTGTCATATAGTTGACGTTCACATGACACCACTAAGGGAATCACAACATACATATCATCAAAATATCGAACACATATCAAGTTCACATGATTACTTGCAACATGATTTCTCTCTGACCTCAAGAACAAAAGTAATCATGCTCAAGATCATAGGGGTATTAAATAACATAATGAATCTAAACATATAATCTTCCACCAAATAACCATATAGTAATCAACTACAAGATGTAATTAACACTACTAGTCACCCACAAGCACCAATATATAGTTCTGGTACAAAGATTGAATACAAGAGATGAACTAGGGTTTGAAAGGAGTTTGTGTTGTTGAAGATGTTGATGATGGTGAACTGTTTGTATGCCAAATCTATGTGGATGACATTATCTTCAACTGCACTGATAAGAGATACAGTGATGAGTTTGGGCATATGATGCAAGAGCGATATCAGATGTCCATGATGAGAGAGCTGAAATTCTTTCTTGGTCCTCAAATCTATCAAGATAGGAATGGCATCTTCATATCACAAGAAAAATACCTCAAAGACTGCCTGAAGAAGTTTGTAATGCAAGACTGCAAAGGGTACACGATGTCAATGCTAACCAAAGGCCAACTAGGCCCCAACGACAATGGTAAAGGGTTTGATCAAAAGTTACATCGCTCCATGATTGGTTCTTTACTATACTTATGTGCATCTAGGCTAGATATAATGCTTAGCATTTGCATGTGTGCCCGTTTCCAAGCAGCACCAAAGGAATCGCATCACCTCGTGGTGAAGCGAATTCTTCGATATTTGGCTCACACCCCAACAGTAGGATTATGGTATCCAAAGGGCTCAGCATTTGATCGAGTTGGATTCTCAGATGTTGGTTATGTTGGTGACAAGGTTGATCGCAAGTCCACATCAGGCACATGTCACTTTCTTGGATGATCTCTTGTCTGTTGGTCTTCAAAGAAGCAGAACTGTGTATCACTCTCCACTGCTGAATATGAATACATTGTTGTTGGATCTTCCTGCGCTCAGCTTCTTTGGATGAAGCAAACTCTCAAGGATTATGGCACCAACTTGAAGCATGTGCCACTCTACTGCAACAATGAAAGCGCCATCAAAATTGCCAACAATCCAGTTCAGCAATCGAAGACAAAGCACATTCAGATCCGTGATCACTTTCTCAAAGATCATGTATGAAGGAAGACATTGATATCATTCACGTCAACACTGAAGAGCAATTGGCAGATATCTTCACGAAGCCCTTGGAAGAGAAAATTTTTTGCAAGCTGTGGTGTGAGCTAAATATCTTAGAATCCTCGAATGTCCTGTGAATGGACACACATCCTAATGCTTGTGCATGTTGATGACTTAGATGTGCAACACACGAAGTAACGTATATCTTTAATTCATGAAGACTTACTCTCTGAGTGTGAATACATTAATGTGGAATTTAACTTCGGAGCGGCATGATAATTGTGCACCGTGTCTGGGTCTAATATTTCCTATACGGTGGGTAACGCCACCACCACACTTTCTTGAAGATTTTAGTTTGGCATCATGACTACATTATCTTCATATTTGGTTTGTCTTCAACATTGGTTTATCATCAAGGTTTATCTTCGCAATGTTGTCTTGGTCTTCACTGCTATATATAAATGTCTTCTGTCCTCTACAACATTCACTTATAGCTATGTCTTCAAATTTGCTATTTTCTGAACTAAGTGAATGTGATCGGACCCTAGCCCCTTCTATGCTTATCCCTCAAATTCTCTCTATCTCTTCATATGCATTCTGTTGACACGTGTTGAATGTCTTCAATGTGCCCTTGTCAGCTGAAGATGCAGAGACACACATTTAAAACTAGTTTTAATATTCTTATCCCTTTTGCCTGAAAACCGGAGAAGCCGGAGCGACCACCCGACAAACCAGGCGTGCGTGGGATCATGGCACAACCCTCGATAAGTTGCATGTAAGCCACATGTCATTCAGATGTGAACCGCCAGGGGAACCTACGTAATTGCGCTGCGCCGCCCTCCTCCTTATAAATACATCTCCCCTCGCGGTCATTATCCCTTCTCTACCCTCACCATCCCGTTCAAACCCTAGCACCATCTCTAGCTTCTGTCGACACCAGATACGAAACGCTTTGCTGTGGCGACCTCTCCGACGTTGTCTTCATGTCGGTCGCGGACATCGTCCTCTCCTCCGCCGTCGGAGGTGTCTTCTGCCACCAAGTTAGGGCGTCGGAGATTGGACTGCTCGGCCTCCTTCCGCCTCGTCAAGCAGTTCGTCATGTGGTAAATAAGACTTGATTTTTACCATTTATTTGATCCGTTGAAACTGTCCAAATCTTGCAAAAGTGGTTTCTATACTTCCAAATCTATATCCTCCTGTTTCTGCATCTCATTACTTGCAAGTATGTTCACTTATGCATAACAACTAGTTAGATTCCTCACTTGTACTTATTCATGGATTCGTACAAATCTGGAACCAACTCACACCGATAAGGGAATGTCTTTGCAATATGAGGTTAATGTCTTCAACTGATTTGTCTTCAAAATTTTCTGAGAATGCATATGACCTCTTTCCCTTCCCTTGCATCTCTAATGCTGTCACAGGTACATGTCCGTGGGGGAATCCCTTGGTTCTCATAGTCTGCATTCATTTGCAGAGTTCTTACAGCATCATATTGAATCACCTGAAGCCAACTCTTGTCTGACAAGCAGATTGAAGCCAAACACTTTTGTGAAGCCTTTCAGTTTGAATCCAATGGCCACAAGCAAATCTTCCAAGAAGGGTGGCAGACAGGGCCGTGACAACACTGCGTTGGACCTACCCCCTGATCTCTATGAGATGTACAAGTCTGATCCAGATGAATCTTACACTCAGCGCATGTCCAGAATCCAATGGATTCAAAGATACTGGGCAGAACAATGGGTTCTGTATCGCTTCATGACTCCAGAGTATGCTGCCAAAAATTCTATATGGCACCCGTGGGGCGATATCCTCTACAAGAAGCTGCAGCCCATGACCACGGCTGAAGCCATAGCCCAGGGCTTCTATCCTTGCATGGTTAGTGGACCTCAGCCTGAAGATGTCGACCCATCCAGTCTTCGATGGTGTCGTGACGAGGAACTGCTTGAGCAGAATTATTAGTTTGCAAAGACTTCTGCAGCTAAGAACAAGAAGGAATTCGGACTTGACTTCAACCCTAGTCCAGCTGCTCCAAGTCTAGATGGCAGTCGTGTAGTCAATCAGAATATCATTAGCCTCTTCAATAGCTTCGATGGGCTTCTCTCCCACATTGTTGCACGAAGGGCCACAGTTGATCAATCTACTGCAGAAGAGGAATCTGAGGATGTTTCAGAGTCCCCGAAGCCAAAGAAAAAGCCAAAGGCTTCTAAACCTGCTACTGCATCAAAAGCTTCAAGAGTGAAGCCATTGAAATCTGCACCTCCTGAATCCAGTGTGCAGTCTGAAGATCAATTCCGCATCTCCAAAAGTCTAGGAAGCCAAAGAAGATTTCTGGGCATGACCTTACATCTTCTAGCGTTCTACGCAATGAAGAGAATGTAATTGATCTATCAAGTGATGAAGATCTTGCTAATCATGCACTGGAAATGCTTATCAAGAGCAAGCAAGAGGCCGAAAGCTTTAGAGATGTGCCCCTCTTCGATGCAGATATACTCAACAACTTCATTGATGAATGGTTTGAAGATCCTTCTCTCACCATTGACGGTCTCCAGCTGCCCATTGACAACAATGTCACATTTCAAGGCAGCATAGCCAAGGAGCTTGCTATTGCTCAAAAAATTGTTGATCTGAAGAACAAAATTTACTATGAGAAGGCCTAGTTCAAGAAGCACATGGACAATCTCAGTGTTGCTGACATTCAAAATTTCAAGCAAATGATGATTGACCTCAAGGCTCAGTTCAAGAAGAAGCATGAGGAAGCCAAAGGCTCTTGTGAGCGCATGAAATATTATGCTGAAAAATGCGTTCAGGCTCACAATGAGGCTGTGAAGAGAAAGGCACTTGGGCGACCAGGCATCAACCCTAAGCTGGCTTCCAAGAAGAAGAAGAAGCCTGCTGAAGCTGAACCCGAAGCCCCAAGGCAGGAAAGGCCAAGCATTGTCTTCCCTGCCAGTATGGCTGGCACAAAGCCAAAGGTCCCTTCTGCAGCTTCTGAACAAAAGAAGACTAAGCTGGCAGAGGCTGAAGCCAAGAAGAGGAAGCACCAGGATATCTCTGATGCTGCTCCCTCACAGAAGAAGCTAAAGAAAAAGTCTTCAAAGTTTTCACGCCAAGCCCATGTTGCTCCCCAAGAGCCATTGAATGTTGAACTTATTTCTGTTGCACTACCAGCTTCCACCAATCGCGAGCGTCGTCTTGTTGTGCATGAGCCTGCTTCCACAGAGGCTCATGAATCTGAAGACGTTCCAGCTGCTGACTCCACCACAAGTGAAGACATTGGTCAAGATAACAATGTTGATGATGAAGTCCTTCCTCGGCTCGAGCCTAACCCAGTATCATCACCTACTCCTACGAGAAGTGAATTGATAAGCATTAGCGGTCCCATGACGCCAATCACACAAGATCTGTTCAGGGAAGAGCAACACCCCCACTACCCATTGCATGAGGTCATTCCCCGCACTCCACCCGCTCATGTCACCACTCCAATGCTTCAGATGCCTCAACAGACTCCAGAAGACAGGGAGAAGACCACTCCTTCACCAAAAGTGTCGCCCTCTTTCTGAAGGCTTCGTAGAGGCCCTAGGTCCCAGGTCTCCATGTCCAGCATTCCTGAAGAGGATGTGCAAAACACTAGCTCAGTAGCACGTCAAGTGTTTCCTGAAGCCATTCCTTCAGCGATTGCTCATGAATCTGAAGGCAAAGAGGCTGAAGACAGCCCGGCTGCATCAGTCGATGAAGAAAGAGAAGAAGACCATGAAACTGTTCCCTCTACCAGTGATCCTATTGTTCGAGATGACAAAGATGTGATTGTTCCAGACCCTCCAGTCCATGAAGACACTGATGTTGAGGCAAATGCGGCTGCCACTACCACCACTGAAGCAATGATGTTGTCATGGCTGAAGATATTGTGCAGCCCGAAGTCATTGCTGCCACTGAAGACAATGCACAGCCATCCACATCGGACGTGGTCGTTCCTCCTCATGTGCCTAAACCCTATACCCTAAAAAGGTTCACTCAACCATTAACTATCAAGCTTCAGCTCGCAACCATGTTGTATTCTTGCCTAAAGTGGACATGTCTCATGAAGCCATTTATCATGTGCCTGCCAAGGGGCCAATACACGAAGACAATGCCACATTTCAAAGCTTCTCTCACCCAATTGAAGGTGTTCATGTGCCTAACCCCCCTGCTCCTGCTGATCCTCTTGCTGGTTAACTTCGTCTGCCGCATTGCGCTAACACTGATGCAACAGCCAGCACGGTTGCACAAAGGCCTCAGAAACGTACTCGTGTCCTGAATGACATAGAGCTTCTTGTATCCCTTCACCAGAAGCAGGATAGGCATCATGACTGACTGAAGTGCCATCAATCGCATTCACAATCTTGCAACCAAGAATTCATTTGTTGCCCATGAAGCCCGTCGGCGGTCCTGGAAGAGCCTTACATTGCTCTGTTCTGAAGACGGTCTTCAAGTAGATGGCTTCACTGAATGCTTCAAGATTGACTCCAGGCCTCCACAATCTGCAAGCTGGCATCCAACTCCCTCACTTGAAGATTCTAAGTATTCCTCTTCAGCACCTACTATGGTTGCTCGTGTTATAGATGAAGAGGATGACGCCACTTCACCAGCGATGGCTTCACTGCATCACGATTCTGCACCAAGCCCCTCTGCACCGCCCAACTCCAACATCGACCCTACTACTCCAACATCTTCTCCGACTGGGAATGAGTAGATACTCTATGTCTTCAAACCTTTTTGGTCCTTACTAACAAAAGGGGTAGAAGCATATGAGTTGATAGTCCTCAAGCGGGTCCATATGGGTCGGGTGCTTATTTTGCTAAGTTCTTACAACTCTCGTTCTTGAAACTGTTGTTTTTTGAGTTGTAACACTTAAACTTGATGGTCATCTGCCGCTTTTGCTGCTACCTCATGATGAGATGATAAATCCCACATGAAGTCATTCTGCAGACGCCCATTTCTCACTATGCATGTCATTATCTTCATTACTTTCATATATGCATGATGAATTTTCTTCATGGTTGAAGAAGATCTCCACAAAGCAAAACCTACCATGTGCATTTGCATTCAAAAGCAAACTACTTATATGCACATCTGCAGGGGGAGCCTCTTACAACCTATGAAGACAATGCCTATGTACTTAAACTTTCACATACTTTTATCCCCGTTGAAAACTTCAACCAGTTTGTTCTCAATCACCAAAAAAGGAGAGATTGTAAGTGCATCTAGTGCCACCCCTAGTTGGTTTTGGAGTATTGACGACAAACATGATTGAGGGACTAATGTGTTTGTCAGAATTGCAGGATAACACAGGTAGTAGACCCTCATTGACGACAAACATGTATGAAGACATTGAAGACAATGGTGGTTCGTGAAGACATCACCTTGAAGATAATGACATGTGAAGACATTCATGTGAAGACTATGGACTGCGAAGACATAGTTTCTTTCGTAGTTTCCTTTTCTTCTTTATTGAGTCATAGGAACCATCGTACTGTTAAGTGGGGTCCAAGTGAACAAAGTCAGATGATTGAAGTGATGCTCAACCAAAATCTTATGTCTACGAGCAAAGACAATGAGAGCAAATCTTATCCACAGTTGGATGAGTCAGCTTTGCTTGTAGCCCAAGCCAAGCTGTCGCGTGTGTTTGAAATCCGACCGTTGGACACGTGTCGGGTCCTTAGTGACCCAGGGTCATTTCGGACATATCATGTCGGGTTGCCTCCCGGCTATAACTAGCCTACCCCCTACACCATAAATTGGTGGCTGCTCAGAGTTAGTGCATGACTTTTGTCGTTTGAGCCCAAAACACCCAGAGCCAAAGAGTGTTAGGCATCACCGAAGTCTTTCTGTCCGTGTGACCTAAAGACTTGTTACACTTTAGGACCATGCATCCTCCAGTCGGTTAGGCGTCATGTTCTGAGGATCCAAGAGTCATTGTGGATCGCTAGTGAATGGAGTCTGTGAAGGTTTGGAAGTCTACCTTGAAAACTTACCAGAGTGATTGGGCGAGGACTGGGTGTCCTTAGCTCAAGAGGAATAAGGTGAATACACAGTCTTCTGAGTTCAATCTCAGCCTCCCTAACCAGACGTACAGTTGTCACAGCAACTAGAACTGGTCTACCAAATCCTTGTCTTCACCAAGCTACTGCTTCTATACCCTACCTCATTTACATTTTAGTTTGTCTTCGTGAAGTCATTGCTTGCTTATCTGATCTGTTTGACTTCACTGTGTGAAGACTATTACCTGTTTGGCTTCATTCTGTCTTCCATTATAATCCATTCTACCTAGCTGCTATTAGTCTTCGTTCTCTCACTACATAGCTTACTTGACTATGGCTTGTCTAGTGTAGTTTACCTTCCGCTGCATATCTTATAGGCTCATATTACCAGTTTGTCTTCAAAGACCTCATGTTTCGAAGAATTTCATAAAAATCGCCTATTCACCCCCCTCTAATCGATAACTAGCACTTTCACACTCCCGACGACCCCTCCTCCACAGAGCTTCCAGGCAAGAAAAAACCCCTTGATCATTCCGATACCGCCTACTCTTTCCTTCTACTGCTTGCATTAGAGTAGAGCTACAGTTACATTCTTATTGGTTTGATCCTATATTGATGCATAGCCTGTCTTTGCTACTACTATTGATACCTTTACCTGCAATCCTAAATGCTTAGTATAGGATGCTAGTATTCCATCAGAGGCCATACATTCTTGTCTGTCTACCATGCTATACTACCGGGTCGTGATCACTTCGGGCCAGGATCCTGGGTACATACATATACATAATATACATGATACATATGGTCACTAAAGTCGGGTCGGCTCGTAGAGTACCCACAAGTGATTCATGGACCGAGGGTTGAAAGACATGTTTCCCGACGGCCCTCTGAGTGGATCTTTGTGGCGGAGCGACAGGACAGGTTGAGACACCTAGGAGAGAAGTGGGCCAGGTCCCTGGTCGTGTCTGCGGTTATTTCTTAATAACACGCGTAACGAGTTTGGATATTTGATCTGAGTTAGTCATTGACCTATACGCACTAACCGCCACGCAGGAACAGTGGGCAGTCGGTGTTGTATGTATCAGCCGAAGCTTTCTAGACGTCAGCGATTGGGTGGTGCGCGCCCGGGTGGTCCGCGTAAGCACCTGCTTGTAAAGGAGGTCTCCAAGACTGATCCCGGCCGCGTTTGCAACATGCAGGAGTGCAACTGGTGATGGGCCCAAGACTGTTGCACGCTTGGGATGTAGATCGGTGTGCTGGCCTCTCTGTTGAGCCTAGGTAGGGCTACAATGTTTTGATCTTCTGAGGGCAGGCATGACCCAGGAAAGTGAGTCTGGCCAGAGTGATCAAGCGTGTTGGGCAATGTGGTGCACCCATGCAGGGAAGTAATCTATTCGAACAGTCGTGTCCACGGTAACAAGATGACCTGGAGTTGTATTCCGACCTCTTACAACTAAAACCAGATACTTAATAAAACACACCTAGACAAGTGATAGATTCATCCCGGTGATAGCTCTCGCACAGGGTGATGAGGAGAGGATCGCCGGGTAGGATTATGCTATACGCTGACACTTGATACTATACCAGCTACTCTCTTCTATTGCTTCAGGATGGATGCTGCCAGAAGCGTAGTCTTCAATAGGACTAGCTTATTCCCCTCTTATTCTTGCATTCTGCAGTTCAGTCCACAAATACTATCCCCTTTTATTGATACCGATGCATATATAGTGTAGATTTGATGTAAGTCTTGCGAGTACTTTGGATGAGTACTCACGGTTGCTTTGCTCCCTCTTTTCCCCCTATACCCAATTGCTGCAATTAAATGTCAGAGCCCAGGAGTCAGTTCCACCGCCGACAACGACTACTACTACCCCGACGGAGCCTAATACTATGTGGAGGCTGCCGACAACCAGGAGTAGGCAGGAGGCCTTGCCTTTTCAGCTGTTGCTACTTTTGTGCTAGCCTTCTTAAGGCAAACTTGTTTAACTTATGTCTGTACTCAGATATTGTTGTTTCCGCTGACTTGTTTGTATTCGAGACTTCAAGGCCCCTGGCTTGTAATATAAAGCTTGTATCACTTTAATTTGTGTCTAGAGTTGTGTTGTGATATCTTTCTGTGAGTCCCTGATCTTGATTGTACACATCTGCGTGTATGGTTACTGTATGACTGAATGGGGGGCGTCACAGCTATAGTCGGCATTGTATCCTCATCTTTGGTAGAGTGATAGGTTATCGAGGTTCTGGAGCTGCCTGCTTAGCTGGTACTTTCTCTTTAGCCAGAGGCAGGGTCGCTTCTTGCGTTGGTTCCATTCAGGCTCATTTAGATGCCTGAGTGGTGGAACCACCATCGCTTGGGTCATTATTCTTTTTTGCTTCGTCCCTCTTGGATGTTGTCAACGAAGGGCGAGGACTCCACTTCATCCTCATACTCCTCTTCATCATCTTCTTCAATCTCGTCCTCGGATTCCTGGTGTTCAAGTTTTTACATTTCATGAACATTATAAAAAAATGTGATGAACATATTTTTGAATATGCGACCATTTTTCTAATTTCTTGAATGGTACGACTATTTTTACAAATCACATGAACAAATATTTACATTTTTGTGAACTATTTTTGTAAATGTCATGGACATATATTTAAATGTGGTGAAAATTATGTAAATGTTACACACATTTTTTTAATTGTATGAACTGCTTTGAAATTTCATGAACTTCTTTTAATGTGTGGTGAACTTTTTTAAACTCTATGTGAAGTAATGTTTGAAACATATTCAAAATATTCGGAAACAAATATTTAACACAGCTACCTACATAATTTTTATTAATTTTTGAGAGAAACATACCTACTGAATAAAAGCAGGGGGGAAATAATCAAAGGAATCATAGGGAATGAAAAAGGCAGGTGAAAAAAGGCTACCTACTGCACAGGCCCATTAAAGATTCTCTGTAGGCAAGGCGTTTGAAGCACCAGTTCAAGCCAGTTTTTCTAACCGTGCGCCTGCAGCCAGTTTAACTCGGCTGGCCGATTTATCTGTTTTAGTATCTAGATCTTTTCGTCTGTTTTAAAAACGCAAAACAAATACGTGCTTGGTTTTTTTAGGGCTGAAAGCTACTATATTAAAACTCAACAGTCATGGGAATATACATTATGTCTGGGGTTCCCGTTAGCCGAAGATACGTGCTTGATGGATCGATCCACTGACCTCCTGCTTCAAGGCGCATAGGGCTAACCACCCAGCACACAACCTACTGTAATAATGTCAATCTTTCTCGCCCTTTTATTACTTCTACTTTTCTTTTCCTTTTTTTCCTCTTTTTTTACACTTCCTTATTTCTAAAATCCCTGAAAACAATTCAATGTTATGAACTTATTTTACAAATTGATTAATTTTTTTTTCTATGAACTTGATTTTACAATTGATGAACTTTTTTGATGAACTTCATTTTTTTCAAATTGATGAACTTTTTCAAAAATCAATGAAGTTTTTTTTAAACGACGAACTTTTTCATCTTTTAGACTTTTTTCATTTCTCAATGAACTTTTTCAAATCTAATGAACTTTTTTCTCATTCGATGACCTTTTTTTCACATTCGATGAATTTTTTCAAAATGGATGAACTTTTTTTCAGATCGACAAACTTTTTTCACATTTGATCAACTTTTTTTCAAATTTGATGAACATTTTTAAATTTGATGAACTTCTTTTCAAATTTGCTGAATTTTTTGATGATTTTTTTTTCAAATCAATGAACTATTTTTCAAAATCCATGAACTTTTTTGGGAAATCGATGAAATTTTTTGAAAATTGATGAACTTTTTGTAACCTGTGATTTTTTTTTAAATCGATGAAGATTTTCCTAATTCGTGAAGTTTTTTTTTAATTCGTTTTTTGTTTTTAAATCTTTGAACTTTCAAGTTTTATTCACGTATTTTTGGAAAAAATCACATCTTTCTAAAATCTCTATGCAATTAATGGCGCGACTGCACTTATTCTTAAAATGTTCACAAGATTATGATTCACAAGTGACTGGGTGTTGTAGCGATTCGACAACCAGAACTGGAGCTGGACGGTGCGAGATCGATTTCTCACAATAGCAATATTTTTGGGGTTGTTTTTCTGGCTATAAAAGGATATCGCTGCACGTCGTGTGGCCGGCCCACTAGGGGGCGGTTGTAAGTGCCAGCTACCTGAACTGGCGCTTAAAGCACGTTATAGGACCGAAGCTGGAGCTGCACGATGCGAGATCGATTTCTCACAATCGCAACATTTTTTGGGTTGTTTTCCTGCGCTATAAAAAGATATCATTGTGCGTCGTGTGGGCGGCCCACTGGGGGGCGGTTGTAAGCGCCAGCTACCTGAACTGGCGCTTAAAGCGCGTTATAGGACCTCCCGTTCTTCTATCTTGGTAAAAAACAAGCATGCAGTAGGAGGAATTTCCTATATGACGCTTATCGTTAAGGCAGCTAGAGATCCGTTGGGCCGAGCCACTTCACGTGTACGCTGGTTTTGGTTCCAGAACCGTCTGGAAGGTTCCAACCCTGGTTCTAACTTGGAACCTTCTAGAAGGTTCATGATAGGGTTTTACTCATAATTATTTTTTCTTTTGTTTTTCATAATTTATTATCCATTTTTTCTTAACTTTTCCCCTTTTTCAAGTATATTTTATTTTTTGGAAAAAATTATAAAATTTCAAAAATGTTCTTGTTTTCGAAATTTGTTCATCAATTAAAAATAGTAATTTCTAAAAACATTGTAAATTTTATACATTGTCCAATTTAAAATGCTCACATTGTTTAAAAATCTTCAAAATTCAGAAAACGGTTCCCATTTTAATCTTTTAATAGAATCGATTTCTCTTTTGAATTTTACAAAATATATCCAGATTTGTGTAAAAACCTAGTTCTCAATTTTTTCTAAGAATTTCAAAAAGTGTTCGTGTTTTTCAAAAGTTATTCAGATTTTCCAAAAGTTTTTTCAAATTATTCACAATTTGGAAAATGCTCAGATTTGGCGGTACAGTTAGTTCTTACCAACCACTCTCTAGTGCTCATTGGCTCCAGTTGTAGAAACTGGAGGTTGCATATTTGATTCCCTGTGACCTATATAAAACATTATAGTAACCCTATATAAAAGATTTGAAAAAATGACCAACAATTTGAAAATTGTTAAATGTATATAGAGAATAGTGTTCCTCACATATACGAAAAATGTATACAACAATATACAATGTGTAGGAAAAAAGTTGATTATGTATTTGACATTTTTATTTTTAAGTATTAAAAAAATGTCAATCAAGCATTTAAAAAATGTTAAATGTGTATAGATTTTTTTTCATGTATACGAAAAATATATAAAAATGCATATGAAAACTTATGGTCATGTAATTTAGGAAAAGTTAAACATGTATAAAAATGTTCCTACTGTATAGAAAATATTTACAATGTACATTTAATAAAATTAGACATCAAAAAACGTATTTTAAAAATTCAGTATTTTCAAAAATTTAAACTTGTATATAAAAATGTCCTTGTTGTGAACAAAAAATGAACATTGTGTGTGAAAAAATGTTTATTCACAAGGTATGGTCACATTGTAAAGAAAAATGTTGAATATGTTTCATAAAATCTTAATCTTGTAAAACAAATTTGCGGGTGATTAATTTTGTATTTGAAAAAGTTTAAAGGTGTATTAAAGAAAGTAGATATATACCAAAAGTGTATGGCGTGTATGGAAAAGATAGAGATGAAAAATGTGAATCGTGTATTCCAAAATGTTAAACGTGTATATAAAATATGTTTATCATGTGTGCGAAAAATGTTGAATGTGTACTTTAAAAAGTTGACACGTGTTGGACGAAAAATAACTCTTAATATCAACAAAGAAACAAATAAAAAACAAGAAACCAATAAAAAAGAAAAACAAAGGAAACAAAAAAGAAAGAAAACGAATGAAAACAACTACAAAATAATCACGGCTCCCGTTGTTTTGACAATAATCAGGACCACTGCCATTTCGGCCCGCTCGAAAATTTGTAGCTCGTTAATTTCCTACTGGACTTCAGCATAGGCAGACGAAACTTTTCTCAGTCTATAAGAAAAAGTGAAACAAGTCAAAGTGAAACTTCAGAAATAAAAAAAAGGTGGAACTACTCACGTATGTCCAAATTTATCATACATAGTATCGTGCCTTGAGCCAACCAATCTGAATAAGCCCTCGGAAATTTTGTTCTCGAAAAAAATCTCTCTTGCACATAATCTAGTTGAGATGCAATCGATCCGAGCCTAAGCCAAGTCATACTTCGGTAAGTTTTTTCCTACTCAAGTTGGTTGCTTGGCATTTCGTTGCGACACATGCATATGGACCCCGGAATGAGAACAGAGAATATCGATATTGAAATATAATTCTGGAAACATCAACCATCGGATATATGCCAAAATCGTGTATTGTTTTTGGCCGGCGCCTTGATCGGTCCAGTTATTATTGACTATGAAGAATGCATGTGCATTGCTACGGGCTACAATGCATATAAATAAATCAAATAAATAATTAAAGTTGTCTTTAGAGTTGAAGCTTATTTCTTTCTCATACATCATGGCGTGTTCGAAAAATCAAACGAGAGCATAGCACGCTCCCAAAATTCAATCATCCGGACAGTCCGGATTCCCCAAATCCAGACCATATATGGAAGAGAAATGTGGTTGTTCGGACTATCCGTCATGTTATCTAACATGTAGGCCCAGATCAAAAACCCCACCCCACGACGCACCATTTCTTTTTCTTGCCGGACCCTTCCCTTCCCGCTCGGTTTCCCGCCGTAGAGGAACATTTCTTACTGGAGTCCTCTCCTGTAAAATCGGATAACACCCACCTCACCTTCGTCATGGCGTCCTCTGTCCTTTACACTGTATTACTCCATGGACCGCCAAGGAGGAGTCCCCCACCAACTGCCCCACTCTCCGCCCTTATCCCCTCCCCCATGTTTGTGTCGATCCACCACTCCCATCATGGGGCAAGAGGCATGCTCCACCTGTGACGCTCCCCTAGCCAAGATGGCACATCCAATGTCTCCTAAGCCATTTCCACATTGTAACATACAGTTGAATGTCATACATTCCACAAAGATATTATTTATGTTGTTGGGCACACCTCATCTTCGCCATGACACCCTCTCTCCTTCACACTGTACTTCTCCACGGACCGCCAAGGACGAATCCCCCGCCAACTCGTCCTGCTCTCCGCCCTGATCCCCTCCCCTCGTGTTTGTGTCGATCCACCACCTGTCGCGCTCTCCGCCCTAGTCTCCTCCCCTCATGGAAAAAGTGGTTGTATCCATCATGTTATCTCCAACACGTGGGCCCAACACAAAAACCCACCCAATGATGCACCCATTCCTTTTCCTGCTGAACCCTCCCCTTCCCGCTCATTATCCCGTTGTAGAGTGACATTTCTCGCTGGAGCCGAGGACGCCCACCTCACCTCGCCATGGCGTCCTCTCTCCTTCACAACATACTTCTCCACGGACCGCCAATAAGGAGTCCCCCACCAGCCATACCACTCTCTGCCCTGATCCCCTCCCCCATGTTTGTGCCGATCGGCCACCCCCATCAAGGGATAAGAGGCATGCGCCGCCCGTGATGCCCCTTCCTGAGCCAATAAGGCAGATCTAATGTCTCCTAAGCCATTGCCACGTTGTTACATACAACTGAATGTTGCGCATTCCACAAAAATATGATGTTTGTTGTTGGCCACACCTCATCTTCGCCATGGACCCTCTCTCCTTCACACCGTACTTCTCCATAGACCGCCAAGGAGGAGTCCCCGCCACCTATCCCGCTCTCCACCCTGATGCCCTCCCCTCGTGTTCATGCCGGCCGCCACCCACCTTGCTCTCCACCCTGATCCTTTCCCGTCGCGGGAAATGTGGTTGTCCGGATTATCCATCATGTTATATCCAACACATGGGCCCTACCCAAAAAAACCACCCCACAACGCACCCTTTCCTTTTCCTGCTGGACCCTCCCATTCCCGTTCAGTTTCCTGCTATAGCGAGACATTTCTCGCTGGAGCCCTCTCCTTCAAAACCGTATGACGCCCACCTCACTTTTGCCATGGTGCCCTCTCTTCTCCACGAACCGCCAACCACCCCACTCTTCGCCCTAATCCCCCCCCCCCTCGCGTGTTTGTGTTGATCCGCCATCCCCATCAAGGGGTAGAATGTGTGCGCCGCCCATGACACCCCCGAGCAAACAAGGCATGATGTCTAATATAGAACTTATTCTTGTACACTCGTGTTGGGTCTCCAAGCGCAGAGTTTTGTAGAACAGCAGCAAATTTCCCTCAAGTGGATGACCTAAGGTTATCAATCGGTGGGAGGCGTAGGATGAAGATGGTCTCTCTCAAACAACCCTGCAACCAAATACAAGAAATCTCTTGTGTCCCCAACACACAAAATACAATGGCAAATTATATAGGTGCACTAGTTCGGCGAAGAGATGGTGATACAAGTGTAGTATGGATAGTAGATATAGGTTTTTGTAATCTAAAAATTAAAAAAGCAAGGTAACAAGTAACAAAAGTGAGCACAAACGGTATTGCAATGCTTGAAAACAAGGCCTAGGGTTCATACTTTCACTGGTGCAATTTCTCAGTAGTGCTAACATAATTGAATCATATAACAATCCCTCAACGTGCGACAAAGAATCACTCCAAAGTTCTTATTTAGCAGAGAACATAAGATAAAATTGTTGTCGGGTACGAAACCACCACAAAGTTATCCTTTCCGATCAATCTATTGAGCCATCCCTATAAGTTTCACAAACAGTCCTAGAGTTCACACTAAAATAACACCATATGATATGCATCAACCAACTCTAATGTCACCTGGATACTCCAATGTCACCACAAGCATCGGTGAGTTGATTATTTGATATGCATCAGATAACTTCAGATTCATAATATTCAATCCAACACAAAGAACTTCAAAGAGTGCCCCAAGGTTTCTATCGGAGAAAGAAGGACGAAAACGTGTATCAACCCCTATGCATACATTACCCCAATGTCACCACGGGAATCCGCAAGTTGAATACCAAAACATACATCAAGTAACTCGATAGAATACCCCATTGTCACCACGATTATCCACAAGCAAGACATACATCAAGTGTTCTCAAATACAAAAAATATTCAATCCAATAATAGTGAAACCTCAAAGGTAAAAACTCGATTCATCACAACAAGACAGAGAGAGAAACACCATATGATCCAACTACATCAACAAAGCTCGCGGTACATCAGGATCGTGCCAAATCAATAACACGAGAGAGAGAGATAGAGAGAGAGAGAGAGAGAGAGAGAGAGAACACATAGCTACTAGTACACACCCTCGGCCCCGAGGGTGAATGAGGGAGTCCTGGATTAGGGGGTGTCTGGATAGCCGAACTATCACCTTTGGCCGGACTCCTGGACTATGAAGATACAAGATTGAAGACTTCGTCCCGTGTCCGGATGGGACTTTCCTTGGCATGGAAGGCAAACTTGGCGATACGGATATGTAGATCTCCTACCATTGTAACCGACTCTGTGTAACCCTAACCCTCTTTGGTGCCTATATAAACCGGAGGGTTTTAGTCCGTAGGAGGAAGAACAATCATACCATAGGCTAGCTTCTAGGGTTTAGCCTCTCTGATCTCGTGGTAGATCTACTCTTGTACTACCCATATCATCAATATTAATCAAGTAGGAGTAGGGTTTTACCTCCATCGAGAGGGCCCGAACCTGGGTAAAAACATCGTGTCCCTTGTCTCCTGTTACCATCCGCCTAGACGCACAGTTCGGGACCCCCTACCCGAGATCCGCCAGTTTTGACACCGACATTGGTGCTTTCATTGAGAGTTCCTCTGTGTCGTCATCTTTAGGCCCGATGGCTCCTCCGATCATCAACAACGATGCGGTCCAGGGTGAGACCTTTCTCCCCGGACAGATCTTCATATTCGGCGGCTTTGCACTGCCGGCCAATTCGCTTGGCCATCTGGAGCAGATTGAAAGCTACGCCCCTAGCCATCAGGTCAGATTTGGAAGTTTGAACTATACGGCTAACGTCCGCGGAGACTTGATCTTCGACGGGTTCGAGCCACAGCCAAGCGCGCCGCACTGTCACGATGGGCATGATCTAGCTCTGCCGCCGAACAGTGCCCTGGGGGCCGCACCAGTGTCCGCTCTGACCCTTAGCTCGGAGCCGACTGCGCCGATCGAGGACGGGTGGCTGGACACCGCCTCGGGGCTGCAATCTCTACGGCGATTGAGCCGTACACCAACCCTGTCCTTTGCGAAGCTTGTGACTCCAAGGTGCCGGACTCCGAACCTTCCGCGCCCCTGCCAATCGAATCCGATTGGGCACCCATCATGGAGTTCACTGTCGCGGACATCTTTCAGCACTCGCCCTTTGGCGACATCCTGAATTCACTAAAGTCTCTCTCTTTATCAGGAGAGCCCTGGCCGGATTATGGTCAGCAAGGTTGGGATGCAAACGACGAAGAAATTCAAAGCCCACCCACCACCCACTTCGTAGCCACTGTCGAAAGTTTAAACGACGTGCTCGACTTCGACTCCGAAGACATCAACGGTATGGACGACGATGTAGGAGATAAACATGAACCAGCACCTATAAGGCACTGGACAGCCACCTCATCTCATGATGTATACATGGTGGACACACCTAAAGGAAGCGACGACGAGGAACAACGGGACACCACGAGGGATCATTCCCTCGAAAAGCAGTCAAAATGGCGACATAAGCGCCGCTCAAAATCCCGCCTCGACAAAGACAGCAGCCATACAGACCCAGCCATAGAGCAGGGCGAACCAGTGGACGACGAACATGCCATGGAGCAACCGTCTGAACAGGACAACCTGGATAAACAATCCGTCCCCGGCGAAGATAAAAGTCCGGACGATCTCACGCCGGACAAGTTGCTGGAGCAGAAGAACCTCCACAAAAGGCTCAAAAAGCAGAAGCGGAAGCTCAAAACAGCGGAAGATGCGCTCAAAATCAGATGGAGCAAAGTACTCAACACCGTAGACAAATACGGCGATAGTCGCCGAACAAAGAGCTACCCGAAGCGAAAACTACTGCCCGAATTTGATGAGGAGGCCATAGAGCCCCCACAATCAAAGAACAAGGAGACCACCCGGTCGGATAGAGGACCCCATGGCAAACATAGAGCGGCAAACGGCGCCACACACAAGCCAGCACGCGATCCGCACACGGATTCGCATCAAAAAGATGGCCCAGTTAGATCTATCTACGGGCCAAGAAAGCAAGCTCTAGTAAGCAATGTAACACATCAAGTATCCGAATATTACGGTACACCTAAATATAGGGGTGCCGCACACCCCCTATGTTTCACCGATGAGGTTCTGGATTATGAATTTCCAGCGGGATTCAAACCCGTAAACATAGAGGCATACGACGGAACAACAGACCCTGGAGTCTTGATTGAGGATTACATCCTCCACATACACATGGCTAGAGGAGATGACCTCCACGCCATAAAATACTTACCCCTCAAGCTCAAAGGGCCAGCCCAGCATTGGCTCAAAATCCTCCCCGAAAACACCATTGGAAGTTGGGAGGAGCTCGAGGATGCTTTTCGGGCAAATTTTCAAGGGACCTATGTCCGACCTCCGGATGCAGACGATTTAAGTCACATAACTCAACAACCCGGAGAGTCAGCCCGAAAATTCTGGAACAGATTCCTTACTAAAAAGAACCAAATAGTCGAATGTCCGGACGCCGAAGCCTTAGCAGCTTTCAAACACAACGTCCGAGATGAATGGCTCGCCAGACACCTCGGCCAAGAAAAGCCAAGAACAATGGACGCATTAACAAGCCTCATGACCCGCTTTTGCGCGCGAGAGGATAGCTGGCTGGCAAGATGCAGTACCAGCGACCCAAGTACATTTGAAGTCAGGGATGGAAACGGGAAACCGCGACGCAGCAAGGACCAGCGCCGGACCAAGGGAAACAGCCCGAAGAGCACGGTAGTCAACGCCGAATTCAAAAGCTCACGGCAGAATCATAAAAAACTGCCCCCTAAGGATAACAGGGACGAGCTATCTAACTTAAACAAAATCTTGGACAAGATATGCCAAATCCACAGTACTCCCGGGAAGCCTGCAAACCATACCCACAGAGATTGTTGGATCTTCAAGCAGTCCGGCAAACTCAACGCCGAACACAAGGGGCTCGACACACCAAGCGAGGACGATGACGAACCCCACAAGCAGAGCACCGGAAAACAAAAGAATTTCCCACAAGAAGTCAAAACAGTAAACTCACTTCACATGACAAAAGGGAAAAACAGAGTGGCGCCCATAGAGATACGCGCCATACGACCTATGCGAGAGGAGTCCCGTCACTGGTTGTTAAAACCAATCACCTTCGACCATCAGGATTACTCTAGAAGTATCCGGAATGCAGGATGGACTGCCTTGATATTAGATCCGACAATCGACGGACTCCAATTTACACAAGTCCTAATGGACGGCGGCAGTGATCTAAACCTGCTATATCAGGACACAATCTGCAAAATGGGGATAGACCCAACCAAAATTCGCCATAGCAACACTTCCTTTCAAGGGGTAATGCCAGGCCCATATGCCCATTGTACGGGCTCTCTACTGCCAGAAGTTGTGTTCGGCTCACCCGACAACTTCCGCCGCGAAAAGTTAACCTTCCACCTCGCCCCATTTACAAGTAGCTAGCAAGCACTACTGGGACGCGAAGCTTTCGCCCGCTTTAACGCAATACCGCATTATGCATCCCTTACACTTAAAATGCCCGGTCCGCGAGGGATCATCTCCTTAAAGGGAAATATGGAGTGTTCCTCGAGCGCGGAAGATTGTGTGACTGCCTTGACAGCCACACACTAAACCGGCTTCACTAATCAAAGCACCTAAACAGGTCGTTCAGACCCCGGACACGGTTAGACGAGTCCGGCGTAAACATACAAGGGCTTACTAGCCGCATACCCCCGCACAAGGGGCTCCGCGCATGTACAACAAGAGACAATAAAGCTCAATTTTATTCATTTTTTGAATCGTACTTTGTTTATTTAATATAACGTACATTTTCGCACGATCTCTTTCAACTAAGTTCCTCTCTTTTACAGATGAACATCGTGCTACACCCGTCCAGGATACGGCACAACGGAGACACAGGCGCAGACGTGCAGTAGGGACCCGTTGCAAGGATTCTTTTCAGATTAAGACCCTGTGTAAACCTTTTTTACTATCTCTTGTTGATACACATCCCCCGGTTTTTTGCTATCACCGAGGAGGAGGCTGGCGTTTTGGCATGGGCCAAGTCAGAATTTCGCGCATACCTGGACACCAGGGGCTTGTTACAAAGGGCGTTGTTCAGCCCGTTTTCATAAAGACCGAATACCTTAGGGAGTGTTCGGCGTCTCGAGTTAGGCCTTATATGCATCAGCTCCAAATCATGTCTTTGGTCAAATGTTGGGTTTGCCCGGCTCCTGTGTTTTGTTGCCTTACGTTCCGCTCTATCGGCTAACGCGGCACCAGGAGAACTACTGCGATTGTGCCCCGGTTCGTCCAGGCGAGCACCTCAGTAGAGAAAGCCGAAAACTGACTGTCATGATATAGCGTGAGACTGGTCAACCACTTAATGACCCGTTGGAATCTTTAGAATTCCTCCGCATTAACGAAGGGCCGTTTCCCGGTCAGGCACATACGCGCCCCGAATTCGGGCGAGCGCGGTGCCCCTAGGGGCTATATAGTAGCCCCACTGTCAAACTCCTATGGCTAAGTGAAAGTGATAAAGCATTATAGTCCGGTCGCCTAGTTTGCCGCGCTATCACCTCCTTTATAGGACCAAGACGTTGGATCAAGTGTGAAAACGCGCCTTTTGCAAACACCCCCGCATTATATGCGTGGGGGCTGAAGCCAAAGACTGCCATCTTTCAGGTTATATACACATATACATTAACAGCCGCACAGGAGGTATTTTAATTCTTGAAAGGCACAAGTATAAAAAGCTTTTATATATTCCATCGAAACATTGTTTCACAATAATACATGTTATTCAAACATAATATCCTTCGAGCACTGCGTCTCTATTAAACGAGCGCCCTGCAGAACTTCCTAAAAATAGTGCTCGACAGGTACTCGGCTTCCGTCCGAATCTTGGGATGCAACATCGGTGGCCTTCATCTCCGCACAGTATATCTTGACACGGGCAAGAGCCATCCGCGCACCCTCTATGCATGCTGACCTCCTCATTGCATTGATATGTGGCACCGCACCAAGGAACTGTTGCACCAAGCCAAAATAACTCTTCGACTCGGGCCTTTTCGGCCACAAAAGACTCACGGCATCCTTCATGGCAAGTCCGGATAACCTATTCAGCTTTGCCCATTCGGCCAAGCGATCGATTAATGAAAGTGGGCGCTCTGGATTATGGAACTGCGACCAAAAAAGCTTTTCCATTTCGTGATTCTTTGATCTCGGAAGTGTTCGGCCGCGTCAGCGGCACTTGCCGCCAAGTCCAGATAAGCATCCTCTGCACTCCACAGCCGGTCCAACTGAGCATATTTAGGATCCACGAACTTCCTCCGCAGCAGAAAGGGCTTTCCAGCCGCGATATCTCCGGCCTGACGTAGCTCCTCCTTCATAGCTCTCATCGCAGAGCGAGCATCCTTGGCCTCGGTAATGGCCTTCTTTAGGTCCCCGTGCTCCGCTCGATCTTCCTTTTCAAGAAGCTTGCATCGGTCGGCAGCATTCTTCAACCTCACGGCCATTTCCTTCTTGCTTCGGCAGTGAGCAGCCTGTTCGGCTTTTAGCTCTTCGGCCGCCTTTAAGGCAGCCGCATCACTTTTTCTGGCCTGCTCCTTGGCTCGGGCGAGCTCCGCCCAAAGGTTCTCCATGGCAGCGGCACCATCTGCATCAAGCATACATGTTGTAAGGCACGGGCATCAATCTCCCTTACCAGGTGTCCGCGGAGATATCGCATACCTTGTGACTCGTCAAGCCGCTTAGTGACAAGCGCGATGTCGGCATCCGCCACGTCAAGTTGCCGCTTTAGTTCGGAAAATTCATCAGTCCGGCTAGCCACCGGACACTTCGCCACCTACATAGGAAGGGCAACATATTATACGTGGGATTATGATCCTCGGCGCGCTGTCATTTTTGACAACGCACCGAGCCTCAGGGGTTGCTATCTACACAGGGCGCATTTTATATGCGGAATTGTCAGAAGGTACATCATTTTGCGTACCTCAAAACCTGTCAGTAAACTTCTGACGGCTTCATGCAATCCGCTCTCAGCGGATGAAATCCTTTCAATCACCATACCCATTAATGCACGGTGATCTTCTGAGATAGACGCTCGCCCGAGCAGATCCTTCAGCTCCTCCGACCGTACACTAGGTGGTGCCGGACCTGTCCGATGGCCTTTTTCGAAGGCCGGACGCGAAGGGCTTTGGGGGGACATACGACTGCCTTCCGGCCCTGCCGGACTCGGAGAAACCCTCCGCGACGACACATCAGGGTCGCCCGCCTCGCAAGACGGTACGGCAAGGGGAAGCGTTTCGCTCTCCATCATCTCCGGACGAAGATCCCCTGAAGACGAGCTCTGCTGGGAAGGGCTAAGATCCGAACTACAAGGTAAAATTTCGGTTATCTTCATCAGAAATAGGGCAGGGATATCCTTTATTTTAAAAAAACTCCCCTTTTTACTTACAGCTCGGTGGAGGGCTGATCCCCTTGGGGGCACAATACGGCCGAGGCATCTCTCGGCGCAGGACCCTCTGACGAAGATTTCTTCCCCCGCTTTGAGATCATGGTCTCCGAGTCTTTAGAGGCGGTCCTCTTCTTCCCTCGGATGGAGGGATTCTCAATCCCTCCTTTCCTGATAGCCTCCTTCACGGAGGCGGCAGCTTCCTTGTTCCCCCCTTCACCTTCTTCCGAAGGCGCAACCTCCAGCATCCTGGTTAACACAGGATCCGGCGTGGTCTTAGGGAGGGGGGCCGGACACCTGATTAACTTTGCTTTCGCTATCCACTCCTGTTCAAGGGACAGCTCTTTTAAAGGGCAAGTTCGTGATAAATGTGGGATAGCATGTCCGGGTACAGGGCTACTTACTTGAGTATCCGGGCGATTGCAGCTCAGACTCGCGTCCTCGGTCAAGTCCGGACACATCGCTTGTGATCCGAAGAAAAGCTTGTACATCTCCACGGGCGTCGCGCCCATAAAATGTTGGAGAGCTCGTGGTCCCTCCGGATTAAATTCCCACAGGCGGAGGGGGCGACGTTTGCAGGACAGGGTGCGATGAATCAGCATGACCTAAGCTACTACGACCAGAGTGATCTCTCTCTCTAGGAGGTCTTGAATGCGGCCCTGCAACAAGGGCACGTCCTTGGACGGCCCCCAGTCAAGTCCTTTATTGACCCATGACGCCAGCCGCGGTGGAGGACCCGAGCGAAAGGCAGGTGGCGCCACCCATTTGGTGCCCCTGGGAGCTGTGATATAAAACCACTCTTGTTGCCATAGGCTGAGCTCCTCTTGAAAAGAGCCCTCGGGCCACGGAGCATCAGCATTCTTGCTTATAACAGCCCCTCTGCACTCTGCCTGCTGCCCCTTGATCATCTTCGGCTCCACCTTGAAGGTCTTGAGCCACAATCCGAAGTGAGGGGTAATGCGGAGGAAGGCTTCGCATACGACAATGAACAATGATATGTGGAGGATGGACTCCGGATCCAAGTCATGAAATTCCAACCCATAGTAAAACATGAGCCCCCTCACGAAGTGGTCCGTCGAGAAGCCTAGCCCCCGAAGGAAGTGAGACGCGAACACCACGCTTTCGCCAGGCTTGGGGGTGGGAATAACCTGCCCTTGGGCGGGCAGCCTATGCGAAATTTCGCCGGTTAGATACCTGGCATCTCTTAGCTTTAGCATGTCTTCTTCCGTAACGGAGGAAGGCATCCACCGGCCTTGCAGGTCGGAGCCGGACATCATCGAAGGTCCGAAGCGCCTGAATCTGGATCTTTGGGTGTTGGAACTCGAGGCAAGGGGCGGATTCGATTGAGATTGAAAGAAAGGAGTGGAGCCTTGGTCTCATTATAAAGAGGTTGAATACCAAGAGCCTTCCCTGTGACCGTTCGGGACTCGCCTTCGATAGAGGAGACGTGCCAATGGGCACGACTGGGTTACCCACGCCCGTATTAATGAGAATCCCGGAATAAGAGGACACGATCTCTGCTTTGACAAGACGTGCCAAGGAAACCGCCTCGCTAAACGCGTTGAGGTGGGACAGTAAAAACGATTCGAATAACGGCTTGGCCGTGGTGTGATGGCACGCCACGGAATACGTCAGCAGATTGGATTTGTGTAAATATTATTCTCTCTACGGTGGTATGTGGAACTTATTTTGCAGAGCCGGACACTATCCTTGTGTTCAAAATCTTCTATGAAGTATTCGGAGGAGGAACCCGCCTTGCAATGCCGAAGACAATATGCGCGCAGGACTCGTCGTCACTGAAGCCTAGTTCAGGGGCTACTGAGGGAGTCCTGGATTAGGGGGTGTCCGGATAGCCGAACTATCACCTTTGGCCGGACTCCTGGACTATGAAGATACAAGATTGAAGACTTCATCCCGTGTCCGGATGGGACTTTCCTTGGCGTGGAAGGCAAGCTTGGCGATACGGATATGTAGATCTCCTACCATTATAACCGACTCTGTGTAACCCTAACCCTCTTCGGTGCCTATATAAACCAGAGGGTTTTAGTCCGTAGGAGGAAGAACAATCATACCATAGGCTAGCTTCTAGGGTTTAGCCTCTCTGATCTCATGGTAGATCTACTCTTGTACTACCCATATCATCAATATTAATCAAGCATGAGTAGGGTTTTACCTCCATCGAGAGGGCCCGAACCTGGGTAAAAACATCGTATCCCTTGTCTCCTATTACCATCCGCCTAGACGCACAGTTCGGGACCCCCTACCCGAGATCCGCCGGTTTTGACACCGACAGTGAACTACTCCCTCCTCGTCATGGTGGTCGCTGGGATGATGAAGATCGCCTCTGGTGATGATTTCCCACTCTAGCAGGGTGCCGAAATAGGGCTCTAGATGGGATATCTTTGGAATAGAGGCTTGCTGTCAGGACCCCGACTCAAAGACACACTGATCTAGCATGTAACACCTCATATCACTTTGCGGCCTCACGCACGGTATTCCCACGGGTGTCGCCTTACCTTGCCCGGGACCGTTTGCGCATTTTGGCACACGTATATGATAGTGTCGCTAGCATCCATATGACAAGGAGCCCGGGCTGACATGGCTAGTCATGAACCCAAAGTGGCACTAACTTACAGAGACAGGCATACATGACCCAGCAACGAACGTGTCAGTCATCAGCGAGTGAATCCGGGCTTTAGCAACTGGGCTAGCAGGACTCCGGTAAGCACCGCATGACATTTCCCCGAAGGGACAGACATAGGAATGTAGAAGGACACATGCTGGCCAGCCTAAGTGTTCCAGAGCAGTAGCCAGCTACCAAGGCTCAGTGGAAGCACTAGGAGACATTTCCCGGTAAGAGAGGCTACCAAGGATAAACAACTAGATAGTCAGATCCCACACATACCAAGCATTTCAATAACATACACACAATATGCTCGATATGTGCAAATACAACATGGCATCACAACATGACTCTACAACTCAAGTATTTTATTCAATTGGCTCCGAGGAGCGAGATATTACAAACATGGGTCTCATGACCCAACATTCAGAGCACACAAAATCAAAGCACAAGCGGAAGCTTAACATGTCTGAGTACAAACATCTACACATGAAAAAGGCTGAGAAGCCTGACTATCTACCAGATCCTGCCGAGGGCACAAGATCGTAGCTGAGATAACAAGCTAAACGTCGAAGTCCAAGAGGAATTACTAGCGAGACTGAAGTCTCTCTGCAAAAACATAAAATAGGCAAACGTGAGTACAAATGTACCCAGCAAGACTTACATCAGAACTATCTACATATGCATCGGTATCAACAAAGGGGGTGGTGGAGTTTAACTGCAGCAAGCCAACTTTGACTCAGTGGCTAACCTGAACTACGACTGCAAGTAACTCTTTTGAGGTGGCGCACACGAGTCCACATATCCACCAATCAATACACCACTATGGATCCGCTCCCGTCTACCTACAAGCACGCCATCCATAGCACTCATGCTTATCTTGCGCATTTTAGAGTATCCACTTCAAGTTATCTATGAAGTGTACAGGCAACCCAGAAGTCCTTTACCGCGGACACGGCTATTCGAATAGATCATATTAACCCTGCAGGGGTGTATTTCTTCACACACGCTCTCGCCACTTACCGCCATGTACACGTCATGTATCTCGGCAACCTTCAAGCAGAAGCCTGGCGAGGGTGTCGGCCACAACCTGACTAACCACACAAGACTCTAGTCCAGGTTTATCACCTATTCGGGTTCCATCCGCAAGGAGATCCGGTCAGGGTGTCGCTCATGGCCCCAAACGATGTGTGCAGGGTTCCCAAGCCCACCATCCGGGTGCCACTTGGTACACCAGGCCACTGTGCCTAGTCTGTCCCAAGCCCACCTGTACCGGGTGCCACTTGGTAGACAACTAACACTACCAACAAACACTAGAAACTAGTTGCAACTCCTCGACAGAGATCGAGTTGATTAATAAGTCGAGAGGGGTCGAGTTACCGAAACCCAATGTGTGGTAGTAACTATTCATGGATCACAAACACAGAACTCAATTCCTGAGGACGGTTTCAATGAGACAACCCACCATGTACTCCTACATGGCCTCTCACCGCTACCTTTACCAAATCGTGTTCACACACTTAGCTCACACACAGTAGGACATGTTCACACACCTCCAATTCATCCCTGATGAATCAGACCTGGCACAGCTCTAAGCAATAGCAGGCATGAGAAACAAGCACGAATGAGTAGGCACATCAGGGCTCAAACAACTCCTACTCATGCTAGTGGGTTTCATCTATTTACTATGGCAATGACAGGTCATGCAGAGGAAAGGGGTTCAACTATCGCAGCATGTAACAGTTGAATCGTTGTTGTCCTAATGCAGTAAAAGAGAGCAGGAGCGAGGGAGTGGGACTGTGTCGGAATGAACAAGGGGGTTTTGCTTGCCTGGCACTTCTGAAGATAATATAGCTCTTCATCGCTGTCATCGATCTCATCGTCGGAACAACGTCTACCGAGGGGGAACAATACCAGCAAAAAGAGAAGAAGCACGATCAATGCAATGCAACAATATGATGCATGATATGACATGGCAAAATGAGTGTGTTGGGCTAATGCATCTACAACCAGGGTGGTTTGAGCTCATTTGAATCAAAGATTCAAATGCAAACTCAAGTTATGGGTTTATAAAGTGCATTAACATGTTTTTAGCTAAACATCGAGGTTAAGTTGTTTAAACATGCATAAAACCTGTACAGACGGATAGATTGGATTTTTCTGATCATTTTTCATATATAACTTATTTCATTCTGAGTTACGGTTGATTTTATATGAATTTTTGAAGTTTATAACATTTTCTGGAATTTTCTGAATCGTTTTTAAGCCAGAAAATGATTTACTACGTCAGCCTGACGTCAGTGTGACGTCAGCAGGTCAGCGGAGCCGGTCCAGGTCAAACCTGGCCCATGGGGCCCACGTATCATTGTCACAGATGCTAATTAGGTCTAAGTCTAAACTAATCCGGAGTTTAATAGGGCACGTGCCCATCTGTCATCGACTCAGTCGAGTCAAATCCTGGTTAACAGGGGTCAAACCCACTGGGGTTGACCCGCGGCTCGTCACCGGTGAAGCCAGAGACGGCGGAGGCATTCGGGTTTGCATCTCCGGTGACCAAAAGGGCGGCCGAAGGCATCTACGCGGAGCTGGGACTCGTCCGTATCCATCTGTGCAAACCCCAGGGGCTGAGGTGGCCCGAGCTTGCCGGAGGCAAGCTCGCGGCGGTGGCCGGAGCTACGGGTTCGAGTGGGGCGAGGCCACAGAGGACGGGAGGGCTGGCCAAGGGGCTCACCGAGCTCCTGAAGATGCTAGGAGCACGGTGTCGTGCTCGGTTTTGAGCCTCAGTGGCTGCAGTGACGGCGGCGACATCGCCGGCGGCGTGGAGTTCTCGGCCAAGACGGGGCTATGGCCTAGAGGTCGAAAGTGACTAGGGGAGAAGGGGAAGACGACTCGGGGGCTCACCGTGAGTCCATTTGGAGGGTCAGTGGGCTCGAGGGCGGCCGGAGTGCAGCGAATCGGGCAACGGAGGCCGGCGGGTCCAAGGTAGGAGATGAGCTCGAAGGCGTCTTCGCAGGGCGTCCGGGCTCGTGGGACTCGGTGTAGAGGTGCGCCGCAGCGAGGCGGAGCTCGTGCACTAGCTAGCTGGGCGTGGGGAGGTCGGTGTCCGTGGTGGTGCTCATCGGCAGCGACAGCTGCGCTCGGTGGCTGCACACAAAAGAAACAGAGGAGGGGAGAGAGAGCAGCGAGTGAGGGAGAGGAGAGAGGAGTCCAGAGTGGCAGCAAGGGAAGGATCGGGGCTCCCGGGTTGAAGCAGGAGGTGGCCGAAGCCGCACGCACGTGCGCCACGCTTCTCCTCTGCCTACTGGCTGAAGGAAGAAGACGGGCATGCCCCTGTGGGCTGGCCAACAGTGTTGGGCCGTCCAGGTGGGCTATGGTGAGCGCCAAGTAAGTTTCCGGGTAGGTGCTTTTCCTTTTTATTTGTTTCTGTTTTCTACTTTTGCAATTTGTTTTGATTTAGTTTATAAACCAAATCATTTTTATAAATCCTGAAAATGTTTGTGGGCAGTAACTGAATTGTTTCAAAGGCCCTCTGTAAGTTTCAGAATATTTGGAGCTACCAAATATTTATAGGAATTAATAGCTCCAATTCAAATACAGTATGAGTTAATTCAAAAATCCTTTAATGACCTAGAAAAGTGTGCACCATTTTTGGAAGAGGTTCTAACCCAAGGCAAAAATGATGGACATTTTAGAAGGGCATTTCAGGTTCATTGAAAATGATTTTATGTTGAACCTATTTGATTTGATGTGGTGCTAGGGTTTGATCAGTCCCCATTTCAATTTCAAAAGAATTTAAACATGATGCATCACCAAGGGCTAGCACTAGTGCATTGCCAGAAGCTAGGGATGTGACACTTGCGACGGCGGAGCCAAAGTTCTATGTTAACTTTCTAGGGTTTCTCTATTTATAAGAATTTTCACAGTTGAATCACACGAAGAGGTGCCACACGGGGCCCACAAGGTATCTTGGCATGGCAACCCCCTTGGTCGCGCCCAAAATATCTTGTTACCTCCTCGTGGCTCTTCTAGTACTCCCTCGAAGCTTCATGGGTCTCTTATGTTCCAAAAATAATCGTCAAAAAGTTTAGTCGCGTTTGGACTTCGTTTGATATGGATTTTCTGGAAACCCAAAAATAAGCAAAAAATAGCAACTGACACTGGGCACTAGGTTAATATGTTAGTCCATGAAAAACATATAAAATTAATATAAAAGTGCACAAAAAACATATAAATTTATTGCTAACATGGCATGAATACATCACAAATTTCAGATACGTTGGTGACGTATCAAGGCACATCCAATATCTCCTAAGTCATTGCCACATTGTAACATACAGTTGAATGTGGTGCATTCCACAAGAATGTGATGTCCGTTGTTGGGCATGCAACTGATACGCCACCATGTCCATTATTAACTCTTGAAGCAACCAAGCAATGCATTTAGCATTCTATCTTAACTAAAAAATTGTATGACTTTATGAAGAAAAATGCGAAATGGTCGCTCATGCAATTTGTTGCAAAATCAATCTCAAATGAAATGCAATTTGTCACATTGTCTAAAGTAGGATTATTATTCCGCTCAGACAACCATAACCGAGCAGAACAACGCCAACGCCATCCGGATCCACATCCACATATGGTGCATAATATAAACATGAGGCCTGCATGTTTTCACCTAATACTGACACATAATCTCACGTCAATGATAGATTCAGATATACTGTTGTGCCAATACATAATATTGACACTTCAAGTAACCTACCACTGATGCTATTTAATTACCCATGCATTGCAACGAGGGCATATATTTAGTAATTCAACATTAATTTTATCTTGCATACATATTCAAAATCTTCTTGCGCACTAGGCTGCCTTGGCAACTTATTTTGACCGATAAATCACTCTTGTATTATTCCTTTATTTTTTTTCTCCCAATGAAATATGTTTCTCGAAGTGATATGTGAATGGATACATTGACAACCATAATAAAACATCAAGAGCTAAAAACTCTTTAATCTAAGAATTTAAGAATGTATCCCTGATCTATTTAACATTGATTTCTTTCCATAAATGTGCCTTATCTATCAAACATTGGTTTATTTCCATAGATTTGGTCCCTAAAGATTGATTATGGATCACCTTTATTGATTTCTTTCCATAATAACATTACTAAATTTGGCATGTACAAACCGGATTAAATAAATTGGTGGGCCAAAAACCAGTTAAAATAAATTGTGGGATAGAAAATTGAGTGGAGGAGGTTTAACTGGAATGGAGGTGATGCTACCAACTCAACATGGCGTACAGGTATGTGCGTGTCGATTATGATAGTATGCCGAGCAAAACAAACCTATTGGTCATAGAAAAAATGAAAACCAAAAAAGAAAACATGAAAAAAATTAAAAAAACACGCGCACACGTCAAATGAGCTGGCCAACTTTGTTTATAGTTGATGATAAGATTTGAGTAGTGGAAGGAAAGGAAAGTTTGGGTTTAGTTGATGTTTTTTTAAGATTTGATTTGAATGAATTAATGCGTGAAGTTGTTTTGGAAAAGTGACGATTTGATTGAGTTAATGCACACATCAAAGGTTTTGTCCAAATTGGTTGCAATTGAGCGAAATGTCGTGTGTAAAACAGTCGCCGGCGTAATATAGGGTTTGTCGAGGGTTTGGTGTGAGTGAGGCAAGACTACCAACTCCCCCTTTAGGAGTATATACATATTTTCTTTTCTCCCAACAAAAAATGTTTCTCCAAGTGATATGTGAATGGATATATTCACAACCATAATAAAGTATCAAGAGCTAAAAACTCTTTAATCAAAGAATTTAAGAATGTATCCAATGCATTTGAAATTGATTCCTTTCCATAAATGTGCCTTGTGTTATCAAACTTTGATTTCTTTCCATAGAATTGGTCTTTGAAGATTGATTTGGGGTCATTGTTATTGATTTCTTTCCATAACAACATTAGTAAGTTTTGTAGATATAACCCTGATAAAATAGATCAGTGGCTAAAAACTATTTTAAATAAATTGATGGGATAGAAAAGTACAGGGGGGAGGTTTAACCGCAATGGAGGTGACACTACCAACTCACCATGGCGTACAGGTATGTGCTTTCTGGTTCTGATAGTATGCCGAGCAAAACCAACCTATTGGTCACAGAAAAATGAAATATATTAATAAACGAAAAATAAAAATGCGCGCATCTGTCAAATGGGCCGGCCAACTTCGATGATAAGATTTGAGGAGTGGAAGGGAAGGGAAGTTTGGATTTTTTGATATTTTATTAAGATTTGATTTGAATGAGTTAATGCATGAAGTTGTTTTGGGGAAGTGTACATTTGATTGAGTTAATACACACATCAAATGTGCCTGCCCAAATTGGTTGCGATTGAGCGAAAGGTCGTCTGTAAGACGCCCGCGGGCATAATATAGAGTTTGTCGAGGGGTTGGTGGGAGTGAGGTGAGACTACCAACTTCCCCTTTAGGAGTATAGATAAGGATGGCAATGGGTAGAGTATGGGGCGGGTAGAGAAATATCATGTCGATACTCGTGTAGTCAATGGATACAAAATTCTACCCATACACGTACCCACATGTGTGAAACTTTACTCGTAATTATACACAACGGGTACCCATACCCATTAGGTGCCCAACGGGTAGATCAAACAGTACACAAGTTATTCACAATTTAATTCCTCGATATCACATTTGACAGAAAAATCATTTATCTAAACTCAATAATAGATAGATGAGCACATCAATAACACATGTGATGGTGTGACGCTTAATTACATGAGTTTTTTGGTCGCCCAACGCCTTTGACGTTGACACTGCCGACCCTTGCGCATATGTTGGAGCTCCACGGGTAAGCTCCACACATGTTAGTATAAAACGGGTAGGGTATGGGTATATTCATGGGTGCAAGGCTATACAAGTGCCCTACCCATGACTTAATGGGCAGGCTACAGGTACTACCAATGGGTATAAATTTGTGCCCATACCCTACCCACACGGGTACGATATCCGCGTGTACCCATACCGATAGAATAAATTTGTCATCTTTAATTATTGGCTACTTTATGTATGTACTACCTGCTCCCTTTTCATCAATATAAAACCCAACACTACATTACTATTTTAGTAGATGTTGGAGAACCGCCTCTTGAGGGCAACTGAGCCCTCCGATGCACTCCGCGTCGCTTGATCTGCCTAGGCCATGCAGCACTGCCCACGTGGTGCCCTCCACACCATTCGATCGCATAATCATGTGCCTCACCACAACGGTGGCTCTGGGGGTCTATGACGTGTGGGTCGCAGGCGCATGCAGGTCTCCCTCATTTTGAGTCCTTTGTGACCCGTCGTGTGCCGTCTCGTGCGGTTGTGTGGGCAGTGGGGACGCGAGTGGTCCGACGTTGTTTCTTTTTCATAGCATGCTCAACCCTATTTGTGTTTGTCTGGTTGTTCAGCCCTACCAGGTTTGCCCATTATTGTGGTTGTAGGTTGTTTGTTTGGCAGTGTGTGGTCGTCCCACCCGAATGGTAGACGCTCCTAGGGTTGCCCAGTCGATCAAGTCCGATGGGCATTATTGATGCAGTGCTATGTGCATGCATGTCGGAGTAGATTCCGGGAGATCCCTCAGTAGGGTGTCCCAGCAAGGTGAGTAGATTGGAGGGAAACATGAGACCAGATTTACCTAGGTTCAAATCGTCCTTACAAGGTAAAACCATACATGTGCTCGTGTGGTATATTGCGGTAGGGTCTACAAAGTATGCGGTATAACCGAGGGATTTTCTCTTGCCTGTCAACTAGCTCGGCCTCGACTTATATAATATACTAGGGCCCCAAGGGTTACATGAATCTAGTTGGCTAAGTCGGCTATGTTGATGGAGGGAAGTCCTTCACATATCTTGTTTCTTTGTGTTGGACGTCATAGCTTCTCGAATCTTCCTTCTACAGACCCCATGGTTAGGCATTATGGCCCTGGGCAAAAACCTAACTGGGATCCTCGAGCTATCCTACTTGGGTCGACAAATAGAGAGGTGAGGCACCCCTGGGCCATAACACTGTTAGTAGCCCCTGAACTTGTCTTCAAGCTTAGTTGCATCATGGTCGGCACCAATCTTCAACGCCATATTCTAGCTTGCCGAGGTTGAAACTGGTTCTTTGAAGCCCCTCTGTATGTGAATACTCATTGCTAACCTCATATGTTCAGCCTGCTCGCGAAGTTGGATGAACAACTCCGGTCTTGGTTTCTTGATGAAGATAACCGACCTGGATAGTTTGTGGGAACACAAGCATCAGGCTACGGGATGAAGGCCAGCTAGGCTGCCCAAGAGCGTACTCACGCAATGAGGTAACCATCTGGACTGGTAATCAAGTCATGACATCAAGACCGAGCACAACCTCTTTTAGTTCATGGACGTGTACTTCGGGTACCACCAGCAGATGATGGCGCCTGATAAAGAGGCACACTCTTTCATCACCCCCACGCCCCATCCTCCTTCAGCACCATGCCCTTTGGGCTGAGAAATGAAGGGGGCATGTACCAGCAAGCGATCCGGACATACCTGTAGCTGTAGGTCCTCGGATTCATAATCTCTGGATGAGTAACTAAGGCAGCTGGTATGGGATCGATCGGGGGCTCTGGACTTAAGGCATTTGATACATCTCCAACGTATCTATAATTTTTGATGTATTCATGCCATGTTTATAATACTTCTACATGATTTTGGTATGATTTGGCTAGAATTAACCCGGACTGACGCTGTTTTCAGCAGAACTACCGTGCAAAAATAAAAGTTCTCGGAATGCGCTGAAAATCAACAGAGATTTTTTCTGGAAAATATAAAAAATACTGGAACGAAGAGTTACCGGAGGAGAGTACCGTGGGACCCACGAGGGTGGAGGGCGCCCCCACCCCCTGGGGCACGCCCATGTGCCTCATGGACTCTTCGTCGGTCCTCCTGACTTGTTCTCGACGCCAACCTCTCCTATAAATCCCAAACCTCCAGAACATAGCTGTCAGGACCCCGACTCAATGCCACATCGATCTAGCATGTAACACCTCATATCGCTTTGCGGCCTCACGCATGGTATCCCCACGGGTGTCGCCTTACCTTTGCCCGGGACCGTTTGCGCCTTTTGGCACACGTATATGATAGTGTCGCTAGCATCCATATGATAAGGAGCCCGGGCTGACATGGCTAGTTGTAAACCCAAAGTGGCACAAACTTACAGGGACAGGCATCCATGACCCAGCATCGAACGTGTCGGTCATCAGCGAGTGAATCCAGGCTGTAGCACTGGGCTAGCAGGACTCCGGTGAACCGGGCTGTAGCGGGCTAACAGGACTCCGGTGAACCGGGCTGTAGCGGGCTAACAGGACTCCGGTATTCATCGCGTGACATTTCCCCGAAGGGACAGACACAGGAACGAAGAAGGACACATGCCGGCCAGCCTAAGTGTTCCGAAGCAGTAGCAAGCTACCATGGCTCGGTGGAAACACTAGGAGACATTTCCCGGTAAGAAAAGCTACTAAGGATAAACAACTAGATAGTCAGATCCCACACATACCAAGCATTTCAATAACATACACACAATATGCTCGATATGTGCAAATACAACATGGCATCACAACATGACTCTACGACTCAAGTATTTATTCATTAGGCTCCGAGGAGCGAGATATTACAAACATGGGTCTCATGACCCAACATTCAGAGCATACAGATCAAACACATGCGGAAGCTTATCACGTCTGAGTACAGGCATCTATAAATGAAAAAAGCTGAAAAGCCTGACTATCTACCAGATCCTGCCGAGGGCACAAGATCGTAGCTGAGGTAACAAGCTAAACGTTGAAGTCCACGTGGAACTAATAGCGAGACTGAGTCTCTCTGCAAAAACATAAAATAGGCAAACGTGAGTACAAATGTACCCAACAAGACTTACATCAGATCTAACTACATATGCATCATTGTCAACAAAGGGATGGTGGGGTTTAACTGCAGCAAGCCAGCTTTGACTCAGTGGCTATCCTGAAATATGACTGCAATGTAACTCTTTTGAGGTGGTGCACACGAGTCCACATATTCACCAACCAATACACCACTATGGATCCGCTCCTGTCTCCCTACGAGAACGCCAACCATAGCACTCACGCTTATCTTACGCATTTTAGAGTATCCACTTTCACTTGTCTATGAACTATGCAAGGGGTCCAAGTTTCCATATCCGAGGAATCCGGCTATTCGAATAGATAATGATAACCCTGCAGGGGTGTACTTCTTCACACACGCTCTCGCCACTTATCGCCCTGTACACGTCATGTACCTCGGCAACCTTCAAGCGGAAGCCGGCCGAGGGAGTCGGCCACGACCTGACTAACCACACAAGTCTCTCGTCCAGGTTTATCGCCTATTCGGGTTCCATCCGCAAGGAGATCCGGCCGGGGTGTCGCTCACGGCCCCAAACGATGTGAGCAGGGTTCCCAAGCCCACCATCCGGGTGCCACCTGGTACACCGTGCCACTGTGCCTAGTCTGTCCCAAGCCCACCTGTACTGGGTGCCACCTGGTAGACTACTAACACTACCTACAAACACCAGAAACTAGTTGCAACTCCTGGACAGAGATCAAGTTGATTAATAAGTCGAGAGAGCTTGGAGTGCCCGGAGCCCAATGTGTGGTAGTAACTGTTCATGGATCACAAACACAGAACTCAGTTCCTAAGGACGGCTGCAATGAGACGACCCACCATGTACTCCTACATGGCCTCTCACCGCTACCTTTACCAAATCGTGTTCACACACTTAGCTCTCAACAGTAGGACATGTTCACACACCTCCGATTCATCTCCGATGAATCAGACCTGACTCAACTCTAAGCAGTAGTAGGCATGACAAACAAGCATGAATGAGTAGGCACATTAGGGCTCAAACAAATCCTACTCATGCTAGTGGGTTTCATCTATTTACTGTGGCAATGACAGGTCATGCAAAGGATAAAGGGGTTCAACTACCGCAGCAAGTAGCAGATGTATCGTTGTTGTCCTAATGTAGTAAAAGAGAGCAGGAGCGAGAGAGTGGGATTGTATCGGAATGAACAAGGGGGTTTTGCTTGCCTGGCACTTCCGAAGATAATATAGCTCTTCATCAGTGTCATCGATCACGTCGTCGGTACGTCGTCTACTGAGAGGGGACAAACACCGGCAACAGAGAAGGAACACAATCAATGCAATGCAACAATATGATGCATGATCATGACATGGCAATATGATTGTGTTTTGAGCTAATGCAACTAGCAACAAAGTTAAATGAAGTTGGTTTGAACCCTAAGTTCAAATTCAAACTCCATATGTTATTATTCAAATGCCTTTATTTGATTTGACCTAAATAGTGAACAAAAGTTATTCTAACATGCATGAAAAGGGTACAAATGGATAGATTGGATTTTTCTGATCATTTTTCATATATAATTTATTTCATTTGGAGTTACGGTTGAATTTCTATGGATTTTAGAAGTTTTGGCTATTTTCTGAAATAAATAAATCATTACTGACTTATTTAAAATCCAGAAACGATTAATTGCGTCAGCATGACGTCACCCTGATGTCAGCAGGTCAACTGGGCGCCTCCAGTCAAACCTGACGGCTGGGACCCACATGTCGGTGAAACAACTAACTAACAGAGTTAGTTTAGTGTTAGGTTAGCACTAACCTAGGTTAATTAGGCCTGGGCCCGCACGTCAGTGGCTTGGTTAGTTAACTAAATTAATTTAACACTAATTAAACCTACGCTAATTAAGCAGGGGCCTGGGCCCACCTTTCTGTTGGGGAACGTAGTAATTTCAAAAAAATTCCTACGCACACGCAAGATCATGGTGATGATATAGCAACGAGAGGGGAGAGTGTATGTCCACGTACCCTCGTAGACCATAAGCGGAAGCGTTAGCACAACGCGGTTGATGTAGTCGTACGTCTTCACGATCAACCGATCCAAGCACCGAACGTACGGAGCCTCCGAGTTCAGCACACGTTCAGCTCGATGACGTCCCTCGAACTCCGATCCAGCCGAGTGTCGAGGGAGAGTTCCGTCAGCACGACGGCGTGGTGACGATCTTGATGTTCTACCGGCACAGGGCTTCGCCTAAGCTTCGCAATGATATGACCGAGGTGGAATATGGTGGAAGGGGGCACCGCACACGGCTAAGGAACGATCCGTAGATCAACTTGTGTGTCTATGGGGTGCCCCCCGCCCCCGTATATAAAGGAGGGAGGGAGGAGGGGGCCGGCCTAAGGGGAGGCGTGCCCTAGGAGGGGGAAACCTACTCCAAGTAGGTTTCCCCCCTCCTTTTCCTAATCCAAGAGGGAGGGGGAAGGAAGGAGTAGGAGAGGGGGAAGGCAAGGGGGCGCCCCCCCCCTTCCTTGTCCTATTCGGACTCAAGGGGAGGGGTGCGCCACTTGCCCTGGCCGGCCCCTCTCTTTCTCCACTAGGGCCCATCAAGGCCCATTACTTCCCGGGGGGGTTCCGGTAACCCTCCGGTACTCCGGTTTTCTCCGAAAACTCCCGGAACCTTTCCGGTGTCCGAATATAGTCGTCCAATATATCAATCTTTATGTCTCGACCATTACGAGACTCCTCGTCATGTCCGTGATCACATCCGGGACTCCGAACAAACTTCGGTACATCAAAACTTATAAACTCATAATAAAATTGTCATCGAAACGTTAAGCGTGCGGACCCTACGGGTTCGAGAACTATGTAGACACGACCTAAAACCATTCTCGGTCAATAACCAATAGTGGGACCTGGATGCCCATATTGGTTCCTACATATTCTACGAAGATCTTTATCGGTCAAACCGCATAACATCATACTTTGTTCCCTTTGTCATCGGTATGTTACTTGCCCTGAGATTTGATCGTCGGTATCCAATACCTAGTTCAATCTCGTTACCGGCAAGTCTCTTTACTCGTTCCGTAATACGTCATCTCATAACTAACTCATTAGTTACATGCTTGCAAGGCTTAGGTGATGAGTATTACCGAGAGGGCCCAGAGATACCTCTCCGACGATCGGAGTGACAAATCCTAATCTCGAATTATGCCAACTCACCATGTACCTTCGGAAACACCTGTAGAGCACCTTTATAATCACCCAGTTACGTTGTGACGTTTGGTAGCACACAAAGTGTTCTTCCGGTAAACGGGAGTTGCACAATCTCATAGTTGTAGGAACTTTGTATAAGTCATGAAGAAAGCAATAGCAGTATACTAAACGATCAAGTGCTAGGCTAACGGAATGGGTCATGTCAATCACATCATTCTCCTAATGATGTGATCCCATTAATCAAATGACAACACATGTCTATGGTCAGGAAACATAACCATCTTTGATTAATGAGCTAGTCAAGTAGAGGCATACTAGTGACTATGTGTTTGTCTATGTATTCACACATGTATCATGTTTCCGGTTAATACAATTCTAGCATGAATAATAAACATTTATCATGATATGAGGAAATAAATAATAACTTTATTATTGCCTCTAGGGCATATTTCCTTCACTTTCGTTGACCCAGGGGAGTCAAACCCCAGGTCAGCAAGGTCAACTCACCGGCGGCTCGACGCCGGCGACGACGGACGCGGCGGAGGGCTTCGGAAAACGCCCACAGGGCTCGGTTTTGGACACGGGTTGCGGCTACGGGAAGCTGGGAGTCTCGCGCATCCAACGCAGGCAACAACTCGCACCGGAGTGGACTAAATCGACGACGGCGGCAACTTTTGCGGCGGCCGGAGTTCAGGCAGCAACGGTGTGGGCGGTGCGGGGCACGGGAAGAGCCGTGGACGGTCGTGTTTGACTCGCGGGAGTGCGGCGAGTGCAGCGAGTGAGGGAGAGGAGCGAGGGGACACGGGGCGTCATCGTGGCGTCGCTAGGAGGGGTCGGGGAAGCAGGAGGTGGCCGGGGCAGCGTCGGCGCTCGCCACGCACCTGTTTGTCCTCCTGGCAGAGGAGGAAGAAGACGGTGCTGCCCCTTTGGGCTGGGCTGCTACAGAGCTGGGCCAGGTGGGCTGCAGGTAAGTCCAGGTGAGTTTGCTCTCTCTCCCTTTTATTTCTGTTACCGTTTTTCTATTTTTCTGTAAGTTTGTGGCTTTATTAAAAATAGTTAGGCACCTTCAAAAATCCTGAAAATAATCATAGGATCTATTTAGATTAATTCCAACAGCCCACACTTATTTCCAGAATTATTTGAGCATTTAAAATATTTACTAGTATTTAAATGCCCAAATGCAAGGTACATATGGTTTAATTCAGTGACCAAATATATAATGGAAAAATGTGCAACACCTCTGGTTATGGTTCTAGCATTTTCCAGAAATGACGAACATTTTTGAAAGCCATTTGGATTTACTGAAAATATTTTTAGGTTGAACCTATTTGAATTCCATTTGGTACTAGGGTTTGGACATCCCCATTTCAAGTTTCTTCAAAGTTTAAACATGATGCACACATGAAGTTAGCCTAGTGCAATGCCAGAAGCTAGGGATGTGACAACTCAACCCTACTAAACAAGAATCTCGTCCCGAGATTCAGGCGTAGGGTAAGATGAAGGGGAAACGCAACTAGCGCAATCTTCACGATCCAGGTGGCACTTCAAAGAACATTGACTCGATCACCATCTTTGTCTCGATGTCTTACTCTAAGACATCCATCTAACATGACAACGAGAGGAGAAGGAAACTCTAGAAGGATCGATCTTCTCGAAGATCAATCAACTTAGGAACAACTCACAGAGTGAGACATAGCAACATCTCTCGAGCTGGGACACTAAGCACACATCTAGAGGGATGGAGTGGAACATATGACGAGGGTTCACTAGGTAGACAATAATTTCACACTTAAGAAGGTGGTGAACGGTTGTCAACGTAGCAAGGAGTTGAGTTGCCATGATACCATAACGGGGCACCTTAGGAAAGGTGACTCGTAGAATTATCCCCTTAAGTGGCAAAAAGAATTACCTTTGATTCAGAGATCATTGAAACTCTTTATACCAGCCTAAGGCAATTCTCGAGCGATCGTTTGATGGAGTTCGAAGGAGTAGCATACTCAGACTAGTATGGATGATGTGGATTACCTTGTTGAAAACAACACAAGGGATGACTTTTACTTATCACCGGAAATGGATGGGACCCATGGTAGGACCACTTTTGAAGATGATCCTGAACAACAATTGCTGAGAAGGGCAGTCCAAGGGGGATTGGCACAAGGCGGTGCAAGCTGGGAACAAAATGCAAATGTCGGGAATGTTCCAACCATCATATCTGCCTGAGATTCAGATCTGGTTGGTGTCAGAACAATCCAGACTCATCGAGTCTAGAAAGAAAAATGAAAGTTTGCAACACAAATCGATGAGATGACGTTGCGAGATTCTCGGGGAACGAACTACGGTAGTAAGCTCCAAAACATGAGCTGGTTCTGCTATACACATGTGAACACGCTGTCCCAGACAAGCATGACCACGTAGTAGTCTTATAATAAAACACTACCGAGTTCAGGTTGGGAACTATCATCGGGGATATCGAAGTCTTGTGCATTACCATGGATTAGCACTTAACTCCTTTCCCTGAACAAATCAGTCAGTGGCTTGGTGTGCTAGGGATACATTTAGAATGAAGGTTGCAAGTCTCCAGACAACATAATACTTCGCACATATGCATGACTGACTTGGGATGATTCCAGGGAAATAAAACAAGCTTTCTCAAATTCATGGCGGCAACTTACATCAATTGCACATGAATTAGGGAAAATCACTTCTTTCGTCCAAACATATGCTTCATGAACGGGACATGAAGATAATGCTTATAAAGTTTCCAATACTAACTGGATATTCCACGAATCATGGAGAAGATAACAATGTCGCTAATGGGCTCAATAACAATTCATCCAGGTTTCCATATAACTGGAATTCCACAATTATGTGAACAAGGTGATAGCATTGGTCAGACCCGAAAGATATAATGGTGTATACTCGAGGGACAACCACGAGTAAGACAACATTACGAATATCGTTGGTTCTGATTTAATTTGACAATCGCCCATACTCAAATCAAAGTTTTGATAAGACAATAGGTCCAACAACTTATCACAGGGGCCAATCGATGAACATATCATCTTTCTTTAACACACATACAAGATATCCCTTAAAATGAACTAGGTCGGACAAGCTTTTATCTTCCAACTCTCCAAGTTGTTGTCCAGCTTAACCAACTAGCTCAGGGGTATCCAGCACAGATTCTTGGAGACTGGGTGGCTTGGAGGAAAACCAACATCATCACGAAATCAACATAGCGGTCAGGTGAAACCTGGTCATACTTCCGAGAAGATACTCGGAACATCACGAACCACCGATATGTTACTAAGCTCGAGAACAATCTTGCTTTTCAGGGCAAGACGATGTGACCAAACAAGAGAGGGATTGATGCAATCCTAACTCATTGATCGGAGAGTGCACCGGAAATAAGGACTAGGTAGCACGATCAACCTTAGGATGATGATTCAATAACCAACACGCTAGGAATGAGAATATTGTCCATTAACTACCAAGCAACGGGGTTGCTAGGAGTATTGATTTCACACATCACGATTCACTTGTCGGCATTCCAGCTGTGACAACACGGAACCGAGGAATGAATAATGATGGCGAGAAGTATCACTATACCAAGAGTTCATAAGAGGTGGTGCAATTCTCATGATATTCCTGACAAAAAGAGGGCAATACTTCGGGGTGGAACAGAATCAAAAGCTGGATTGGCATTTTGATCTGCGGATTACAACTACTTTGACCAGTCCAAGAAATGGATGAGGTGCTGGAGTTTGTTTCTCCTAGTCATTCCCGGATAGAATGGCTTGACGGACCACAAGAGTAATAGGCATCGACGAACGAAGGCACGCATACTCTTGACTAGAAATTGATAGACGAAGGTCAGAAAACAACTAAAGAGGGACAACTCAAAGGAACATATGATTTCCTGAGTTGTGGATGCATGGATTAGCATGTCGAACCAGGTTCAACAGGTTTCTTCCGGATAACCCATGCAGAAGGGTAGAACTGGCAGAGCCACAATATAGAATGGAGAACTTGCCAAGAGCACTCTGGTTGTGATCTTTCGGTTCAACGAGGAACTTCTGCCATAAATAGTTCATGGTATTGGAAGAAGGAAATACCACGGACCACGAGGACTAATGCAAAGGTTACTAATAGCCTAAAGGAATGAGCAAACACTAACAACATGAGGTAAGTAGGGTGAAACTCGGGTCGAGAACCCGAAATAGAATGCCTACTAACTAAATGGCATCACAAGATGCTTTCAAGAATAACGGCCAGAATCATCACACTGGGAACACAAAGCATGGCTGGATTACTAGGTGATACTCTAGACACCTAGGGTCATAGTAATAACTCCAACATATATGTCAAGGCAACAGAGTACCTCAACACACTAGTTGGTGTGGTTAGCCTGGCCTAAAAGGACATCAGGAACGGGAGGAAGGGATTTGCAAATGCATCAGACTGTTTAGAAACATGGGATGACTCGGACAGCATAACGGCTGTAAATGCTCGAAAGAATTTAGACATGCTACAAAAATGGTGGCATAACCACTCGATCATCACAATATCAAGGTTTCGAGATCAACAATTAACATACGGAAGAAGTAGGAACTTAACTGAGGCTTGAAACCAACAATCCTATAAGTCTACGGATTAGTAACATGTGATCCTGATAGAAAGAAGAGAAGGCCTAGTTCCTTAACCCCGGAGGAAACATAAGATGACTCAGATCAGAGGGCATGAGGTATAAGGAGTAAAAAGAGCCTTACGTTCCATCCCACAATCAATTCCCTTATATAACTAAAGAATTTCTAGACTCAACTTCAACCAGTTTGGCTTGGTAATCCTACAGGCAGTCAAGCTCTGATACCAAAGCTGTCAGGACCCCGACTCAATGCCACATTGATCTAGCATGTAATACCTCATATCGCTTTGCGGCCTCACGCACGGTATCCCCACGGGTGTCGCCTTACCTTTGCCCGGGACTGTTTGTGCCTTTTGGCACACGTATATGATAGTGTCGCTAGCATCCATATGATAAGGAGCCCGGGCTGACATGGCTAGTCGTAAACCCAAAGTGGCACAAACTTACAGGGACAGGCATCCATGACCCAGCATCGAACGTGTCGGTCATCAGCGAGTGAATCCAGGCTGTAGCACTAGGCTAGCAGGACTCCGATGAACCGGGCTGTAGTGGGCTAACAGGACTCCGGTGAACCGGGCTGTAGCGGGCTAACAGGACTCCGGTATTCATCGCGTGACATTTCCCCAAAGGGACAGACACAGGAACGAAGAAGGACACATGCCGGACAGCCTAAGTGTTCTGAAGCAGTAGCAAGCTACCATGGCTCGGTGGAAACACTAGGAGACATTTCCCGGTAAGAAAAGCTACTAAGGATAAACAACTAGATAGTCAGATCCCACACATACCAAGCATTTCAATAACATACACACAATATGCTCGATATGTGCAAATACAACATGGCATCACAACATGACTCTACGACTCAAGTATTTATTCATTAGGCTCCGAGGAGCGAGATATTACAAACATGGGTCTCATGACCCAACATTCAGAGCATACAGATCAAACACATGCGGAAGCTTATCACGTCTGAGGTAACAAGCTAAACGTCGAAGTCCACGTGGAACTAATAGCGAGACTGAGTCTCTCTGCAAAAACATAAAATAGGCAAACGTGAGTACAAATGTACCCAGCAAGGCTTACATCAGATCTAACTACATATGCATCATTGTCAACAAAGGGATGGTGGGGTTTAACTGCAGCAAGCCAGCTTTGACTCAGTGGCTATCCTGAACTACGACTGCAATGTAACTCTTTTGAGGTGGCGCACACGAGTCCACATATTCTCCAACCAATACACCACTATGGATCCGCTCCCGTCTCCCTACGAGAACGCCATCCATAGCACTCACGCTTATCTTGTGCATTTTAGAGTATCCACTTTCACTTGTCTATGAACTATGCAAGGGCTCCAAGTTTCCATATCCGAGGAATCCGGCTATTCGAATAGATAATGATAACCCTGCAGGGGTGTACTTCTTCACACACACTCTCGCCACTTATCGCCCTGTACACGTCATGTACCTCGGCAACCTTCAAGCGGAAGCCGGGCGAGGGAGTCGGCCACGACCTGACTAACCACACAAGTCTCTCGTCCAGGTTTATCGCCTATTCGGGTTCCATCTGCAAGGAGATCCGTCCGGGGTGTCGCTCACGGCCCCAAACGATGTGAGCAGGGTTCCCAAGCCCACCATCCGGGTGCCACCTGGTACACCGTGCCACTGTGCCTAGTCTGTCCCAAGCCCACCTATACCGGGTGCCACCTGCTAGACTACTAACACTACCTACAAACACCAGAAACTAGTTGCAACTCCTGGACAGAGATCAAGTTGATTAATAAGTCGAGAGAGCTTGGAGTGCCCGGAGCCCAATGTGTGGTAGTAACTGTTCATGGATCACAAACACAGAACTCAGTTCCTAAGGACGGCTGCAATGAGACAACCCACCATGTACTCCTACATGGCCTCTCACCGCTACCTTTACCAAATCGTGTTCACACACTTAGCTCTCAACAGTAGGACATGTTCACACACCTTCGATTCATCTCCGATGAATCAGACCGACTCAACTCTAAGCAGTAGTAGGCATGACAAACAAGCATGAATGAGTAGGCACATCAGGGCTCAAACAACTCCTACTCATGCTAGTGGGTTTCATCTATTTACTGTGGCAATGACAGGTCATGCAAAGGATAAAGGGGTTCAACTACCGCAGCAAGTAGCAGATGTATCGTTGTTGTCCTAATGCAGTAAAAGAGAGCAGGAGCGAGAAATTGGGATTGTATCGGAATGAACAAGGGGTTTTGCTTGCCTGGCACTTCCGAAGAGTAACTAAGGCAGCTGGTATGGGATCGATCGGGGGCTCTGGACTTAAGGCATTTGATACATCTCCAACGTATCTATAATTTTTGATGTATTCATGCCATGTTTATAATACTTCTACATGATTTTGGTATGATTTGGCTAGAATTAACCCGGACTGACGCTGTTTTCAGCAGAACTACCGTGCAAAAATAAAAGTTCTCGGAATGCGCTGAAAATCAACAGAGATTTTTTCTGGAAAATATAAAAAATACTGGAACGAAGAGTTACCGGAGGAGAGTACCGTGGGACCCACGAGGGTGGAGGGCGCCCCCACCCCCTGGGGCACGCCCATGTGCCTCATGGACTCTTCGTCGGTCCTCCTGACTTGTTCTCGACGCCAACCTCTCCTATAAATCCCAAACCTCCAGAACATAGCTGTCAGGACCCCGACTCAATGCCACATCGATCTAGCATGTAACACCTCATATCGCTTTGCGGCCTCACGCATGGTATCCCCACGGGTGTCGCCTTACCTTTGCCCGGGACCGTTTGCGCCTTTTGGCACACGTATATGATAGTGTCGCTAGCATCCATATGATAAGGAGCCCGGGCTGACATGGCTAGTTGTAAACCCAAAGTGGCACAAACTTACAGGGACAGGCATCCATGACCCAGCATCGAACGTGTCGGTCATCAGCGAGTGAATCCAGGCTGTAGCACTGGGCTAGCAGGACTCCGGTGAACCGGGCTGTAGCGGGCTAACAGGACTCCGGTATTCATCGCGTGACATTTCCCCGAAGGGACAGACACAGGAACGAAGAAGGACACATGCCGGCCAGCCTAAGTGTTCCGAAGCAGTAGCAAGCTACCATGGCTCGGTGGAAACACTAGGAGACATTTCCCGGTAAGAAAAGCTACTAAGGATAAACAACTAGATAGTCAGATCCCACACATACCAAGCATTTCAATAACATACACACAATATGCTCGATATGTGCAAATACAACATGGCATCACAACATGACTCTACGACTCAAGTATTTATTCATTAGGCTCCGAGGAGCGAGATATTACAAACATGGGTCTCATGACCCAACATTCAGAGCATACAGATCAAACACATGCGGAAGCTTATCACGTCTGAGTACAGGCATCTATAAATGAAAAAGGCTGAAAAGCCTGACTATCTACCAGATCCTGCCGAGGGCACAAGATCGTAGCTGAGGTAACAAGCTAAACGTCGAAGTCCACGTGGAACTAATAGCGAGACTGAGTCTCTCTGCAAAAACATAAAATAGGCAAACGTGAGTACAAATGTACCCAGCAAGGCTTACATCAGATCTAACTACATATGCATCATTGTCAACAAAGGGATGGTGGGGTTTAACTGCAGCAAGCCAGCTTTGACTCAGTGGCTATCCTGAACTACGACTGCAATGTAACTCTTTTGAGGTGGCGCACACGAGTCCACATATTCTCCAACCAATACACCACTATGGATCCGCTCCCGTCTCCCTACGAGAACGCCATCCATAGCACTCACGCTTATCTTACACATTTTAGAGTATCCACTTTCACTTGTCTATGAACTATGCAAGGGCTCCAAGTTTCCATATCCGAGGAATCTGGCTATTCGAATAGATAATGATAACCCTGCAGGGGTGTACTTCTTCACACACACTCTCGCCACTTATCGCCCTGTACACGTCATGTACCTCGGCAACCTTCAAGCGGAAGCCGGGCGAGGGAGTCGGCCACGACCTGACTAACCACACAAGCCTCTCGTCCAGGTTTATCGCCTATTCGGGTTCCATCCGCAAGGAGATCCGGCCGGGGTGTCGCTCACGGCCCCAAACGATGTGAGCAGGGTTCCCAAGCCCACCATCCGGGTGCCACCTGGTACACCGTGCCACTGTGCCTAGTCTGTCCCAAGCCCACCTATACCGGGTGCCACCTGCTAGACTACTAACACTACCTACAAACACCAGAAACTAGTTGCAACTCCTGGACAGAGATCAAGTTGATTAATAAGTCGAGAGAGCTTGGAGTGCCCGGAGCCCAATGTGTGGTAGTAACTGTTCATGGATCACAAACACAGAACTCAGTTCCTAAGGACGGCTGCAACGAGACAACCCACCATGTACTCCTACATGGCCTCTCACCGCTACCTTTACCAAATCGTGTTCACACACTTAGCTCTCAACAGTAGGACATGTTCACACACCTCCGATTCATCTCCGATGAATCAGACCTGACTCAACTCTAAGCAGTAGTAGGCATGACAAACAAGCATGAATGAGTAGGCACATCAGGGCTCAAACAACTCCTACTCATGCTAGTGGGTTTCATCTATTTACTGTGGCAATGACAGGTCATGCAAAGGATAAAGGGGTTCAACTACCGCAGCAAGTAGCAGATGTATCGTTGTTGTCCTAATGTAGTAAAAGAGAGCAGGAGCGAGAGAGTGGGATTGTATCGGAATGAACAAGGGGGTTTTGCTTGCCTGGCACTTCCGAAGATAATATAGCTCTTCATCAGTGTCATCGATCACGTCGTCGGTACGTCGTCTACTGAGAGGGGACAAGCACCGGCAACAGAGAAGGAACACAATCAATGCAATGCAACAATATGATGCATGATCATGACATGGCAATATGATTGTGTTTTGAGCTAATGCAACTAGCAACAAAGTTAAATGAAGTTGGTTTGAACCCTAAGTTCAAATTCAAACTCCATATGTTATTATTCAAATGCCTTTATTTGATTTGACCTAAACAGTGAACAAAAGTTATTCTAACATGCATGAAAAGGGTACAAATGGATAGATTGGATTTTTCTGATCATTTTTCATATATAATTTATTTCATTTGGAGTTACGGTTGAATTTCTATGGATTTTAGAAGTTTTGGCTATTTTCTGAAATAAATAAATCATTACTGACTTATTTAAAATCCAGAAACGATTAATTGCGTCAGCATGACGTCACCCTGATGTCAGCAGGTCAACTGGGCGCCTCCAGTCAAACCTGACGGCTGGGACCCACATGTCGGTGAAACAACTAACTAACAGAGTTAGTTTAGTGTTAGGTTAGCACTAACCTAGGTTAATTAGGCCCGGGCCCACACGTTAGTGGCTTGGTTAGTTAACTAAATTAATTTAACACTAATTAAACCTACGCTAATTAAGCAGGGGCCTGGGCCCACCTTTCGTTGACCCAGGGGAGTCAAACCCCAGGTCAGCAAGGTCAACTCGCCGGCGGCTTGACGCCGGCAACGACGGACGCGGCGGAGGGCTTCGGAAAACGCCCACAGGGCTCGGTTTTGGACGCGGGTTGCGGCTACGGGAAGCTGGGAGTCTCGCGCATCCAACGCAGGCAACAACTCGCGCCGGAGTGGACTAAATCGACGACGGCGGCAACTTTTGCGGCGGCCGGAGTTCGGGCAGCAACGGTGTGGGCGGTGCGGGGCACGGGAAGAGCCGTGGACGGTCGTGTTCGACTCGCGGGAGTGCGGCGAGTGCAGCGCGTGAGGAAGAGGAGCGAGGGGACACGGGGCGTCGTCGTGGCGTCGCTAGGAGGGGTCGGGAAAGCAGGAGGTGGCCGGGGCAGCGTCGGCGCTCGCCACGCACCTGTTTGTCCTCCTGGCAGAGGAGGAAGAAGACAGTGCTGCCCCTTTGGGCTGGGCTGCTACAGTGCTGGGCTAGGTGGGCTGCAGGTAAGTCCAGGTGAGTTTGCTCTCTCTCCCTTTTATTTCTGTTACCATTTTTCTATTTTTCTGTAAGTTTGTGGCTTTATTAAAAATAGTTAGGCACCTTCAAAAATCCTGAAAATAATCATAGGATCTGTTTAGATTAATTCCAACAGCCCACACTTATTTCCAGAATTATTTGAGCATTTAAAATATTTATTAGTATTTAAATGCCCAAATGCAAGGTACATATGATTTAATTCAGTGACCAAATATATAATGGAAAAATGTGCCAGAAATGACGAACATTTTTGAAAGCCATTTGGATTTACTGAAAATATTTTTAGGTTGAACCTATTTGAATTCCATTTGGTACTAGGGTTTGGACATCCCCATTTCAAGTTTCTTCAAAGTTTAAACATGATGCACACATGAAGTTAGCCTAGTGCAATGCCAGAAGCTAGGGATGTGACAATAACCTAGATTAGGAGTTCTGCCGCCGCAAGCCTCTATAGCCACCAAAAACCAATCGGGGCCCTGTTCTGGCACCCTGTCGAAGGGGGATCCATCACCGGTGGCCATCTTCATCATCCTGGCGCTCTCCATTACGAGGAGGGAGTAGTTCACCCTCGGGGCTGAGGGTATGTACCAGTAGCTATGTGTTTGAGCTCTCTCTCTCTCTCTCTCTCTCTCTCTCTCTCTCTCTCTCTCTCTCGTGTTCTTGATTTGGCACGATCTTGATGTACCGCGAGCTTTGCTACTATAGTTGGATCTTATGATGTTTCTCCCCCTCTACTCTCTTGTAATGGATTGAGTTTTCCCTTTGAAGTTATCTTATCGGATTGAGTCTTTAAGGATTTGAGAACACTTGATGTATGTCTTGCGTGGGATACCCGTGGTGACAATGGGGTATTCTATTGATTCACTTGATGTATGTTTTGGTGATCAACTTGCGGGTTCCGTGACCTTGGGAATCTATGCATAGGGGTTGGCACATGTTTTCGTCTTGACTCTCCGGTAGAAACTTTTGGGCACTCTTTGAAGTTCTTTGTGTTGGTTTGAATAGATGAATCTGAGATTGTGTGATGCATATCGTATAATCATACCCGCGGATACTTGAGGTGACATTGGAGTATCTAGGTGACATTAGGGTTTTGGTTGATGTGTGTCTTAAGGTGTTATTTTACTATGAACTCTAGGGTTGTTTGTGACACTTATAGAATAGCCCATTGGATTGATCGGAAAGAATAACTTTGAGGTGGTTTCGTACCCTACAATAATCTCTTCGTTTGTTCTCCACTATTAGTGACTTTGGAGTGACTCTTTGTTGCATGTTGAGGGATAGTTATATGATCCAATTATGCTATTATTGTTGAGAGAACTTGCACTAGTGAAAGTATGAACCCTAGGCCTTGTTTTGAAGCATTACAATACCGTTTTCGGTCACTTCTACCACTTGCTACCTTGCTGTTTTTATATTTTTCATATTACAAAAACCTATTTCTACCATCCATATTGCACTTGTATCACCATCTCTTCGTCGAACTAGTGCACCTATACAATTTACCATTGTATTGGGTGTGTTGGGGACACAAGAGACTCCTTGTTATTTGGTTGCAGGGTTGTTTGAGAGAGACCATCTTCATCCTACGCCTCCCACGGATTGATAAACCTTAGGTCATCCACTTGAGGGAAATTTACTACTGTCCTACAAACCTCTGCACTTGGAGGCCCAACAACGTCTACCAGAAGAAGGTTGTGTAGTAGACATGAAGCTCTTTTCTGGCGCCGTTGCCGGGGAGGTTAGTGCTTGAAGGTATATCTTTAGATCTTGCAATTGAATCTTTTAATTTCTTGTTTTATCACTAGTTTAGTCTATAAAAGAAAACTACAAAAAATGGAATTGAGAGTGCCTCATATGCTTCTTCTTTTTAATATCTTTCGCGAAAATGATGGGAAGGAAAATTGTGCTCAAGTGTTAGAAGAAGAATGCATTAGAATGTTTGGCACTAAATATTTGAATGATGAGCATGATCGCATAGTATGAATTCTTTGAATATCCATGTTGCTAATTGAGGGAGTCCTGGATTAGGGGGTATCTGGACAGCCGGACTATATACTTTGGCCGGACTGTTGGACTATGAAGATGCAAGACTCAAGACTTCGTCCCGTGTCCGGATGGGACTCTCCTTTGCGTGGAAGACAAGCTTGGCAATTCGGATGTTAGATATCCTCCTTTGTAACCGACTTTGTGTAACCCTAGCCCCCTCCGGTGCCTATATAAACTGGAGGGTTTAGTCCGTAGAAGACAACAATCATAATCATAGGCTAGCTTCTAGGGTTTAGCCTCTACGATCTCGTGGTAGATCAACTCTTGTAATACTCATATCATCAAGATTAATCAAGCAGGAAGTAGGGTATTACCTCCATCGATAGGGCCCGAACCTGGGTAAAACATCGTGTCCCCTGCCTCCTATTACCATTAGCCTTAGACGCACAATCGGGACCCCCACCCAAGATCCGCCGGTTTTGACACCGATATTGGTGCTTTCATTGAGAGTTCCTCTGTGTCGTCGCTGCAAGGCTCGATGGCTCCTTCAATCATCAACAACAACACGGTCCAGGGTGAGACTTTTCTCCCCGGACAGATCTGCGTGTTCGGCGGCTTCACACTGCGGGCCAATTCGCTTGGCCATCTGGAGCAGATCGACAGCTACGCCCCTGGCCATCAGGTCAGGTTCGGAAACTTGAACTACACGGCCGATATCGGCGGAGACTTGATCTTCGACAGATTGAGGCCTACTCCAGGAGCGCCGAACAGTCACGACAAGAACGGCTTAGACCTCCTGTCAGACAATATTCGGGATATCGCGCCTGCAATAGCTCCGGACCTAAATCCAGGGCAGATCGCGTCGCCCGAGGATGGGTGGATGGACCCCGCCTCGAAGGCCGCATACTCATCGGCGGTAGAGCCGAACACAAACTCCACCCCCAAGGAAGTTTGTGTCGCCGGACCCCCGGACATGTGTCCGGCTGTAGGTTCCAGACCGCGCGCACCGGAGCCCACCGAATCCGGTTGGGCTCCGGTAATGGAGTTCACCGCTGCGGATATCTTTCAGCACTTGCCCTTTGGCGACATGCTAAATTCATTAAGGTCTCTCTCTTTGTCAGGAGACTCTAGGCCGAACTATGTCCAGCTCGAGTGGGATGCTGGCGACGAGGAAATTCGTTGCCCACCCACCACCCACTTCATTGCCACTATCGATGATTTGACCGACGTGCTCGACTTCGACTCCGAGGACATCGACAGTGTGGACGACGATGCAGGAGAAGAACAGGAACCACCGCCCACGGGGAGCTGGACAGCCACCTCCTCGTATGATATATATATGGTGGACACTCCCAGAGAAATCAATGGCGATGAGGCAACAGAGGATAACCCCTTATGGAAGAAATCAAAGCATGGGCGTCATCGGCGCCGCTCCAAGCCCCGCCACAGCAATACCGGCCTTCGAGCAGGCCGAACAGGAAGACATGCAGGTTAGCCCAGATGAACAGGCGACGGACGGATACTTGGAGGAGGACAACTACATGCCCCCCTCCGAAGACGAGGTGAGCCTCGGCGACGATGAATTCGGCATGCCTGAGGATCCCGTAGAGCAGGAGTGCTTCAAGCGCCGGCTTATGGCCACTACGAGAAGCCTGAAAAAGAAGCAGCAGCAGCTCCAAGCTGATCAAGATCTGCTCACAGACAGATGGAATGAGGTCCCGGCAGCCGAGGAATATGGACTCGAGCGCCACACCAAAGGTTACCCAAAGCACAAGTTGCTACCTCAACTCAAGGAGGAGCCCATACTACCAGCACAGGACGAGGCTGACCAGCCACCTCGTGGCCGGGATAAAATGGCATATCAGCCCGAATACCAGCCCGTACCCGCATGCCAATACACTACGGCCCGGGGCAATAGGCAGGACCTGCGAGACATGCTGGAAAACAAAGCAGGTCAGCCAAGATCGATCTACAGATCGCGGGGGCGCACCCCAACACATGACGATGATCGTCCTGCCGGATACACTATCAACAAGTCCGACCGGGCCAAACATAGCCGACCAGACTTATTCAAACTGCGTAGTAACATAGCCCGACATAGAGGCACCGCACACCCCCTATGCTTCACTGACGAAGTAATGGATCATGAATTCCCAAAAGGGTTTAAACCCGTAAACATCGAATCATACGACGGCACAACAGACCCCGCGGTATGGATCAAAGATTTCCTTCTCCACATTCACATGGTCCGCGGTGACGATCTACATGCCATCAAGTATCTTCCCTTTAAACTCAAAGGACCGGCCCAACACTGGCTAAATAGCCTACCGGCAAATTCCACCGGCAGTTGGGAAAACCTAGAGGACGCGTTCCTCGACAACTTCCAAGGCACTTACGTGCGACCACCGGATGCTGATGACTTAAGTCACATTACCCAACAGCCCGGAGAGTTAGCCAGGAAATTCTGGACTCGGTTCCTAACTAAAAAGAACCAAATTGTCGACTGTCTGGACGCCGAAGCCTTGGTAGCCTTTAAGCATAATTTCTGCAATGAGTGGCTCGCCCGACACCTCGGCCAGGAAAAACCGAAGTCCATGGCGGCCCTCACGACACTCATGACCCGCTTTTGCACGGGCGAGGACAGCTGGTTGGCTCGCAGTACCACCACGCCAATAAACTCTGGCACTTCAGATGTCCGCGACAATAACGGCAAGCCACGGCGCAACAAACATAAGCGACGGAACAATGGCGACAACACTGAAGACACGGTAGTTAACGCTGGATTCAGTGGCTCAAAATCCGTTCAGCGGAAAAAGCCATTCAAAAGAAGCAATCCGGGATTGTCCAGTCTGGACCGCATACTTGATCCCTTGTGCCAAATTCACGGCACCCCTGATAAGCCAGCCAACCACACTAACAGAGATTGCTGGGTGTTCAAACAGGCTGGCAAGATAAATGCCGAAAACAAGGACAAGGGGCTGCACAACGACGATGACGAGGAGCCCCGGCGTCCGAACACTAGGGGACAGAAGAAATTTCCTCCCGAGGTGAAAACGGTAAACATGATCTATGCCACCCACATTCCCAAACGGGAACGAAAGCGAGCACTAAGGGACGTCTATGCGATGGAGCCAGTCACCCCAAAGTTCAACCCATGGTCAGCCTATCCGATCACTTTCGATCGTAGGGACCATCCTACCAGCATCCGTCATGGCGATTCAGCCGCATTGGTCCTTGACCCAATCATCAACGGATTCCACCTCACGCGAGTCCTTATGGACGGTGGCAGTAGCCTGAACCTGCTTTATCAGGACACAGTGCACAAAATGGGCATCGATCCTTCAAGGATCAAGCCCACCAAAACCACCTTCAAAGGTGTAATTCCAGGAGTAGAGGCCCGTTGTACGGGCTCCATAACACTGGAAGTGGTCTTCGGATCCCCGGATAACTTCCAAAGCGAGGAGTTAATCTTTGATATCGTCCCTTTCCGTAGTGGCTATCATGCACTGCTTGGACAAACCGCATCCGCTCAATTTAATGCGGTACCACACTATGCATACCTCAAGCTCAAGATGCCAGGACCTCGCGGGGTTATAACAGTCAATGGAAACACAGACCGCTCTCTCCGTACAGAAGAGCACATTGCGGCCCTCACAACAGAAGTACAAAGCAACCTTCTCCGGCAGACCGCCAATTCGGCGACAACAACCCCGAGCTCCGTCAAGCGAGTCCGGAGTACTCTGCAACAGGATCGCCAGGCACACCAAGAGCATGACTAGCAGTCCGGCCTCCGCCCTAGCCCCATCTAGGTAGCATGTGTGCCGTGCATACACAATTACGCACTCAAAATACCATGGGCATAGGCGAAGGCGCAACGGTTATGCGGTCCACAGTGCGGTTCAATCGCGACAAGACCCGCATACCTTAATAACCTTCTTTCTCTTTCAGGACCCTACTTTCGGGCATCCCCTTCAGAGAACCAGATCATCGGACTCATCACAGGAGGGAAAACCAAGGAGGCAAAAGGCTTTGCGCACAACGTGAGTACCTAGGTGGTATCTGTTAATGATCGTTATACCTGTTTTACATACCCGCATGCGGCCCGCCCTTGGATATGACATGTCAAATAGTCCTATTTGTTCTACTTAACGCATTAATTGTACACATACGCTTGGACGTATTTTTTAAATAACAAAGGGAAATAATATATAGCGTCAGCTTATTATTCCTATCTTCACATTTCCCCTAAAAATGTTTATTTAATATCGCATCCGTACACTTTGGTACGTTCAGTTTGCCAGGGGCTTCTTATGGCGCCCCATAATACGGCAAGATAAGTCCGAACACTTTTGACAGTGCAGCACCCCGAACTTATAGCATTATATGCATCAACTCCGAATCATGTCTTGGGTCAATAGTTGGGTTTGCCCGGCTCCCTTGTTTTGGTACCTTACGTTCCATTATATCGGCTAAGGTAGTGCAGGGAGAACTACTGCGATTGTGTCCCGGTTCTTTCGGACGAGCACCTTAGTAGAGAAAGCCGAAAACTGACTATCATGATGCGGCGAGAGCTGGTCGCTATTCGAGAGGTCTTAAATCCCTAAATATTTTTTCCGCTTCAGGCGAGGAATCGGCCTTGTCCGATTTAGGCGTGTATAGTGCCCCAATTCGGCTTTCTGAATTCTAGGGGCTTCGCCAAAATTTAAAATTGTATACTTCTATGGCTAAGTGAGAGTTATAAAGCCGCATAGTCCGACTGCCTTGTTCGCTGCGCCAAACACCTCCTTAAAGGGCCAAAATATTTGGATAAAGAGTGTTTGGGTTTTCCACGAACACCCCAGTACTAGTTACGTGGGGGCGGAAGCCGACGACTGGCCTACTTTCAGAATTTTATAAACAGCCGCACAGAAGGTAATATTTTAAATCAACAAAGCGCCATATAGCACAAACAAACTCGTTTTCATATTACAAAGACGGCATGAGTGCATTCACTCAAAGATTATGTCCTTGGTACATTCATCGGCCACGAGGCGAGTGCCTTTCATAACCCCATCATAATATTTCTCGGGGTGGCGATGCGCCTTGCCCTCTGGCGGTCCATCCTTCACCAGCTTCTCTGCATCCAGCTTGGCCCAATGCATCTTCGCATGGGCAAAGGCCCAGCGGGCACCCTAAATACAAACGGATTGCTTGATAACTTCAAGCCACGAATAGGCATTTACCATCCGCTTTATAAGGCCGAAGTAGCTATCGAACACGGGCTCACCAGGCCACATCCGGACTATGAAGTCCTTCATGGCCACTTCGGCCGCCCTGTGGAGTTCAACCAATTGCTTTAGTTGGTCACTCAGAGGCATTGGGTGTTCGGCTCCAGCATACTGGGACCAGAACAGGTTCTTCATCGAGCTCCCCTCTTCGGCATGATAGGACTCCGTGGCATCCAATATGCTGCGTGGAAGATCTGCGAATGCCCCTGGAGAGATCCGAATTCGGGTAAGTAAAAGAAATGTCTCCTCCACATGCTTGCTTTGCATAATGAATGCCTTACCCGCCGCTATCTTCTTGGCCGCCTCGATTTCCTGTTGGGCCTTTTGGGCTTCGGCCCTGGCGTCTTTCGCACTCTGAAGGGCCTTCGCAAGCTCAGACTCTTTCGTCTTGAAGTCACGCTACAAGGACTCGAACTTCTTGCCGAGCTCCTGGAGCTCTTGTTGTACCTCGCCCACCCTAGCATCTTGCTTCTCACGCTCAATACGCTCCGTGGCCGCCTTGTCTTCGGCCTCGGATAGTGCTTTCTTCTGGGCCGCCACTTCGGTCGTGGCCCCTATTAAAAAATCATGACACTTATTGTTAGCGTCACCAGTTTTTCCTCCTCTATATGACACATGAACGGGGTATCACTCACCCCTTTATTCTCTTCGAGCTGCCTCTTCGTGAGGCTAAGCTCCTCTTCGGCCTGCTTCAGGTCCCATTCGAGTCTGGCGACCTCTGTTGTGAAGGCAGCAGCGGCAAGCGGCACCGCCTGCTTATTCACATAGACACATACTGTTAGATTCCTGTGGTTTAGAGTTGACCTTCCGTTTGGCTTTTCTTTCCGAACACCAAACAGAGTCTCAGGGGATACTGTCTATTAGGTGATAATTTCTCACACTTTTGATTACTTACCTCAAAGCCTGTTAGGAGGCTCGTGTAGGCTTCGGTCAATCCGCTTTTGGCGGACCGAACCTTCTGAATCACCGTACTCATAAGAGTACGGTGCTCTTCATCAATGGAAGCACCGCGAAGCACTTCCAGCAGAATATCCGATGCCTCTGGCGCGACGGAGGTCATCGGCACGGTCGGCTCCCCCTCCCTAGCGAGGGGCTGCCTACCCGAATCCGGAACCTTTGGAGGTTCTGGTGCAGTGTCTGGCTGGGAGCCCAACTTGCTGCGGCTCTCGTCAGCATAATCTATGGGGATCTTACCCCCCATGTGCCTAGCATCTAGAATTTTGCCTTGCGGCGTCTCTAGAACCACCTCCCCCTGCTCTGGTACCCCTTGGGACAACACCTCCATGTCATCCGCAGGCCAAGGGGAGGTGGCCGTCGGGAGCAAATTCATTGTTGAATCACTCGGAGACCCTTCCGAAGAGGATACCTCGGGATGGGACCTGGCCGGACTGCATATGCGCGTTCGGCGTTATAACAAACTATGAAGTTAAGTCGCATGGAAAGTATCACAGAGTGCGGATACTTACGATCTTGCCAGGGGCTTGCCCCTGGGCAGCCACTCCTCCTCGCTGTAAGCGGTCGTGGTGGAGTGATCCAGAAGGGACGCCTTTCCCTTCTTTGGCATCTTAGCCTCCCCCTGTGGGGAGGCTTTTCTTTTCTTCTCCCCCCCCCAATGCGGGGAGAGGGAATTTCTTCATATTTCCCCCCGTCTCTGCGGGAGGAATCTGCCTCGCCGTGCTCGGACGACGAGTCTATTATGGCCTTGCGCCGAGGACCCTTCCATGTCCCCGTGGCCGCCTTCTTAGACCCTTCGGCCTCCCCGGATGGGGCGGCCCCCTTCTTCTTCTCCTCCCCTTCATGAGAGGAGCGCGCCTCATCGTCTTCGGACGAGGCGTCTGGTGCGACCTTGCACTGGAGACCCTTCCTGGTCCCCGTGGCCTTCTTTTCGGCCTTCTTTTCCGGCACCTTGTAAGGCGCCGGAACTAGCATCTCTGTCAGGAGTGCGGTTGCTGGATCTTCCGGCAGTGGAGACGGACAGTCGATCCGCTCCGCCGTCACCACGTAATCCTGATTAAATAAACATGGTGACTTAAAATCCTCCCATGAATATGCTGGGAAAGGTACATCTGGTGATGATCAGAAAACTCACCAAATTGGCAAGCCGCGTGGCGCAGAGGTCGCGGTCCTCGGATGTGAGAGGAGGTACTTCGGAGGCCTTGAATAGCACCTTCCAGACGTCCTTATGCGTCATACATAAAGCTCTTGCAGCGTCTGGTGTTCGACCGGATCGAACTCCCACAGATTGAATGCCCGTCTATGGCACGGAAGGATTCGGTAGGAGAGCATAACCTGGACCACGTTGACAAGCTTGATCTTCTTGTCCATCATATTTTTAATGCAGTTCTGAAGTCCTGTCAGCTCTGCAGATTCGCCCCAGGCCAGGCCCTTCTTTTCCCAGGAGGTGAGCCGCGTGGGGATTCTGGATCGAAATTCGGGATCCGCCGCCCATTTAGCGTCGCGTGGCTCGGTGATGTAGAAACACCCCGATTGCCACCCTTTCACGGTCTCCACAAAGGAACCGTCAAGCCAGGTAACATTGGGCATCCTGCCCACCATGGCGCCGCCGCACTCCACTTGCTGGCCGCTCACGATCTTTGGCTTCATGCAGAAGATTCGTAGCCACAGGCCGAAGTGGGGCTTGATGCGGAGGAAGGCCTCGCACACGACGATAAACACCGAGATGTTGAGGATGAAATTTGGGGCTAGATCATGGAAATCTAGCCCATAGTAAAACATGAGCCCGCGGACAAAGGGATGAAGTGGAAATCCTAGTCCATGGACGAAATGAGAGAGAACACTACTCTTTACCGAGACTTTGCAGTGGGGGTGATCTGTCCCTCCGCCGGAAGCCTGTGCGCGATGTTTGCAGCCAAGTATCCGGCCGCCCGAAGCTTGGTAATGTTCTCCTCCATGACGGAGGAGGCCATCCACTTGCCTCCCGCTCCGGACATGCTGCGAATGGTCCTACGAAGAAGGTGAGAACTTGGGCACTGGGGCTCGAGAGTGCGAGAATGGATGAGCAAAGGAGGAAGAAGGCATGGGTAAAAATGGGAGATCCTTGTCCCTTTATAGAGGTGGCGAAAATGGTGCGCCTCCCTGCTTGCCTGATGAAATCGCTTATTTCCCAAGCGCCACGTTAATAGCACAGTTGGGTTACCCGTACCCGTATTAATGAGGATCCCGTGATAAGGGGACATGATCTCTGCTTCAACAACACGTGCCGAGAAACCGCCTCACAATATGTGCGGTGGCTGGTTGTGGGAAAATGGTTCAAATAATGACTCGACCATGGTGTGATGTCACGTTATCTAAAGTTGTCAGCAAATTATATTTGTGGAATATTGTTCTCTCTACGGTGGTATGTGAAGATCGTCTTACAGAGCTGGACACGATTTAAGTGTTCGAGATTTACTTTGGAGTATTCAGAGATGGAACCTGCCTTGCCGAAGACAATCTGCACGCCGGACTCATCGTCATTGAAGCCTGGTTCAGGGGCTACTGAGGGAGTCTTAGATTAGGGGGTATCCGGAAAGCCGGACTATATACTTTGGCCGGACTGTTGGACTATGAAGATGAAAGACTCAAGACTTCGTCCCGTGTCCAGATGGGACTCTCCTTTGCGTGGAAGACAAGCTTGGCGATTCGGATGTTAGATCTCCTCCTTTGTAACCGACTTTGTGTAACCCTAGCCCCCTCCGGTGCCTATATAAACCGGAGGGTTTAGTCCGTAGAAGACAACAATAATAATCATAGCCTAGCTTCTAGGGTTTAGCCTCTACGATCTTGTGGTAGATCAACTCTTGTAATACTCATATCATCAAGATCAATCAAGCAGGAAGTAGGGTATTACCTCCATCGAGAGGGCCCGAACCTAGGTAAAACATCGTGTCCCCTGCCTCCTGTTACCATTAGCCTTAGACGCACAGTTCGGGACCCCCTACCCGAGATCAGCCAGTTTGACACCGACACTAATGATATGCAAAAGTGAAACTGCAACTATCCCTGGGTGGTTTTGGTAATCCCTAATAACATATGTCTCATTGAGCTAATGCTATTTCAAGATAAGTATTTCAAGAAAGCTCAATGATTGGCATGGCATGGATGAGAAAAGTGGATCCCTCAAAATGCTAAGGACAAAAGGATTGGCTCAAGCTCAAAGCACAAGACTCTACATTTTCTATTTAGGTGATCCAAGATCACATTGAGTCTATAGGAAAAGCCAATACTATCAAGAAGGGATGAGATGTTGCTTAATGAGGTTCTTGCTCAAAATGCTTAGTGATATGCTCCAAAGCCCTCAACTACTTCCTCATATCCACATATGACCCAAAGCAAAAGTCCAACTTGGCCCCACCGATTCTTTCTATCCGGCGCCACCGAGTTCAGATGTCATAGCCACTGCCACAAACCCTAGTCAAATCGGTCTCACCGATAGGGATCTTGGTCTCACCGAGATGGGATTGTAATATCTCTGTTTCCCTTTGTAACGTTTCGGTCCAACTGAGATGAGCGATCGGTCCAACCGAGATTGCAATGCAAATTCTCTGTTCCCCTTTCGTAACGTTTTGGTCTCACCGAGATGAGCGAGTCGGTCCCACCGAGTTTGCCTGACCAACTCTCTGGTCAGCTTATTACCAAAATCGGTCCCACCGAGTTTGTGTAATCGGTCTCACCGAGATTACGTTATGCCCTAACCCTAACCATATCAGTCCCACCGAGTTGACATGTCGGTCCCACTGAAAATCCTAACGGTCACATTATTTGCTAAATCGGTCCGACCGAGTTTGACGATTCGGTCCCACCGAGATTGGTAAGTTGTGTGTAGCGGGTAGATTTTGTGTGGAGGCTATATACACCCCTCCACCCACTCTTCATTCATGGAGACAGCCATCAAAACATACCTACACTTCCAACATTCATTTTTTGAGAGAGAACCACCTACACTTGTGTTGAGGTCAAGATATTCCATTCCTACCATATAAATCTTGATCTCTAGCCTTCCCCAAGTTGCTTTCCACTCAAATCTTCTTTCCACCAAATCCAAATCCTGTGAGAGAGAGTTGAGTGTTGGGGAGACTATCATTTGAAGCACAAGAGCAAGGAGTTCATCATCAACACACCATTTGTTACTTATTGGAGAGTGGTGTCTCCTAGATTGGCTAGGTGTCACTTGGGAGCCTCCGACAAGATTGTGGAGTTGAACCAAGGAGTTTGTAAGGGCAAGGAGATCTCCTACTTCGTGAAGATCTACCCTAGTGAGGCAAGTCCTTCGTGGGCGACAACCATGGTGGGATAGACAAGGTTGCTTCTTCGTGGACCCTTCATGGGTGGAGCCCTCCATGGACTCGCGCAGCCGTTACCCTTCGTGGGTTGAAGTCTCCATCAACGTGGATGTACGATAGCACCACCTATCGGAACCACGACAAAAACATCCGTGTATCCAATTGTGTTTGCCTTCTCAAACTCCTCCCCTTTACCTTCATATGCAATTGTTTTACATTCCGCTGCTATACTCTTAGAATTGCATGTGTAGGTTGATTGCTTGACTTGTGCTAAGTTGCTAAAATCTGCCAAGAACTAAAATTGGGAAAAGGCAAGTTTTTTATTTGGTCAAGTAGTCTAGTCACCCCCCTATAGACATACTTTCGATCCTACAAGTGGTATCAGAGCTTTGGTCTCCATTTGCTTTGATTTCCATAGCTTTTGGTGGTCATAGCCTTGGTTTCACAACCTAGGAGAGTATGGCGTCTAGCGAGGGAAATTACCACCGTAGAGGTCCTTACTTTGATGGTACTAATTTTGCTAGTTGGAAGCATAAGATGAAAATGCATATTCTTGGACATAACCCCCCCCCCCCCCCCCGTCTGGGCTATTGTGTGTATTGGCTTGCAAGGTGAATTCTTTGATGGGAGAGAACCGAACCATGAAGCTACCGCGGAAGAGTTGAAGATGCTGCAATACAATGCTCAAGCTTGTGATATCCTCTTCAACGAATTGTGCCCCGAAGAATTCAACAAAATCAGCCGTCTTGAGAATGAAAAGGAAATTTGGGATACATTGATTGATATGCATGAAGGTACCGACTCCATCAAGGAATCCAAGTTGGATGTGCTTCAAAGTCAGCTTGACAAGTTCAAAATGAAGGATGGTGAAGGTGTCGCTGAAATGTACTCTAGGCTTGCTCTTATCACAAATGAAATTGCCGGCTTAGGAAGTGAAGAGATGACCGACAAATTCATCATCAAGAAGATCCTAAGAGCCTTGGATGGAAAATATGATACGGTGTGCACATTGATCCAAATGATGCCCAATTACAAAGATCTCAAGCCGACGGAAGTCATTGGAAGAATTGTTGCTCATGAGATGTCACTCAAGGATAAGGAAGAGCTCCACAACAAGTCAAGTGGTGCTTACAAAGCCTCATGTGAAGCTCCCACATCATCAAGTGAGAAACAAACCTTCAATGAAGAATTGAGCCTAATGGTGAAGAACTTCAACAAGTTCTACAAGAGTAGGAGCAAGGAAAGAAGTTCCAAGTCAAGGTCCTACAATGACAAAAGATCTTCTAGTAATGAGCATAATTGCTACAATTGTGGAAGACCAGGACACCATTCCAATGAGTGTACGGCACCCTACAAAAGAAGAAAAGATTCTCCAAAAAGAAGAAGTAGAAGAGGAGAATCACCATCAAGAGAAAGAAGGAGTAGAGATGATCGTTATGAACGAAGAACATCCTGGAGAAGCAAGGATTCGGAAAGGAAGTACAAGTCATCAAGGAGCTACACAAAACGAAGACATCAAGCTCATGGTGGTGAATGGGTGTCCGGCTTCGACTCCGACAATCACTCCGAGAGAAGCTATCACTCCGACTCCGAATATACTCAAGATGAAGGTGTTGCCGGTCTAGCACTTCTGTCAACCAATTCCTACGACATATTTGACTCACCAAATGAAGGGCTTGGAAGATGCTTCATGGCTAAAGGCCCAAAGGTATCACACCCCGAGTATGTTGAGTTCAATAGTGATGAAGATGACTTGTTAGGTGATGATGATTTACTTGTTGACAACTCTAGTGATGAATACTATGATGAAACATCAATTAATCATGCTAATCAAGATAAAACGAATGACAATGATAAGGACAAGATTGAGCTCCTAACTAAAGAACTAAACACTCTTAAGTTAGCTCATGAGACTATCTTAGGAGATCATCGAGAACTTTTAAGGACTCATGAGAAGTTACGCTTTGAAAAGCTCAACCTGAGCAAGAACATGAGTTTTTAAAGGCAATCAATGATGATCTTCGGAAGAAAAGTTCTTCTTACATTGCCAAGCATTTACTCTTATCTACTTACATGCCTCAAGTCAAGTCTAGTAACAAGAACAAGAAAGATTCTTCCTCTAGTAGTAGCAATAATCATGCTAAATCCAATGTTGTTGCTTCTAGTAGTTCTCTTGATTCCACTAATGATTCTCTTAGCCAAGTTACACTTGAGCAAGAAAATAGCCTTTTGAAGGGAATTATAGAGAAAGGTGTTTACAAGAGCCTTGCCGGGAGTAAACAATTCGAGGAAATTGTACGCAAGCAAGGAAGGCACCGGAAGAACCAAGGTGTTGGTTTTGAACACAAGTTCAATGCCAATGGAGTTGAGTGGGAAGAAGATCAATACCCCAAGACAAAGTTTGTTCCTCAACAAGAGAAGTATGATCCTACTTCTTTCAAAGGGACACAAGCTCAAGATGATCTTCCACCACAAGACCACAAGCAAAAAGGCAAGGACAAGCTTCAAGAGGAGATTGATGCATTTGAAGAAGCTCCTGAGGCATTGGTCAAGTGGGTTCCCAAGAATACATCAAGTACTACTTCATCGAGTACAACTACAACTCCAAGGATTCCCATCAAGATGATGTGGATCCCGAAGAAGAAGAACTAGAGAGTTCTTGAGGGTGACTCCGCCAACATACTTCACTCATATCATTTTGGCAAGAACAAGTGCAATCAACTTCCACATCTTGCTGTAGTTCAAGGAGTCACAAACCCTCTTGTTGGTAAGACAAGGGACAAGGTAACCTAATGCTTTCATGGACAACATCTTGTGTGTGCATCACTCTATGTCTATGGATATCCTTGTTTGTTCCTTGTGGGACTAACCCATGTAGGTATTGAAAGTGCAACTCACTCCAAAGGATTGCTCCAAATGATCTACATCAACATTGATCATCCACATCTTCAACACCTACATGAAGTCATCATCGACAAAACCCAAGGTTAGTTCATCCCTCTTAAGGGGGATCTCACATCTAGGGGGAGCTTTACTCTAAGAATTGAGCTAAAGCAACTTTAATGGTGTGAACACAACAATGCTTTATGTAAAAGTGGTAACCCCACTTGTGCTTAAACGATGTGTATGACCTATGATCAAATGTTCTCATTTGACTCCTAAGTCAATATACTCATATATAGATGGCCTAGCCATCGCCAATTGCTTGATAGATGCTAGAATTGTATGTGCATGCTCTGTCACATATTTCATTTGCCATTGTATTGTGTGAGCATGTTGGTTGCATATTTTACTCATTCGAGGACATCCACTTGTAGTTTTGATTGTTTGGTTTCTTTTTCTTTTGCCAAGTGGATGGACAAGAATGCCTAAGAACCTTCTCTAGCTATCTATACTTTTCTTGTCTCAAACTCTATTCATGCTATATCACAAAGTTTGATCGAGTCAGGTTCGAACCACTTTGTGTGAGGAGCACTCGGAGTCCCCAATTCGTCATAGACTTAAACTACCAAAACCTCTCTGTGCGTTTCGGTCTGACCGATTCAACCTTTTCGGTCATACCGAGATCACAAGTTGATCTAGGTTTTCAATCTCGGTGCAACCGATTTGAACTTTTTGGTCACACCGAGTTGCGATAACTGCTTGCAGTAATGCATCTCGGTGCCACCGAGTTGTTCCACTCGGTCACACCGACAGGGTCAGGCTATATATACCCCCGGGCCAAAATTTGGAAAATTTTCTGAAACCCTTCGCCCGCGCACAGCCTACTCTGCCTCTTCGGGTCTCCGGATCGTCCTCCTCGTCGCCAGCGACCTCCCACCGCTGGTCTCTGCCGCCGTCAATGGGATTCTGCTCCGCCGTTGTTGCCGTAGCAAATCCATCGCTGCATTAGGGTATGGATTTGAACTTTGTGCTATTCGTAACTCCGATTCCTAGCACATTGCATTGCCATGAAACTTGCCACGTTTGAACTCTTCTTATCCAGCAAAACTACTCCGTAGATTAGTCTTGGATTGAAAATTTAGGGTTAGGTTTCCACCGAATTCATCTTGGACCGACCAGGTTGTATAAATCGGTCTCACCGATTTGGCTCAGGCCATTACACATGTGATTCTCGATCTCATCGAGAATTGCAAATCGGTATGACCGAGATCGATTCTTTGTGAAACCCTAGCAGTCTCGGTGCCACCGAACCGTGACTTGGTCTCACCGAGTTCACTAGTTTAGGTTCCAAAAGCTGCTTCGGTATCACCGAGTTTACAAATCGGTAGCTCCGAAATGCTTTCTGTGGAAAACTAAAACTAAGTTTTTGACTCATTTTTTTGCAAAAACCTCTGTGCTTTGTGATGCTCATCTACTCTACCTCATCTACATCTATTCATAGGGTCTGCTATCAGAGTTTGCACATGTCAGATCAGAGTGACAGACAGAACAAGTCTGAGGAGCAAGTTCATATGAGTGAGGGCACTAGTCCCTCTAGCAGTTATGATGAGGGTAGCAGAAGCACACCCAGCAATTTGCCAAAGGCAGCCACCAGGGCAAGGAAGAAGAAAACCTCAGATTTTGAATATGAGGACTATGTGGCTGTTGAGGATGAGGCCACTTCTAAGAAGAAGGTGCTGAAGAAGGAATATGGCACAACTGCTACCACCAAGCCAGGAATGAAGACAAAGGCTCCTGCCAAAAGAATTCCCATGTCTAAGGCCAGAGCCTCTACTCAAGCAACTTTGGGATCTGAACCCAAAGAACTAGTTGTGGCTGAAAACAAAAGGAAAGAAAGGGTCAAGAAGACCATGGCCAGAGTTGTTGGAAAGCCCTCAATGATGGAAGAAGAAGAGGAAGAGGTTGCTGCACCAGCACCTAAAGCTCAGAAGCTGATGGGAGATGCTATAAGATCAGGGGCTGCTCCATCTAAGCCCAAAGATGCTCCCAAGGCTGCTGCTCCTAAGCCCAAGTCTGCACCTAAGAGGAACACAAGAAGCATACCTGCATCTGAGAAGAACAAGGCCCCAGTGCCTGAAGCTGTTGAAGAAGATGAAGATTCACTTGTCTTGAGAAAGTTGAAGCCCAAGATCCCAGATCATAATGATGCTCATACAGTTGCAGAGGATATGAAGCTCAGGAAGGATGCAGGTCTGAGACTGTGGAGACAGACTGATCCCTATGCTGTCAGAAGAAGAACTGCAATGGACTACAGGTTCCACACTAAGGAACAACAAGATTTCTATGAGACAGTTTTGCTTGAAAATAAGCCCATAGTATGTGACATGAGATGGGTTGACTGAGAGTACATCAGGAAGAATGAAGAGCACTATCCAGGAGTGTATGGCAGCTTCAATGCTTGTGGAGTAGACGACTTTGTTGGCCAGAAGCTCACCAAGTGGAATGATGGCTCATTATGCAGTTTTACTCCACAGCTCACTTCTACCCAGATAGGAAGATAGTCTGGATGTCTGAGGGTACTAGGTACCAATCAACAGTTGAGGAATGGGCTGAGTTGATAAATGCTCCAAAAGAGAATGAGGATGACTTGGATGTCTATGCCAAGAAGAAGAAAGACCACAACTCTATGGCTCACGTGTACAGAGAGATCCCAGATGCTGCACTAGAGACACATAAGTTTGGATCTGTACATTACCTATTGTCAGGATTGCCTACTATCAACTGGATCTTAAGGCACACTTTGTTGCCCAAGTCAGGTGATCACAAGATGATCAGAGGCCATGCAATTAACTTGCTGCATATATTTGATGTGCCTCAGAAATTCAAAGTCATGAGCCTGATTATGGAAACAATCAAAAGGACTGCTGCTAATCAGAAGAGGAGTTGTGGGTATGCCCCACACATTCAGGAGCTCATAAACTCCAAGATGGGCACAGGCATATATCTTTTGGACAAGGTGCACTTGCCCATCTACCCTAATTTTGAGGACAACACCATTGTAATGGATGAAAATGAACCATCATCTGTGCAAGCACAAGAGAAGAAAGAGAAAGCAAGGGCTGAGAAAGCTGCTAAGATGCCAACTGCTGAAGAGGCATCTTAGATTTTCCTGAAGAGCAAGCAAGATCAGCTTGGCTACTTGATTGCCTCCACCTTGAGGATTGAGAAGGGCTTGGCCACCCAGAATCAAAACCAGGAGAGCTTGAGAGGAATCATAGAGCAGAAGTTATATGCTCTTGATGTCATAGATCCAAACTGCGGTTGAGCAACTTCAGGAGGATGTGGAGGAGAAGAAGGGCAAGTCTACCACAAATGCTTTTGCTAGAGTGCCCAGAGGACAGAGATCTGCTGCAGTGCCTGTTCCAGACACCAGAGCTACATCATCTGCACCAGCTATAGCTTCAGTGCCACCAGCTCCAGTAGCCACTCCACCAACTCCAGCTACATCAACAGAAGCCTTCGTCCTTGGAGACATCTCTACACCGTCACATGAAGACCAAGCCCGAGAGTCGTTAAGCACTTTGCATTTTTGTGAACTTTTTGGTAACTTGTTGCCAAAGGGGGAGAAAAAATGTATAGATCATAGGCTTCGAGAGAGAGAGAGAGAGAGTTGCTTTTGATCTCTCTTTTCTTTTTGGTGGTTGAACTTCGTTATTCGTGTGTTTGCTTGTTTGCTTGATACATTATGCCTTTTGTGAGATTCTTGGATGATCATGTGTTTGATAATTTGCTATGCTACCTTAATGCTTGTTGGATGATATTATCTCTTATATTCTCATATGATCATTCACTTTGCTTGGTGATGAGTGCATGTATTTAATTATTATCATTTTGAGCGCTCCACCAAGATGTATGTGACATGGAAGAGTGACCCATGATCCTAACTCATTGTGCATTTGCAGTCCAAAGCAAATTTTAAATAATGCACAAATTTAGGGGGGGGGGCTCTTACTTATCACATACTTCTCAAAGCGACCATGTCTTTCAATCTTATTATCATTTGTCGGAGCTTTGATCTATATGTTGTCATCAATTACCAAAAAGGGGGAGATTGAAAGTGCAACTATCCCTGGGTGGTTTTGGTATTTCCTAACAACATATATCTCATTGAGCTAATGCTATTTCAAGATAAGTATTTCAGGAAAGCTCAATGATTGGCATGGCATGGATGAGAAAAGTGGATCCCTCAAAATGCTAAGGACAAAAGGATTGGCTCAAGCTCAAAGCACAAGACTCTACATTTTCTATTTTAGTGATCCAAGATCACATTGAGTCTATAGGAAAAGCCAATACTATCACGAAGGGATGAGATGTTGCTTAATGAGGTTCTTGCTCAAAATGTTTAGTGATATGCTCCAAAGCCCTCAACTACTTTCTCATATCCACATATGACCCAAACCAAAAGTCCAACTCGGCCCCACCAATTCTTTCTATCCGGCGCCACCGAGTTCAGATGTCATAGCCACTACCACAAACCCTAGTCAAATCGGTCTCACCGAGAGGGATCTCGGTCTCACCGAGATGGGATTGTAATCTCTATGTTTCCCTTCGTAAGGTTCGGTCCAACCGAGATGAGCGATCGGTCCCACCGGCATTGCAATGCAAATTCTCTGTTTCCCTTTCGTAACGTTTCGGTCTCACCGAGATGAGCGAATCGGTCCCACCGAGTTTGCCTGACTTACCAAAATCGGTCCCACCGAGTTTGTGTAATCGTTCTCACCGAGATTACTTTATGCCCTAACCCTAACCATATCAGTCCCACCGAGTTGACATGTCGGTCCCACCGAAAATCCTAACGGTCACATTATTTGCTAAATCGGTCCGACCGAGTTTGACGATTCGGTCCCACCAAGATTGGTAAGTTGTGTGTAATGGTTAGATTTTGTGTGGAGGCTATATATACCCCTCCACCCACTCTTCATTTGTGGAGAGAGCCATCAAAACATACCTACACTTCCAACATTCATTTTTTGAGAGGGAACCACCTACACTTGTGTTGAGGTCAAGATATTCCATTCCTACCATATAAATCTTGATCTCTAGCCTTCCCCAAGTTGCTTTCCACTCAAATATTCTTTCCACCAAAACCAAATCCTGTGAGAGAGAGTTGAGTGTTGGGGAGATTATCATTTGAAGCACAAGAGCAAGGAGTTCATCATCAACACACCATTTGTTAGTTCTTGGAGAGTGGTGTCTCCTAGATTGGCTAGGTGCCACTTGGGAGCCTCTGACAAGATTGTGGAGTTGAACCAAGGAGTTTGTAAGGGCAAGGAGATCGCCTACTTCGTGAAGATCTACCCTAGTGAGGCAAGTCCTTCGTGGGCGACGACCATGGTGGGATAGACAAGGTTGCTTCTTCATGGACCCTTCGTGGGTGGAGCCCTCCATGGACTCGCGCAGCCGTTACCCTTCGTGGGTTGAAGTCCCCATCAACGTGGATGTACGATAGCACCACCTATCGGAACCACGACAAAAACATCCGTGTCTCCAATTGCGTTTGCCTTCTCAAACTCCCTCCTTTACCTTCATATGCAATTGTTTTACATTCCGCTGCTATACTCTTAGAATTGCATGTGTAGGTTGATTGCTTGACTTGTGCTAAGTTGCTAAAATCTGCCAAGAACTAAAATTGGGAAAAGGCAAGTTTTTTATTTGGTCAAGTAGTCTAATCACCCCCCCCCCCCCTCTAGACATACTTTCGATCCTACAAAAAGCACAAGCTTGGGGATGCTATGTTGATGAAGATGATATTTTTGGTCCCCCAAGTTTTGATGAGCAAATTTATTATAATGATAGCATGCCTCCTATTTATGATGATTAGTTTGATGAAAGTGGATCTGGAGAGGTCATGACTTTATTTAGTGATGAATCCACTATTTCGGAAGAGGTTCCAATTGATTATGAGAACAAAGTTGTTATCTATGATGATTATTGTGATGACATGTATGCTATAAAGAATAATGATAACCATGAAACTTGTCATCATGATTTTAATTTTCAATTGGATCATGCCTCACATGATAGTTATGTTGTTGAGTTTGCTCCCACTACTATTCATGAGTAGAAATTTGCTTATGTGGAGAGTAATAAAAATTCTATGCTTGTGCATCATGAAAATAGTTCTTTATGTGATAGTTATCTTGTTGAATTCATTCATGATGCTACTGAAATTTATTATGAGGGAGGAATATATGCTTGTAGGAATTGTAATAATATCAAGTTTCCTCTCTATGTGTTGAAAATCTTGAAGTTATGCTTGTTTTGCTTTCCTATGGTAGTTGATTCTTGTTCCCATAAGTTGTTTGCTCACAAAATCCCTAGGCATAGGAAGTGGGTTAGACTTAAATGTGTTAGTCATATGCTTCATGATGCTCCCATTATGTTTCAATTCTTATTTTTCATGTAAGCATCATTGAAACCATCATGCCTAGCTGAAAAGGCATTAAAGAAAAGCGCTTGTTGGGAGACAACCCAACATTTACCCCTACTGTTTTTGTGTGTCCACATGATTAAGCTACTGCAGTAATCATTTTTATAGCTTTTGTTTCAATAAAGTCCCAAGTAGAACCTTTGGGAAGACTTGGGTGAAAGTTAATGCGATCTTACTATAAAAAACAGAAACTTTGCGCTCACGAGATTAGCTGTCATTTTTTACAAAAGAGTGCTTTTGAGTTAATTCTTTCTGCAGAAGATTAGTAGAAAAATTCCTTATGTTGACCAAGCTATTTGAGAATTTTTGGAGTTACAGAAGTATTGGAGAGTTACATATTACTACAGACTGTTCTATTAGCCGCTGAAGAAACTGCCAGGGCAACCACTAGTGTTGCGCCTGAAGAACAAGTCAGGCGAGCTGAAGCATCTGAAGCTGCGCCTGAAGAAGCTGAACAAGACAGGACAACTGCATCAGTTGTGCCTGAAGAAGTTGCTCCAATTTCCTCTGCTCCTCCTGCACCAACACCAAGCCTAGTTCTTCCTTCTGCTTTGGAAGTGAAGAAAACAAAGGCTGCGGAGCGAGCTGCTCTGAAGAAAAGGAAAGCATATGCTTCCTCAGAATCGTCAGCTCCCAAGAAGGCGAAGATTTTGACAAGCTCACTTGAGAATCCAATTGATATTGTTCCTCTCTCAAGCATGCCATCAAAAGAAATCATTCCTTTTGGTGAAGACTATGAGATTCCAAATGAATTTGATGAAGGAAATCCTTCTACTGCTTTGACAGAGCAGATGGATGAAGAAATTGAAGTGGAGACTATCACTTCAACTCCTTTGGTAACCTCAAATCCAACCGTTGCTGTGCTACGCGCCAGCTGTCCAAAATATACTACCACCTAACGGTCATATCCTTTAAGGGCATTTATGTCTTATCATGTCGGGCTACTCCCTAGGCTATAAATAGCCGCCCCCTACAACCACTAGCTAGTTGGCTGCTCCGAGAGAAACTGACACTTGTCAATTGAGAGCATCCCATCCTCCGAGGACTTTGAGCGAAAATCATCAAGTGAGGAAAACCCAAATCACAAACCGAAACCTACAAACCCAAAGTGATTGAGCATCACTAAAGAGATTGTTCTTTTGTGGAACCGACGCTTGTTACCTCTGAGGACCGTGTATCCTCTAGACGGTTAGGTGTCATGGTCTGAGCATCCAAGAGGAATTGTGGATCGCCGAGTGACCAAGTCTGTGAAGGTTTGGAAGTCACCTGTGAAGACTTACCACGAGTTTTGAGCGAGGTCTGTGTGATCTTAGCTCAAGGAGAATATGGTGAGGACTGTGTGTCCGGGACTGTGTGTCCTCAAATTTAAATACTCAGCCGCTCCAACCAGACGTACAACTGTCACAGTAGTTGGAACTGGTCTACCAAATCATTGTCTTCACCAGGCCTATTGGTTCTATTTCCTCAACCCCTTCATTTCCTCATTCATGTGTTGATGAACCTGATCATTACTATTTGAAGACTTTGACTAAAGATTTTCTATATTTCCTCAATCCAATTTCTTCAGTCACATTGTCTTCAGCCTGCTTATCCTGTGTTTATGCTTTCTGTACTCCGTGTCTATCTTTCATTTCATCATGATGACTATGCTATTGCTCTGTTATGCTTATACCTGAGTACTTATTCCACTGCTTGTAGTTCGTGACTTAGGAATTTCCTCACCCTGAAATTCCTCAGTGACGAATTTGTAAAAATTGCCTATTCACCCCCCTCTAGTCGACTTAACGCACTTTCACAACTTCCCCTTGAGGTCATCAATTTCACCCTTTAGCTTGTTGCGCCGTTCATAGAAGTGGGGTTCTTGGAGCTTCAACTTCTAGTGATGTTCCTTGGCGAGGGCCCCGCGGACCCTCGCGACCCCCTCATCGACCTCCGCCTAGACCCTTGCCTCCCAAGAGGCCAGGGAGGCCTCAGCGGCCGTCACTTGGTCTTCCATCACATCCAGCCGCTCACGCTCTAGGCTTTGCTCCAGTGCCTCCAGCGTTAGCGCGTCCTCGAGCGCGCAGAGCCTCACCTCGCATGCTAAGGCCTCTCCCGCCGAGGCGGCTAGGGCGCCCTCACGCGCCTTGATTCGATGCTCGAGGGCAGCATTTGAAGCAAGGAGCTCCCGCTCGCGATCTTCCGCAACCTCGCACCGGCGGTCCGTGGCCTCAGCCTCTTCGAAGGCATGGCTGCGAGTTGCCTTCGCCGTGGCTGAAGACTCTTCATACTTCGAGCGATTAGACTCGTGCTGCAAGCGGTCGAGATTGATGGGGACCTTGAGCTGACGCCACTCGCGCGCGAGACGCGAGTGCTCGACCTCGAGGTGCAAGTCGACGTCATGAAGCTCCGCCCCAAGCCGGCCCATCACGCTCATCGCGTCCCGAAGGAAGCCATGCCGGATGGCACCAGGACTACGGGCCAGCTCCAGCGCCCGGCCGGGGCTTCGCTCCGTGCCCTAGTCAACGGTGGCGGCGCGGGAGGTCCCGACCTCGCTCGATGGAGACCCTGGGCTGTGGTCCCCTCGACTCTGCAGCTCGGGGTAGGGCCCTATGCGAGCGCGACACTCCACCCAAGGGAGACGTCGGCTCGCCAGGGAACAAGATGCTGGTGGAGGTTAGCGGAGGGAACCTTGGCATTGCCCCCGGGAGCCTGATGTCGCTCCCGAAGAAGAGCACTGGGAATGAGGGGCGGGGGCCCTCCAAAGGCTGCCTCGGCCGACGCATGGCGGCTCCAGGATGCCCCGTTGTGCGATCCGTGACTCGCGGTGCCACCACGAGGCCGGTGACCTCAGGAGGCAGCGCTGGGGGTGCCCCCGTGCCTCCGCCAGGAGGGGGGGGGGGCTAAGGAGTGAATGCTTAGAGGAGCACATCATGCGGAAATCAAAGAAAGCAAGACACTTACTCATCCCTGGTGACCCATCTCCTCTTCTTCAGGGCCCGCAGGGTTGGGACGGCATGGCCCTCAAGCCTTTCTCCTCCTCCATGCAGCGCGGGGACCGGGGGATGGCACACTGAAACTCAGCGGCGACTCCCCACGGTTGGCGCGACCACCATGCTCCTGGGCAAGGCGTCACCTCTATCGCTCGGAGGCATGGAGATAGACCGCCGTGTGGCAGGCAGTTTGGCATTCCCCTCCGCAGCCGTCGGGGGAGCCTCAACCTCAGGACCCTTAGTGCATGGGGCCACCAGGATGGGATTGTCTCGAGGCCCCTCGAGACCTTCGGGGAGCAGCCCACACTTGTCGAAGCGCGGCATTCCCCTGGCGAAGTCTCCCTCGTTCTTATAGTCATACAAGGGAAGCCCTCCCTGGGGAAGCGTGTCAGCCTCCCGTCTGACCAGGAGGCGGAGTACCCCCGCTTAGCGCGTTGGAGGGCAGAAAAGGTGCCTAGAGCCTCATGGTATCCTTGCAACCAGTGAAGGCCCACATCGGACGGGAATGGCGCTGAAGGGGAGCGATTCTCCATCGGACGAACTCCCTCACCACCATCTCCATCATCACGCCTGCTTTCCTCAGGTTAGCCAGCCTGGCGGTGACTTGCACAAACCTCGGGTCGACGAGCCTCTCGTGCTTCCACCCAGAGCTCGGTTATGCTGGAACCGACAAAGTTTGGAGCAGGGGGCTACGCACGGCAGCATCGACGTACACCCACTGCTTCCGGAACCCCTCCGCATCCGAATGGAGCTCCGTGTCGATGCCTTCGCCCGCCGTCGCGCTCGTCGGATGGAATGACATGCACTCGGAGCACCGCGCGCCCGCGACCAACTGGAGGAAGAAGAAGTGGTGGAGCAGCGCCACCAAGGGGGCGATGCCCACGAAGGCCTCACACAAGAACACGAAAGCAGAAAGGAGGATGGACTCTGGATCTAGATGCAATGCGTGGACTTGATAGCGCATGAGCACGCTATTGAAGAAATTCGAGAATGGCGGAAGCAAGCCGGAGAAGAGGGCATGGATGTGAAGGGCGATGGTGGTGACCTCTAGGTCGTTTGAGGACTGAGCAGCGGGCCAGATCTTCGCCGCCTTCCACTCATTGGAGTCAGTTGCGGTCACCAGGCGGACTTTGTCTAGCCCTTCGAGATTGAGCACCGTGGACCGGCCCAGGGTGGGTACCGGCCCCTCCTGGTGGTCCGACGCTGTCGTGGCCCTGCTCCTCTTCCTCTTGGGAGCCATGAGGGTACGACGGTCTATAGGCTGCGAAAGATTCGACGGACAAAGCACAAGGAAGGGAGGAACAGAAGGCAGGAGCGAAGCAGGGCAATGATGGCCCTGTTGCGCGCGCCAGTCTTTTGTCAGCCTGGGCAGTTGCCGAGGAGACGTGGGGGAATGGAGGCATCAGCGCCCTGTTGTGCACCATGCGTCAAGCCTGGCCCACAGGAGATTGGGCCCGCGACACTTTGTCCTTCACCCCTTGCCTTCGCCTCGAAGCCAAGACGAGCACACCTTGGGCTCGGGGGCTACTGTCCGCGTTCTGGGATTGGGCATACCCAGACCTGTCTTCTTGCGGCCCAGCACGTGACTTCATCGACGGTCCGGTACGACCCAACTCCAAGATCTCAAGGGCAAGACCCTCGCGAGGGCCCCTGGCCTCGTGAGGTGAACGACACCAAGACCTCCCGAGGAGCAGCTCCCGAGCCTGCCTCTCGAGGAGCGGAGATCTTTATGTAGGTTCCCACCTCACGAGGCTCGTGATGACGTGAGCCATGACGACCAAGGGCGCCAGCGGGCGCAGTCCAGGAAATTTTTCTCTTTTGTGCTAAGGAGTCAAGGACAAGAGCGGGTTCCCGAGGAGTCCCCCAAAGGTTTCCATTTCGGTGCAATAAGACCAAGACCACGGGCTCGGCAGGACGGATGTCATCGCCGAGCCCACAGCTGCGTCATGGCCAGAAGCTCTGCAGCGAAGACCACCTTTCGTCAAGATAGGATGTATTATTGTCCCCCTTCATAATTGGCCAATGTGGTATTCCTTCCCGCCTAAGTTATGAGGGAGGAGAGGCGGTCCTAGTATAAGTATAGGCTAGTCTCCATCGTAGAGAGGGGATCAAACCCTTTGGCCATGGACCTCTCCTGAGGCATCTCATTCACTGTACTAGTTCATACTCAACCTCCTCGCGAGGCCAATCCACCTCAAAGCAGGAGTAGGGTTTTACACCGCAAGGTGGCCCGAACCTGGGTAAATCTCCGTGTTCATCTCTTTCCCCGCTCGCACGAACTCGATGAGGCCAAGCCGTGAGGCGACGAGCTTGAGGCAGCAACCAAGCTAGATCTTCGCACACGCCCTAGTGTTCGAACATTGTTTGGGTCCACGGAGCCCCGATTCCGACAACTCCGAACACTAAGGGGAAGAGGCACTCGCCCCGCAAGCCGGAGACTTCGGGTACGTCAAAAACTCAGGAAGCTATGAAGCACCGGTGTTGAAGGCCAGTTCGGGGGCTACTGAGGGAGTCCTCCGGCTGCCGACCTATCTCTCATGGGCCGGACAGGTGGGTCGCACTGCGAACTACTAGAAGGCCCAACTATGAGGCGACTCCGTATCCGGACAGGAAGTCTTTGATGCCTTGGTGTGTCCTCCAAGTCAAGATAAGAAGAATCGACATGTTTATCCCTTCTTTGTAACCGACCATGTGTAACCCTAGTACCCTTGGTGTCTATATAAACCAGAGGGTTTAGTCTGTAGAGGCTAGAATGATAACCATCATCCTACTCACCTAGGATTTAGTTCATCTAATCTTGTGGTAGATCGACTCCGTAATCACCTACACACTTCAATATATTTAAGCAGGACGTAGGGTTTTACCTCTTTGAGAGGGCCCGAACCTGAGTAAACATCGTGTCCTTCATCTCTTGTTCCCCATTGATCCAAGATCCACAGCTCGGGACCCCCTACCTGAGGTCCGTCGGTTTTGACACCGACAATGTGTAAACCAAAAAAGATATATGATAATTATGGAACTCCGAGATTGCTTGGTAGTAACTAATAAGTGAACAAGGTCACAAAGCAAATATCTAAAAGCACATATGGTTCATATCTATGCCACACACTAGAACTTACTGTATCATCACACTTCTACCATCATAATGTGATGGTCGTCACATTTCAGTTATGAAAGTTTATGCACACAAGTATGTTGAGATTTTTATTCTTCTTTACCATTGTATGACGTTTCACACTTGCTTGCAATTGCAACAAAAAACAATGTCAGATCTAAAAAAATGCGTACCACATGATAATTCCTTCTCGTAAAGGTAAACTAGAAAATGGCTCAATGGTGACACCATAAGTTCTATGCGTCACTCTAGTGCGTACTACTATGTTCACTCCATCTTTTTCTAACTTCTTATATCCTTGATTACATAATTTGACAACTCTCATGCCAGCGCCTTATGAAAGTGCAAAAGTGAAACTAAATTCATCTATGGTCATATTAAAAACACTATAAGATCACAATCCCGTAATCTCCATGGAAAAACAATGATAATCACGCCATAATTCCCCCCCCCCCCCCCAAAAAAACACGAATGATGAAATCCTATATCTAAGCGGCACATTTGTTCACCTTCTCTTCATCTCAATTTATTCAATATAACATAATCCAACAACTCAGTATGATCTGGCCTTTCAATTGTATACACGTCAAGAAAGTATAATCCTAAAGTTAGGGTCTCTCACGTCACAAATAGTCATAGAAGGAACGTTGCAGAGCCACTCAAATGAAGACCCACAGTAGGATCACAATTCTACCATCCAGTGTAATGGGTATCGCGTTTCAATTAGTAAAGTTTAAGCACAAAACTATGTTAAGATTTTTATTCTTCCTTGGTACTATATGGCATTTCACACTTGCTTGCAATTGCAATGGAAAATGCTATCATGTCTCCAACAATGCACACCGTATGATAATTTAATGCATACCACACGACAGTTCTTTCTCATAAAGGTAAACTAGAATCACATATGCTTCCTAGAAAAATAGAAAATGACACAACCGTTACACCACAGTTTCTATGCGTCACTCTAGTGATGCAATTATCTTCACATCATATTTCCCTACCTTTTATATTCCTGATTGCAAAATCTGACAACCTTTTTCTTTGCGAGAACAAAATCCAACAACCACGTGGAAAAGTGAATTTGAATTCATTTCGGGCCATTGTAAAAACACTGTAAGATCACAAAGTCATAACAACACTCGGAAGAAAAACAACAACAAAGGTCACAAAAACAATTAAGTAAAATGATGAAATCACCCTGTCTTAATATTTTTAAGATAGTATAATCTGACAATTTGTATGTTCAAACCTTTTAGTTGTATGCGCATTCTGAAAGTAAACGGAATTTAAATTCTCTCACCCTCAACAACTATCGTTGCAGAAACACTATAGAGCCACTCAAATAAAGACTCACATGATATTTATCTTACTTTGATCTTTTATGGGAAAGAAGGCAACCAAGATAGATCACACGGAAAAAGAAAAAACTGAAAATGACAGTGAGGTCCTAACCTCCCATAGACCATGGTTACCCGTTTTCTTACCAACCCCAGTCCGGAGGGCCGCCCGTTAAGACGCAGCGGCGCAAAACGGCAGCAGCCAAAGGCAAGGCCGAAACCGCGTCGGCTCACGGAGTCCACCACCAGTCTCCTCCCCTCCTCCTCCTCCTACCCCCGCTTCCAAGGCCCTTCCGCCCGCCCGCCGACCTGGTCCGCTGGTCCGGGGTGCTCTGTCCGGCACGAATCCAGCGGCGCTTGTTGCGGGAATGCGGGGAGTTCGTTGGTGAGCCGCTATGGGTTGCTTCCCGTGCTTCGATTCGGGCTCCGACGGGGAGCTGCTCTACCCCAAGCAGGGCGGCGGAAATGGCACGGGCGGACGGACTGCGGCCGCGGCATCGTCCTCCGGCGTCGGCGCCCGCGAGGAGAGACCCATGGTCCCGCCGCGCGTCGAGAAGCTCCCCGCAGGTGCGTGCGTCTCTCCGATCGGCCTTCTGGTCGATTGATGGGAGTAGGATCGGATCCGTTGATGGTTTGATGCTCTCTGTTAATCTCTTCTCCCCTTTTCCTCCACCGGCACGGCGGCACGGCGGGCCGGAGTGGACGGGAAGATACGCTCGGCTTCAGGACTTGTAGATTCGTGTAAGATAGTAATCGTTTCGTTAGAGCAGCCTGGCCTTGCGCGGAATAATAGCTCAGATCTGGATCTTGTGGCGATCTTTTCGTCGACTTTGCGTGACCGTGGGGGCTGGACAGTGGAAGAAGTGCCTCATGATGGTATGATGCTCTCTGTTGGTCTTTTCTCGCTGGACTCTAGAATCTAGATGGCAGGTGACGATGGACAAGGTGATCCTGGTGGATGGGATTGAGGGAAAAGACGGGAATAAAGTGTGGTTAGTAATCCCCTAAGATATTTCTGATAGAGAGTACAAATATCTTACCTACTAGGCTGGTTTCCGTGATTTATCGTATGATAACTCATTCGATTAGGAGTAGAATGCTTATTTGGGATGGTGCCTTCCTTCATCGTGATTGTATCTTCATCTGCATGACGATGTGAATATGTGCAGGGGCTGAGAAGGCAAGGGCAAAAGGCAATGCCGGAATGAAGGAGCTTTCAGATCTCAGGGATGCCAATGGCAATGTCCTCTCTGCGCAGACGTTCACCTTCCGCCAGCTTACAGCTGCCACGAGGAACTTCAGGGAGGAATGCTTCATTGGGGAGGGAGGGTTCGGACGTGTTTACAAGGGCCGTCTTGATGGAGGCCAGGTAACTTGTTTTGTTGGCAAAGCTAGGTCTTAATTTTTGTTTCCTCTTTCTTGTTTCTTGATGTTAGAGTAGTACCGAGGTTACTTGGTTGTATCAAAGGTGCCATTGATTCGTCTAGGACATCCAAGAAAACCAGTGTTTGCACATGATCAGTGGATGCCCACATGCAAGAAAAGTCCATGTTCACTTATAGGCATAGCAGATTCAATTTCTGCTGGCCTTGGCTGCTCGACTGTCCGTAGGCCCTTTGTTAATTGAGCAAGATGAAGCACATGAAACAATTAATGCTTGCCATGCGAATGAAGTATTTTATGTCCTAAAGCATGAGATGGGGCCTGACACATGCAAAGCTGAAATGTTTGAAGCACCTGTTGCAGGTTGTTGCTATAAAGCAGCTCAATAGGGATGGAAACCAAGGAAACAAAGAATTTCTGGTGGAGGTCCTCATGCTCAGTTTGCTGCATCATCAAAACCTTGTTAATTTGGTTGGTTATTGCGCTGATGGAGAGCAACGCCTTCTGGTGTATGAGTATATGCCCCTTGGATCATTGGAAGACCATCTCCATGGTAAGACTGTTTGTTGCTTTCTATATTGGCGTTGTGCAGACTGCAGAGCAATGCCTTTTGAGCCTCCGTTCATGTTTTTGTGCGGCTACTGTGCACATATGTGATACTGGTTGTTCCTCACATGTTTGGTTCAGTACAGGTTGTCAATCTGCTATTCTGTCTGCCCCCATCTGTCCATGATTGTTTTATTGTTGCTCCATGTGCATGATTCTTTTCATGATTGTGAGACATTTTGCTCTGCCAAGTCCTTTTGTCCATGCAGCGGTACATAACATGCACAGTATCCAGTAGGTTTCTCCGATTGACCTTGCTGGCCCCATCTTTATACCTAATTATAGTTGGGTGAACGTCCTGTATTTGTATGTATGTTTGTTAGCATGGTGGTATAACTTAATCTACTACTTGGTCATGTCAACCGCTTGAGACATGGCTGCTGCATATTTTATATTCTGGGAAATATCTGAAGAGTGCAAATTAGGTAACTTCACTCTATTAGTGATCTGTGGTGAGTGCGGTCAAATATTGGATGTCTTCCATGTGTATGTGGTTTAATATCGATGTGTATATTCATACGGTCATACCCCCTGTGCACTTTTAGTGCAAGATATAATTTCTTTTCGTAAGGCAGGAAAGAAGTTGATATTCAAATACTGAACTTCATTTAGGTTCATTTTGCTACCAAGCTCAGCGAAGTGAATAAAGCAATCACTGTGACGGTAGAATTGCTAGATCTGTCGGTTAATTTGATTATTTAAACAAGGAGTCATGTAAATTATTGTCTTGAAGAATATAGTTGGGGACCAGAGAATAAACCAGCTACTAGCTAAGTCAGGTGTGCCAATAATTGGAACCTAGCATGAAAACATATTGCTGACATAACAGTAAGTAACCCTGTTCCAGATGACTCAGTTTTTCTGGGCTGTGCTGTGGTCAATGTTGTGCACAGAAAGTACATCACTGAACTATATCAGCTGAGCTCAGATCTAGCTATCCAACTGTGCAGTAGGAACATTTTCTTTTGAACCATGTGGATGTCTTCCTGATTTGTATCTTCATGGGCCAATGTTTTTCTTTTTGTGGTATTCATGGGTCAATTTTTGGGATAGGGATGCATAGTCCTTTAATTCGCTAGTGCTGCAAATGCAACTTCGTTACTTAAGAAACTCCATGCAAGAAAAAGAACATTTGTATAACTATTACGTTCAATCTTGTTCCAAGTAACTCTGCGTATTTCACTTTTGGCTAAATTAACTTCTGTGTAACACTTGATGCAGATCTCCCTCCTGATAAGGAACCGTTGGACTGGAACACTAGGATGAAAATTGCAGCTGGTGCTGCTAAAGGGCTGGAATACCTCCATGACAAGGCACAACCACCAGTTATATATAGAGACTTCAAGTCATCAAATATTCTATTGGGTGACGATTTCCATCCAAAGCTGTCAGACTTTGGTCTCGCTAAATTGGGTCCTGTTGGTGACAAGTCTCATGTCTCTACACGTGTGATGGGAACATACGGCTATTGTGCTCCAGAATATGCTATGACAGGGCAACTTACAGTCAAGTCAGATGTCTATAGCTTTGGAGTGGTGTTGCTTGAGTTGATTACTGGCCGGAAGGCCATTGACAGCACCAGACCTCATGGGGAACAAAACCTCGTGTCATGGGTATGCTATGTTAAAATTATTCATAATCAATTGTTGCTATTTCCTACTCAGTATTAATCTATCAGATTATCTATCCATATATCACTTGTTGATAGTCAGATATCAGTTTCTCTTATATATTTGCTGGGTAACTGGATATTTAATTATGATGGGAAGTTGGGAAATATATGTGGGGGTATATTTAGAAGCTATTAAGGACCTTTTTTCAAGTAAAAATTATGATAGAAGCATGATTATGACAACGCTTATCCACAATCGCTTATGGATACAAGTAGTAGAAAGTATGTTGGGAGAAGGCCACAGTTTGCAAGTAGCAGTAGAAATATTAGTCCTTTGTGCAATGCTTATGATTTTCCATGTGTCATGGAATTAATTGTGTAGTAATGTCATTCTTTATACATTGCCAGGCACGCCCTCTTTTCAATGACAGGCGGAAGCTCCCAAAGATGGCTGATCCAGGGCTGCAGGGAAGATATCCCATGCGTGGGCTCTACCAAGCCCTCGCTGTGGCGTCAATGTGTATTCAGTCAGAGGCTGCTTCACGACCACTTATCGCTGATGTTGTGACTGCTCTTTCCTACCTGGCGTCCCAAATTTATGATCCTAATGCGATCCATGCCTCGAAAAAGGCAGGTGGCGACCAGCGAAGTAGGGTTTCTGATAGTGGAAGGACGCTCCTGAAGAATGATGAGGCAGGCAGCTCAGGACACAAGTCGGATCGGGATGATTCCCCCAGGGAGCCTCCTCCGGGGATCCTTAATGACAGGGAGAGGATGGTGGCTGAGGCGAAGATGTGGGGTGCGAACCTGCGGGAGAAGACGCGTGCTGCTGCCAATGCACAGGGAAGCCTCGATTCTCCAACTGAAACCGGATAGCGGCAGTCTTCAACCTGCGGCCTTGTGTTTTCTCTCTGTCGACTGTGCTTGCTTTCGATTGGCGGGGAAAGATGAATTGGGTGCTTTCCGGTGGTGTTAGATGTGTACATTTATAGGGGCAAAACAAAAACAAAACAAAACAAGAGGAGAATTGGGTGGCTTTGTACTGGATATGGTCGTACCTGTAAATTCTCGGAAAATTTTGCGACGATGGAGAACAAATCTGAACTCGTGTCTGTTGTCCCTGTTCCTCTTTCTTTGTTTGTATAATTTGCATTGCTTTATGTTTCTTCTTGGTTATAGGATTTGCACTGGTTGCGGGCTTGCACCCTGATTCTTCTAGCCTTTGGATCGCTGGATTGGATGGCTCAATAGGTTTCACCAGGTTTTTTGTGCTTGCTAGGTGGTCAGTTCTCGGTTCATCTTTAGCTAAAGTGGAGGCCCTCGACAATATATAATTTTACTACGGCTGGTGTTTATTTGATCGTTTGTTGTTGATGCTAGGGCCCTACCGATCCGTAACTTTCTAGCACGTGTTGTTTTTGTTACTTGACTAGTAAGATGCCCGTGCTATGTTACGGGAACACACAAGATTAGACGGGTGCTATGTTACGGGTACACACAAGATTAGATGGATTTTTAGTCAGGAACCGTATGTTGCTACGGGCAATAAAATATGCTATTGCTTCGATCAATATCTCCGTACATAGCATTCCGTGCCAGTATATTAGCCACACCAGACTTGAAATGTGAAGACAAATGCAGAAAATAATATATCCAAAGAACATATATGCTATAGCTTGAGCACACATGTATAAATGGTTCCATGAGAAATAATTATGAAGTAGAAGTGTTTTACTGATGCTTTGCCAAATATGCATAATTTTGGTTTGCTAAATGGAACCATTTTTCGAACCTTAATTTTGGTTTGCTGTTCGAAAAAAAAACCAAATTGTTATGTGATTAAATTTTAAACAGTTTTATGACAGCTGGGGCCCATCAATAAGAGAACAGTTTTATGACAGCTGGGGCCCATCAATAAGAGAACCGTTTCTTTGACCGTTGCTTTTCACGTGGGGCCCACATGTTAGCTTCAACCCTGCTCTTTGGAACCATTTCCCCCTGCCTCATTTCAGCGAGCAGCTTGTGTGCTTGCAGCTCACCCAGGACAGAAGCAGCCGCTGTCGGGGAGCTGTGCGTGCAGCTCTCCCGGGACAATGATACGTCTCCAATGTATCTATAATTTTTTTATTATTCCATGCTATTAAAGTATCATTCTTGGATGTTTTATACTCATTTACTAGCAACTTTATATTATTTTTTGGGACTAACCTATTGACATAGTGCCCAATGCCAGTTGTTGTTTTTTTGCTTGTTTTTTACTTCGCAAAATATCAATACCAAACGGAGTCCAAATGCCAAGAAACTTTTTGAAGAATTTTTTCTGCCCAGAAGACACCCAAGAGGCCCAAGAAGTGCACCAGAGGGGGCCTGTGGGGCCCACTAGGCACAAGGGCGTGCCAGGGCCCTCAGACGCCCCCTGGTGGGTAGTGGAGCCCACATGCACCCCCTCCACCGACCTCTGCATCTATAAATACTCTAAAATCCCCAAAACCCTAGGGGAGTCGACGAAACACAATTCCAGTCGCCACAAGTTCCAAAACCACGAGATCCAATCTAGAGGCCTTTTTCGACACTCTGCTGGAGGGGGCAACGATCACGGATGAGTTCTTCATCATCACCCTTGCTCCTCCGATGATGCGTGAGTACTTTATCACAGACCTACGGGTCCGTATGTAGTAGATAGATGGCTTCTTCTCTCTTTTTGATTCTCAATACAATGTTCTCATCGATGTTCTTGAAGATCTATTTGATGTAATGACTTTTTGCGGTGTGTTTGTTGGGATCCGATGAAATGCGAGTTTAAGATCAGATCTATCCATGAATATTATTTGAGTTTTCTTTGATCTCTTATATGCATGATTGTTATAGCCTTGTATTTCTTGTCCAAAACTTTGGTTTGGTTTGACCAACTAGATTGATTTTTCTTACAATGGGAAGATGTGCTTTATGATGGGTTCAATCTTGCGGTGTCCTCACCCAGTGACAGAAGAGGTAGCGAGGCACACATGTATCGTTGCTATTAAGGATACAAAGATGGGGTCTATTCCTACATGAATAGATCTTGTCTACATCATGTCATCGTTCTTATTGCATTGCTTCGTTTCTCCATAAACTTAATACACTAGATGCAGTGGCGGACCCAGAAATTAAAGTTATCTGCGGCGAACATTTAACATCTAAATTTTTCGGCACAAATACAACTCTATTCAACCTAAACTCATACTCACTTCGTTCCTAAATATAAGTCTTTTTAGAGATTCCTATGCGGACTACATATGAAGCAAAATAAGTGAATCCACATTTGGAAATATATCCATATATGTCCATATGTATTTCGTATTGAAATCTCTAAAAAAGACTTATATTTATGAATGGAGGAAGTAGCATTCAACAACAAAAGAATAAAAATATTTTTAAAACTAGTAAACTGCTAACATGGACTCTTGTTGCTTGAAATCCTCACTTAGCCACAATATGATCCCATTTTAATTTCCCAACGAGATCTACAAAATTGATTGGGGAACTGTTGGGTCTGGCTAGGTCGAGGGGAATGCCCGGAAGCGATTTCCTATCAAAATTGGGAATTTTCTTCTCTGTCGTTCATCTACTACAGTACAGATCGATTGGCCACTAGCGGGCTGTAGTAACTATAAAACGTAGCCCAGTCCACCAGCGGACCAACCCAAATCTCTTTCTCCCTTAACCCTTCGTTGCAGTCACATAGAAACAGATAAACAGCGCCGCCGCTGCCGCTGGCGTTTTGTGTTCTGATGCCTGCCGAAGGAAAGATACGTACGTGGGGTTCGATACTCCGTTGCCGGCGACCCGAGGCGGCCGCCCCAGCTCGCCCCAATGGTGGGTCCGCCACTGACTAGATGCATGCTGGATAGCGGTCGATGTGTGGAGTAATAGTAGTAGATGCAGGCAGGAGTCGGTCTACTAATCTCGGATGTGATGCCTATATACATGGTCATTGCCTTGGATGTCGTCATAATTATTTGTTTTTCTGTCAATTGCGCAACAGTAATTTGTCTACCCACCATATGCTATTTTCTTGAGAGAAGCCTCTAGTGAAATCTACGGCGCCCGGGTCTATTTCCTATCATATTATTTCCAGATCTGTTTATCCAAAAATTCAAAAATACCTTGCTGCACTTTTTCTTTACTTATTTTATTTTGTGTTTTTGCTAGATCTATTTATCAAATCTCACACAAATGAATATATCTCAATACCGAGGAGGGATTGACAACCCCTCTTACGCGTTGGGTTGCAAGTTTTTCTTGTTTGTGTGCAGGTGCTGTTTACATAGTGTTGTTTGGTTCTACTAATGAATTGATAACCTTGGTTTCATAACTGAGGGAAATACTTACCGTTGCTGTGCTGCATCATCTTCTCCTCTTCGGGAATTACCAACGCAGATACAAGCAATCAGACAGCTAGCTTCCACCTTCACGAGCCCCTTCGGTTCCTCCTCCTTCCATAGTATTCTGGCGGTGCAATCAAGGCTAGCTCCGCTCCTTCGCTTCTCCCTTTCTCTACGCAACCGAACACCCTCCATGCCGTCGTGCTTCGCCGCGGCCAACGGCTTCTCCAGACCAGGGTTGTTTGTCTAGGGGCTCCGCCGTCCTCCGCTCCTTCGACCCGTGCATGTAATTGAGCCAGGAAGCTTCATCGACCACGCTAGCGACCTGCCTCTCCTCTTCGGCCGTCGAGCTCCGCAGCCTAATTTCTTCACCGCCGGTGCCCTGTAGCCCTCCCCGATGACTCCTTCGATTTAGAAGGCTCCTCCAGCACATCCAGGATGCAACCCCAGCAGGCTTCGCTTCCCCAAGCGAGCCCCGCCATGAGCCCATATGCTACCATGCACCATGGTCTACCGCCGCTAGGATCCGTCATGCCGACGCCATGCAGCCCTTCCCAACCTCACTGGAGTTCCTCCTGGTTAGCACCCCGGCCTCCCCAACCTCGTTGGCGTTCCTCCTGCCGCGCAAAAGCTCGCCCAGGGGAGGGGTTGATGCCGGTAGAGCCCCCACCGCCGCCTCACCCGAGCGTTGGTAGCCGGATGCCGCTGCTGGATGCCCCCGCTGCGGCTCCCCGTTCTTTTGATGCTTACCACTACTGCTCCTCTGTATAGCGACATAGGCCGATGATGCCGAACAGGCGGCAGCAGCCACCGGCGACCCAACCACTTTTTTATTAGAATATATGAGGAGTCAGCAGAGGAGAGGCCGGCACTGGCATGGTGTGATTTCTTTTGACTAAGATCATGTGGTGGAGCAGGCCCCACGTCTCACCCCTTTCGAGACGAGGCAGACCGAACTGGAGCTAGGAAAAGCCTCAGACGAAACTGCCCTGGATGCTTCTGTGGATCCCGAGGCTATAGACAGGAGACAAGATGAGATAAGGACAGAGACACCTATTGGAGATAAGACTGTGTCCATCCCCCCGACCGACATTCAAGTGTGGCCCACGTGGTTTCGGTGGAAGCACTGGCGTGGTAGATGGGACGCCTGATGCGCAGCTAGACAAACATGCAGATGGATGGGCCCCGGTCTCAGACCCGCTGTAGATCACAACCACGGAGGTTTCTAGCTGCTCTATGGTGGACGCTTCTGGCTCGGATCTGGACGCCCTTCAACCACAATTTGGGGCCTAGGGAAACTGCTCCTGAGGTGACTGCATCCGGCGCATGCATGCAACTTCCTCTGCATGGTACTAATAGAGTTGTGGAGACGGGATTAGCGCTGCTCCCTCTAGATGACCGCTTATCCACCAAAGAACAAGTCACTCTGTCTAACATCAAGACCTTTTGCGCCGGACTACTCAAGAAGCTCTAACCGCCCTTGCTCAAGGAATTCGAGGGGATATGTGGAGTTAGAGTCAGCTAGGACCCATTCACGTTGTGGCACACGACCCGATCGGTGGGAACGGGCGGATCAAGGAAGTCGAAGGCGTTGGCAGCTGAGGTTGTGCTCCTGAAGACCTTGGGATTTGATATCAATGACCTGGCAGTTTTGGACGACGCGCTAGGCTAACTACAGACGGGCTTCGACTCACCACTACAAGAGCCGAATTGCGGGCCATCACAGCCATCTTTGGGAAGGCAATCCCGCTCAACCTCAGTACCGAGATGGAGAGGTCTGAGCTGATGGTGGTGCAGTAGGTTGAGTGTTTCAGTGGCATGGGAGTCTTGTTTCTCGATGTTGTGCAATGCATTGGAGTTGGTGTACTTGAACGTGAGAGGCCTCAACAGTCCAGCTAAAAAGAAGGCGCTAGTTCATTGATTCTGTACGTGTGGCGATCATTTGTATCCTAGAAACCAAACTAGAAGTGGTAGACCAGTATGTAATCTTGCAATGCATGGGGACAAACTATGATGGCTTTACTTATCTCCCAGCATCGGACACAAGGGGTGGTATCTTTGTGGTGTGGGACTCCACACAGGTGCAACTGACAAATTTTGTCAGCCATACAAATTTCATCACCAGATTTATATCGCCTAAGGAGGGCACCCCTTGGTGACAATCGGTGGTAATGGGCCGTAGGAGGGTGAGCATAAGATCAACTTTTGGCATGAGCTCACGGAGCATAGGATGTTGTGCCCTGGACCGTGGATGGTCATCGGGGACTTCAACCTCATCTTATACGTGGCTGATAAAAACAACTCGATGCTAGATCGTCAGATGATGGGGAGGTTCAAGTGCTTCATAGATGATAATGCTCTGAAGGAGCTGTTCTTGCATCGATGTAGGTTTACATGGAGTAATGAAAGGGAGGTGCCTAAGCTTACCAAAATTGAACCGCACTTTTGTCACCGTGGACTGGGAGCTTGATCACCCGAAGTGCCTGCTGCAAGCACTATCAACTGCATCCTCGAATCATTGCCCACTTCACCTCACCTTGGAGGAGCACATGCAGGCCAGAAGGCGGTTCCGCTTTGAGAAATTTTGGGTTAAGATGGATGGGTTTATGGATGTCGTACAGGAGGCCTAGGTATGCGATGCTAGCATCTTGGACCCCTTCCCGAGGCTAGATACCCTCCTAAGGAACAAGGCTCGAGCGCTTGCCATTTGGGGACAAAAGCGAGTGGGAAACATTAAATTGCAATCGCAAACACTGTGATCTTGCGGTTCGATTGTGCCTAGGAGACCCGAATATTATTCGCAGAGGGGCATTGGATTAAAAGAACTCTCAAGGAACTAGTATTCACTCTGGCCTCCCTTGAGAGGACGACTGCGAGACAGAAACCAAGGATCACTTGGTTGTAGGAAAGAGATGCGAACACACAACTATTTCACCTAGTTGCAAATGGGAGACGTATGAAGAATTACATTCCATCTATTCATATGGACGGACAAATCATTACCATCAAAAAGGGAAAGAGGATGCCTGGACGCTCTTGATATAGCACAAACAGACCTCCTGGAGCAAGACTGCATATTCCAGGAGGAGGAAATTTGGGCAGTCAATAAGGACTCGCCATCGGATCGAGCACCTGGGCCGGATGGTTTATTGGTCTATTCTTCAAAAAATCTTGGGAGATTGTGAAGGTGGACCTAATTGTTGCCGTGCACAAACTTTTCATTGGGAATGGGTGTGGTTTTGGCCGGCTTAACCAAGCCTTTATCACCCTCATTCCTAAATCTTCAGAGGCGTGCTGTATTTTTGTTTTTCGTCTGATCAGTCTCATTCACAGCTACCCAAGTTTGGCTCGAAGCTCCTGGCAACTAGACTCAGACAACACATGGGAGAGCTGGTGCAAATCAACTGATAACCCACAAGTATAGGGGATCGTTTGTAGCCTTCTTTGATAAATAAGAGTGTCGAACCCAACGAGAAGCTAAAGGTAGAACAAATATCCCCTCAAGTTCTATCGATCATCGATACATCTCTACGCACTCTTGACGTTTGCTTTACCTAGAACAAGTATGAAACTATTTTGCAAGAATAAAACTACGAGTACTTTGCGAGAATAAAACTACAGATAAATTGCAAGGTAATAAAAGTGGATAGCTTTTGTCAACAAGAAAGTCATTTGTCCCTAGGCAATCGATAACAAGTACCTGTAATCATTCTTGTAATTCTGTATGATGGAGAGGCATGAGCTAACATACTTTCTCTACTTGGATCATATGCACTTATGATTGGAACTCTAGCAAGCATCCACAACTACTAAAGATCATTAAGGTCATGAAACCCAACCATAGCATTAAGTATCAAGTCCTCTTTATCCCATAAGCAACAACCCACCTACTCGGGTTTAAGCTTCTATTACTCTCGCAACCCACCATAAGCTGTCGGATTCCGGGCTCCGCACACCCAAGAAAGGTTCGAACTCAGGGGCGTGTGCGAAGAACTCAACATCTCAAGCCAATCGACCACTGCTCTCACGACCTAGCTCGATGAACAAGAAGGAAAATGACACGACAATTTACCCAGGTTCGGGCCACCTTGCGGTGTAAAACCCTACTCCTGCTTTGTGGTGGATTAGCCTCATAGGGGGATGACGATGAACTAGTACAAGTGGAAGAACAACCTCAGGAGGCTTGTTCTTGTGATGAGCTCTGGGGATTTGGTCCCTTAAGGACTCATGACTCAATCTCTTCTATGGTGGTGGCTAGGCTATATTTATAGCAGCCTTGGTCCTCTTCCCCCAAAACTTAGGCGCGAAGGGATCCCACAACGACCAATTTTGAAAGGGGACAAGTAGTACATCTGATCCCGATGAAAGGTGGTCTTCGCCTGCAAAGCTTCTGATCGTAACGTCGTGGTGGGCTCGACGATGACATCCACCCTGCGGTTCTGGCGGTCCTAGTCTCGTTGCACGCAAATGGCAACCTTTGGCTGATTCCTCGAGACTCCGCACCTACGCTTGCCTCCTTTGCACCAAAGAGGAAACCTGCCGCTCTACGCCTGCTGGCGCATGCCTGGCCTTGGTCGTCATGGCTGATGTCACCTCAGCCTCATGAGGTGAGGGCTTGCATAGAAATCTCCGCTCCTTAGGAGGCCGCCTGGGGAGGCCGCTCCTTCAGGAGGTCTTGATGCCGTCTGCCTTGCGAGGCTTGGCCCCTCGCGAGGGTCTTATCTTATTGTGGTTGAAGATGGGCTGTACCAGGCCATTGATGGAGCCACACCATGGGCCGCAGGCAGGCAAGTCTGGGAAACTTGGTTCCCAGAACGCCGACAGAATCCCCCGGGCCCAAGGCATGCTCGCACTTGGCTTCGAGGATGAGCCAAAGGGCAAGTGCGGAGCACCATAGGCCCCGATCGCCTGCGGACCAAGCCGAGGCGTGGCACTTGATTGGACGTGAGCGTCTCCACTTCCCCATGCTGCCTCGGCAATCGTTCGACTTGACAACTGCCTGCTGCATGCAGAGAAAGCCATCATTACTGGAGATCATGGGAGGCCGGCGATTTACCTTCCCTTGGATATAAATGCGGGAGCGGGCGGAGCCCCTTGCCCATCTTCATCTTCTCGCCCCTTGCTTCTCCTTCCCCTCGCTCCATCACTCCACTAGAGCATCGTTGGCACCGACGAGGAGGTTCTCGACCGCAGAGAAAGGAAAGGCCCCTAAGGAGGGACCAGACTCGCCCCCGCCCAATATGCTATGATGCCGGCAGCGGCTCCCCGCGGGCGTGGGTGTCCTCCCTCAAAGGCTGGTGTTGCCTCCGGCGGTCTTGGGGGCGCGTCCTCCTGCGGTGGAAGTCGCCGCGGTCAGGGAAGCTGCTATCAGGAGGCGAGGCGTGCAGTGGCCATCCGGCCACCACGACCGCGATCTAACTCGACTGATGCTCCCTCGGAGTTCGTGGTGTGGGCGGAGAGGCCTGCAGGCACCTGGCTTTGACTCCCGCGCTTCTTCACAAGCGCGTTGCCGAACGGGGAACCTGGCGGCTTCTGGCTCTAGGCCGATGGCTGCTGTAGCAAGGCCTCGCGGGTAGAGGCCGAGGTCACGGCCATCGGCAACATGTTCCTGAACCGTGGGTGGCAGTCGTTTGCCCGTGCGCGGCACCTGCGCGGGAGATGCACCTCCACTTCAGGTATGATGGCGTCACGACACTCTACGTGAGGATCTTCGGGGAGGATGGCCCGCGCGTAGGGTGCTGCCCGGAGAGCGACAGCAACGATGACGGTGATGATGATGGCGGACGGAGGGGCGGCGTCATTGCCGGTGATGACCTCGCCCTTGGTGATGGTCGTGTCGCCTCCAGCAGTGGTGGCTTCTCTTCCGCGGAAAGCTCCAGCAGCTACGACTCCGATGAGCTGCCGCATCATCGAGCCCAAACCAGGAGGGGAGACAAGCTGCATTGCCGCCACGCCCTGGTGAAGCGGGAGGAGGGCTCTGAGTGAGCCCGGGCGCTGCCGGAGCCGGACCTCAAGAGCTGCCATCGATGTGCACCTACTTTTGTTTTTTCTTTCTCTTTCTGCTGCAAAAATGAAGAAGTAGGAGGCCCTACCAGGGCATGTAATGGACTATGGCGCTTGCGCCGTTATGTTATTATTTCTATGCTTCCTCCTGATACTCGTGTTGCCATTGATTGTGGTTGGGATAACTTATCTTAGAGTTCCTGTGATGAACTTCCGTGTCGTGGGAGCGCTCCTTGTCGAGGGGTGACCCAATGGTCACCAGGCTTCAGGAGGGGGGCCCTCGTAGCTGTAGAACCAGGAGGCCCTAGAGGTGCAGTGCCCGCGAGCTCGTTCGAGAGCGTCCCACAAGGACAGATACGCCATAGGGCCAGGGACTAAGGCGTTGGCGAGGTGTGTTCACGGGCAAGCCTGAAGCGCGCGGGACGCATGAGGAGGAGCGATGGGAAACTGCCACTCCTACTGAGGTAGAGCCTGAGAGAATCGAATGAGGCAAGAACAAAAATTACCAACCCTAAAAAAGATACGCGGAACTCCAAATTCTATTCAAGAAGTCGCAAACTAGATATAGAAAGCAAGCAAAAGAACAACCGCGTCCGGCACCTATGCTAGTCTTCTCACCAGTGCGGAGCTAAGTGCTACCACTAGGACATGTGTGGGAGCCCCCTTGAGGCCCAAGGGCGACGCTCAGGAGACTCTGGGGCGTGTACAACCCCAACTCATTATTACGTGAGAGTGTCACGAGCAGAGACCTTCACAGGCGCCGAGCCTTCTTTACGGGTAGAACTTCCGGAGGTGCAGAATGTTCCAGGCATTCTGGATGGGGACCCCGTCCTGCGTCTCCTAGCGCGCGGCGCCAGGCCTGGAGACACGGGCGATCCTGAACGGGCCCTCCCACATGGGGGAGAGCTTGTGAAGCGCTTCCTTGGAGAGCACCCGCCTCAGGATGAGGTCACCCACCTCAAGGGTCCTGGAACGGATGTTGCAGCAGTGGTATCGCTGCAGCGCCTGCTGGTACCTCGCAGCTCGGAGCGAGGCTTAGCGGCAGCGTTCCTCCCCCAACACGAGGTCCATCCCCCGCGCAGCATCCTGACGCGCCTCGTTAAATGCCAGGACCCATGGGGAGCGATGCCTGACCTCGCGAGGGAGGACCACCTCGGCTCCGTAGACAAGGAAGAACAGGGTCTCACCTGTAGGCTTGGTTGCGGTGGTGCGGATGGACCACAACACGGACGGAAGTTCGTCGAGCCAACCCCTGCCGTAGGCCTCGAGATTCTTCTTGAAGCTCCTTGCCTTGAGGCCCCTCAAGACCTCCGCATTGGCGCGCTCGGCCTGGCCATTGCTCTGCAGGTGCACCACCGAAGCGTAGCATATCTGTGTCCCAAGGTTAGCACAATATGTTTTAAAGAGGTTGCTCGTGAACTGGGAGCCATTGTCGGTGATGATGCGGTTGGGCACCCCGAAGCGGCTCACGAGGCCCTTGATGAGCCTGACTGCAGAGCCAGCCGGGATGGTGCGGAAATCTTCCACCTCCGCCCACTTGGTGAACTTGTCGATGGCGACGTAGAGGTAGCGGTAGCCCCCTGGCGCTCAAGGAAAGGGCCCAAGATGTCCAACCCCCAAACCACAAATGGCCACGAGAGCGGGATGGTCTGGAGGCCCTGAGCGGGTTGGTGGATCTGCTTAGCATGAAATTGGCAGGCTTCACAAGATCTTACCAATTCGGTGGCATCGTTGAGCGCCATGGGCTAGGTAGAACCCGCTGCAAAACGCCTTGCTCATGAGAGTGCGTGATGAGGAATTAGGCCCGCAATCCCCACCGTGAATGTCGTCCAGCAGCTTGCACCCCAGCTCCTTGGAGATGCACCGTAGGGAGACGTCGTTCGGGCGCTTCCGGTAGAGCTCACTGTCTTGGATGCAGTACGCGGTGGCCTGGCGGGCCACCCGCTCTTGATCCTCCTCCTCCGGTAGGGTGCCCTGAAGCAGGTACGCCTTGAATTCCTCGGTCCATCACCCCTCCTGAGGCTCGAGCGCGAGGATCAGATGGTCCCCTGAAGCCGGGCCGCAGGCTGGGGCGCCCATGGCGGGTGCCGTGGGCAGCTCCTCCCGAGGCAGCACCGGCTTGGGAATGGGGGGAGCTGCCGACAGCCTGAAGAGCCGCTCCTCAAAGACACCGGGATCCTGGGGGAGGCACCGGGACGCCCTATTGGGGATGTCATCCGCCTCCTTGTTCGTGCTGCGTGGTACGTGTTGCAACTCCACACCTAAGAATTGCTTCTCAATTTTGCGTACCTCCTCAAGGTATGCCTCCATGTGCTCGGCGTGTACTCCTTGTTGGAGAAGTTGACGAGGAGCTGGGAGTCACCCCTAATGGTGAGGCGCCTGACCCCCAGGGCAACCACGACCTTGAGCCCGGCGATCAGGCCCTCAAATTCGGCGATGTTGTTGGAGACCTTCTCGCCGTGCTGGAAGTAGAGTTGCACGGCATAGCAGAGCTTGTCTTGGGTGGGTGAGATGAGCACGGCTCCAGCTCCCGTGCCTTGTCGGGCGAACGCGCCGTCGAAGTACATGACCCAGCCGTCAGGTGCTTCGTCTCCTAGGGCGAGAGAGCGCTCCTCACCCACTTCTTGGCTTGGTGTGTCAATCCATTCAGCCACAAAGTCAGCGAGGGTTGCTCCCTTGATGACTCGGGTGGTGCTGAATTCCAGCTGGAACGCCTGCAACTCAATGTTCCATTCGGCAACCCTTCCTGCGGCATCGGGGCTTCAGAGCACCCTCTCCAAGGGGTAGGCTTAGACGACCTTGATAGGGTGGCCTTGGGAGTAGTGGCGCAGCTTCGTGGAAGCGACGAGGAGTGCAAGGAGGAGCTTCTATGGCATGGGGTAACGTGCCCGCGCATCACGTAGTATGGTGCTGACGAAGTATACGGGGTGCTCGACAAGGGAGGAAGTGTCTGCCGAGTCTTGCTCCTCTTGAGGGGATGGAGTCACAGGAGCCCCGTCCTTCAGGGGCCACTATTGCCTCAGGGGCCGCGACCTCAGGAGCCCCATCTCCTGAGGGTGCGGCCATGGCCTCAGGCGCGCTGTCCTGAGGTCGCGGCGCCTTAGACGGGTGCATGGCCCCACGCCGCACACCCTTGGCTGCATGTTCCTCGTGGATTGTCACCAGCGCCGCACTGGCTGAGTGTGGCATGGCGGCCAGGTAAAGCACCAGGGGCTCAAGAGGGCAAGGTGCTACCATCACCGGTGGGCTGGTGAGGTACTTCTTGAGGTCTTGGAAAGCCACGTCAGCCTCTGGAGTCCATTCGAACGGGCCCTTTCTCTTCATCAGCTTGAAGAACGGGAGGGCGCGCTCGCCTAGCTTGGAGATGAAGCGCCCAAGCGAGGTCACACAGCCCGCCAGCTTCTGCATTTCCTTGAGAATTTGAGGTGGGCTCATCCTTTCTATCGCCTTGACCTTCTCTGGGTTGGCCTCAATTCCTCCGTGCGACACCAGGAACCCCGATAGCTTGCCAGACGGGACACCGAATACACACTTCTCAGGGTTAAGCCGCAACTTCACCTCATGCAGGTTGGCAAACGTCTCCCCCAGATCTCCAACAAGGGTTCTTGCCTCCCGGGACTTGACCACTATATCATCGACGTAAGCCTCTGCGTTCCTCCTGAGCTGCTTGCCCAAGGAGATGTGCATCAACCGTTGGAAAGTTGCTCTGGCATTGCGCAACCCAAACGGTATGCAGGTGTAGCAATACATCCCGCACTGGGTCAAGAAGGCCGTATTTTCTACATCTTCCACCTGCATCATGATTTGATGATAGCCTGAGAAGGCGTCCAGGAAGCACAATAGACCGCACTCGGCGATGGAGTCGACGATCTAGTCGATGCAGGGAAGAGGGAACAGATCCTGAGGGCAAGCTTTGTTCAGGCTCGTGAAGTCAATGCACATGCGCTCTTTCCCACCCTTCTTGGGGACGATGACTGGGTTTGCCAACCACTCCGGGTGCCGCACTTCCCGGATAACACCGGCCTCCTGTAGCTTGTGGGTCTCCTAGACGATGAACGACTGCTTCTCCAGGGCTTGCCGTCACGCCTTCTGCTTCACAAGGCGCGCGTGGGGGCACACACGGAGGTGGTGCTCGATCACCCCCCGCGGGACACCCACCAGGTCCGTTGCTTGCCACGCAAATACATCCTTGTTCGCACGGAGGAAGCTGACCAGCGCCTCCTCCTGATCCCGGGGGAGGCGAGCGCCTATGGTGAAGGTAGCCCCTGTCTCCCCGCCTTTGTCGACAGGCACTTGCTTCGTCTCGGCCCGGTCTTGAGAGAACAACGGCTTGTTCTTTGCCGGGGCATCCCCCGAGCCCCCCCAGAGTGGTCCCCACGCTTGGCCGTGCGGCCGCCGCGGCCTTAAAGGTGAGCCTGAGGGCTGTCAGTTCATCCCTAGTGTCTCCTGCTATGGTGTAACGCCCCGGATCTGATGCGCCAGGTGTTCGCCAGTTATTCGCCGTTGTTGCCATGTCACTTGCTTAGAATTGCATGTAGTTTCATATCATCATGTTGCATCCTTGTTTTGAGGTGTTTGCTTGATGTTTGTATGCATTTTGCATCAAGGCCATGTTTAACTTGTTTTGCTCATATCTTCTAGGCCGTAGCTCCGAACTAATTGAACTTTATATGTAACTTGACTAGAATCTCATGTAGATCATCTTGGTGCTTCTTAACTTGCTGTTTAACAACTTGAACATAAGGTTTATTCAGTTCTAGACCAATTTCTAAATTTGCATATGAGGACTTATCGGAATTGTTATATCTTGTTTCCGGCCTCATTTAAACTTGCCTTGATGTGTTGCTCTTGTTTGCATCATCTCTTGCCATGAGTAGCTTCATGTAGCCTTTGTCATGCATCATACTTGGTTGAGCATCATTCCTTATTCATGTGTGGAGTGTTTACTATGTTGTGTGCTTCTTCTCGATAGTTCCCGTTTTGTTGCGATCATGAGGATTCGTTCATCTACGCTTGGTTCGTCTTTGTGGCTTCATCTTCTTCATGGACTCGTTCTTCTTCCTAGCAGGATTTCAGGCAAGATGACTGCTACCCTGGATCTCACTACTATCATTGCTATGCTAGTTGCTTCGATCTATCGCTATGCTGCGCTACCTATCCCTTGTTCTATCAAGCCTCCCAATTTGCCATGTCAGCCTCTAACCTTTTCACCCTTCCCAGCAAACCGTTGTTTGGCTATGTTACCGCTTTGCTCAGCCCCTCTTATAACATTGTTAGTTGCAGGTGAAGTTGAAGATTGCTCCATGGTGGCCAGGATTATGTGGGGATATCACAATATCTCTTATATTATTAATGCATCTATATATTTGGTAAAGGGTGGAAGGCTCGGCCTTATGCCTGGTGTTTTGTTCCACTCTTGCTGCCCTAGTTTCCATCATATCGGTATTATGTTCCCGGATTTTGCGTCCCTAACGCGCTTGGGTGATTTATGGGACCCCCTTGATAGTTTGCCTTGAATAAAACTCCTCCAGCAAGGCCCAACCTTGGTTTTACCATTTGCCTCACCACCACCTACTTTTCCCTTGGGAGTAATTAACCCAAGGGTCATCTTTATTTTAGCCCCCCCGGGCCAGTGCTTCTCTAAGTGCTAGTCCGAACCGAGCAGCCTGCGGGGCCCCTCGGGGAAACTCGAGGTCTGGTTTTACTGGTAGCTTGACTTATCCGGTGTTGCCCTGAGAACGAGATATGTGCAGCTCCTATCGGGATTGTCGGCGCATCGGGCGACTTTGCTGGTCTTGTTTTACCATTGTCGAAATGTCTTGTAACCGGGATTCCGAGACTGATCGGTTCTTCCTGGGAGAAGGAATATCCTTCGTTGATCATGAGAGCTTATCATGGGCTAAGTTGGGACACCCCTGCAGGGTATAAACTTTCGAGAGCCGTGCCCGTGGTTATGTGGCAGATGGGAATTTTTTAATGTACGATTGTAGATAACTTGACACCAGATCCGAATTAAAATGCATCAACCGTGTGTGTAGCCGTGATGGTCTCTTTTTGGTGGAGTCCGGGAAGTGAACATGGTTTTGGGTTATGTTTGATGTAAGTAGGAGTTCAGGATCACCTCTTGATCATTGCTATCTTCACGACCGTTCCGTTATTTCTCTTCTCGCTCTCATTTGCGTATGTTAGCCACCATACTTGCTTAGTCGCTGCTGCAACCTCACCATTTTACCCCTTCCTTACCCTTTAAGCTTTGCTAGTCTTGATACCCATGGTTATGGGATTGCTGAGTCCTCGTGGCTCATAGATTACTACAACAACAGTTGCAGGTACAGGTTTATGCGATGATCATGATGCGAGAGCGATGTTTGCTTGTTTTGGAGTTCTTCTTCTGCTTCTTCTTCGATCAGGGGATAGGTTCCAGGTCGGCAGCCTGGGATAGCAAGGTGGATGTCGTTTGAGTTTCTGTTTGTGTTTCCTCCGTAGTCGGATGGTGATCTTATGTAAGATGATGTTGTATTCGTGTGGCATTGTATGCCTTTTGTATGTATCCCCATCTATTATGTAATGATATCCACCTTGCAAAAGCGTATCAATATGCGGTTCTATCGTTGGTGGGACCTTCGAGTCTCTTTAGGATAGTATCGCATATTGGGCGTGACATATGGTGAGGACGCCGCTGCTTCCTGGGATCTTCATGATGTTGTAGCCGGGATGAGTTGCCTCCATGAACTTGGCGAGGGCCGGGTACCCGAGGATTGAATTGTATGGGATCCTGATGCATGCGACGTCAAAGTCGATGAGCTCGGTGCGGTGGTTGTCGTGCGTTCTGAAGGTGATGCGGAGGCAAGTCTGCCCCACGGGGCAGGTGGAGCTGCTGACCACTCTAAAAATATGGTTTGGTGGGGTGGAGCCGGTCATGAGGCACGTGAAGCAGGCCGAACGCCTCCACGGAAAGGATATTGTGGCCGGCGCCGCCATCAATGAGGGTCCTGGTGACCGCTACATTGCAGATGGTGGAGGTGCAGAGCATGGGCAGTGCACCGACGCCCGCTGTGGTCTTGGGGTGATCCCTGGAGTCAAAGGTGAGGTCGGCCTTGGGCGCCGCCCAGCCCGGAGGGGCTCCTCGGGGGGGGGGGGGGGGGGGGCGGAGGAGCCCCCATCTAGTGGAAGAACTGCTTGGCGTGGCAGCTTGAAGCGGGCGCCTGTGACCCCCCCCCCCCCCCCCCCCCCCGAGGATGGCCGTGACGGTGTGGGGCGCCGGAGCCGCGAAGCGTGCGATGAACCATAGGGAACCAATTTTCCATGGCCTTGTCATCTCCGCCCGCTGCCCAGGTGGCCTTCGCGTACGCTCGGAGGAATTCCGCAGGGTCCGCCGCGCCGTCATAGCACGGCGGCAGTTCCGGCCTGAACTTCGGGGGCCACCGCACCTGTCGCAAGGCAGGATAGAAAGTTTGGAGTCCCATGACGCCTTCAAATGCGCCCGGTGGAATGGCGGAAGGGGCTGCGCCTGCCATGGAGACCGGACGGCAAGGGTGAAACGCGATTGATGAAGAGGCCGACCTTCGACAAGCCCCTACTTGGCATGCCAAATGTCGGATTTTGGGCTCCGTAGACCCAAGAAAGGTTCGAACTCAGGGGCGTGTGCAAAGAACTCAACCTCTCAAGATAATTGACCGCGGCTCTCATGACCTAGCTCGATGATCAGGAAGGAAAAGGACACGACAATTTACCTAGGTTCGGGCCACCATGCGGTGTAAAACCCTGCTCCTACTTTGTGGTGGATTAGCCTCATGGGGGGCTGAGGATGAACTAGTACAAGTGGAAGAATGGCCTCAGGAGGCTTGTTCTTGTGATGAGCTTTGGAGATTCGGTCTCTCAAGGACTCGATGACTCGATCCCTTCTACGGTGGTGGCTAGGCTATATTTATAGTGGCGTTGGTCCTCTTCCCCCAAAACTTAGGCGGGAAGGGATCCCAAAACGGCCAATTTTGAAAGGGGACAAGTAGTACATCTGATCCTAACGAAAGGTGGTATTCGCCTGCAAAGCTTCTGATCGTGACGTCGTGGTGGGTTCTACAATGACATCCACCCTGCCGTTCTGGCGGTCCTGGTCTCGTTGCACACAAATGGTAACCTTTGGCTGATTCCTCGGGACTCTGCACCAGTGCTTGCCTCCTTTGCACCAAAGAGGAAACCTGCCGCTCTCCGCCCGCTAGTGCGCGCCTGGCCTTGGTCGTCATGGCTGATGTCACCTCAACCTCATGAGGTGAGGGCTTGCATAGAAATCTCTGCTCCTCAGGAGGCCGCTTGGGAAGGCTGCTCCTTCAGGAGGTCTTGATGCCGCCCGCCTCGCAAGGCTTGGCCCCTCGCGAGGGTCTTGTCTTGTCGTGGTTGAAGATGGGTCATACCAGGCCGTCGATGGAGCCACACCATGGGCCGTAGGCAGACAAGTCCGGGTACCCTGGTTCCCAGAACACCGACATAAGCGAATCATGAACGTATTGCAACACCCTATAGCGAGGATCCCTCACGTTTGCGCGGTATGGAGGGCACCACAGGGAAGCACCATAAATAAAATATACAATCATACCAACCAAGATCACAATTAACCCATAGGACAAAACGAATCTTCTCAAACATCATAGGATAGCCAAATTTCATTGGGAAATAATATATGGAGTTGAGCACCATGTTTAAGTAGAGATTACAGCGGGGAGAAGGGGTGTTACACTGCTGCATAGAGAGGGAGAGAGAGTTGGTGTTGACGGTAGGAAGATTGTTGATGTAGATCGCCGTCACGGCTCTTGCCCCGACGGTGTTCCGGTGCCACCGGGAGAGAGGGGGAGAGAGCCCCCCTCCTCCTTCTTATTCCTTGGCCTTCCTCCTAGATGGGAGGAGAGTTCCCCCTTTAGTCCATGGCCGGTAGGAGCCCCTCCGAGATTGGATCTCCCTCTCTGTTCTCTTCTGTTTCACATTTTTCCAGATCTGGCCCTTCACGGTTTCGTAAATTCCTGGAGATCCGTAACTCTGATTGCGCTGAATTTTTTACACGATTTTTTCCATAAAATATCTTTCTTGCACCAGAAGAAGTGCCCCAACCGACATTCGAGGAGGGCACAAGATACCTGGGTGCGCCAGGGGGTGCCCATGCGCCCTCGTGGGTTGTGGTCACTTTGGGCCCCCATTTTTGTTGATTTCACCTCCCAAAAATCATAAATATTCCAAAATAATTCTCCATATTTTTTTATCGAGTTTGGACTTCGTTTGATATGGATTTTCTGCGAAACAAAAAACATGCAACAAACATGAACTGACACTGAGTACTGGATCAATAGGTTAGTCCAATAAATCATATAAAAATTTGCGAAAAATATGTGAAAGTTGTATAATATTGGCATGAAACAATAAAGAATTATAGATACGACGGAGACGTATAGACATCCCAAGCTTAATTTCTGCTCGTCCTCGAGCAGGTAAATGATAAGATAGATAATTTTTGATGTGGAATGCTACCTAGCATAATCTTGATCATATATAATCATGGCATGAATATTAAGACATAAGTGATTCAAAGCAATAGTCTATAATTTGACATAAAGACATCAATACTCAGGCATCCCAACAAACAATCATGTCTTTCCAAATATCAATGCTAAAGAAAGCTACCCCTACAAAATCATATAGCATTGTCATGCTGTGTCTTCTTAACACAAATTATTTATCATGCACAACCCCGATGACAAGCCGAGCAATTGGTTCATACTTTAAGCCCTTCAGCTTTTTCAACTCCCACGCAATACATGTGCGCAAGCCATGTATATAGCACTATAGGTGGAATAGAGTATGATGATAGGGGTAAATATAGAGAATACAAAAAAGTAACAAAGTCTCAACTCAACGCGGCTAACCAACGGGCTATGGAGATGCCCATCAATTGATATCAATGTGAGGAGTAGGGATTGCCATGCAATGGATGCACTAAGAGCTATAAGTGTATGAAAGCTCAATATAAAAACTAAGTGGGTGTGCATCCAACTTGCTTGCTCATGAAGACCTCAGGCATTTGAGGAAGCCCATCATCGGAATATACAAGCCAAGTTCTATAATGAAAAATTCCCACTAGTATATAGGAGACTCTTTATATGAAAAACATGGTGCTACTTTGAAGCACAAGTGTGGTAAAAGATAGTAATAATGCCCCTTCTATCTATTTTTTCATTCTTTTTCTTTCTTCTTCTTCTTTTTTCCTTTCATTGTCCGTAGTCTCATCCTAACTTGTGGGGGAATCATAGTCTCCATGATCCTTTCCTCACTGGGACATGCTCTAATAATGAGTAATGATGATCATCACACTTCTATTTACTTATAACTCAAAAGAAATAAAAATTACAACTCGATACCTAGAACAAAATATGACTCTATATGAATGCCTCTAGCAGTGTACAAGGATGTGCAATGATCTAGCATAACAACGATATCAAAAAACGGACAAGCCATGGCAATACCATTCTAGCTATCTTACGATCTGAAGGAAATATGCCCTAGAGGCAATAATAAAAGTTATTATTTATTTCCTCATATCATGATAAATGATTATTATTCATGCTATAATTGTATTAACCGGAAACATGATTCATGTGTGAATACATAGACAAACATAATGTCACTAGTATGCCTCTACTTGACTAGCTCATTAATCAAAGATGGTTATGTTTCCTAACCATAGACATGTGTTGTCATTTGATTAACGGGATCACATCATTAGGAGAATGATGTGATTGACTTGACCCATTCCGTTAGCCTAGCACTTGATCGTTTAGTATGTTGCTATTGCTTTCTTCATGACTTATACAAAGTTCCTACAACTATGAGATTATGCAACTCCCGTTTACCGGAGGAACACTTTGTGTGCTACCAAAAGTCACAACGTAACTGGGTGATTATAAAGGAGCTCTACAGGTGTCTCCAATGGTACATGTTGAGTTGGCGTATTTTGAGATTAGGTTTTGTCACTCCGATTGTCGAAGAGGTATCTCTGGGCCCTCTCGGTAATGCACATCACTATAAGCCTTGCAAGCAATGTGGCCAATGAGTTGGTTACAGAATGATGCATTACGTAACGAGTAAAGAGACTTGCCGGTAACGAGATTGAACTAGGTATTGAGATACCGACGATCGAATCTTGGGTAAGTAACATACCGATGACAAAGGGAACAACGTATCTTGTTATGTGGTTTGACCGATAAAGAACTTCGTAGAATATGTAGGAGCCAATATGAGTATCCAGGTTCCGCTATTGGTTATTGACCAGAAACAGATCTAGGTCATGTCTACATAGTTCTCGAACCCGTAGGGTCGGCACGCTTAACGTTACGATGACAGTTTTATTATGAGTTTATAAGTTTTGATGTACTGAAGGTTGTTCGGAGTCCCGGATGTGATCACGCACATGATGAGGAGTCTCGAAATGGTCGAGACATAAAGATTTATATATTGGACGACTATATTCGGATACCGGAAGTGTTCCGGGTGATTCCGGAGAAAACCGGAGTGCTAGAGGGGTTACCGGAACCCCCCGGGGAAGTATTGGGCCTTAGTGGGCCTGAGGGGAGAGAGAGGGCAGCAGCCCAGGAGGTGGCGCGCCCCCTCCCATGAGGAGTCCAAATTGGACTAGGGGAGGGGGCGCGGCCCCTCTTTCCCTCTCCCTCTCCATCTCTTTCCTTCCCCCCTCTCTCTCTTCCTTGTTGGACTAGGAAAGGGGAGTCCTACTCCTACTAGGAGGAGGACTCCCCCCCTCCTTGGCACGCCCCTAGGGCCGGCCGGCCTCCCCCTTGCTCCTTTATGTACGGGGGCAGGGGGCACCTCTAGACACACAAGTTAATCTTCGTGATCGTTCCTTAGCCGTGTGCGGTGCCCCCTCCACCATATTCCACCTCGGTCATATTGTAGCGGTGCTTAGGCGAAGCCCTGCGTTGGTAGAACATCATCACCATCACCACGCCGTCGTGCTGACGGAACTCATCCCCGACACCCTGCTGGATCGGAGTCCGGGGATCGTCATCGAGCTGAACGTGTGCTGAACTCGGAGGTGTCATACGTTCGGTACTTGGATTGGTCGGATCGTGAAGACGTACAACTACATCAACCGCGTTGTCATAACGCTTCCGCTTTTGGTCTAGGAGGGTACATGGACAATACTCTCCCCTCTCGTTGCTATGCATCACCATGATCTTGCGTGTGCGTAGGATTTTTTTTGAAATTACTACGTTCCCCAACAGTGGCATCCGAGCCTGGTTTTATGCGTAGATGTCATATGCATGAGTAGAACACAAGTGAGTTGTGGGCGATACAAGTCATACTGCTTACCAGCATGTCATACTTTGGTTCAGCGGTATTGTGAGATGAAGTGGCCCGGACCGACATTACACGTACGCTTACGCGAGACTGGTTTCACCGTTACGAGCACTCATGCTTAAAGGTGACTGGCGGGTGTCTGTCTCTCTCACTTTAGTTGAACCGAGTGTGGCTACGCCCGGTCCTTGCGAAGGTTAAAACAACACTAACTTGACGAACTATCGTTGTGGTTTTGATGCGTAGGTAAGAATGGTTCTTGCTCAGCCCGTAGCATCCACGTAAAATTTGCAACAACAAAGTAGAGGACGTCTAACTTGTTTTTGCAGGGCATGTTGTGATGTGATATGGTCAAGACGTGATGCTATATTTTATTGTATGAGATGATCATGTTTTGTAACCGAAGTTATCGGCAACTGGCAGGAGCCATATGGTTGTCGCTTTATTGTATGAAATGCAAACGCCCTGTAATTGCTTTACTTTATCACTAAGCGGTAGCGATAGTCATAGAAGCAATAGATGGCGTAACGACAATGATGCTATGATGGAGATCAAGGTGTCGCGCCGGTGACGATGGTGATCACGACGGTGCTTCGGAGATGGAGATCACAAGCACAAGATGATGATGGCCATATCATATCACTTATATTGATTGCATGTGATGTTTATCCTTTATGCATCTTATCTTGCTTTGATTGACGGTAGCATTTTAAGATGATCTCTCACTAAATTATCAAGAAGTGTTCTCCCTGAGTATGCACCATTGCGAAAGTTCTTCGTGCTGAGACACCACGTGATGATCGGGTGTGATAGGCTCTACGTTCAAATACAACGGGTGCAAAACAGTTGCACACGCGGAATACTCAGGTTAAACTTGACGAGCCTAGCATATACAAATATGGCCTCGGAACACGGAGACCGAAAGGTCGAATGTGAATCATATAGTAGATATGATCAACATAGTGATGTTCACAATTGAAACTACTCCATCTCATGTGATGATCGGACATGGTTTAGTTGATTTGGATCACGTGATCACTTAGATGACTAGAGGGATGTCTATCTAAGTGGGAGTTCTTAAGTAATATGATTAATTGAACTTAAATTTATCATGAACTTAGTACCTGATAGTATTTTGCTTGTCTATGTTTGTTGTAGATAGATGGCTCGTGCTATTGTTCCGTTGAATTTTAATGCGTTCCTTGAGAAAGCTAAGTTGAAAGATGATGGTAGCAATTACACGGACTGGGTCCGTAACCTGAGGATTATCCTCATTGCTGCACAGAAGAATTACGTCCTGGAAGACCGCTGGGTGCCAGGCCTGCTGCAGATGCAACTGACGACGTTAAGAACGTCTAGCAGAGCAAAGCTGATGACTACTCAATAGTTCAGTGTGCCATGCTTTATGTCTTGGAACCTGGTCTTCAACGATGTTTTGAACGTCATGGAGCATATGAGATGTTCCAAGAGTTGAAGTTAATATTTCAAGCAAACGCCCGGATTGAGAGATATGAAGTCTCCAATAAGTTCTATAGCTATAAAATGGAGGAGAATAGTTCTGTCAGTGAACACATACTCAAAATGTCTGGGTATAATAATCACTTGATTCAACTGGGAGTTAATCTTCCTAATGATAGTGTCATTGACAGAATTCTTCAATCACTGCCACCAAGCTACAAGATCTTCATGATGAACTATAATATGCAAGGGATGGACAAGACTATTCCCGAGCTCTTCGCGATGCTAAAGGCTGCGGAGGTAGAAATCAAGAAGGAGCATCAAGTGTTGATGGTCAATAAGACCAGCAGTTTCAAGAAAAAGGGCAAAGGGAAGAAGAAGGGGAACTTAAATAATAACAGCAAACAAGTTGCTGCTCAAGAGAACAAACCCAAGTCTGGACCTAAGGCTGAGACTGAGTGCTTCTACTGCAAGCAGACTGGACACTGGAAGCGGAACTGCCCCAAGTATTTGGCGGATAAGAAGGATGGCAAAGTGAACAAAGGTATATGTGATATACATATTATTGATGTGTACCTTACTAGTTCTCGCAGTAGCACCTGGGTATTTGATACTGGTTCTGTTGCTAATATTTGCAACTCGAAACAGGGACTACGGATTAAGCGAAGATTGGCTAAGGACGAGGTGACGATGCGCGTGGGAAATGGTTCCAAAGTCGATGTGATCGCGGTCGGCATGCTACCTCTACATCTACCATCGAGATTATCTTAGACCTAAATAATTGTTATTTGGTGCCAGCGTTGAGCATGAACATTATATTGGATCTTGTTTGATGCGAGACGGTTATTCATTTAAATCAGAGAATAATGGTTGTTCTATTTATATGAGTAATATATTTTATGGTCATGCACCCTTGAAGAGTGGTCTATTTTTATTGAATCTCGAAAGTAATGATACACATATTCATAATGTTGAAGCCAAAAGATGCAGAGTTGATAATGATAGTGCAACTTATTTGTGGCACTGCCGTTTAGGTCATATCGGTGTAAAGCGCATGAAGAAACTCCATACTGATGGACTTTTGGAATCACTTGATTATGAATCACTTGGTACTTGCGAACCGTGCCTCATGGGCAAGATGACTAAAACGCCGTTCTCCGGAACTATGGAGCGAGCAACTGATTTATTGGAAATCATACATATTGATGTATGTGGTCCAATGAATATTGAAGCTCGCGGCGGGTATCGTGATTTTCTCACCTTCACAGATGATTTGAGCAGATATGGGTATATCTACTTGATGAAACACAAGTCTGAAGCATTTGAAAAGTTCAAAGAATTTCAGAGTGAAGTGGAAAATCATCGTAACAAGAAAATAAAATTTCTACGATCTGATCGTGGAGGAGAATATTTGAGCTACGATTTTGGTTTACATTTGAAGCAATGCGGAATAGTTTCGCAACTCACGCCACCCGGAACACCACAACAAAATGGTGTGTCTGAACGTCGTAATCGTACTTTATTAGATATGGCGCGATCTAAGATGTCTCTTACTGATTTACCGCTATCGTTTTGGGGTTATGCTTTAGAGAAGGCCGCATTCACGTTAAATAGGGCACCATAAAAATCCGTTGAGACGACGCCTTATGAACTGTGGTTTGGCAAGAAACCAAAGTTGTCGTTTCTTAAAGTTTGGGGCTGCGATGCTTATGTGAAGAAACTTCAACCAGATAAGCTCGAACCCAAATCTGAGAAATGTGTCTTCATAGGATACCCAAAAGAGACTATTGGGTACACCTTCTATCACAGATCTGAGGGCAAGATTTTCGTTGCTAAATTCGGATCCTTTCTAGAGAAGGAGTTTCTCTCGAAAGAAGTGAGTGGGAGGAAAGTAGAACTTGATGAGGTAACTGTACCTGCTCCCTTGTTGGAAAGTAGTTCATCACAAGAACCGGTTCCTGTGACAAGTACACCAATCAGTGAGGAAGCTAATGATATTGATCATGAAACCTCAGATCAAGTTACCACTGAACCTCGTAGGTCTACCAGAGTAAGATCCGCGTCAGAGTGGTACGGTAATCCTGTTTTGGAAGTCATGTTACTTGACCATGGCGAACCTACAAACTATGAGGAAGCAATGATGAGCCCAGATTCCGTGAAATGGCTTGAGGCCATGAAATCTGAGATGGGATCCATGTATGAGAACAAAGTATGGACTTTGGTTGACTTGCCCGATGATCGGCAAGCCATCGATAATAAATGGATCTTCAAGAAGAAGACTGACGCTGATGGTAATGTAACTATCTACAAAGCTTGACTTGTTGCGAAAGGTTTTTGACAAGTTCAAGGGGTTGACTACGATGAGACTTTCTCACCCGTAGCGATGCTTAAGTCTGTCCGAATCATGTTAGCAATTGCCGCATTTTATGATTATAATATTTGGAAAATGGATGTCAAAATTGCATTCCTGAATGGATTTCTGGAAGAAGAGTTGTATATGATGCAACCGGAAGGTTTTGTCGATCCAAAAGGTGCTAACAAAGTGTGCAAGCTCCAGCGATCCATTTATGGACTGGTGCAAGCATCTCGGAGTTGGAATAAATGCTTTGATAGTGTGATCAAAGCATATGGTTTTATACAGACTTTTGGAGAAGCCTGTATTTACAAGAAAGTGAGTGGGAGCTCTGTAGCATTTCTGATATTATATGTAGATGACATATTGTTAATTGGAAATGAAATAGAATTTCTGGATAGCATAAAGGGATACTTGAATAAAAGTTTTTCAATGAAAGACCTCGGTGAAGCTGCTTACATATTGGGCATCAAGATCTATAGAAATAGATCAAGACGCTTAATTGGACTTTCACAAAGCACATACCTTGATGAAGTTTTGAATAAGTTCAAAATGGATTAGGAAAAGAAAGGGTTCTTGCATGTATTACAAGGTGTGAAGTTGAGTCAGACTCAATGCCCGACCACAGCAGAAGATAGAGAGAAAATGAAAGATGTTCCCTATGCTTCAGCCATAGGCTCTATCATGTATGCAATGCTGTGTACCAGACCTGACGTATGCTTAGCAATAAGCTTGGCAGGTAGGAACCAAAGTAATCCAGGAGTGGATCACTGGACAGCGGTCAAGAACATCCTGAAATACCTGAAAAGGACTAAGGATATGTTTCTCGTTTATGGAGGTGACAAAGAGCTAGTCGTAAATGGTTACGTCGATGCAAGCTTTGCACTGATCTGGACGATTCTAAATGGCAAACCGGATACATGTTTTTATTAAATGGTGGAGCTGTAAGTTGGTGCAGTTCTAAACAAAGCGTCGTGGTGGGATCTACATGCGAAGCGGAGTACATAGCTGCTTCGGAAGCAGAAAATGAAGGAGTCTGGATGAAGGAGTTCATTTCCGATCTAGGTGTCATACCTAGTGCATCGGGACCAATGAAGATCTTCTGTGACAATACTGGTGCAATTGCCTTGGCAAAGGAATCCAGATTTCACAAGAGGACCAAGCACATCAAGAGACGCTTCAATTCCATTCGGGACCAAGTCCAGGTGGAAGACATAGAGATTTGCAAGATACATATGGATCTGAATGTTGCAGACCCGTTGACTAAGCCTCTTCCACGATCAAAACATGATCAGCACCAAGACTCCATGGGTGTTAGAATCATTACAGTGTATCTAGATTATTGACTCTAGTGCAAGTGGGAGACCGAAGGAAATATGCCCTAGAGGCAATAATAAAAGTTATTACTTATTTCCTGATATCATGATAAATGTTCATTATTCATGCTATAATTGTATTAACCGGAAACATGATTCATGTGTGAATACATAGACAAACATAATGTCACTAGTATGCCTCTACTTGACTAGCTCATTAATCAAAGATGGTTATGTTTCCTAACCATAGACATGTGTTGTCATTTGATTAACGGGATCACATCATTAGGAGAATGATGTGATTGACTTGACCCATTCCGTTAGCCTAGCACTTGATCGTTTAGTATGTTGCTATTGCTTTCTTCATGACTTATACAAAGTTCCTACAACTATGAGATTATGCAACTCCCGTTTACTGGAGGATCACTTTGTGTGCTACCAAATGTCACAACGTAACTGGGTGATTATAAAGGAGCTCTACAGGTGTCTCCAATGGTACATGTTGAGTTGGCGTATTTCGAGATTAGGTTTTGTCACTCCGATTGTCGAAGAGGTATCTCTGGGCCCTCTCCTTAGTGCACATCACTATAAGCCTTGCAAGCAATGTGGCCAATGAGTTGGTTACGGAATGATGCATTATGTAACGAGTAAAGAGACTTGCCGGTAACGAGATTGAACTAGGTATTGAGATACCGACGATCGAATCTCGGGCATTTAACATACCGATGACAAAGGGAACAACGTATGTTCTTATGCGGTTTGACCGATAAAGATCTTCATAGAATATGTAGGAGCCAATATGAGTATCCAGGTTCCGCTATTGGTTATTGACCAGAAACAGTTCTAGGTCATGTCTACATAGTTCTTGAACCCGTAGGGTCCGCACGCTTAACGTTACGATGACATTTTTATTATGAGTTTATAAGTTTTGATGTACCGAAGGTTGTTAGTTGTCCCGGATGTGATCACGGACATGATGAGGAGTCTCGAAATGGTCGAGACATAAAGATTTATATATTGGACGACTATATTCGGACACCGGAAGTGTTTCGGGTGATTTCGGAGAAAACTGGAGTGCGGAGGGGTTACCGGAACCCCCCGGGGAAGTATTGGGCCTTAGTGGGCCTGAGAGGAGAGAGAGGGCAGCAGCCCAGGAGGTGGTGCGCCCCCTCCCATGAGGAGTCCGAATTGGAGTAGGGGAGGGGGGCGCGGCCCCTCTTTCCCTCTCCCTCTCCCTCTCTTTCCTTCCCCCCTCTCTTCCTAGTTGGAATAGGAAAGGGGAGTCCTACTCCTACTCGGAGGAGGACTCCCCCCCTCCTTGGCGCGCCCCTAGCGCCGGCCGGCCTCCCCCTTGCTCCTTTATATACGGGGGCAGGGGGGCACCTCTAGACACACAAGTTGATCTTCGTGATCGTTCCTTAGCCGTGTGCGGTGCCCCCTCCACCATATTCCACCTCGGTCATATCATAGCGGTGCTTAGGCGAAGCCCTGCATTGGTAGAACATCATCACCGTCACCACGCCGTCGTGCTGACGGAACTCATCCCCGACACCCTGCTGGATCGGAGTCTGGGGATCGTCATCAAGCTGAACGTGTGCTGAACTCGGAGGTGCCGTACGTTCGGTACTTGTATTGGTCGGATCATGAAGACGTATGACTACATCAACCGGGTTGTCATAACGCTTCCACTTTCGGTCTATGAGGGTACGTGGACAATACTTTCCCCTCTCGTTGCTATGCATCACCATGATCTTGCGTGTGCGTAGGATTTTTTTTTGAAATTACTACGGTCCCCAACACGATCATGCAAAGCAATATGAAAATGAATGCTCAAGTCATCAAAAAGTAGGCGGTGGAAGTTGCTTGGCAATATATCTCAAGACGGCTACGGAAATGCCATAATAGGTATGGTAGGTATGGTTGCTGTTTTGAGGAAGATATAATAAGGCTTATGTGTGATAGAGCGTATCATATCACGGGATTTGGATACACCTGCGAAGTTTGCACCACATCTCGAGGTGAGAAAGGGCAATGCACGGTACCGTAGAGGCTAGAAAATTGCGGGAAGGTAAGCGTGCGTATAATCCATGGACTCACATTAGTCATAAAGAACTCATATACTTATTACAAAAGTTTATTAGCCCTCTAAGCAAAGTACTACTACACATGCCCCTAGGGGGATAGAATTGTAGGAAAAGACCATCACTCATCCTCGACCGCCATTCATAAGGAAGACAATTAATAATAAATCATGCTCCAACTTCATAGCATAACGAGAGACTATACGTGCATGCTTCGGGAATCACAAACCTTAACACCAATATTCCTGCTAACCACAACTGTTTACTAGTACCTCCCACTTATTATCATCTCTATATCGCAAAACTATTGCGAGCAATCAAACATATCATATTTAGTGATCCATAAGTTTTATGTAGGATTTCGTGACTATCCATGCAATTGACCAATTCCTGTTGACTCTATAAATAGATATAAGTGAAGCAAGAGAGTTTAATTCTTTCTACAAAAAATTATGCTCTAATAAATATAAGTGAAGCAAGAGAGCGTTCTACAAATAACGGTTTTCTATGTGAAGAGAAACAGGCAATCCAAACTTCAAATGATATAAGTGAAGCACATGAAGCATTCTATAAAGCCATACCCAAAAGATATAAGTGAAGTGCGGAAACTAGGGCGGCAAGAGTGGAACAAAACACCAGGCATAAGGCCGTGCCTTCCACCCTTTACCAAGTATATAGATGCGTTAATTAAATAAGTGATATTGTGATATCCCAATATAATCCTGTCCAACATGGAGCAATCTTTGACTTCACCTGCAACTAACAACGCTATAAGAGGGGCTGCGCAAAGCGGTAACATAGCCAAGCAATGGTTTGCTAGGAAGGGTGAAAAGGTTAGAGGCTGACATGGCAGTTTGGGAGGCTTGATCAACAAGAGATAGGTAGCGCAGCATAGCGATAGAGCGAACAACTAGCAAGCAAAGATAGAAGTGATATCAAGGGTAATGGTCATCTTGCCTGAGATCCCGCTAGGAAGAAGAACGAGACCGTGAAGAAGACAAGAAGACGTAGTCAAAGGAATCCTCACAACTCCGAAATGAAACAGAAGCAAATGAGAGAAGCAACCTGGAAAGAAGCAAACAACATGGTAAACACACAAGCATAAACATGGCATGATGCACAATCAAGTATGATGCATGTCCGGTTTAAATAGGCATGGCATGGCAAAGTGCAACAAACGATACTACAAGTTAAGTGGAGCTCAATATGCAACGAGTTGCATATTGACGAAACACCACATTCGAGTTATTTAGTTCGCTCTCGGTTATGTACCCAACAATATTAAATGTTATTAAACATGGAAAGGGGTGAAGCATAATAAAACTACCTATCTAGGCAAGTTTAAATGAGGCCGGAAACAACAAACAACAATTCCGCAAAATCCTCATGTCCATATTTCAAATTTGGTACTGTTCTGCCCTAAAACATATTTTAATGTTGTTGAACATGCAAAGTAAGTGCACCAAGTTAAAGTAGGCATTTTCACCCCATTTACATATAAAGTTTATTAAATTCGGAGCTACGGTTAATTAGTTATGAAATAAATCACTTTAACATGGCATTTGAGCAAATTTAATCAAACCGCATTTTAAACATTTTAAACATGGATGAAAGTGGGTGATTGTGAAACTATACGAAATTCTAAGCATGTTACATATATAAAACATTTTAATCCGATGCACGGTTAATTAGTTATTATATGCATGATGTGCAAGGACTTTTCTGTAAAACTATAAATCCTGGGATAAATAGACAAATTCGCATAACTGAAAAAAAACATGAACGGGCCTTAACAGAGGCTGGCCCAACAGTGCACAGGGGGCGGGGCTGCTCACCAGGCCTCATGGGCCGGTCGGTGGAGGAGGGCGAAGCAGGCTGGCTTGGCTTTGAGGTGCTGGGCCTTGACGAGGCAACAGGAGGGTCAACGCGAGCGCTCGGGCAGAGCAGCTCGATGCAGAAGAGTCGTCGCTCGTCTCCCTCGCTCGAACAGAAGCAGGCAGTGCTGGGGACTCGCGGCAGGGCTAGCAGGCGCGGGACACGGCGGGTAGACGAGCTCGAGCAGAGGCTTGCGAGGCGTTCATCTCCTCCAACACGACGAGGAGGATGCGAGGAGAAGGCGACTTGCAGGCAGGGTTGAGGAAGGGCGCCGGGAGTGGGAAGTCGGCGTCCATGGCAGCATCCATGGCGGGGCAGGGCTCGTCCTGAGGTGGCGCTGCCGGCGATGTGCTGGACTCTGGCGAGGCGGAGAGGCAGGGGACGAACACGGGGAAGACGGATCCATCCGTTTCCCGGCTGGAACGGGTGCAAAACGGCGACGAGGTGGAGCTCAAGCATGGCGTCCATGGGGGGTTCCTGTGGGCAAAGGAAGAGAGAGCAGAGAGATTAGAGAAAGATACGGGGAGATGGAGAGAGGGAAAAGAGAGAGGGCAGGGGCGCGAGATGGGCGACCTGGCAACACGTTCCGGTGAGGCGGAGCTTACGAGGCAGCGGTGCGAGGAGGTTTGGGAGGAGGGCGCGCTGGCGCGGGGATGTTCGCGGCTGCGGGAGATGGAGAAGCCCAGCGAATGGGGCTCTGCTGCTGCTACGGGCGTGAGGGACTCGGGCTCGAGGTGGGAGGCGACAGGAAGCTCCTCTCCCATGATTCAGGCGCGAGCTCCTGGACAGGGGCTCGGGCAGAGGTTGGCAGCAAGGTGAGGAAGGGGAAGGCTTGGACGACTGCTGGATCGAGCGAGGGGATTGGCTCGAGGAGGAGCGGGGCTGGGTGGATCAGATCTGGGAGGATCCCGAGAGAGAAGGGAGTTGGTCGGGTGGTGGTGGAAGGAATGGGATGGATGGGACGGCTCCTCGGATTAGGGTTAGGCTCTATTTATAGGAAGGGTTAGCTTAGGGGCTACTCGGTCCCTCTGATCGTAATCAGATAGTCCGAGAAAAATAGGCCTAGGAAGTCCAAATAAGAAAATGGAGATGTTTTATAGATGTTTGGGGATGATCCGGACCCATCGGTCATGACCGTACGGTTCGGGTTCGGGGAAGGTTTCGGACGCGCATGCGAGGGGGGGTGACAAAAGGCCATGGAGGCAAGGGGGTTAGGTGGTTGTGCAGAGGGAGATAAGACCAACGCGTACAAGTGTGTGGTTGGTCTTGGAATGGACAACAATAACAACGGAGAGACATGACAACTACGAACGGACGCGAATGATGACATGAGATGAAATGCATGACATGAACAAAATGCAAAACGAAAGACAAAAACCCAACCACGAAGGAAATAATATATCACATAGTCGGAAATGGCAAGAGTTGGAGTTACAAATATGGAAAGTTACATCCGGGGCGTTACAACACTCCACCACTACAAGAGGATCTCGTCCCGAGATCTAGGATGGCACCGGTGAAAAACGGAAGAGGAAGAGGAGGGGTAAAACAAAGTTGCTTCTTTGACGAACGAGTGAAACCACGAACCTTGAGAGGTTGAGCAATTTAAAAGAAAGAGTACAACAGAGATGAACGAGATTGCAAACAATCCGTTAGAAAAGAGGAACAAGGAACATAACAAGAACTTGAAGGTTGCAAAGACATGAATCAAGAGTTTAATGGACAAGATAGAATTCGAAACCACTCTGGTTGAAATGAGATAAACAAGGAACGAGGAAGATCAAATTCGGACAACACTCCGGTTGAAAAGAGATGCAAGACTTGATAAGATGAAAAGAACTTAAAGAAATGACCCAACATTCCGGTTAAAAGGATAATCACGAAAAGAACACGATCCTCATAATTCGAGATGATGAGTGAAAAGAGCAACATCACAATGCCTCCGGAATAAAAAATAGACGATAGATCATTGGAATAGCAGAATGGAGAAGAAAATGCCAACTTCTGCCACAAATGAGCTTGGAAAGCATCTTTCCAAGAAGGTTATAACGGAGATGTTGGAAAACCAACAACAAAACGAATAAGCTTGTAGTAGGCTTATGGAAAACTTCTCAAAATTATGAGGTGACAACCGGCCACTAGCGGAAACAATTGCTTGCTTGAGATCAACGAAGAGATGAAAACTGCTTTCGCCGAGAGGATAGGAGAAAACTTGGATCATTGATAAGCACCACAATAGCATCATTCCTTAGGGAAGGCATTAGGAGAAATCTATACCAAGATAACCTCCAACAAAAGGTTGATTGGTTGAAATGAAATCTTGAACGAACAGAAAATGATGGATTTAAATATGTCAGTCTTGAAAACTTGTGAATCATGAAACACGAAGGAAAATTATCAAGAATGACATAACACCGCCTCAAAAGATAAGGTAGGAAGAATTGCACTTCGGATGCAAGATGAAGAATGCTTGAACTCCTCAAAACAAAACATGTGTTGGGCACCATGTTTATTTTAGAGTATAGCTTGGCGGGTCATAACTTCGAGAGAAATCTTGAAGAACAATTGAAGAATGAAAAGAATCATTGATGAACCACCATGTAGAGCCTCTATGAAGAACTCCGGTAATAAAAGGATGATAGAAAGAAAGAGAAGTTGAAAACACAAGGTGAAGCCTTGCAATGATTTTGATGGAGCTTCGCAACGAGATAACCGAGAAAACTTGGAACTCCGGAAAAAAAAGATGAACAACTTGGAACCGAGAGTTACTTCATCAAAAGAATTGAATCACCTTGAGGAAATAAGAATAAGATTTATTGTATGCTTATCCTTCATCAAATTAAATTGATGACAAGCAATAGATTTGGCATACTACTTATTCCCGTTGAAAGGATTAAAAGGGATATAACGCAAGCTTGAGAAGGTATTGATGGAACCACCGGTAGGATTTGGAAAGAACGAATGAATTGGTATGATAACGAAGGAAGTGAATCTTGAACGAACCACTGTAAGAATTGAAAATGAAAGTAGCAAAGGCACAATTCACCGGGAAGAATTGGAGAAAAAGAAAACAAAAATACTTGAGAGGATTTAGATACATGAGAACGAAGAGATCATGAACTGATTAGAGGATATTTGAACGATGCACCGGTAAGATTTGGAGAACGATAGCTACATGCTGAGAATGAAGAATTATGACATGATGGCCTTCAGAGGAAAGAAATGGAAACAATTCATGAAATGATCCGGATGGTAAGAAAAGAATTGTCACAATCAAAAACAATTATGAGGATGGCATGAAGCTAGAACCATGAATCTCTGGAAGAACGGGTAAGGATTTAAGAGGAACTCTTCTTCGGTCTTCAAAATTCGAGAATGACGACGAGAAAAACCACCATGAATTGTTGAGACACTCTAGAAGGATTAAAAGAAAAAAGGTTGAGCCAAAGATGAAAAGAATTTGAAAACGACCTTGGAGAAGGCATGTGACTGATGAAAATTCATTCTTACGTCAAACTTGGAAATGAATTTGAGAATCGCTCCTGATAATTAGAAGAGTCAGGTAAGACCCTAGGAAAAGACCTGTGGGTTAGGGCCCACTAAAAGATACACCATTGAACGATTGATTGAAAGGGGGATTGCACCGGTAGAATTAAATGGCTTGAACGAGATAACAATCTCAAAATAACTTGAACAAATTAAGAATGGAAACACAAATCTTCTGAGATATCCTTGGCACTTCGGATATGAAGAGAGAGAGGTGAACGATTATGAGATGCACCGGCATGGGATAGAATTTGAACGAGGAAAGGGACATGATCAACACCGAAAGCTTGAGTTAAGTCCACCGGAAAAGAATACGAGAATGAAGAATGATGAACTTGAAGCTCCGTTATTATCTTCCTGAGAATCACCGGATAAGAACATTGACGGAAAGGAATGGAGAGACTTCCCATCAATAAAATGATACTTGATTAAGAAATCTGAGTCCTTGAAGAAAAAGGGTGGGAGGGCGGGAAAACAAAGGCAACTTGGGGCAGATGGAATGGATACCGTTGAGAAAACTTAGAATTGATCTTGCAGATGTTGTGATGATCGGATCCACTTGAAGAGAAGCACGCCGGTTGGAAAAGAATTAACATGACAACCTCAATGATCAAGAAGGATTAACACTCCCATAGAAATATGAGAACACCATTTAGGGAAGGTATGGATCAACACTTGACTTCGAAGCAACTCGAATACCACAAATAAAACAAAACAAAGGATTTGGCTTGCAGAATAAGACGGAAACAAACATATGATAGATCCCATATCGTATCATGTGTTTGTTGGAAAGATATCCTACAAGATACTTGAATTCCCACTTATAAACTCCCGAAACTTTCTGGTTATGCAATCTGGTGTTGGGGATACAGGGGAAGCAATATATATCCCACTCAAAACTAACAATCCCTACATCCAAGCTGTATCCATCCGTCAACACATAACCAAGAAACCTTCGAAAATCGTGTACCTCAACCTTCGAAAAGCATCCTTTATATGAGCTATGGAAATACTCCCGAACTCCCCAGTACTAGGTGGCGTCGAGGTTATCTTACCACTAGTTGCATAAAAGAGATTTTCGATGTCGGCGAAGCTGAACTGCAACGATAAAATTATGACGACAACACCTCGGAGCTCAACTCCCCGGGACACTGCCACAACCCCTAAATGTCAGCAGGCACCAAGAACATTGTTCTCATCATAAGAATATCAGAACGATCCCAAGATACCCTCGTGATCCTAAAAAAATTAGTGAAATTTGAGGCGAGGAAAGACAAAACATCTACGTCAGGAGGCCTCACCAGAGCGAAGAAGGGACCGAGGAGTAAAAAGAATCCTACTCTCCGATATATATAATCCTAAGACTCAAAATCTTTTTGTTCTAGACTCAACAACGTCAGCGATTCGATCAAGCAGGGGGCTCCTAAGTCGGGGATGGCTCTGATTACCAACTTGTAACACCCATGATGCGGCTATATCTCCCACGTGTCGAAGCACGACTTAGAGGCATAACCGCATGGTGGTTTTGTCGCAAGAAGGGTCATCTTCACACAATCCCATGTAATGAATAAGAATGGGATAAAGAGTTGGCTTACAATCGCCACTTCACATAATGAACATATAATTCATACATCAATCAGAGTACACACATAGTCCGACTACGGACGAAGCCAAAAGAAAAGAAGATAACCCAACTGCTAGATCCCCGATCGTCCCAACTAGGCTCCACTAGTGATCAACATGAAACGAAACATAGCAACGACCAGTTGAGCTCCCATCTGAGCTCGGTTGCTTCACCTGCACTGGTATCATCGGCACCTGCAACTGTTGTGATAGTATCTGGTGAGTCACGAGGACTCAGCAATCTCAAAACCCGCGAGATTAAGACTATTTAAGCTTATGGGTAGGAAGTGGTAATGAGGTGGAGTTGCAACAAGCACTAAGCAAATATGGTGGCTAACATACGCAAATAAGAGCGAGAAGAGAAGCAACAGAACAGTCAAGAAGCTAGAAGTGATCAAGAAGTGATCCTGAAACTACTTACGCACAATCATAACACAAAGACCGTGTTCACTTCCCAGACTCTGCCGGAAAGAGACCATCATGGCTACACACGTGGTTGATGCGTTTTAATTAAATCAAGTGTCAAGTTCTCTACAACCGGACATTAACAAATTCCCATCTACCACATAACCGCGGGCACAACTCTCGAAAGTTTATACCCTGCAGGGGTGTCCCAACTTAGCCCATCACAAGCTCTCACGGTCAACGAAGGATATTCCTTCTCCCGAGAAGACCCGATCAGTCTCAGAATCCCGGTTTACAAGACATTTCGATAATGGTAAAACAAGACCAGCAAAGCCGCCCGATGTGCCGACAAATCCCGATAGGAGTCGCACGTATCTCGTTCTCAGGGCACACCGGATGAGCCAAACGTCGGGTTGGCCTAGACCCTGTTGCCCAGGGGGGCGCCGGACATCGCTCGGTTTGGACCAGCACCCGGAGGAGCACTGGATCGGGGGGGGGGGGTAAATAAAGATGACCCTTGAGTCTGCAGAACCCAAGGGAAGAAGGCTTAGGTGGCAAATGTTAAAACCAAGGTTGGGCCTTGCTGGAGGAGTTTTATTCAAAGCGAACTGTCAAGGGGGTCCCATAAATCACCCAACCGCATAAGGAATGCAAAATCAAGGAACATAACACCGGTATGACGGAAACTGGGGCGGCAAGAGTGGAACAAAACACTAGGAATAAGGCCGAGCCTTCCACTCTTTACCAAGTATATAGATGCGTTAATTAAATAATAGATATTTTGATATCCCAATATAATCCTGTCCAACATGGAGCAATCATCGACTTGACCTGCAACTAACAATGCTATAAGAGGGGCTGCGCAAAGTGGTAACATAGCCAAGCAATGGTTTGCTAGGAAGGGTGAAAAGGTTAGAGGCTGACATGGCAGTTTGGGAGGCTTGATCAACAAGAGATAGGTAGCGTGGCATAGAGATAGAGCGAACAACTAGCAAGCAAAGATACAAGTGATATCGAGGGTAATGGTCATCTTGCCTGAGATCCCGCTAGGAAGAAGAATGTGACCGTGAAGAAGACAAGCGAACGTAGTCGAAGGAATCCTCACAACTCCGAAATTAAACCGAAGCTAATGAGAGAAGCAACCCAGAAAGAAGCAAACAACATGGTAAACACACAAGCATAAACATGGCATGATGCACAATCAAGTATGATGCATGTCCGGTTTAAATAGGCATGGCATGGCAAAGTGCAACAAACGATACTACAAGTTAAGTGGAGCTCAATATGCAACGAGTTGCATATTGACGAAACACCACATTTGAGTTATTTAGTTCGCTCTCGGTTATGTGCCCAACAATATTAAATGTTATTAAACATGGCAAGGGGTGAAGCATAATAAAACTACCTATCTAGGCAAGTTTAAATGAGGCCGGAAACAACAAACAACAATTTTGGAAAATCCTCATGTCCATATTTTGAATTTGGTACTGCTCTGCCCTAAAACATATTTTAATGTTGTTGAACATGCAAAGTAAGTGCACCAAGTTAAACTAGGCATTTTTACCCCATTTACATATAAGGTTTATTAAATTCGGAGCTACGGTTAATTAGTTATGAAATAAATCACTTTAACATGGCATTTGAGCAAATTTAATCAAACCACATTTTAAACATTTTAAACATGGATGAAAGTGGGTTATTGTGAAACTAGATAAAATTCTAAGCATGTTACATATATAAAACATTTTAATTCGATGCACGGTTAATTAGTTATTATATGGATGATGTGCAAGGACTTTTCTGTAAAACTGTAAATCCTGGGATAAATAAACAAATTCGCATAACTGGAAAAAAACATGAACGAGCCTTAACAGAGGCTGGCCCAATAGTGCACAGGGGGCGGGGCTGCTCACCAGGCCTCATGTGCCGGTCGGTGGAGGAGGCCGAAGCAGGTTGGCTTGGCTTTGAGGCGCTATGTCTTGACGAGGCAAGAGGAGGGTTAACGTGAGCGCTCAGGCAGAGCAGCTCGATGTAGAAGAGTCGTCGCTCGTATCCGTCGCTCGAACAGAAGGAGGCAGCGCTGGGGACTCGCGGCAGGGCCAGCAGGCGCGGGACGCGGCGGGTAGACGAGCTTGAGTAGAGGCTTGCGAGGCGTTCGTCTCCTCCAACACGACGAGGAGGAGGCGAGGAGAAGGCGACTTGCACGCAGGGTTGAGGAAGGGCGCCGGGACTGGGAAGTCGGCGTCCATGGCAGCATCCATGGCGGGGCGGGGCTCATCTTGAGGTTTGCGCCGCCGGCTATGTGCTGGACTCTGGCGAGGCGGAGAGGCAGGGGACGGACACGGGGAAGACGGATCCATCCGTTTCCCGGCTAGAACGGGTGCAAAATGGCGGCGAGGCGGAGCTTGAGCATGGCGTCCATGGGGGGTTCCTGTGGGCAAAGGAAGAGAGAGCGGAGAGACTAGAGAGAGAGACGGTGAGATGGAGAGAGGGAAAAGAGAGAGGGTAGGGGCGCGAGACGGGCGACCTGGCAACACATTTCGGTGAGGCGGAGCTGACGAGGCAGCGGTGCGAGGAGGTTTGGGAGGAGGGCGCGTTGGCGCGGGGATGCTCGCGGCTGCGGGAGGTGGAGAAGCCCAGCGAGTGGGGCTCTGCTGCTGCTGCGGGCGCGAGGGACTTGGGGATGAGGTGGGAGGCGGCAGGGAGCTCCTCTCCCCTGATTCGGGCATGAGCTCCTGGACAGGGGCTCGGGCAGAGGATGGCAGCGAGGTGAGGAAGGGGAAGGCTTGGACGGCTGCTGGATCAAGCGAGGGGATTGGCTCGAGGAGGAGCGAGACTGGGTGGATCAGATCTGGGAGGATCCCGGGAGAGAAGGGAGTTGGTCGGGTGGCGGCGGAAGGAATGGGATGAATGGGACGGCTCCTCGGATTAGGGTTAGGCTCTATTTATAGGAAGGGTTAGCTTAGGGGCTACTCGGTCCCTTCGATCGTAATCAAACGGGCCAAGAAAAATAGGCTTAGGAAGTCCAAATAAGAAAACAGAGATGTTTTATAGATGTTTGGGGATGATCCGGACCCATCGGTCATGACCGTGCGGTTCGGGTTCGGGGAAGGTTTCGGACGCGCACGCGAGGGGGGTGACAAAAGGCCATGGAGGCAAGGGGGTTAGGTGGTTGGGCAGAGGGAGATAAGACCAATGCGTACAAGTGTGTGGTTGGTCTTGGAATGGACAACAATAACAACGGAGAGACACGACAATTACGAACGGACGCGAGTTTTATGAAAACATGCAGATGCAATGTGAATGATGACATGAGATGAAACGCATGACATGAATAAAATGCAAAACGAAAGACAAAAACCCAACCACGAAGGGAATAATATATCACATAGCCGGAAATGGCAAGAGTTGGAGTTACAAATATGGAAAGTTACATCCGGGGCGTTACACCCTGCAAGGGTGTACTTCTTCACACACGCTCTCGCCACTTACCACCATGTACACGTCATGTATCTCAGCAACCTTAACGTGGAAGCTTGGCGAGGGTGTCGGCCACGACCTAACTAACCACACAAGTCTCTATTCCAGGTTTATCGCCTATTCGGGTTCCATCCGCAAGGAGATCCGGCCGGGGTGTCACTCACGACCCCAAACGATGTGAAGAGGGTCCCCAAGCCCACCATCCGAGTGCCACTCGGTACACCGTGCCACTACACCTAGTCTGCCCCAAGCCCACCTATACCAGGTGTCACTTGGTAGACTACTAGCACTACCTACAAACACCAGAAACTAGTTGCAACTCCTGGATAGAGATTGAGTTGATTAATAAGTCGAGAGATCTTGGAGTGCCCGGAGCCCAATGTGTGGTAGTAACTGTTCATGGGTCAAAAACACAGAACTTAGTTCCTGAGGATGCTTCAATGATACAACCCACCATGTACTCCTACATGGCCTCTCACCGCTACCTTTACCAAATCGTGGTCACACACTTAGCTCATACAAAGTAGGACATGTTCACCACTTTCCAATTCATCCCCGATGAATCAGACCTGACTCAACTCTAAGCAGTAGGAGGCATGACAAACAAGCATGAATGAGTAGGCACAACAGGGCTCAAACAGCTCCTACTCATGCTAGTGGGTTTCATCTATTTACTGTGGCAATGACAGGTCATGTAGAGGAAAAGGGGGTTCAACTACTGCAACAAGTAATAGTTGAATCATTGTTGTCCTAATGCAGTAAAAGAGAGCAGAAGCGAGAGAGTGGGATTGTATCAGAATGAACAAGGGTTTTTTGCTTGCCTGGCACTTCTGAAGATAGTATAGCTCTTCATCGGTGTCATCGAACTCATTGTCGAAACCATGTCTATCGAGAGGGGGGAAAATACCGGCAACAGAGAAGGAAACACAATCAATGCAATGCACAATATGATGCATGATCATGACATGGTAAAATGAGTGTGTTGGGCTAATGCAACTACAACCAGATGGGTTTGAGTCATTTTGAACCAAAGGTTCAGTCCCAAACTCAAGTCATGAATTTGAATAGTGCCTTATCATGTTTTGCACTAAACAGCAAGGTTAAGTTGCTTAAACATGCATGAAACCAATACAGATGGTTAGATTGGATTTTTCAGATCATTTTTCATATATAAACCTTTGCATTTGGAGTTACAGATTAATTTCTATGATTTTTAGAAGTTTAGAGCATTTTCTGAAATTTATAAATCATTTCTGATTTATTTTAATTCTAGAAGGGTTTTACTGGATCAGCAGTGCATCACTATGACGTCAGCAGGTCAACATCGGTCAGCCAGGTCAAACCTGACCAGTGCGGCCCACTGGTCAGTGACCCAGTGTCATTTGTGTCGTTGACGGGTGGGCCTAGTCAACGGCCACGTTAGCACGGTCAAAACTGACACATGGGGCCACTGTGGTTAGCTAATCTTAAGAAAGAACTAAATCAAGTTTAATTAGGCAGCAGGGCCCAGCTGTCAGTGACCTAGGATGTTAATTAGTTTGTGCTAATTTGGTGGTTAGCCTAATTAAGCCAGCGCCATGTCAGCCCGCCGGAGTTGGCCGGTGGCGACCAAAACCGCGGCGGAAGCTCGCTGGAGACGCTGCTCCGGCAGTGGTTAGACGCGCTAAGGGCACCAGGTTGTAGCCCTTCCTCCCGCGCATCCAACGGAGGCGGTAGGGGGGCGCAGGGTTGCCGAAGTTGGCGACGGCGTTGGGCCGAGCAGCTGCCGAAGCCACGGGCACGAGGCATGCATCGCTGCGGTGCACGGGGAGGCCAACCGAGGGCTTCTACGGCTTCCTATGGACCTGGAGAGCACGCGGGTGCTACGGAAACGAGCAGAAGAGCTCAGGAGCACGAGGCTTGCTGGCCATGGCGATGGCCGGAGCTCCATGCTCGCGGGGCGACGACTAGAGGGCGCGGGAACAGCGGGAAAAGTGGGAAACGCAGCAGCAGCTCACATCGGTTCGGTGGAGAAGGGCGGCGGGGTCGGGGAGGAGCTATAGCAAGAGAATCGATGGCGGCGGTCGTCGGTGCCGAAGCTTGAAGACGACGAAGATGCCGGCAATGAGGGGTTCCCGAGGTCTTGGCCGTTGGCTTGTCGACGTGTGGTGATGAGGCGGAGCCGATGGACACGCTAGCTTTGTGAGGGAGGCTCTGTGGGCGAGGCGGCAGTGGACGGCAGCGACGGATGCGTTCGGGTCCGAGGTGCGGAGCAAGAGGGAGAGCAACAGGGAAGGGGATGAGCACGGGAGGGAGTCGAGAGAGGCCTGAGGGGGTGCGTGGCTTCCGTAGCGGCGTCGGGGAGGCAGTAGGCAGGCAGGAGGTGGCGCTGCACGTGCGTGCACGCCGCAGGCACACACCCTTGTCCTACTATCATGAGGCGGAATACGACAGGGAGGGCGCTGGTGGGCTGGGCCGGCCAGCTACAGTGCTGGGCCAAGGTAAGTGACCAGGTGCTATCTCTCTCTCTGTTTTTTTCTATTACCTTTTCTAATTTCTGGTTTTTGTTCTGGTTTAAAATAAATTCTAAACCATTTTAATAATCTCTGTAAATTATAATATGGCTTGTTAGAATATATACTAAGCCACTCACAAACTTCCAGAATTATTGGAGTTATATTTAGTATATAATAAATATAAATCCAATGCAAATAATTATTGGATTAACTCAAATGCCCAAAATAAATATCCCCGAGACACCAAAAATATTGGTTTGAATTTTACCTCTTGCCAATATTTTTATAGAATAACAGGAACATTTTCTTGGACTCATTTGAGAAGATTTTAATGTTGATTATTTCTGAAGTGATTTCTGAGGGTTTCAACTAACCTCAATTCAACTTTCATAAAAAATTAGACATGATGCATGATGATCAAGCAAATTCAAACAAGGACTGATCTAGGGCTGTGACAACTCAACCCCACTAAACTAGAATCTCGTCCCGAGATTCAAGACGTGAGGTAAGAATATAGAGGGGACACAAAGCTGGCACAAACTTCATGATCCAACTACCCTTCTCAAAGATGTTGATCCATTGCATCATATTGGTCTTGACGTCTTTGTTTTGGGGATCTTCATCCAACACGAGGAAAGAGACAACTCTGCAAGGATGGATCGTCTTAATGATCACAAGATCACCTTACGGAACGAGACATAGAAACATCTCTTGAACTGAGACACGAAGCATACATCTAGAGTGATGGAGTGAATCAGATGACGAAGGTTCACTAGATAGGCAATACTTCCACACTTAAGAAGGTGGTGAACGGTTGTCAACTTAGCGAGGAGTTGAGTTGACATGATTCTATAATGGGGCACCTCAGGGAAAGTGACTCGTAGAATTATTACCTTAAGTGGCAAAAATAATTACTTTTGATACATGGATCATCGAAACTCTCTAAACCAGCCTAAAGTAGTTCAACAACAATCGTTTGGCGGGGTGCGAAGGAATGGCATAATCAGGCTAGAATGGATGATGTGGATTACCTTGTTGAGGACAATACAATGAATGATTTTGCTTATCTTCAGAAATGGATGGAACCCAAGGTAGGATGGCACAATGGCGGTGCAAGATGGGAACAAAATGCTAATGCTGGGAATGATTCTAGTAACTGGGGTGAAACTCAACAATAGAGAGTGATTCCACTGTTTGAGAGGTTATGGCATAATCAAAGAAAACTAAGAGCGAATCCGAATTACTACCAACGATAAAACCTAGTGCTTGCATGTGCTCTCAAGAATTTGAGCATTTCCATCTTCATCAAACTTTTCCAACATCTGTGTCAAGGATCCTAGCAACACAGCATACTACCATGATGAATAGTGATGGACGATGCAGATGCAAAGGAATACAACACTTTCTCAGATTTAACCTTAGCGAGGCCAGGGAAACAAAATCTGGACGATTGACCGAGAGACATTTAGCACTCCGCTTCTAATGTTCTCCTTGATGTTCTAGCGTAACTTTGATATCTAGAACATCAAGTAAAAGGTCGGGCTCCGGGAGCTCAAGAATCCATAAGGGATAACTTCTGGAGTAAATCCTACAAAATCCTTATGGGGAGGTGGCCAACTTCCTCAATCAAGATACTACAATAATAGGTCTTCCGGCTGGGTGTGTTCGCCACGACATCCATGTCGGTGTCAAAACCGGCGGATCTCGGGTAGGGGCCCCCGAATTGTGCGTCTAGGCGGATGGTAACAGGAGACAAGGGACACGATGTTTTACCCAGGTTCGGGCCCTCTTGATGGAGGTAAAACCCTACGTCCTGCTTGATTAATATTGATGATGTGTATTACAAGAGTGGATCTACCACGAGATCAAGGAGGCTAAACCCTAGAAGCTAGCCTATGGTATGATTGTTGTAATGGAGGTTATGTCCTACGGACTAAAGCCCTCCGGTTTATATAGACACCGGAGAGGGCTAGGGTTACACAGAGTCGGTTACAATGGTAGGAGATCTACATATCCGTATTGCCAAGCTTGCCTTCCACGCCAAGGAAAGTCCCATCCGGACACGGGACGGAGTCTTCAATCTTGTATCTTCGTAGTCTTGGAGTCCGGCGGACGATGATAGTCCGGCTGTCCGGACACCCCCTAGTCCAGGACTCCCTCAGTAGCCCCTGAACCTGGCTTCAATGACGATGAGTCCGGCGCGCATAATGTTCGGCATTGCAAGGCGGGTTCCTCCTTTGAATAATCCAGAGAAGATTGTGAACACCTGGATAGTGTCTGGCTCTGCAAAATAAATTCCACATTCCACCGTAGAGAGAATAATGTTCGCACAAGTTCAATCTGCTGACGTGTTTCGCGGCATGACGTCACGCCACTACCAAGCCTTTACTTGAATCGTTTTTTATACCACCTCAGCGCGTTTAGCGAAGCGGTTTCCTTGGCACGTCTTGTCGAAGCAGAGATCGTGTTCCCCTTATTCCGGGATTCTCATCAATACGGACGTGGATAACCCAACCGCGCCCATCGCCACGCCTCCTCTATCGAAGGCGAGTCCCGAACGGTCACGGAGACGGCTCTTGGTATTCTCCCTCTTTATAATAGGACCAAGGCTCGTTTCTTTTCTTCAATCTTCCACCGAATCTTCTCCTTGCTCCAAGTTCCAACACCCAGAGCCCCAGATTCGAGCGCTTCGGACCTTCAACAATGTCCGGCTCCGACCTTCAGGGCCGGTGGATGCCCTCCTCTGTTACGGAGGAGGACGTGCTAAAGCTGCGAGAAGCCAAGTACCTGTCCTACGAGATTTCGCACAGGTTGCCCGCCGAAGGGCAGGCCATCCCCACCCCCGAGCCCGGCGAGTATGTCGTCTTTGTATCCCACCTCCGTCGGGGTTTAGGCTTCCTGACGGATCCTTTTTTGAGAGGGCTCATGTTTTACTAAGGGTTGGAATTCCACGACTTGGCTCTGGAGTCCATCCTCCATATTTCCGCGTTTATTGTCGTCTGCTAAGCCTTCCTCCGCGTCACCCCCCACTTCGGCCTGTGTCTGAAGACCTTCAATGTGGAGCCGAAGATGATCGGGGGGCGTCAAGCAGAGTGCGGCGGGGAGGCCGTAAGCAGGAGGGCCGATGCCCCGTGGCACGAGGGCTCCTTCCAAGAGGAGCTCGGCTTGTGGCAGCAGGAGTGGTTCTATATCACCGCTCCGAGGGGCAGCAGGCAGAAGCCGCCGCCTCCATTCCGCTCGGGACCTCCACGACGGTTGATGTCGTGGGTCAACCAAGGGCTCAATTGGGGGCCGTCAAAAGACGTGCCCCTATTGCAGGGCCGGAGTCGAGACCTCCAAGCGAGGGAGATCGATCTGGTCGTGGTGATGCAGGTTATGCTAATTAGGCGTCTCCTGCCCTGCAAACGCCGTCCTCTCCGTCTATGGGAGTTCAATCCGGAGGGACCACGGATTCCCCAACACTTCATGGGTACGACACCCGTGGAGATGTACAAGTTGTTCTTCGGATCACAGGAGGTGTGTCCGGAATTGACCGAGGATGCCGGCCTAAGCTGCAATCGCCCGGATACTCAAGTAAGTAGCTCAGTGTTCGGACGTACCATTTGTTTGCCTTTCTACAATTCGCCTTTTAACCCGTTATCCTTCAACAGGAGTGGATAGCGCAAGCAAAGCTGATACGGTGTCCGACCCCCCTCCCAGAGACCGCGCCGGAGCCCGTGCTGGTCAGAATGTTGGAGGTTGCGCCTTCGGAAGAAGGCGAAGGGGAAAACAGAGGAGCTACCGCCTCGCCCAAGGGGGTGCTTGAAGAAGGGGGGATCAAGAATCCCTCCCTCCAGGGGGAGAAGAGGATTGCCTCCGAAGACCCGGAGGCCAAAGCCCCTAAGCGGGGGAAGAAATCTTCACCAGAGGGTCCTGCGTCCGGGGAGGCCCCGGCCGCATAGTCTTGTCTAAAGAATCAGCCCTCCAGCGAGCCGTGAGTAAAAAAGGGGGAGTTTGTTAATAAGAAACATCCGTATTTGCGCTTCTAAGGATAACCGAAATTTTTACCTTGTAGTTCGGACCTGCGACCTTCTCAGATGAGCTCGTCTTCAGGGGATCTTCGTCCGGAGATGATGGAGAGCGAGACGCCTCCGTCTGCTGCGCCGTCGGATAGGGCGGATGAGCCTGAAGTGTCGTCACAGAGGGTATCCCCGAGCCCGGTGGAGCCGAAGAGTTCGGCGCCGACTAGTGTTCGGCCGGGGGAGCTGAAGGATCTGCTTGAGAGGGCGTCCATCTCAGAAGATCAACGTGCATTGATGAGTACGGTGATTGGAAGGATTTCGTCTGCCGAAAATGGATTGCATAATGCCGTCAGGAGTTTGCTGGCGGGTTTTGAGGTACGTAAAAACGACGCGCCTTTTTGACAGTTTTGCACATGAAAGTGCGCCCTGTATAGATAGTAGCCCCTGAGACTCGGTAGGTTGTCGAAAGCGACAGCGTGCCGAGGATCAAAATCTCAGGTATTGAATGTCTCCTTTCCTATGCAGGTGGCGGATAGTCCGGGGGCTAGCCGGACTGATGGAGCTGCCGAATTAATGCGGCAACTCGATGTGGCGGATGCAGACATCGCGCTAGTCAACAAGCGACTTGACGAGTCGCAAGGTAAATTGATTCTTCGCAGTCACCTATTAAGGGAGCAAAAGCCCACCTCTTATAATATTTATGCTTGACGCAGATGGTGCTGCTGCTGTGGAGAGCCTTCGGGCAGAACTTGCTCAAGCCAAGGAGCAAGCCAGAAGGAGTGATGTGGCTGCCTCGAGGGCGGCCGAGGAGTTAGAAGCAGAAAGGGCTGCACACTGCCGAAGCAGGGAAGAGATGGCCGAATTGGCCGTTAAATTGAAGGATGCTACCGACCGCAAGGAGGCTCTTGAAAAGGAGCGCCTATCGGAGCGAGAAGACCTGGGGAAGGCCACCGCCGAAGCCAAGGATGCCCGTTCTGCAATGCGGGCTATGAAGGAGGAGCTGCGTCAGGCCAGAGACATTGTGGCTGGCAATCCTTTTCTGCTACGCCGCAGGTTTACAGATCCAAAGTATGCCCAGCTTGGCCAGCTGTGGGGTCCGGAGGATCCATATATGGACTTAGCGGCGAGTGCGGCGGATGCCGTTGTGCACTTCCGAAGTCAGAAGGATCACAAGACGGAAGAGCTATTTTCGTCTCAATTCCATAGTCCGGATCATTCACTTCCGCTGACCGATCGGTTAGCCGAATGGGCTGAGCTGAATAGGTTGTCCGGACTTGCCATGACGGATATCGTGACTCATGTCTGGCCGGAGAGGCCCAAGCCGACGAGCTATTTTAGCTTATTGCATGAGTTTCTTGGGGCGGTGCCGCATATCAAGGAGATGAAGCGGTCGGCCTGCATAGAGGGTGCGCGGATGGCCCTTGCCCGTGTGAAGACACATTGGACAGAGATGGATGCCACCGCTGTTGCAACCTAGGGTTCGGACGAGAGCCGGTTACCCGCCGAGCACTATTTTGGGGAAGTTATGCGTGGTGCTCGTGTAATAGAGTCGCAGTGCTCGAAAAATGTCACGTTCAAATGAACGTTTTATTTTGTAAAACAATGGTTATTATGTAATCGCTTTTTATACTTGTGCGTTCCAGGTATTGAAATATCTCCTATGCGGCCGTTTATGTATACATGTGTATAACCTGAAAGATGGCAGTCTTCGGCTTCAGCCCCCACGCACAAGGTGCGGGGGTGTTCGCAAAAATAGCGCATTTTCACACTTAATCCGACGTCTCGGTCCTGTTGAGGTGGTGGTAGCGTAGCAAACGAGGCAACCGGACTATGATGCTTTATCACTTTCACTTAGCCATTGGAGTTCGAGGGTGGGGCTATGATATAGCCCCTGGGGGCACCACGCTCTCCGAATTCGAGGCGCGTGTGTGCCTAACCGGGAAACGGTCCTTCGTCAAAGCGGAGGAATTCTAAACATTCCGGTGGTCGATCGAGTGGTTGACCAGTCTCTCGCTGTATCATGACAGTCAGTTTTCGGCTTTCTCTACTGAGGTGCTCGCCCAGCCGAACTGGGGCACAATCACAGTAGTTCTCCTGGTGCCACGTTAGCCGATGATACGGAACGTAAGGTAGCAAAACACAGGAGCCGGGCAAACCCAACATTTGACCAAAGACATGATTCGGAGCTGATGCATATAAGGCCTAACTCGAGACGCCGAACACTCCCTAAGGTGTTCGGTCTTTATAATAATGGGCAGAACAATGCCCTAAGCCCCTAGTGTCCAGGTACGGGCAAGGTCCTCTGACGCGGCCGATGCCAAAACGTCAGGCTCCACTCTGGTTATAATGAGAAGCCAGGGGATTGCATGCTGTTCATCTGTAAAAAGAGAGGAACTTAGTTTGAAAGGAAATCATGCGAAAAATTATATTGAAAAATATTAATAAGTAAAGCGGAGTCTATATTAGCTCGTTGTTGCTTATACGCACAACCCCTTGTAAAGGGGTGTGCGGCTAGGGAGCCCCTAGCTTATTTATGCTGGACTCGTCTAGCCGTGTCCGGGGTCTTTAAATGACCCTCGCAATGAAATGATGCCGCGTGGACCGGGCATTTTAAGTGTAAGAGACGCGTAATGTGGTATGGCGTTGAAGCGGACAAAAGCTTCACGTCCCAATAGTGCTTGATAGCTACTTTTGAACGGGGCGACATGAAAGATTAGTTTTTCGCGTCGGAAGTTGTTCGGTGACCCGAACACTACTTCTAGTAATAAGGAGCCTGTGCACTTGGCGTAAGGGCCTGGCGTCACTCCTTTAAAGGAAGTGCGGCTATGTCGAATTTTAGTAAGGTCTATCCCCAACTTGCGGATTGTGTTTGGATATAGCAGGTTTAAATCGCTGCCTCCGTCCATCCGGACTTGTGTAAATTGTAGTCCATCGATTATAGGATCCAATATCAGAGCAGTCCATCCTACATTTCGAACACTTCTGGAATAATCCAGGTGGTCAAAAGTGATTGGTTTTGACATCCAATCTCGAGGTTCCGCTGGGGTGGACCGTGCGAGACCCATCTTAGCGGGTGCCGCATTGTTTTTCTGTATTATCACAGGAAGTGAGTTTACTGCTTTGACTTCTTGTGGGTAAGTCTTTTATTTTCCGGTGCTCTGCTGGTGGGGTTTATCTTCATCCTCACTTGATGCGTCGAGCCCCTTGTGTTCGGCGTTGAGTCGGCCGGACTGTTTGAAAACCCAACAATCTTGGTGGGTGTGGTTTGCAGGCCATCCGGTGGTACTGTGGATTTGACATATCCGATCCAGAATTTTGTTTAAGTTGGATAGCTCATCACTGTTATCCTTAAGAGGCAGTGTTTTGTTGTTTGGCCGCGAGCTTTTGAATCCGGCGTTGACCGCCGTATTCTTTGGGCTTTTTTCTTTATTCCGGCGCTGATCCTTTCTGCGCCGTGATTTTCCGTTTCCACCTCTAATCTCGGATGTACTCGGGTCGCTGGTGCTGCATCTTGCTAGCCAGCTATCTTCCCCCGCGCAAAAGCGGGTCATGAGGCTTGTTAGCACGGACATTGTCCTCGGCTTCTCTTGGCCGAGGTGTCTGGCGAGCCATTCGTCTCGGACGTTGTGTTTAAAAGCTGCTAAGGCTTCGGCGTCCGGACAGTCGACTATTTGGTTCTTTTTAGTAAGGAACCTGTTCCAGAATTTGCGCGCTGACTCTCTGGGCTGTTGAGTTATATGACTTAGATCGTCTGCATCCGGAGGGCGGACATAAGTCCCTTGAAAATTTGCTCTAAACGCATCCTCAAGCTCTTCCCAACTTCCAACAGTGTTTTCTGGGAGGCTTTTGAGCCAATGCCGAGCTGGCCCTTTGAGCTTGAGGGGTAGGTATTTTGTGGCGTGGAGGTCATCTCCTCTAGCCATGTGTATGTGTAGTATATAATCCTCTATCCAGACTCCAGGGTCTGTTGTTCCGTCGTAAGCCTCTATGTTTATGGGTTTAAACCCTGCTGGGAATTCATGATCCAGCACCTCATTGGTGAAACATAGTGGGTGTGCGGCGCCCCTGTATTTGGGTGTACCGCTGTCTTCGAACACTTGGTGTGTTGTGTTGCTTCCTAGGGCCCTCTTTTTTGGCCTGTAAATGCACCTGGCTGGGCCATCTGTTTTCCCAGGATCATGAGTCGGCTTGTGTGCGGCGCCGCTTGTAGATTTTGGCTTATCATCTGGCCGTCTATCCGGCCAGGCGGCCTCTTTGTTTTTTGACTGTGGGGGCTCTATGGCTTCCTCGTCAAATTCTGGCAGCAGCTTGCGCTTCGGGTAGCTCTTTGATTGATGGCCATTTCCGTATTTGTCTGCGGTTTTGAGCACTTTGCTCCACCTCATTCTGAGTATGTCTTCCGCTGTTTTGAGCTTCCGTTTTTCCTTCTTCAAACTTCTTGCAGTGGCGACGAGTCTTTTCCGAAGGCTCTTATTCTCCGGTGGTGTGTCTGGCGTGAGGTCGTCTGGACTGTTGGTTTCGCCGGGCATGGATTGATTATCCGACTGGTCCTGTTCGGACGGTTGCTTGGCTGCATGTTCGTCGTCCACTGGTTTGCCCTGCTCTATTGCTGGGTCATTAGGAGCGTTGTTGTTGTCGAGGCGGGACTTAGGGCGGCGTCTGCGTCGCCGTTTTGGTTGTTTATCGGCGGGATTATCCTTTGCCGCGCCCCGTTGGTCCTCGTTGTCGCTTCCTTTTGGGGTATCCACCATATATATGTCGTATGTTGGGTGGTCTTCCAGTGTCCTGTAGGCGCTGGTTCTTGATCGTCTCTGGCATCGTCGTCCATACCGTCGATGTCTTCGGAGTCATAGTCTAGCATGTCGGTTAGATCATCGACAGTGGCTACAAAGTGGGAGGTGGGTGGGCTTTGAATTTCTTCGTCGTCCGCATCCCAACCATCCTGGCCATAATCCGGCCAGGGCTCTCCGGATAGCAAGAGATGCTTTAGCGAATTTAGGATGTCGCCAAAGGGCGAGTGCTGAAAGATGTCCGCAGCGGTGAACTCCATGATCGGCGCCCAATCGGATTCGATTGGCAGGGGCGCAGGAGGTTCGGAGTCCGGCAGGGAGTCCAGCACCTCGGAGTCACGAGCTTTATGGGGGACAAGGTCAGTGTTCGGCTCCATCACCGCGGAAGTTGCAGCCCCCGAGGCGGTGTCCAGCCACCGGTCCTCGATCTGGGCGATCGGCTCTGGACTGAGGGCCGGAGCGGATTCGTGTGCGGCCACCAAGTCACTGTCCGGCGGCAGAGCTAAACATGCCCATCGTGACAGTGCGGCACGCTCGGCTGTGGCTCGAGTCCGTCGAAGATCAAATCCCCGCGGATATCGGCCGTGAAGTTTAGGCTTCCGAACCTGACCTGACGGCCAGGGGCGTAGCTTCCGATCTGCTCCAGATGGCCAAGTGAATTAGCCCGCAGTGCGAAGCCACCGAATACGAAGATCTGTCTGGGGAGAAAAGTCTCACCCTGGACGGCGTTGTTGTTGATTGAAGAAGCCATCAAGCCTATCGGTGATGACACGGAGGAACTCTCAATGAAAGCACCAATGTCGGTGTCAAAACCGGCGGATCTCGGGTAGGGGGTCCCAAACTGTGCGTCTAGGTGGATGGTAACAGGAGACAAGGGACACGATGTTTTACCCAGGTTCGGGCCCTCTTGATGGAGGTAAAACCCTACGTCCTGCTTGATTAATATTGATGATGTGTATTACAAGAGTGGATCTACCACGAGATCAAGGAGGCTAAACCCTAGAAGCTAGCCTATGGTATGATTGTTGTAATGGAGGTTATGTCCTATGGACTAAAGCCCTCTGGTTTATATAGACACCGGAGAGGGCTAGGGTTACACAGAGTCGGTTACAATGGTAGGAGATCTACATATCCGTATTGCCAAGCTTGCCTTCCACGCCAAGGAAAGTCCCATCCGGACACGGGACGGAGTCTTCAATCTTGTATCTTCGTAGTCTTGGAGTCCGGCGGACGATGATAGTCCAGCTGTCCGGACACCCCCTAGTCCAGGACTCCCTCAATCCACTTTACCGGGTTACAGAGAGTCCAATATTATAGTTCTTGGGAAACATTCCAACCATCATATCAGCCTGAGATTCAGATCTGGTTGGTGTCAGAATATTCCAGACCCCTCAAGTCTAGAGAGACCATTGAAAGTTTGCAACACAGATTGACGAGATGACATTGCAAGATTCTCGGGAGATGGACTACGGTAGTAAGCTCCAAAACATGAGCTGGTTCTGCTACAAACATGTGAACACGTTGTCCCAGACAAGCATGACCACATAGTAGTCTTATAACGAAACACTACCGAGTTCTGGTTGGGAACCATCAACGAGGATATCGGAGTCCTTACATAAGTCCGGATTAGCTCTTATGAAGGAACTCCTTCTCCTTGAACAAATCAGCCAGTGGCTTGGTGTACTAGGAGATAAATGTGGAATGGAGGTAGCGAGCCTGTCAAACCATAACATACTTTGCACATGCATGACTGACTTGGGATGGTTCCAGAGGAAACAAAACAATCTGTCTCAAACTCATGGCGGCAACTTGCACCAAATACCCGTGAATCAGAGAAAGTCACTTCTTTCATCGAACACATATGCTTCATGAGCTAGCATGAAGAAATGTTTTCAAAAGTTTCCAACACTAGCTTAATGTTCAACAAAATCATGGAGAAGACAGGAATGTCGTTGATGGGATCAACAACAATTCATCCAGGTTTCCATATAAATGGAGTTCCACAATTATGTGAACACGGTGATAGCATTGGTCAGACCCAAAAGATATAATGGTGTATGCTCGAGGGGGCATCCACAAGTAAGACAACATTATATGAACATCGTTGGTTCTGATTTGATTTGACGATAGCCCATGCTCAAATCAAGGATTGGATAAGACAATAATGCCGACAATTGATCACGAGGATCAGTCGATGAAGATATCATCTTTCTTCAACATACACACACACACACAAGATAACCCTTTGGGGTGAACTAAGTGGATTAAGCTTTTATCCTCCAACTCTCCAAGTTGTTGTCTAGCTTAACCAATTAGTTCAGGGGTATCCAACACAGATTCTTGGAGAAAGGATGGTTTAGTGGAAAACCAACATGATCACGAACTCAACATAGCGGTCAGGGAACAACCTGGTAATACTTCAGAGAAGATATTCGGAAAACCACGAACCACCGATATGTTACTAAGCTCGAGAACAATCTTGCTCTTCTGGGAAGACAACATGATCAAAAAAGCAAGGAGTTAACATGAACCAAACTCAGTGATCAAACGGTGCACCAAAAAAGGACTAGGTAGCACAATCTATCCTAGGATGATGACTCAATAACCAACACGCTAGGATTAAAATTATTGTCCTTTAACTACCAAGCAACACGATTGCTAGGAGTATTGATTTCACACATCACGGTTCACTTGTTGGTACTCCGGTTGCAACAACACGGGGACCGAGGAATGAACAACGATGGCGAGAAGTATCACTGTATCAAGAGTTCATAGGATGGTGTGCAATTCCCATGGTATTCTTGATATAAAGATGGTAATACTCCGAGGTAGAACAGAGCAAAATCTGGATTAGCATTTTGATCTGCAGAATACAACTGCTTTGACCCAATCCTGGAAATGGACGAGGTACTGGAGTTTGTGTCTCCTAGAAATTCTGGAATAGAATGGCTTGACGGACCAAGAGAAACGACATCGATGAGCCACATGCTCTTGACTATCAACTGATAGACGGGATCAGGATACAACTAGAGGGGGACAACTCAAGGAACTTATAATTTTCTAAGTTGTGAGTGCATAGATTAGTATGTCAAACGAATTCAACGTATTTCTTCCAGATAACCCATGCAGGAAGATAGGACTGGCAGAGTCTCGACCATAATGGAAAACTCATCAAGAGGACTTTTGTTATGATCTCTCGGTTCGAGAGAGCTTCTGCCAAGGATGGTTCATGATATTCGGAAGAATGATATACCATGGACCTCGAGGACTATCGCAAGGTTACTAATATCCTAAAGGAACTAGCAAACACTATCAACATGAATTAAGTAGGGTTAATCTCGGGTTCAAGAACCCAGGAATAGAATGCCTACTAACTAAATGGCATCAAGGGATGCTTTCGAGAATGACTGCCAGAATCTTCACACTGGGAATACAAAACATGGCTAGATTACTAGGTGGTACTCTAAGACACCTAGGGTCATAATAATAACCCCAACATATATGTCGAAGCAATAGAGCACCTCAACACAGCCATTAGTGTGGTGAATCTGGTCCAAAGGAACATCGGGAACGGAGGGAAGCGATTTGCAAATGCATCAGAGTATTTAGAAACCTGGGATGACTCGAATAGCATAACTGCTGTAAAATCTCATAAGGATTTGAGACATCCTGCAAAAATGGTGGCAAAACCACTCAGAAGCACAATATCAAGGTTCTGAGACCAACTATGAACACACAGAAGTAGTAGGAACTGAACCGAGGCTTGATCCATCAATCCTATAGGTCTACGGATTAGTAACACGTGATCTTGATAGAAAGAAGAGAAATCCTAGTTTTCTTAACCCTGTAGGAAAGATTGGATGACTCGGATCAGAAGGGCATAAGGTAAAGGAGTAAAAAGAGCCTTACGTTCCCATCCACAATCAATTCCCTTACATAACTAAAGAATTTCTAGACTCAACTTCAACCAGTTTGGCTTGGTAATCCTACAGGCAGTCAGGCTCTGATACCAAAGCTGTCAGGACCCCGATCCTAAGTCACACCGATCTAGCATGTACCACATCATATCACTTTGCGGCCTCATGCACGGTATTCCCACGGGTGCCACCTTACCTGGCCCGGGACCATTTGCGCTTTTTGGCTCACGTATATGATAGTGCCACTAGCATCCATATGACAAAGAACCCGGGCTGACATGACAAGTCGTGGACCCAAAGTGGCACTAACTTACAGGGACGGGCATACATGACCCAACAACGAACGTGTCGATCAACAATGTGTGAACCCAAGTCACATCAAGCTACATGGACTTAAAGGAACAACGTGTTACATTTCCCCAAGGAGACATACACAGGAACAAAGAAGGACACATGCCGGCCAGCCTAAGTGTTCTGGAGCAGTAGCAAGCTACCATGGCTCAGTGGAAACACTAGGAGACATTTCTCGGTAAGAGAGGCTACCAAGGATAAACAACTAGGTTGTCAGATCCCACACATACCAAGCATTTCAAATCATACACACAATATGCTCGATATGTGCAAATACAACATGGCATCACAACATAACTCTATGACCCAAAGTATTTATTCAATAGGCTCCGAGGAACCAAGTATTACAAACATGGGTCTCATGACCCAACATTCAGAGCATACAAGTTAAAAGCACATGCGGAAGCTTAACATGTCTGAGTACAGACATCTACAAATGAAAAAGGCTAAGAAGCCCGACTATCTACAAAACCTTGCCGAGGGCACAAGATCGTAGCTGAGGTAACAAGCTAAACGTCGAAGTCCACGCGGAACTACTAGTGAGACTGAAGTCTCTCTGCAAAAACATAAATTAAACAAACGTGAGTACAAATGTACCCAGCAAGACTTACATATGCATCATTATCAACAAAGGAATGGTGGGGTTTAACTGCAGCAAGCCAGCTTGGACTCGGTGGCTATCCTGAACTACGACTGCAAGTAACTCTTTTGAGGTGGCGCACACGGGTCCACATATTCACCATATCAATACACCACTATGGACCCGCTCCCGTCTTCCTACGAGAACGCCATCCATAGTAGTCACACTTATCTTGCGCCTTTTAGAGTATCCACTTTCACTTGTCTATGAACTGTATAGGCAACCCAGAGGTCCTTTACGATGGACGCGGCTATTCGAATAGATCATATTAACCCTGCAGGGGTGTACTTCTTCACACACGCTCTCGCCACTTACCGCCATGTACACGTCATGTATCTCAGCAACCTTCAAGTGGAAGCCTGGCAAGGGTGTCGGCCACGACCTGACTAACCACACAAGTCTCTAGTCCAGGTTTATCGCCTATTCGGGTTCCGTCCGCAAGGATATCCGGCCGGGGTGTCGATCACGGCCCCAAATGATGTGAGCAGGGTTCCCAAGCCCACCATCCGAGTGCCACTTGGTACACCATGCCACTATACCTAGTCTGTCCCAAGCCCACCTATACCGGGTGCCACTTGGTAGACTACTAGCACTACCTACAAACACCAGAAACTAGTTGCAACTCCTGGACAAAGATCGAGTTGATTAATAAGTCGAGAGGGTTGGAGTGCCCAGAGCCCAATGTGTGATAGTAACTATTCCTGGATCACAAACACATAACTCAGTTCTTGAGGACGCTTCAATGAGACAACCCACCATGTACTTCTACATGGCCTCTCACCGCTACCTTTACGAAATCGTGTTCACATAGTTAGCTCATGCGTAGGACATCCTCACCACTTTCCAATTCATTCCCGATGAATCAGAACTGACTCAACTCTAAGCAGTAGGAGGCATGACAAACAAGAATGAATGAGTAGGCACAACAGGGATCAAACAACTCCTACTCATGCTAGTGGGTTTCATCTTTTTACTGTGGCAATGACAGGTCATGCAGAGGAAAAGGGGGTTCAACTACCGCAACAAGTAACAGTTGAATCGTTGTTGTCCTAATGCAGTAAAAGAGAGCAGAAGTGAGAGAGTGGGATTGTATCGGAATGAAAAAGGGGGGTTTGCTTGCCTGGAACTTCTGAAGATAGTATAGCTCTTCATCGGTGTCATCGAACTCATCGTTGAAACCACGTCTATTGAGAGGGGGGAAAATACCGGCAACAGAGAAGGAACCACACTCAATGCAATGCACAATATGATGCATGATCATGACATGGTAAAATGAGTGTGCTGGGCTAATGCAACTACAACTAGATGGGTTCGAGTCATTTTAAACCAAAGGTTCAGTCCCAAACTCAAATTATGAATTCGAATAATGCCTTATCATGTTTTGCACTAAACAACAAGGTTAAGTTGCTTAAACATGCATGAAACAAATACATATGGTTAGATTCGATTTTTCTGATCATTTTTCATATATAAATCTTTGCATTTGGAGTTACACATTAATTTCTATGATTTTTAGAAATTTAGAGCATTTTCTGAAATTTATAAATCATTTCTGATTTATTTTAATTCCAGAAGGGTTTTACTGCGTCAGCACTGCGTCACCGTGATGTCAGTAGGTCACAGCAGTCAGCCAGGTCAAACCTGACCAGTGGGGCCCACTGGTCAGTGACCGAGTGTCATTTGTGTCGCTGACGGGTGGGCCCAGTCAACGGCCAGGTCAGCACGGTCAAAACTGACGCGTGGGGCCACTGTGGTTAGCTAATCTTAAGCAGGAACTAAACCAAGTTTAATTAGGCAGCAGGGCCTGGCTGTCAGTGACCTAGGAGGTTAATTAGTTAGTGCTAATCTTGTGGTTAGCCTAATTAAGTCAACGCCACGTCAGCCCGCCGGAGTTGGCCGGCGGCGACCAAAACCGCGGCGGAAGCTCGCCGGAGACGCTGCTCCGGCAGCGGTTCGATGCGCCAAGGGCTCTAGGCTGTAGCACTTCCTCCCACGCAACCAACAGAGGCAGCAGGGGGGTGCAGGGTCACCGGACTTGGCGACGGTGTTGAGCTGGGCGGCTGCCAAAGCCACGGGCACGAGGCAGGCGTCGCTGCGGTGCATGGGAAGGCCAACCGAGGGGTTCTACGGCTTCCTAGGGACCTAGAGAGCACGCGGGTGCTACGGAGACGAGCGGAAGAGCTCGGGAGTGCGAGGCTCGCCGACCATGGCGATTGCCGGAGCTTGATGCTTACGGGGCAACGACTAGAGGGCATGGGGAACAGCAGGAAAAGGGGGAAACGCAGCAGCAGCTCACAGCGGTTCGGTTGAGAAGCACAGTGGGGTCGGGGAGGAGCTAGAGCAAGCGAATCAACGAAGGCAGTCTTCGGTGCCGAAGCTTGAAGACGACGAAGATGCCGACGATGAGGGGCTCCTGAGGTTGTGGCTGTTGGCTTGTCGACGTGTGGTGATGAGGCGGAGCCGATGGGCATGCTAGCTTTGTGACGGAGGCTCTGTGGGCAAGGCCATGGTGGATGGCGGTGACGGATGCGTTCGGGTCCTAGGTGCGTGATACGTCTCCAACGTATCTATAATTTTTTATTGTTCCATGCTATTATATTACCCGTTTTGGATGTTTATGGGCTTCACTTTACACTTTTATCATTTTTGGGACTAACCTACTAACCGGAGGCCCAGCCCGAATTGCTGTTTTTTCCCTATTTGAGTGTTTAGAAGAAAAGGAATATCAAACAGAGTCCAAACGGAATGAAACCTTTGGGAGCGATCTTCTTGGAACAAACGCAATCCAGGAGACTTGGAGTGGACGTCAAGAAGCAAACGAGGCAGCCACGAGGGTGCCCGGCGTGCCCTAGGGGGGTGGGCGCGCCCCTACCCTCGCGGGCCCCTCGTGGCTCAGCCGACCTACTTCTTCCTCCTATATATATCCACGTACCCTGAAAACATCCAGGAGCACCACGAAAAACTATTTCCACTGCCGCAACCTTCTGTATCCGTGAGATCCCATCTTGGATCCTTCGCCGGTGCTCCACCGGAGGGGGAATCGACCATGGAGGGCCTCTACATCATCTCCAAGGCCTCTCCGATGAGTTGTGAGTAGTTTACCATAGACCTTCTGGTCCATAGTTGTTAGCTAGATGGCTTCTTCTCTCTCTTTGAATCTCAATACAAAGTTCTCCTCGATCTTCTTGGAGATCTATTCGATGTAACTCTTTTTGCGGTGTGTTTGTTGAGATTTGATGAATTGTGGGTTTATGATCAAGTTTATCTATGAGAAATAATTGAATCTTCTCTGAATTCTTTCATGTGTGATTAGTTATCTTTGCAAGTCTCTTCGAATTATCAGTTTGGTTTGGCCTACTAGATTGATCTTTCTTGCAATGGGAGAAGTGCTTAGCTTTGGGTTCAATCTTGCGGTGTCCTTTCCTAGTGACAGCCAGGGCAGCAAGGCACGTATTATATTGTTGCCATCGAGTATAAAAAGATGGGGTTTATATCATATTTCTTGAGTTTATCCCTCTACATCATGTCATCTTTCTTAATGCGTTACTCTATTCTTATGAACTTAATACTCTAGATGCAGGCATGAGTCGGTCGATGTGTGGAGTAATAGTGGTAGATGTAGAATCGTTTCGATCTACTTGTTGTGGATGTGATGCCAATACACATGATCATGCCTAGATATTCTCATAACTATGCACTTTTCTATCAATTGCTCGACAGTAATTTGTTCACCCATCGTAATACTTATGCTATCTTGAGAGAAGCCACTAGTGAAACCTATGGCCCCTGGGTCTATCTTTTATCATATAAGTTTCCGATCTACTTTTATTTGCAATCTTTACTTTCCAATCTATATCATAAAAATACCAAAAATATTTATTTTATCTTATTATCTCTATCAGATCTCACTTTTGCAAGTTACCGTGAAGGGATTGACAACCCCTTTATCGCGTTGGTTGCGAGGTTCTTGTTTGTTTGTGTAGGTACGAGGGACTTTGGAGGAGCCTCCTACTGGATTGATACCTTGGTTCTCAAAAACTGAGGGAAATACTTTCGCTACTTTGGTGCATCACCCTTTCCTCTTCAAGGGAAAACCAACGCAATGCTCAAGTGGTAGCAAGAAGGATTTCTGGCGCTGTTGCTGGGGTGGTCTTCTCTCAAGTCAAGACATACCAAGTACCCATCACAAACTCATCTCCCTTGCATTACATTATTAGCCATTTGCCTCTCGTTTTCCTCTCCCCCACTTCACCCTTGCCGTTTTATTCGCCCTCCTTTTCTCGTTCTCCTCTCTCTTTCGCTTGCCTTTTGTGTGCTTGTGTGTTGGATTTCTTGTCACGATGGCTCAAGATAATACCAAATTGTGCGACTTTTCCAATACCAATAATAGATTTCCTTAGCACTCTGATTGCTCCTCTTAATGATGCCGAATCTTGTGAAATCAATGCTGCTTTGTTGAATCTTGTTATGAAAGATCAATTCTCCGGCCTTCCTAGTGAAGATGCCGCTACTCATCTAAATAACTTTGTTGATTTGTGTGATATGCAAAAGAAGAACGATACAGATAATGATATTGTTAGATTGAAGTTATTTCCATTTTCACTTAGAGATCGTGCTAAAACTTGGTTTTCGTCTTTGCCTAAAAATAGTATTGATTCATGGAATAAGTGCAAAGATGCTTTTATCTCTAAGTATTTTCCTCCCACTAAGATCATCTCTCTTAGAAATGATATTATGAATTTTAAACAACTTGATCATGAGCATGTTGCCCAATCTTGGGAAAGAATGAAATTAATGATTCGCAATTGTCCTACACATGGTTTGAACTTATGGATGATCATACAAAATTTTTATGCCTAATTGAATTTTGCTTCTATAAATCTTTTAGATTCGGCCACGGGAGGCACTTTTATGGAAATCACTTTAGGAGAAGCTACTAAACTCCTTGATAACATTATGGTTAATTATTCCCAATGGCAGACCGAAAGATCTACTAGTAAGAAAGTTCATGCGATAGAAGAGATTAATGTTTTGAGTGGAAAGATGGATGAACTTATGAAATTATTTGCTACTAAGAGTATTCCTGTTGATCCTAATGATATGCCTTTTTCTAGTTTGATTGAGAATAATAATGAATCTATGGATGTGAATTTTGTTGGTAGGAATAATTTTGGTAACAACGCGTATAGAGGAAACTTTATTTCTAGGCCGTTCCCTAGTAATTCCTCTAATTCCTACAACAACTCTTATGGAAATTTTAATAAGATGCCCTTTGATTTTGAGAATAGTGTTAAAGAATTTATGATCTCTCAAAAGAATTTCAATGCTTTGCTTGAAGAAAAATTGCTTAAAGTTGATGAATTGGCTAGAAACGTTGATAGACTCTCTCTTGATGTTGATTCTTTGAAACTTAGATCTATTCCACCTAAGCATGATAATAATGAGTCTCTCAAAGCCATGAGAATTTCCATTGATGAGTGCAAAGAAAGAACCGCTAGGATGCGTGCTAAGAAAGATTGCTTTGTAAAAGCGTGTTCTTCTAGTTTCCATGAAAATAATGATGAAGATCTAAAAGTTATTGATGTGTCCCTTATTAAATCTTTGTTTTGCAATATGAATCTTGATAATGATGGGACTGGAGATGAGTCAACTTTAGTTAAAAGGCGTCCCAATGATTCGGAGTTTGTAGATCTTGATGCTAAATTTGGTAAAAGTGGGATTGAAGAGGTCAAAACTTTACATAGCAATGAACCCACTATTATGGATTTCAAGGAATTTAATTATGATAATTGTTCTTTAATAGATTGTATTTCTTTGTTGCAATCCGTGTTGAATTCTCCTCATGCTTATAGTCAAAATAAAGCTTTTACCAAACATATTGTTGATGCCTTGATGCAATCTTATGAAGAAAAACTTGAATTGGAAGTTTCTATACCTAGAAAACTTTATGATGAGTGGGAACCTACTATAAAAATTAAAATTAAAGATCATGAATGCTATGCTTTATGTGATTTGGGTGCTAGTGTTTCCACGATTCCGAAAACTTTATGTGATGTGCTAGGTTTCCATGATTTTGATGATTGCTCTTTAAACTTGCACCTTGCAGATTCCACCATTAAGAAACCTATGGGAAGGATAAATGATGTTCTTATTGTGCAAATAGGAATTATGTGCCCATAGATTTTATCGTTCTTGATATAGATTGCAATTTTTCATGTCCTATTATTCTTGGCAGACCTTTCCTTAGAACGATTGGTGCAATTATTGATATGAAGAAAGGGATATTATATTCCAATTTCCATTAAGGAAAGGCATGGAAAACTTCCCTAGTAATAAAGTCAAATTACCTTATGAATCTATCATGTGAGCTACTTATGAATTGAATGCCAAAGATGGCAATACTTGGATCTATTCTCGCTTTTATGCCTAGCTGGGGGCGTTAAACGATAGCGCTTGTTGGGAGGCAACCCAATTTTATTTTTGTTCCTTACTTTTTGCTTCTGTTTAGTAATAAACATTTCATCTAGCTTCTGTTTATATGTGGTTTTATGTTTTAATTAGTGTTTGTGCCAAGTAGAACCTATAGGATAACCTACGGTAATAGTTAATCTGATTCTGCTAAAAAACAGAAACTTTTGCACGCACGAGAATAATTTTAGTAAATCACAGGAACATGATTTTGCGTTGATTCTTTTTGAAGTAGATCAATAGACAAATTTCCCAGGACTTCCTATTTTGGTAGGAATTTTAGAGTTACAGAAGTATTCGAAAGTTACAGATTTCTACAGACGGTTCTGTTTTTGACAGATTCTGTTTTTGATGCATCTATGGCTAGTATCGGGGGGTATGAACCATAGAGAAGTTGGAATACAGTAGGTTTAACACCAATATAAATAAATAATGAGTTCATTACAGTACCTTATGTGGTGGTTTTTCTTTCTTGCACTAACGGAGCTTATGAGATTTCCTGTTGAGTTTTGTGTTGTGAAGTTTTCAAGTTTTGGGTAAAGATTTGATGGACTATGGAATAAGGAGTGGCAAGAGCCTAAGATTGGGGATGCCAATGGCACCCCAAGATAATAAAAGGACAACCAAAAGCCTAAGCTTGGGGATGCCCCGGAAGGCATCCCCTCTTTCGTCTTCGTCTATCGGTAACTTTACTTGGAGCTATATTTTTATTCGCTAGATGATATGTGTTTTTCTTGGAGCGTCTTGTATGATATGAGTCTTTGCTTTTTAATTTACGATAATCATCCTTTATGTACACACCTTTTGGGAGAGACACACATGATTTGGAATTTATTAGAATACTCTATGTGCTTCACTTATATCTTTTGAGCTAGATAATTTTGCTCTAGTGCTTCACTTATATCTTTTAGAGCACGGCGGTGGCTTTATTTTGTAGAAATTGTTGATCTCTCATGCTTCACTTATATCATTTTAGAGTCTTTTAGAACAGCATGGTATGTGCTATGGTTATAAAATTGGTCCTAGAATGATGGGCATCCAAGTTGGGTATAATAAAAATTATCATAGGAAGTGAATTGGATGCTATGATCAATTTGATGCTTGATAATTATTTTGTGATATATAGGTGGTGATATTAGAGTCATGCTAGTTGGGTAATTGTGAATTTAAAGAATACTTGTGTTGAAGTTGGCAAGTCCCGTAGCATGCACGTATGGTAAAAGTTGCGTAACAAATTTGGTGCATGGGATGCTCTTTTGATTGCCTTCCTTATGAGTGGAGGCCGGGATCGCGCGATGGTTAACTCCTACCAACCCTTACCCTAGGAGCATGCGTAGTAGTACTTTGCTTCGAGGGCTAATAAAACTTTTGCAATAAGTATATGAGTTCTTTATGACTAATGTGAAGTCCATGGATTATACGCACTCTTACCTTCCATCCTTGCTAGCCTCTTCGGTACCGTGCATTGCCCTTTCTCACCTTGAGAGTTGGTGCAAACTTCACCAGTGCATCCAAACCCCGTGATACGATACGCTCTATCACACATAAACCTCCTTATATCTTCCTCAAAATAGTCATCATACCTACCTATTATGGCATTTCCATAGCCATTCCGAGATATATTGCCATGCAACTTTCCACCGTTCCGTTTATCATGACATGCATCATCATTGTCATATTGCCTTGCATGATCATGTAGTTGACATCGTATTTGTGGAAAAGCCACCTTCATAATTTTTCATACATGTCACTCTTGATTCATTGCCCATCCCGATACACCGCCGGAGGCATTCATATAGATTCATATCTTGTTCTAATATCGAGTTGTAATTCATGAGTTGTAAATAAATAGAAGTGTGATGATCATCATTATTAGAGCATTGTCCCCCCCCCCCCCCAAAAGGAAAGGCCAAAAAAAGAAAGGCCAAGCAAAAAAAGAAAAAAAGGAAAGGCCAAAAAAAGTAAGGCCCCAAAAAAGAAGAAAATAAAAAAGGGACAATGTTACTATCTTTTCCACACTTGTGCTTCAAAGTAGCACCATGTTCTTCATATAGAGAGTCTCATATGTTGTCACTTTCATATACTAGTGGGAATTTTTCAATATAGAACTTGGCTTGTATATTCCAATGATGGGCTTCCTCAAAATGCCCTAGGTCTTCGCGAGCAAGCAAGTTGGATGCACACCCACTAGTTTATTTTGTTGAGCTTCCATACATTTATAGCTCTAGTGCATCCATTGCATGGCAATCCCTACTCCTCATGTTGACATCAATTGATGGGCATCTCCATAGCCCGTTGATTAGCCTCGTCAACGTGAGACTTTCTCCTTTTCTTGTCTTCTCCACATAACCTCCATCATCATATTCTATTCCACCCATAGTGCTATATCCATGGCTCACGCTCATGTATTGCGTGAGAGTTGAAAAAAGCTGAAGCGCGTTAAAAAGTATGAACCAATTGCTTGGCTGAAACTGGGGTTGTTCTTGATGGGAGTATTTTGTGTGATGAAAATGAAGCATAGCCTAACTATATGATTTTGTAGGGATGAACTTTCTTTAGCCATGTTATTTTGAGAAGACATGATTACTTTATTAGTATGCTTGAAGTATTACTATTTCTTATGTCAATATGAACTTTTGTTTTCAATCATTTGGATCTGAACATTCATGCCACAATAAAGAAAATTTCATTGAAATCTATGCTAGGTTGCATTCCACATCAAAAATTCTGTTTTTATCATTTACCTACTCAAGGACGAGCAGGAATTAAGCTTGGGGATGCTTGATACGTCTCCAACGTATCTATAATTTTTGATTGTTCCATGCTATTATATTACCCGTTTTGGATGTTTATGGGCTTTACTTTACACTTTTATATCATTTTCGGGACTAACCTACTAACCGGAGGCCCAACCCGAATTGCTGTTTTTTTGCCTATTTCAGTGTTTCGAAGAAAAGGAATATCAAACGGAGTCCAAACGGAATGAAACCTTCGGGAGCGATCTTTTTGGAACAAACGCAATCCAGGAGACTTGGAGTGGACGTCAAGCAGCAAACGAGGCGGCCACGAGGGTGCCCGGCACGCCCTAGGGGGGTGGGCGCACCCGCCACCCTCGTGGCTCAACCGACCTACTTCTTCCTCTTATATATACCCACGTACCCTGAAAAAATCCAGGAGCACCATGAAAAACTATTTCCACCGCTGCAACCTTTTGTATTCGTGAGATCCCATCTTGAAGCCTTCGCCGGCTCTTTGCTGGAGGGGGAATCGACCATGGAGGGCCTCTACATCATCTCCAAGGCCTCTCCGATGAGTTGTGAGTAGTTTACCATAGACCTTCGGGTCCATAGTTATTAGCTAGATGGCTTCTTCTCTCTCTTTCAATCTCAATACAAAGTTCTCCTCGATCTTCTTGGAGATCTATTTGATGTAACTCTTTTTGCGGTGTGTTTGTTGAGATCCGATGAATTGTGGGTTTATGATCAAGTTTATCTATGAGAAATAATTGAATCTTCTCTGAATTCTTTTATGTGTGATTAGTTATCTTTGCAAGTCTCTTCGAATTATTAGTTTGGTTTGGCCTACTAGATTGATGTGCAATGGAAGAAGTGCTTAGCTTTGGGTTCAATCTTGCGGTGTCCTTTCCCAATGACAGCAAGGGCAGCAAGGCACATATTGTATTGTTGCCATCGAGGATAAAAAGATGGGGTTTATATCATATTGCTTGAGTTTATTCCTCTACATCATGTCATCTTTCTTAATGCGTTACTCTATTCTTATGAACTTAATACTCTAGATGCAGGCAGGAGTCGGTCGATGTGTGGAGTAATAGTTGTAGATGCAGAATCGTTTCGATCTACTTGTTGTGGACGTGATGCCTATATACATGATCATGCCTAGATATTCTCATAACTATGCACTTTTCTATCAATTGCTCGACAGTAATTTGTTCACCCACCGTAATACTTATGCTATCTTGAGAGAAGCCACTAGTGAAACCTATGGCCCCGGGTCTATCTTTTATCATATAAGTTTCTGATCTACTTTTATTTTGCACTCTTTAATTTCCAATCTATATCATAAAAATACCAAAAATATTTATTTTATCTTATTATCTGTATCAGATCTCACTTTCGCAAGTTACCGTGAAGGGATTGACAAGCCCTTTATCGCGTTGGTTGCGAGGTTCTTGTTTGTTTGTGTAGGTACGAGGGACTTTTGAGGAGCCTCCTACTGGATTGATACCTTGGTTCTCAAAAACCAAGGGAAATACTTACACTACTTTGCTGCATCACCCTTTCCTCTTTAAGGGAAAACCAACGCAGCAGGGAAGGGGATGAGCACGAGAGGGAGTCGAGAGAGGCCTGATGGGTGCATGGTATCCTTAGCGGCGTCGGGGAGGCAGCAGGCAGGCAGGAGGTGGCGCTGTGCGTGTGTGCGTGCCGTGGGCACACGCCCCTGTCCTACTGTCCTGAGGATGAAGACGATAGGGAGGGCACTAGTGGGCTGGGCCAGTAGGCTACAGTGCTGGGCCAAGGTAAGTGACCAGGTACTATCTCTCTCTCTCTTTTCCTGTTACCTTTTCTAATTTCTGTTTTCTGTTCCGGTTTAAAATAAATTCTAAACCATTTTAATAATTTCTGTAAATTATTATATGGCTCTTAGAATAGATACTAAGCCACTCACAAACTTCCAGAATTATTGGAGTTATATTTAGTATATAGTAAATATAAATCTAATGGAAATAATTATTGGATTAACTCAAATGCCTAAAAATAAATATCCCTGAGACTCCAAAAATATTGGTTTGAATTTTACCTCCTGCCAATATTTTTATAGAATAACATGAACATTTTCTTGGACTCATTTGAGAAGATTTGAATGTGGATTATTTCTGAAGTGATTTCTCAGGGTTTCAACTAACCTCAATTCAACTTTCAAAAAATTTAGACATGATGCATGATGATCAAGCAAAGTCAAACAAGGACTGATCTAGGGCTGTGACATGGATCCACCAGGATCCCAAGGTATATCAAAGCCAATTTTAATTAGAAATGATTTGGCATTTAGTAGTGAGCACAAAGTAGCATATATCAAGCAATGATGAAGTCTAACTCTCTTCCTATGCATCGGCATGTCATACAAGAACAATTCATGCACATCAAGTAAAGGCCAATACATAGCATAAGCAGTTTCTTGCAATTTTATCATGTTGGAAACATAAAGAGGTGGAGATGTAGTTCCTCTCTCATAATAATTGCAAGCAGGATCAGCAAGCACATGCATATTACATTCATCAAAATTATCATGTGCAACGGTAAAAGGCAACCCATCAATATAATCCTTAATAAGAACAAACTTCTCCGATATAGTGTAGTTTGGAGAAATCAAAAAGATGATAGGACTATCATGTGTGGGTGCAATAGCAACAATTTTATTATTAATATAAGGAACCACAGCAAGTTCATCTCCATAAGCATAATTCATATTGGCATCACGGCCACAAGCATAGCAAGCATCAAGTTAATCAAAAAGGGATATTTCAAAAGAATCAACGGGATCATAACAATTATCATAGCATTCATCCTTTGGTAAGAACGAAGGGAGATTAAATAATGTATGAGTTGAAGAGTTACTCTCATTAGAAGGTGGGCACGAGTAGCTAATCTGCTCTTCCTCCTTTTGTTCTTCACTCTCTTCATCATCTTCTTCATCCAATGAGCTCACAGTTTCATTAATTCCTTCTTCCATAGACTCCTACAAAATATTACTCTCTTCTTGGACAGAGGAGACTTTCTCAATAAACACATCAATATCATGATTGTATCTATAATCATCATAGCAATATTTAAGGATAGCAAAATTTTCAGGTCTATAAACTAAATCATCAAAATCTTCAAACTTTTCAAACAAAGATTCAGTTTCATATGCACCCTTAAAAGCAACAAATTCTCTATTCGTTCCACATCATAGTAATCATATCTACCATTAGCATAAGATGCTAAGGTTTCATTATCGTTAGATTTACATGAAAAGGGAAGGTGTGGAGCATTCATCCTAGAGCAACAAGTATAATCATATCTCAAGCATAGCTCCCGAGCATACCAGTGCAACATAATGAATTTGATCCCATAACAATTTCCCTTTATGAGTCAAGCGATAATCCCTAAAGTATTCACGTTGATCCAACATTACTCCCATTATATAGTTGAATGGGGTTTTCTCAGGATTATCAAAGTACTGCATAATATCTTTCACATAACAAGCATCGAGGGTTTTAGGAGGTTCCCCATCTCCATGAGTAGCAAGTACAACTAAATTTTTTGGTGTTTCGTGTTCCATATCCATAACTAAATATAGAGAACAACTTAGAACTGAAAATAAAAACTACTTAGTGATAAAGCAAACAAGCACACATGAGAATATTCACCCCACACTATTGCTCCATGGCAACGGCGCCAGAAAAAGGTCTTGACAACCCACAAGTATAGGGGATCGTTTGTAGCCTTCTTCGATAAATAAGAGAATATTCCCTCAAGTTCTATCGACCCCCGATACAACTCTACGCACACTTGACGTTTGCTTTACCTAGAACAAGTATGAAACTATTTTGCAAGAATAAAACTACGAATACTTTGCGAGAATAAAACTATGGATAAATTTCGTGGTAATAAAAGTGGATAGCTTTTGTCAACAAGAAAGTCATTTGTCCCTAGGCAACCAATAACAAGTACCAGTAATCATTCTTGTAATTCTATATGAGGGAGATGCATGAGGTAACATACTTTCTCTACTTGGATCATATGCACTTATGATTGGAACTCTAGCAAGCATCCGCAACTAATAAAGATCATTAAGGTCGTGAAACCCAACCATAGCATTAAGTATCAAGTCCTCTTTATCCGATATGCAACAACCCAACTACTCGGATTTAAGCTTCTGTCACTCTCGCAACTCACCATAAGCGAATCACGAACGTATTGCAACGCCCTACAGTAGGGATCCCTCATGTTTGCACGAGACAGAGGCCACCATAGGACAACACCATAAATAAAATATACAATCATACTAACCAAGATCACGATTAACCCATAGGACAAAATAGATCTACTCAAACATCATAGGATAGCCAAATATCATTGGGAAATAATATATGGAGTTGAGCACCATGTTTAAGTAGAGATTACAGCGGGGAGAAGGGGTTACACCGCTGCATAGAGGGGGAGAGAGTTGGTGTTGACGGTAGCAAGATTGTTGATGTAGATTGCCGTCACGATCCTTGCCCCGGCGGTGTTTCGGTGCCACCGGGAGAGAGGGGGAGACAGACCCCTCCTTATTCTTTTTCCTTAACCTCCCCCCTAGATGGGAGGAGAGTTACCCCTCTGGTCCATGGCCTCCATGGTGGCGGAGGGGCAGGTGCCCCTCCGAGATTGGATCTCCCTCTCTGTTCTCTTCTGTTTCACGTTTTTCCAGATATGGCCCTTCACGGTTTCTTAAATTCCCGAAGATCCGTAACTCCGATTGTGCTGAAATTTTTACATGATTTTTCCATAAATTATCTTTCTTGTGCCAGAGAAGGGCCCCAACTGACCTTCATGGAGGGCATAAGATACCTGGGCGCGCCAGGGGGTGCCCGACGCGCCCTGGTGGTTTGTGGTCACTGTGGGCCCCCATTTGCGTTGATTCCACCTCCCAAAAATCATAATTATTCCAAAATAATTCTCCGTAAACTTTTATCGCTTTTGGAATTTGTTTGATATGGATTTTCTGCGAAACAAAAACATGCAACAAATAGGAACTGGCACTGGGCACTGGATCAATACGTTAGTCCAATAAATCATATAAAAAGTTGCCAAAAATATGTGAAAGTTGTATAATATTGGCATGAAACAATCAAAATTATCACTACAAAAAAAACACATCCGTGACATTTTGGGCCGAACGAATTTTTTTCCTGTCATACTTATGACACTTCTATGACGATAATTTTGACAAAACCCATTATCATCATAGATGTGGTGGGATCCTACTTCTATGACAAAAAATCATGACAGAAAATGGGCTTTTCGTCCTGGGCGGGCCGGAGACGCAGCTACATGACATTCTTTGGGCCGTCCATGACGGAAAAAACCATGGTAGAAGCGAGGGTGAGGAAAATATCGGGGAGTTCCCGGTTACGGTGGGTGGTCGGGAGTCGAGCGATGCGCATTTCTCTCGTACCATACGCGCATGGGTGCAAGGCGTTGGGCTCTAACTGAACCCGAGCGAGGCGTCGCCTAATTGAACCCGAGCAATTGCACTACATGCTACGCGTTACTGAACCCAAGCGATCGAGCGATTCCATCGCTACTGCTGCTAACTGAAGCCGATCGATGCTGCCTCTGGATGAACAGTGAGTGTTGCTAGGGGGGTTTGGATGAACAGTGAGTGTTGCTGGGGGGTTTGGATGAACAGTTCCTGGTGGGGTGGATGAACAGGACCCCGTGGTGTTGCCTCTGGATGAAGAGAACCCCAATCGATCGAGCCGGTTGGGGCTGGATGAACAGGACCCCATGGAGGGCTGGATGAACAGGACGACCCCGTGGAGGGCTGGTTGAACAGTAGCTGGTGGAGGGCTGGATGAATAGTAGCTCGTGGAGGGGTGGTTGAACAGGAGCCCGTGGAGAGAGCTAGTTAAACAGTAGCCGGTGGAGTAGCGCGCGATGGAGGATGAATGAACAGGAGCCCGTGGATGAACAGTCGCAGGTGGAGGCTGGAGGAGGTCAACGGTGGATGAACAGTAGCCCGTGGAGGCTGGAGGAGGTCGACGGTGGAGATGAACAGTATCTCGTGGAGTCCCGTTTTGCGGTACGCCACACCCCTCCCGATGATTAGGACCCATGTTTCGACCGTAGCGCTCCAACACAAGTACGTTTCCTCCGTTTGCGGTATGCCACACCCCTCTCGATCAACAGGACCCCGTTTCGACCGTAGGAGGTCCAACAAAAGTCCGTTTCCTCCGTTTTGTGGTACACCACACCCCTCCCGATGAACAGGATCCCATTTATAACATGGCCGGTCGAACAAAAGGCCATTTCCTCTGTTCTGCGGTATGCCAAGCCTCGTTTCCATCAGCTGTTCCGTCCAAGCCAGTTGGCTCCCACACATTCCATTGCCTCCCGATGAACACGACGCATTCTGTTGCCTCCCCATGAACACGACGACGATGCAGTTTCTCGTTCCGACCCAGCCATGGAAACGAGCCCTGGCCGTACGTATGCGCGAGTAGGCGTTCGAGACATCGCCCGTATGTACGTACGTGGCCGTATTAACTTTCTTGCACCCTGGCCGCTGTACGTACATGTACATGCTACGTGCGCGCCTCTACTATGACACGTGCGCGTCTACATCAACCAGTATGTACGTACACGTTCGCGACTAGAATGACAATGCTACGTATGCTTCGACGAGGTGGGTCCCGACTGCCAGGCACTTCCTTGCGTGCAAAGATGTAGCTGGTTGGTCCCAGCTATCAGGGGGGCGAATCATTTTTTTCCCGGACGCACTTCCTAGCGTGCGAAGATGTAGCTGGTGGGTCCCAACAGTCAGGGGGCGAATCATTTTTTTGCCCGTAATATGGACGCACTTCCTTGCGTGCAAAGATGTAGCTGGTTGGTCGCAGCAGTCAGGGGTCGAATCGTTTTTTTTTGCCCGGACGCACTTCCTTGTGTGCGAAGATGTAGCTGGTGGGTCCCAGCAGTCAGGGGGAAACATTTTTTTTCACGAAATATGGTGGCCCATCCGGTGGGTCCCTGCTGTCAGGTGGAGGAATAATTATTTTGCGCGTAATAAGGAGGCACTTCCTTGCGGCCGCCGTGGACCCAGCTGTCAGCCTCTCCATGCATACTACTCTTTCGATGGAAGTCGTTCCTTGACCACGTTGAGCACGCCGCGCCGAGAGCACTGGGCGGTGGACGACGGCGAGGCCTAGGAAGGGGACGACGCGGAGCCGGGCAAGACGCGGTAGTGGAAGCCCGCGCGGAGAGGAATACAATGGTTCACTAGTTCGGCTGTGGTGTGAGGCTGCCGTCATCGCAGGGCCTGGCCAGCGGTGGGAATAGTAGGGGGCGGTGAGGCCTCCGCGACAACACAGCCGGCCACGGGAGGCAGGAGCATGCGGCACGACCGGTGCTACTTTGGGCGGCTGGAGCAAGAAGACCAGAGGTTGAAGAAGCACTATGGCTGTTGGATGGACATCATACGGTCACTGGAGCTTAGAATCGTTCATATTGACTAAGTTGACAAAGCCCCCCGTCCCTGTCAACTTAGTAGGCCCACAAGTCAGCCTCCCACCAAGGTGGGTCCTAGCTAGTAGGGGGAGTATTCATTTTTTGTGCGTAATAAGGAGACACTTTCGGTGGGTCCGAGCTGACAGCGGTGGGAACATTTTTTCGTGAAATATAGAGGCCCTTCCGGTGGGTCCCAGCTATCAGGTAGAGGAATCATTATTTTGCGCGTACTAAGGAGGCATTTCCTTGTGTGGGCCCCTACTGTCAGCCTCTTCCGATTGCTGTTGTTTATTGACCATGTTGACCTCGCCGCTCCGAGAGCACAAATGCGGTGGGCGAGGGCGAGGCCTAGGAAGGGAACCGCCCGGAGCTGGCGAAGCCACCGCAGCGGATGCCCACGCTTAGGGGAGTACGAGCGCTAACTGATCGGCAGCAGGGTGAGGCTGACATCGCCGGAAAATAACAGGATGTGTGGGTGGTTAGAGGGATGGCCTGGCGGCAGCATAGCCAGCCACCGGAGGAGGGAGCAGGCAGTCGCGCTGGTGCTGGTTTGGGCGGCTAGAACAGGAAGATCAGAGATTGAAGAAGCATGGCGGCCGTTGGATGGACATCCAACAGTCACTGCTCTGTGTTGACTAAGTTGACAAAGCCTTGCGTACGCGTCAAATTTTTTTAGGACAGCATCATTGTCAACCTAGTAGGCCCAGAAGTCAGCCTCCAAATCTGTGGAAAACAGCATACAACCCATTAGCCATTATTTTCAATAATTTACAGCCCATTTGCTAATTCTTAAGGATACTTGCAGCCCATATTCTTTTTATTAGACAGACCATATATTCTAGGCACTGCTAAAATATTCAACGAAATTTTGCATATTTCGGTGGGGTCCGAACTCTTTTAATCACAAAATTTCGAGTCACATTAAAAATAATTTTTAAAAAATTATATCAAAATAAAATTCAAAAAACAATTCTCCAAAAAAAATGAATGAAATTTAGAGTCTTAACTAGAAAGATGCCCGTTCGTTGCACGGAACATGAAGATGCATTTGTATGAGTAGTTTATCTTGTGGGAGAAAAGATGATATTTTAATGTAATTTCCAGTTGGCTTTGGTTTTTATAAGAGTAGATAGTAGAGAAATCCTAAAAAAATGATATTTTAATGCAATTGCATGTTGGCTTTGGTTTAAAAATTTACAGCCCATTTCTTACAACTTATAGCCCATTTTCTGGGGAAGCCCATTTCTTACTACTTACATCCCTCCTCGTCTCGAAAGATTTGCAGCCCAGCAGGGCTGAGAAAAGCAAGTAGGCCTCGGTTTTGGTATTCTGCAAAAAAAAAGGAACTGGGCTAGTCATTTTCAGAAAGAAAAAATATATCAACTGGGCTCGTCATGTACTTAATAAAAGTGTAAGCATGGGCTAGACGGGCCACAGCCCCCGTAGAGCGCGCAGTTGAGCTCCGTCTCTGAAACTAAAAAACAAGTGGGCGAGCTGCTGGGTCCCTGGTGTTATCCGCTCATTGTGTAATTTTATCGTTTATTGACTACATTGACAATGGCATGGGACCTAGTTGTCAAACAATTAGGAGGAAGTATTTTTTTGGCTTGTAATAACGAGGCACCTGCTTGTGAAATGCAATAACCCTGGTGGGTCCCTACTGTCAGCCTCTCCATGTACAGTCATCGACTGATTCCTCTTGGTTGTTGACCATGTTGACAACGCCAGATGGCGGCGGGCACAACGAGCAAACCAAGACGGAGAACGACGGCGAGGCCTCGGACGGGAACGAACAGCAGCCGTGGAAGATGCGGCAGTGTAGTGGCAGGTGGAGGGGAGGGCAACAACATGCAACTCAAGCATACAAATGGTACAAAAAGCCCAAGGATTAAGTGTTCATCAAATTTTTAGACAAAACCTAGATTGAACATGGCAGTAGCATCTAACCAACCACTCTTTTTTGCAGTCACAAACAAATGGATCGGTCTGATCTATAAAATCAACATCCTGTGCAAAAAAATGTATTTCAGGATGACTACAACTTGTTGTAAATAGAAGCCAAGCATGTTTAGAAGCCCTTTGTCCACCAGAAACTTCTTTTTTTGCTATTCAACATGTCCGTCCGTGAGAAATCTCTTGCGGTAAAAATTAAGCCTCATGGACAATAGTAACCTCGCATTCAACAGGAAGAATGTGACAAAGCTTCTGTTTGCCTGGTTGGATACATATCCTTCCATCGTTATTGTCCTCAAACGAATGTCATGAGAACTGAGAAAATCCCGGTGCTTATTATACCACCGATTGGTTATATGTTTTGCTCCATGTGGTTGTGCCTAAGTAGACATGAAGATTAAAAACAGTTAAGGTCTAAAAAAAGAGTATGTCGAAAGAACGACAGCTGAACAGTTAATTCTAGTACAATATATACGATCTTTCAATGTGCATGAAATCATCACCTCTATAAATAAATTCTCCAGAGATCGAAAGCATCACAACAAGCCAATAATTATGTTCAGGTCAAAACTAAACATTCGGATATATATGATCTTGACAGAATCCAGCAGCATTGATAGGCTATCAATGGACGAACTCTTCATTGAGCATATAACATAATATTAGTACCCAAAGTGTACTCCAAGATGATATAAAACTTATGCGCACAAATGAAAAATGCAGCTTATGATTACAAATGTGTAGATGATAATATACGGTACCTGAAAAAGTGAGGAGCCAAACACCAACTCCTTGCGATCATTAAACGGGTCACGAATTACACCCCAAGTTCTCCAGTTTGGGCGCAGAGACGACAATTATTTGTGAAGGTCTATAACAATTATCAAGGAGCAACCTTTGAAGTGAAGGGGCATCTTCAATGATGAGCTGTTGTCCTTCAAAATAAATTCCAATGCTTTTAAGGTGAGGCGACTTTATTTGGAGATACGGATTTCTATTCCCAAAACAATCAGCAAGCGCTCCAGGGCAGGGCAACTAGAGTGGATGATGATGTGCAGTGAGGCCTCCGACAGTTAAAACACCACAAGAAAAAGTTTATTTAGCAGTGGGAGTCGAAGCATTTGTACCAGATCGTCTGGTAGATGGCACAGGGCAAAGGTGGCGGTGTGGAGAGAGGAGGAAAACCGCGAGATGGACAACGGTGGCGTGGGCACGAATTCTTGGTGTATTCATGGTATGAAACTTTTGTGGTAATGGTACAACTCAAACTGCTGGAGTTTTCCGAATTCAGGGGATGTCAGCCAAGCGTCCACCGTGCCGTGTATGGACAGCAGGTAGCGTGTCGGGATGCAGAGGTATTGAACGGGGCCCTACTGGTGAGAGGAGACGATGGCTTTGAGGAGATCAAATTCAGGAAGGATAGATATCTGACGACAGTCGAGATTGAGGGGCGCGGTGTGCCATAGAGTTGAGAGGACTTGTGTGCGGCAGCAATCCTTGGTGGGGAGAAGTGAGATGATCTCCTCAAGGATGACGTCTGGGAGAGCGCTGATGCGGTCCACCGGAGATTCTACTGGTTCCTCAGATTTGGGGGGGGGGGTCGTCGCTTCTCCCCGTGCTACCGGGTGCGGGATCTACAACCGGCGTCGCCGCTGGCGGGAGCCTCATCTTCTTGGTGCTGGGGCAGCCGACTCCATTTTCCTTGTGGGCGTCGCGCCGAGCTCACGGGTTTGAGTAGAGTAGCCAGAGACGAGCCTAGTGGTAGTGCGAGTGGGGAAGAAGGAGGGCTGGGGATTTCTGTAGGAGTGGAAGAAGAGGAGCAGGTGTTTCTTGTACGAGTGAGGAAGAAGGTGAGCGGGGTTTTTCTATACGAGTAAGGAAGATTGGGGATCAGGGGGAATTGGGGGGAGACAGAAGCGGGAGAGCGAGCTGTTCGTGTTTATAAGGCCCGCTGCACTAACTACTCGCTTTTTCCCAAGAATTGCTCTCTTCTTTTGCGTTGCTGCATTGGAGCTGGCGCATGGACTTGGCTGACTGGCCATGCATGGAGGATGCATGTGCCCGCCGGCCACTGCATGCGCCTGGTTTGTTACTAGGCCTATTTAATAGGGTGGTTATGGAGTAAATTAAGGAGATTTATTTTCTCTGTGTGCATCTTTTTTTTGAGCGAATCTGTGTGCATCTTCTTGGTCTTAGCAATTGGCTCATGTGCCTAATAAACCCGGACGGAGGAGTATAAGTGGAAGCAAGGAGGAAGGAGGGTTTTTCTGGGATTGCCCCCTCTTCAAGAAATATGGGCTTCTCCTCGCAAAAAACAAAAACAAATGGGCTTTAAGATGGATAGGATTTTGTATCGGCCCAGTCGGCTACCCGTTTTCGTACTGGAGGGCCTTGTGCTAGAGGCAGCCTGAGACACTCTCCAGCTTATTGCCCATTCGAAAGAAAAAAGGAGACACCTCCAGCTTATGGCTACTCATCGGTAACCTTTTTCAACTTGGCATCCACCAAATTAGAGGACGTGGTACTGGATGCAGACACTCACATTAAACTAAGCTTCAGAAGATACAGTATGCGTACTAACATTCAGAAGAACAAAAGTTCAGCATGTTTATGCATCTCAATGATTCACCATACTATAACCAATACAAAGCAGTGAGAAGGTGTGGAAATAAAGTAAATTGGTCGATGCTTCTCTAAGCAAAGGGCCTCCTTGCGCACGCATTAATTTCCCGAGCATGCTTGTTTCTTCTCAATGTTGCGAGCACTTTGAGCATGTTGGCAACTCCACAGCTAGCTAGCTGCCTCATCTTGCAATTGATGCTGACACACTTGCAGCAAACACATGAGGCAATAGAGATGACTCAACATGAGTCCATATTGTGCAGTTCCCCTGAAATCATCTTCATTGTCCTGAATCTGAAAAGATAGGAAAAGAATAGCTATACTTAAATGGTGTTGCAAAACAGTAGCACATATCAATAGCTCGGCATGACAAAACACGATCATCTGGACGAAGGGGATACTGATGTGCCTAAGGAAGATTATATATAATTTCATAAGTCCTTGGTTGATTTCCACCTTCGACTGCACTACTTGTTTGCTCCTCCACACATGACAGGATCGTTCCGCACTGCAATCAGCAAGTCAATGTATGAATAAGCTAATTTCATCTTGCGGTGGTCATTGTACCTAGTTACGAATGTAGGAATACTTGGAGCACCATGAGGTTAGCTGACAGCAGGTAGATGCAGCCATATAAATTTTGTGCGGTGCCACCAAAATTGAGGTTTGTATCCCTTCTCGTTATGAGAATTGTTCTTGAAGTTGGTAGAATGTGACGGCTTGTTCTTTGCATCAAACTTGCCTTTCCCCTGAGATTTGTTCTTGTTGTTTTGGGGCTGGTTGGGCTGGAAGTTCTTCTCGTGTACCATGTGGGCACTAGAAGCTCCCTCAGCGACCCGAGCACATGTGTCTTTTGCTCTCGCCTTCTCTTCAAAATCAAGAGTGCTAATGAGATCCAAAATAGAAAACTCATGTCTCTTGTTTTTCAGAGAAGTAGGAAAATCGTTCCACGAAGGTGGAAGCTTGGCAATGATGGTCCTAGCAACAAACTTGTCCCGCAACACACACTTAAAGTACTCAAGTTCCTTAGAGAGTGACTGTATCTCATGAGTCTGCTGAACAACAGAGCACTCATCAGTCATCTTGTAGTCACAGAATTGGTCCATGATGTACAACTCATTGCCAGCGCTCGAGGCCCCAAATGTGGCCTCGAGCGCAACCCACATGTCTTTGCCGCTTTCAAACGACATATATGAATCCACAATGGAATCGTCAAGAACACTCAGCAGGGCGGCTTTGAAGAGGGTATCCATGTTCTCAAAAGCTTCCTGCTGTGTAGGATTAAGATCGCCCTCAGGCTTACCCTTAGTGGCGTCATAGCAGTACATGATCTGAAACCAATATACTGCTCTTGTGCACCACCTTTTATATTACACCCCCTTAAAAGTAGGCGGCTTCAAAAGCACAGCAAAACCACTCGGAGTAAATTGCCTATAATTGGGTTTTTGGATTGGATTGTTGAATATATGAGCAATTTACTATGAGATTTAATCTGAATCAGTAGTAAATTGATCATGACGACAATTGCAAACATCAAAGTAATGATGCGGACTAATCCAGGATGATAGAATCACATACTGTAGCAGGAGTAGAACTGCTGTGGTTGATGTTGTCACTTATGTCGTTGATGAAGAGGTTACCGAGGTCGGGGAAGAAGGCTGTCGTTGAGGAAGTCGTCGCTGGCAGCAGTCATAGGAGTGTTCTCCCCAAAATCCTGATCGCCCCTTTCCTGTACAGGATCACGAAAGGCGGGGTTCGAAGGACTACTGTCCCTTCTCGCGGTGCATGCCGGAAGGAGGGTTGGAGAAGAATTGCATGGCGGCGCTAAGATCTAGAACAGTGCGAAACCATATGATAAAGCGGCGGCTAGTGTAGAGCATGTCAGATCGGTCGTGCGAGTAAGACCAAGTATAATAGTAGGCATTTGGCCCCCAAACCCCACGTCCAAGTCAATAATAGCCCCACCAAGGTTTGTCTAAAAAAGGAGTAATTAAGGCATCCGTTAGTCCCTTTAGTATAAATACTATATCATTAATAATGGCCTCACCTTTTGTCTCACAAAGTATGTTGGGGCTCCTGCTGCAACCGGCTACAAGTTTACAATCTGCTTCTCTTCTCTCTCCTCTTCTCTCTCCTTCAACTAAGCACAAATAATATATTTAAATCCTTATAGCCTGCTTATTTCAGCTAATTGTAGTACTTGCTCTAAAGTTACTCTCCACTGTGTAGTCTGAAATGCCGGGCGTGTAGCGGGCGGTGCCCTCGGTCGGCGCGCCGCTTCAACGGCGGAAGCAGTGAGAGGTCGCGTCGCCCTGACTTGCCATTAATGTGGAGCGGCGAGCTCAGCTGGCGGCGGGTGGGAAGAGCGCGCGAGAGGGGGGAGGTTTTTTTGCTGGGCCAAGAAGGTGAGAAGCCAACTTGGGATCTGTTCGGACGGGAAAATACCATGTGCTCCCATACTCACTAGTACTGTAGTTTCATGCATATGACACTAGTCTATGTTACTACTCCCTCCTTTCTGGTTTATAGAGATGCTTAGAGTAATATAGTAATATGTTATAGTATAAGTTACTCCCCACTATGACCAGCCTTGGCCTCTCCCAGTGCTCCACCATGTATAGCTGCTAAGCCTGTCACGTAGGCATAAAATATGATGATGCAAGTTAATTAAGAAGAGAGAGAGAGAGAGAGAGAGTAGTTTGGTGACCGCGGGAAGAAACGATAGAAAGACAGTTTTGAGTCTATAGCTAATTAAATGAAGCAAGCTTAGCAACAATAAACTAAGCACCTATGCATTGGAGACTTGAGTTACTAAGCCATTTAATGCACTTAGCACCTCATCTAAGCATATCTAAGCAGTTAGCACTTAGCACCCCCTTGACCGTGGACCTTGATGGTGTACGTCACCTTGTGTCTCATAATTTCTCGTCAACATCTGAGTCCTAGAAGATCTCACCCACATCATCATTAGGCATGCAGCCGCCTTGATATGCAACATGCACATAAGGAGTAGAGGCGACTGGGGATGCACCACGTCGTGGGCACTCCGTACGTGCTTGTGTGCGTGCAGCGTGTGTGTTTTTCCATCGGTGCTACTCCCTCCGTTCCAAAATAGATGATCCAACTTTATACTAAAGTTAGTACAAAGTTGAATCATCTATTTTGAAACAGAGGGAGTAGCTCTAAGGCCGAGGCTACGGTCGTCTTCGTCTCCGACTAGTCGTTGAGCAACGATGGCAAAGAGGTGCTGCAAGAGATGCGTAGGCACTGTTGTGTGTGAGCTTCGCCGTAGCACGATGAACCGAATGTCGCCGTGATGTCTACTACACAACCTTCTTCTTGTAGACGTTGTTGGGCCTGCAAGTGCACAGGTTTGTAGGACAGTAGCAAATTTCCCTCAAGTGGATGACCTAAGGTTTATCAATCCGTAGGAGGCGTAGGATGAAGATGGTCTCTCTCAAGAAACCCTGCAACCAAATAACAGAGAGTCTCTTGTGTCCCCAACACACCCAATACAATGGCAAATTGTATAGGTGCACTAGTTCGGTGAAGATATGGTGATACAAGTGCAATATGGATAGTAGATATAGGTTTTTGTAATCTGAAAATATAAAACAGCAAGGTAACGTGCGATAAAAGTGAGCGTAAACGGTATTGCAATGATAGGAAACAAGGCCTAGGGTTCATACTTCAATAGTGCAAGTTCTCTCAACAATAATAACATAGATAGATAATATAACAAGCCCTCAACATGCAACAAAGAGTCACTCCGAAGCCACTAATAGCGGAGAACAAACATAGAGATTATGGTAGGGTACGAAACCACCTCAAAGTTATTCTTTCAGATCAATCTATAAAAGAGTTTGTACTAGAATAACACCTTAAGACACAAATCAACCAAAACCCTAATGTCACCTAGATACTCCATTGTCACCTCAAGTATCCGTGGGCATGATTATACGATATGCATCACATAATCTCAGATTCATCCAACCAACGCAAAGTACTTCAAAGAGTGCCCCAAAGTTTCTATCGGAGAGTCAAGAACGTGTGCCAACCCCTATGCAAAGGTTCCCAATGTCACGAAACCCGCAAGTTGATCACCAAGACATACATCAAGTGGCACATGATATCCCATTGTCACCACAGATAATCACGACAAGACATACATCAAGTGTTCTCATAAAAGACTCAATCCGATAAGATAACTTCAAAGGGGAAACTCAATTCATCACAAGAGAGTAGAGGGTGAGAAACATCATAAGATCCAACTACAATAGCAAAGCTCGAGATACATAAGGATCGTGCCATAGAGGAACACGAGAGAGAACACGAGAGAGAGAGATCAAACACATAGCTACTGGTACATACCCTCAGCCCCGAGGGTGAACTACTCCCTCCTCGTCATGGATAGTGCCGGGATGATGAAGATTACCACCGGTGATGGGATCCCTGTCGGTGTCAAAACCGGCGGATCTCTGGTAGGGGGTCCCGAACTGTGCGTCTAGGCGGATGGTAACAGGAGACAAGGGACACGATGTTTTACCTAGGTTCGGGCCCTCTTGATGGATGTAAAACCCTACGTCCTGCTTGATTAATATTGATGATGTGTATTACAAGAGTGGATCTACCACGAGATCAAGGAGGCTAAACCCTGGAAGCTAGCCTATGGTATGATTGTTGTAATGGAGGTTATGTCCTACGGACTAAAGCCCTCCGATTTATATAGACACCGGAGAGGGCTAGGGTTACACAGAGTCGGTTACAATGGTAGGATATCTACATATCCGTATTGCCAAGCTTGCCTTCCACGGCAAGGAAAGTCCCATCAGGACACGGGACGAAGTCTTCAATCTTGTATCTTCATAGTCTTGGAGTCCGGCGGACGATGATAGTCCGGCTGTCCGGACACCCCCTAGTCCAGGACTCCCTCAGTAGCCCCTGAACCTGGCTTCAATGACGATGAGTCCGGCGCGCATAATGTTCGGCATTGCAAGGCGGGTTCCTCCTCCAGATAATCCGTAGAAGATTGTGAACACCAGGATACTGTCCGGCTCTGCAAAAATAAATTCCACATTCCACCGTAGAGAGAATAAAATGTACACAAGTTCAATCTGCTGACGTATTTCGCGGCATGACGTCACACCACTACCAAGCCTTTACTTGAATCGTTTTTTATTATACCACCTCAGCGCGTTTAGCGAAGCGGTTTCCTTGGCACGTCTTGTCGAAGCAGAGATCGTGTTCCCCTTATTCCGGGATTCTCATCAATACGGACGTGGGTAACCCAACCGCGCCATTGATGGTGGCGCTTGGGAGATAAGCGAGTTTTACCAGGCTGGTGGGGACGCATAGTCTTCGCTCGCCTATATATAAGGGATAAGGATTCACCTTTTCACCTACGCCTTCTTCCTCCTTTGCTTATCCATCTCCGTGCACTCGAGCTCCAGCGCCCAAGTTCGCGCATCGCGTCTCAACCTTCTCCAACCATGTCCGGAGCGGGAGGCAAGTGGTTGGCCTCCACCATTAAGGAGGAGCACATCACAAAGCTGCGCAGCACCGGATACCTTTCCGGCGACATCGCGCACCGGCTGCCCGACGAGGGGCAGCTCATCCCCACCCCCAGGCCCCATGAGAGGGTCGTTTTCCTTCCCCACTTCCTCCGCGGACTTGGCTTTCCACTTCACCCCTTTGTCTGGGGGCTCATGTTCTACTACGGCCTGGATTTCCATGATCTGGCGCCGAACTTCATCCTCAACATCTCGGCGTTTATCGTCGTGTGTGAGGCCTTCCTCTGCATCCAGCCCCACTTTGGCTTGTGGCTCAAGACCTGCAATGTCAAGCCGAAGGTAGTGAAGGGCACTCAAGCGGAGTGCGGAGGCGCCATGTTGGGCAAGATGCCCAATGTCCTTTGGTTCGAAGGGGCCTTCGTGGAATCCGTCAAGGGGTGGCAGTCGGGGTGGTTCTATATCATCGAGCCGCGCGACCCTACGTGGGCGGCGGCCCCTGAGTTCAGATCTGGTATCCCTACGCAGCTCACCTCCTGGAAAGAGAAGGGCTTGCTGTAGGGTAATTCGAAGGAGCTGACGAGACTCCAAGCCTGTATCCAGAAGCTGGTGAACAAGAAGCTCAGGCCTGTTAACGTGGTCCAAGTCATGCTCGTCCGCCAGATTCTCCCATGCCAAGAACGGGCATTCAATCTGTGGGAGTTCGATCCGGAACAGCACCAGGCGTTGAGCGGGCTCTTTGACACGACGTACGAAGGCGCCTAGAGGGTGCTGTTTAAGGGCGCCGAAGCCCCCGCATCCGCGACGGAAGATCGCGGATTTCACTCGCAGCGTCCAGCTGACGAGGTAAGTGATTCTACCCCTTTACGGGACACTTATTGTTAACAGTTTGATTCTAAGCGGGTTTCAATCTCCCTTTTCCTTTGACAGGACTGGATGAAGAAGGCGGAGAGCTCATCTGCCCGGCTCCCATGCCAGAAAACCTAGTAGACGCCCGTCTAGCGGGGCTGCTGGTTCCGGCACCGCATGTGGTGCCGGAGAAGAAGGCCAAGAAGGTGGCCACGGGTACTCGAAAGAGTTCCCGTTTTCAGGTCTCCGATGACTCCGAGGCGGACTCCTCCCCCGAAGATGAGGAGGAGGAAGAAGACTCTCTCCCAGAGGAAGGAGAGAGGAAGAGGAAGGCTTCCCCAACAGGGGAGGCCGAAGGGTCCAAGAGGGGAAGAACTATTCCCCCCGACAGCTCTGCCAACACCAACGTTGGCGGCGAAGAGTGGCCTTCAAGGGCCAGGCCTCCGGCGAGATCGTAAGTATCCGGTTTCCTGAATGATTTATAATTTCTCTTTTGTGTCACATAGTGTCCTTCTAATGCCGCATACCTGCAGTCCGGCCGATGATGATCTCCCCGCTTCATCGAGCGGGTCGTTGGCTCCGTCGGATGTGGATTCCATCCCGACTGCCTCCACCCCTCACGCCGCTGAGGACGCCGAGGTGGGATCCCGGGAAGGGACCCATCAGGAGGAGGCTCCGGAGGCGCCGCAAGGCAGCCTCCCGGACTTTGCGCCGGACTCTACACCGGAACCCGCAGTGGTTCCGGAGTCCGGCAGGCGGCCCCTTCGCAAGAAGGGCAAGACCGTGACGGCGGCGGCCTCCGTCCAACCGGAGGCGCTGGAAAACTTGCTGGAGGTGCTCCAAGGCGCTTCCATTGAGGAAGAACACCGCACTGTTATGAGTGCGGTGATTCAGAAGGTTCAGCTCGCCAAGAGCGGGCTGACCGAAGCCTGCAGTAGCCTTCTAACAGGCTTTGAGGTAAGAAGTTAAAATTATGTAGTGTAATACCGCATAGATAGTAGCCCCTGATGCTCAGTTCGGTGTTCGGAAAGAAAAGTCGGACTGAGGATCTAAAAAGATATACACAGGGTTGCTAAAAAGTATGTCAATATGGGTTTGCAGGCTGCGCTGCTGACCTCTGCCGCACTGACTGCGGAGGTCGGTGCATTGAAGCAGGATCTCGAGCGGTCCGAGCAAGAGCTCGGCCGTGCCAAGAAGCAGCTCGAAGACAAAGAAGGTGAGTAACACCACTTTGAATAGTTACCTTACAGAAAAGGATTTAGGTTGCAAAAAATAACAAGGATAACATGGGCACTGCAGGGGCCACGAACGAGGTGGCAGCCCTGAAGGAGGCTGTGTCCGCGGCCGAACGCAATGCGGCCGCGGAACGGGCAGAGCGAGAATAGCAGGAGGCGCAGGTGGCGGAGGTGCGGCAAGAGCTCGCCTCAAAGACTCGAGAGTCCGAGCTCGCCTCAGCTCTCGAAAGTGCCAAGTCCGCCAAGGCCGAGGCCCGTAAGGCCCTTCAGGAGGTTGAAGATGTGAAGAAAATAGCGGCGGGTAAGGCATTTTTCATGCAAAGCAAGCATGTTAATGTAAACTACCTGACACTTACCCGAATTTGGAGCTCTCTAGGGGCGTTTGCAGATCTGCCTCGCAGTGTATCTGATGCTGCCGCATTCTACCGGGGTGAGGAGGGGAGCTCAATGGAGAAGGTCTTCTGGTCTCAGTACGCTGAGGCCGGCCATTCGGTGCCCCCTATCGACCAGCTGAAGCAGCTGGTCGAGCTCCACAAGGTAGCTGAGGAGGCCATGAAGGGCCTCATAGTCCGGCTGTGGCCTGGAGAGGCCATGCCTGGGAGCTACTTCGGCTCGTGCAACGGCTGGTGGATGCGTGCCCCTGGGTGGAGGTCATCAAGCGCTCCGCCTGTATTGAAGGTGCTCGGAGGACCCTTGCCCGCGCAAAGGTGCACTGGGGCAAGCTGGATGCGGAGAAGCTCATCACTGACACGCCGCCAGCGGGCAAGGAGTATCGTACGCCCGAGATGTACTATAAGACGGTCCTGAAGGGTGCCCGCAAGATTGCGGATGAGTGCCCCAAAGATGTAATTATTGAGTAAACTCTCTATGTATTATCTTGTGCGCTGAAAACTTTGCTCATATGCGCGAAGCAACGCTTGTTTGATTTAAAATATTACCTTCTGTGCGGCCGTTTATAAAATCTGAGAGATGGCAAGTCGTCGGCTTCAGCCCCCAAGCCACGAGTGCTGGGGTGTTCGGGATAAACTTGAGCACCCTTGTTCCCATTTTTGGGTCCATCGAGGGAGGCGCTCAACACAACGAACAAGGCAACCAGACTTATAATGCTTGAACACTCTCACTTAGCCATAGAATTCTATAATTTTAAATTTCGGCAAAGCCCCTAGTATTCGGAAGACCGAATTCGGGGCGCTATCCACGCCTTCGTCGGACATTATCCGGTACTTCGCTCGAAGCGGCATAAGTCTTTAGGGACCCGAAAAGACCTCTCGAATAGCGACCAGTCTCTCGCCTTATCATGCCAGTCAGTTTTAGCTTTCTCCACTGAGGCGCTCGCCCAGCTCAACCGGGGCGCAATCGTAGTGGTTCTCCCAGTGCCACCTTAGCCGACAGAACGGAACGTAAGGCACCAAAACGTGGGAGCCGGGCAAACCCACCTATTGACCAAAGACATGATTCGGAGCCGATTCATACAATGCTATAAGTTCGGGGTGCCGCACTTGTGAAAGTGTTCGGACTTATCACACCATAATGCGGGGAACATAAGCCCCCGGTGTATTCGGTCGTACCAAAATATACGGGTGCAAGATGTCATTAGTGAACATATATGTAAAGTAATGCAATTACAGGCAAAAAGTGCTGCATTATTTATTTAAGGAATTCTGCTATAAGTGCGGAAGGATACAAATAGTGCGGTAAGCAAGGGATTGGACTAAATAAACATGTCCCCCTCCAGGGGTGGGCTGCGGACTGGTGTATATAATTGAATTTAATGCTCGTAATGGAGGCCACCTGAGTGTTTGTCGCAGCCTTTTTCCCTCCCTGGCTGTTGCATCATGAGTTCGGCGGGTTCGCCGCCGGACAGGGCCTCTGGTGAACGGAGTCCTGTGTATACAAAGAAGGAAAATAGAAAAAAAAAGCGACACACTTGTGAGCCCCTGGTGTAGTCGAGCCGCACTCTGGGTCTGTTGTGGTCGTGCCCCTCCCCCTAGGCCCATGGTATCTCCAGAGCGTAATGATGTACGGGGAGGGTTGGTCTTGCAATCATGCGAGGGCTGGGGTTGGGGCCGCATTGCTATGCGTGCTCGGAACGTGCCAGGAGGTCTTGGTTGATGTTGCTCCGGGCACGTTTGGTCGTATCCGGCCGTTTAACGGCCGGACTCGAAAATTGCCTTAGAAGGCTGCTATGTACTTCTGCCGCGAGAGCCGCTGTATGTTCCTCCGTTCGGAGGGAGCGTTCCGTATTTCCATTGACCGTGATGACTCCACGAGGGCCTGGCATCTTGAGCTTGAGGTATGCGTAATGCGGCACCGCGTTGAACTTTGCAAACGCGGTTCGTCCGAGCAGAGCATGATAGCCGCTGCGGAATGGGACTATGTCGAAGATTAACTCCTCGCTCCGGAAATTGTCCGGGGATCCGAAACCACTTCCAGTGTGACTGAGCCTGTACAATTGGCCTCAACACCTGGTATGACGCCTTTGAAGGTCGTCTTTGTAGGTTTAATCCTTGAGGGGTCTATGCCCATCTTGCGCACTGTATCCTGATAAAGCAGGTTCAGGCTACTGCCGCCGTCCATCAGGACTCTCGTGAGGTGAAATCTATCGACGATTGGGTCTAAAACCAATGCGGCGAATCCGCCATGGCGGATGCTGGTCGGATGGTCTCTTCGATCGAAAGTGATCGGGCAAGAGGACCATGGATTGAACTTCGGGGCGACTGGCTCCATCGCATATACGTCCCTTAGTGCACGCTTTCGCTCCCTCTTGGGTATATGGGTTGCGTATATCATGTTCACCGTCCGCACTTGTGGGGGAAAACCCTTCTGTCCTCTACTGTTCGGCGGCCGGGTCTCTTCCTCGTCGTCGCTATGCAGCCCCTTGTCACTGCTTTTGGCAATTAATTTGCCTGCCTGCTTGAATACCCAACAATCTCTGTTGGTGTGGTTAGCTGGCTTTTCGGGGGTGCCATGTATCTGGCATGAGCGGTCGAGTATTCGGTCCAAATTGGACGGACCCGGAGTTGTTCTTTTAAATGGCTTCTTCCGCTGACCGAGTTTAGAGCCTCTGAATCCGGCGTTGACTGCCGTATCCTCCTTGTCGTTGCCGTTATCGCGGCGTTTATTTTTGCTTCGACGCGACCTGCCATTGTGGTCCTTGGTATCCGGACTGCCAGAATTTTTACTGAGGTTGTTGCTGCGAGCTAGCCAGCTGTCCTCTCCCGCATAGAAGCGGGTCATTAGAGATGTGAGGGCTGCCATGGATTTCGGCTTTTCCTGTCCTAGGTGCCGAGCTAGCCACTCGTCGCGGATGTTATGTTTAAAGGCTGCGAGGGCCTCTGCATCCGGACAGTCGATGATTTGATTTTTCTTTGTTAAGAACCGTGTCCAGAACTGTCTGGCCGATTCGTCTGGCTGCTGAATTATGTGGCTTAGGTCATCGGCGTCTGGCGGTCGCACATATGTACCCTGGAAGTTGTCGAGGAATGCGGCTTCCAGGTCTTCCCAACACCCAATTGACTCTGTGGGCAAGCTGTTAAGCCAATGCCGAGCTGGTCCTTTAAGCTTGAGTGGGAGATACTTGATGGCGTGGAGATCGTCGCCGCGGGCCATATGGATGTGAAGGAGATAATCTTCGATCCAAACCGCGGGGTCTGTTGTGCCATCGTAGGATTCAATGTTTACGGGTTTAAACCCTTCAGGGATTTGATGATCCATTACTTCGTCAGTGAAGCATAGCGGGTGTGCGGCGCCTCTATATTGAGCAATATCACAACGTATCTCGAGTGAGCGCTGTCTGTTGTGTTCGGCCCGACCGGAGTTGTTGTATCCGGCGCGACGGTATTCATCGTGGGTCGTGGGGCGCCCACGTGATCCGTAGATGGATCTGGATTGCCTTGCTTTGTCCTCCAATATATCTCGCAAGTCCGGCGCGTTCCCTCTTGGCTTCGTACTTTTGGAGCGATGCCGGGGTACGGTCTTGGTGGAGGGCCTGGATGCCTCTCTGTCACGACCACGGGGTGGTCGGTCGGCCGTATTGTGTGCTGGTGATGAAGGTATATATGCTTCCTCCCCTAATCGGGGGAGCAACTTGCGTTTTGGGTAACTCTTGGAGGGACATTCGAGTTCATACTCTTCGGCCGCGAGGACCTCAGTCTATCTGTCGGCCAGCAGGTCTTGATCAGCTTGAAGCTGCTGCTACTTTTTCTTTAGGCTATTTGCCGTGGCGATAAGCCTGCGTTTAAAACGCTCTTGTTCGATGGGATCCTCTGGCACGACGAATTCGTCGTCGTTGAGGCTTGCCTCGTCTCTGGAGGAAGGTATGTAATTATCATCCTCGACCTCTTCGTCTGCCACTCTCTCGTGAGGGCTTGCTTCTGCATCCTCCTGCGCTGAATCTTGCTGGAGGGGATTGTCTTCGGCACTTTCTGGGGTGTTGTTATCTCCTGTGCCGGAATCTCCATTCTTGCTATGGCGGGATTTAGAGCGGCGCCGCTGACGTCGGCGCTTGGGCGGTTTGTTTAAGGAATCTGCCTCCGCTGCTTCTTCGCCGTCCCCATCTTTTGGGGTGTCCACCATGTATATGTCATATGACGAGGTGGTCTTCCAGTGCCTTGTAGGTGCTGGCTCTTTTTCGTCTCCGGCATCGTTGTCCATACCGTCGATGTCATCGGAGTCATAGTGTAGCATGTTGGTTAGATCGTCCACAGTGGCTACAAAGTGGGTGGTGGGTGGGTTTTGAATTTCTTCGTCGTCCGCATCCCAACCATCCTGGCCGTAATCCGGCCAGGGCTCTCCGGATAGCGAGAGATGCTTTAGAGAATTTAGGATATCGCCAAAGGGTGAGTATTGGAAGATGTCCGCGGTGGTGAACTCCATGACCGGCGCCCAATCAGATTCGATTGGCAGGGGCGCGGGAGGTTCGGAGTCCGGCAGGGAGTCCGGCACCTCGGAGTCACGAGCTTTGCAGGGGACAAGGTTAGTGTTCGGCTCCATCACCGTGGAAGTTGCAGCCCCCGAGGCGGTGTCCAGCCACCGGTGCTCGATCTGCGCGATCGGCTCCGGACTAAGGGTCGGAGCGGTTTCGTGTGCGGCCACCAAGGCACTGTCCGCCGGCAGAGCTAAATCATGCCCATCGTGGCAGCGCGGCGCGCTCGGCTGTGGCTCGAGTCCGTCGAAGATCAAGTCCCCGCGGATGTCGGCCGTGAAGTTTAGGCTTCCGAACCTGACCTGATGGCCATGGGCGTAGCTTTCGATCTGCTCCAGATGGCCAAGTGAATTGGCCCGAAGTGCGAAGCCGCCGAATACGAAGATCTGTCCGGGGAGAAAAGTCTCACCCTGGACGGCGTTGTTGTTGATTGGAGGAGCCATCAAGCCTATCGGTGACGACACAGAGGAACTCTCAATGAAAGCACCAATGTCGGTGTCAAAACCGGCGGATCTCGGGTAGGGGGTCCCGAACTGTGCGTCTAGGCGGATGGTAACAAGAGACAAGGGACACGATGTTTTACCCAGGTTCGGGCCCTCTTGATGGAGGTACAACCCTACGTCCTGCTTGATTAATATTGATGATGTGTATTACAAGAGTGGATCTACCACGAGATCAAGGAAGCTAAACCCTAGAAGCTAGCCTATGGTATGATTGTTGTAATGGAGGTTATGTCCTACGGACTAAAGCCCTCCGGTTTATATAGACACCGGAGAGGGCTAGGGTTACACAGAGTCGGTTACAATGGTAGGAGATCTACATATCCGTATTGCCAAGCTTGCCTTCCACGCCAAGGAAAGTCCCATTCGGACATGGGACGAAGTCTTCAATCTTGTATCTTCATAGTCTTGGAGTCCGGCGGACGATGATAGTCCGGCTGTCCAGACACCCCCTAGTCAAGGACTCCCTCAATCCCCCTCCGGCAGGGTGCCGAGAAGGGCTCCCGAGAGTTTTTTGGTGGCTACAGAGGCTTGCGGCGGCGGAACTCCCGATCTATCTTCTGTTCTGTAAGTTTTAGGGTACGTAGGTATATATGGGTGCAGGGGGTACGTCGGTGGACCTCCGGGGTGCTCACGAGGTAGGGGGCGCCCCCACCCTCGTGGGCAGCCCGGGACTCCTCTGACGTGCACTCCAAGCCCATCAGGTTGGTTTCCTTCCAAAATTAACTTCTCCAATTGATTTCGTTCCGTTTTGACTCCGTCTGATATTCCTTTTCCTCGAAACACTGAAATAGGCATAAAACAACAAATCTGGGCTGTGCCTCCGGTTAATAGGTTAGTCCCAAAAATAATATAAAAGTGGATAATAAAGCCCAATATTCCCTAAAACAGTAGATAAAGTAGCATGGAGCAATAAAAAATTATAGATACGTTGGAGACGTATCAAGCATCCCCAAGCTTAATTCCTGCTCGTCCTCGAGTAGGTAAATGATAAAAAAGAATTTTTGATGCGGAGTGATACTTTGTCATAATTTCAATGTAAATCTTCTTACTTGTGATATGAATATTAAGATTCGAAAGATTCAAGACAAAAGTTCATATTGACATAATAATACTTCAAGCATACTAATCAAAGCAATCGTGTCTTCTCAAAATAACATGGCAAAAGAAAGTTCATCCCTACAAAATCATATAGTTAGGCTATGCTTCATTTTCGTCACACAAAGATGTTCCCAACTTCTATACCCCCGATGACAAGCCAAGCAATTGTTTCATACTCAAATAATCTCAAACTTTTTCATCCTTCACGCAATACATGAGCGCGAGCCATGGATATAGCACTATGGGTGGAATAGAATATGATGATGGGGATTGTGTGGAGAAGACAAAAAGGAGAAAGTCTCACATTGACGAGGCTAATCAACGGGCTATGTAGATGCCCATCAATTGATGTCAACATGAGGAGTAGGGATTGCCATGCAACGGATGCACTAGAGCTATGAATGCTCAACAAAAGAAAACTAGTGGGTGTGCATCCAACTTGCTTGCTCATGAAGACCTAGGGCATTTGAGGAAGCCCATCGTAGGAATATACAAGCCAAGTTCTATAATGAAAAATTGCCACTAGTATAAAAATACAACTTATGAGACTCACTACATGAATAACAAGGTGCTACTTTGAAGCACAAGTGTGGAAAAAGAGATAGTAGCATTGCCCTTTTTATTTATTTCTTTCTTTTATTTTTTGGGCCTTTTTTTGCCTTTCTTTTTTTTGGGCCTTCCTTTTTTTGGCCTTTCTCTTTTTTTTGGGCAATGCTCTAATAATGATGATCATCACACTTCTATTGATTACAACATAAGGATTACAACTCGAAACTTAGAACAAGATATGACTCTATATGAATGCCTCCAGCGGTGTACCGGGATGGTGCAATGAATCAAGAGTGACATGTATGAAAAATAATGCATGGTGGCTTTGCCACAAATACGATGTCAACTACATGATCATGCAATGGCAATATGACAAAAGTAATGTATGTCATGATGATGATGGTGGAAGTTGCATGGCAATATATCTCGGAATGGCTATGGAAATGCCATGATAGGTAGGTATGGTGGCTGTTTTGAGAAAGATATAAGGAGGTTTATGTGTGATAGAGAGAATCGTATCACGGGGTTTGGATGCACCGGCGAAGTTTGCACCAACTCTCAAGGTGAGATAGGGCAATGCACGGTACCGAAGAGGCTAGCAAAGGCGGAAAGGTAAAAGTGCGTATAATCCATGGACTCAACATTAGTCAAAAGAACTCATACACTTATTGAAAAAATTTAGAAGTCATCAAAAACCAAGTACTAAGTGCATGCTCCTAGGGGGATAGATTGGTAGGAAAGGACCATCGCTCGTCCCCGACCGCCACTCATAAGGATGCACAAGCCAGGTACACTTCATGTTTCAAATTTGTTACACAACTTTAACCATACGTGCATGCTACGGGACTTGCAAACTTCAACACAAGCATTCTTTGAATTCATAATCACCCAACTAGCACGACTTTGATATTATCACCTCCATATCTCAAAACAATTATCAAGCATCAAACTTATCTTAGTATTCAACACACTCATAAGAAAGTTTCACATATCTTGAATACCAAGTATATTAATATTAAGCAAATTACCATGCTATTAACGACTCAAAATAATCTAAGTGAAGTATGAGGGTTCATCTATTTCTTCAAAATAAAACTACCACCATGCTCTAAAAGGTATAAGTGATGCACTAGAGCAAAAATTATCAAGCTCGAAAGATATAAGTGAAGGTCAATGAGTAGCTAAATAATTATGCAACTATGCGAAGACTCTCTCTCATTTAACAATTTCAGATCTCGATACTTTATTCAAACATCAAGCAAAGCTAAATAAAACTACATTGAAAGGATAGCACAACTCATGTGAAGAAGCAAAAACTTAGGCTCAACCGATACTAACCGATAGTTGTTGACGAAGAAAGGTGGGATGCCTACCGGGGCATCCCCAAGCTTAGATGCTAGAGACTTCTTGAAATATTATCTTGGGGTGCCTTGGGCATCCCCAAGCTTGAGATTTTATGTCTCCTTAATTCCTCTCATATCATGGTTTCTCTTTTTAACAAAAGCTTCATTCACAACAAACTCAACAAGAACTCGTGAGATAGGTTAGTATAAACCAATGCAAAACCTTATCATTTTCTACTGTGGAAAATCACTTAAATTATTATTCAACATTGCATACTAAATGCCTCTCATATTTAATACTCCTATCGTCAAATAGAATCATTAAACAAGCAAACATATGCAAAAAATGCAACCATAACAGCAATCTGCCAAAACAGTACAGTCTGTAAAGAGTGCAAGAGTATCAATACTTCCCTAACTCCAAAAATTATGAACTAAAATTCCCACTGTAATAAATTTATCATATCTCTATATGAAAAAGGATTCAACATTATACAACTCTCTGACTTTTCTAAGGAATTTTTTCAACAGCGGTAAACTTTCTGTTTTCAAAGAGCAACATGTAAACTAGCAAAATAAGCATGGCAAAGGCTATCCTTGACTTTTTTTATTGAAACTAAAGATACAAAACATTATTATAAATAACAGCAAGCAAATACTAACAATAGAAAATGACGCTCCAAGCAAAGCACATATCATGTGGTGAATAAAAATATAGCTCCAAGTAAAGTTACCGATGAACGAAGATGAAAGAGGGGATGCCATCCGGGGCATCCCCAAGCTTAGGCTCTTGGTTGTCCTTGAATATTACCTTGGGGTGCCTTGGGCATCCCCAATCTTAGGCTCTTGCCACTCCTTATTCCATAGTCCATCGAATCTTTACCCAAAACTTGAAAACTCCACAACACAAAACTCAACAGAAAACTCGTAAGCTCCGTTAGTATAAGAAAATAAAACCACCACTTAGGTACTGTAATGAAATCATTCTAAATTCATATTGGTGTAATATCTACTGTACTTAAAATTATCTATGGTTCATACCACTTAATACTAGCCATAGATTCATCAAAATAAGCAAACAACACATAGAAAACAGAATCTGTCAAAAACAGAACAGTCTGTCGTAATCTGTATCAAACGTATAGTTCTTGAACTCCAAAAATCCAACCAAATTAGGAAGTACTAAGCAATTCGTGTACCAACTAGAGAAAAAAGAATCAGATCAGAAGCACGTTTTTGTGAATTAACAAAACTAATTTACTGGATGCAAAAGTTTCTGATTTTCCGCAGGATCAACACAACTATCACCGTAAGCCATCCTAAAGGTCTTACTTGGCACTTTATTGAAACAAAAGCTATAAAACATGATTACTACAGTAGCATAATCATGTGAACACACAAAAACAGTAAGGATAAGTATTGGGTTGTCTCCCAACAAGCGCTTTTCTTTAATGCCTTTCTAGCTAGGCATGATGACTTCAATGATGCTCACATAGAAGATAAGAATTGAAACATAACGGGAGCATCATGAAGCATATGACTAGCACTTTTAAGTCTAGCCCACTTCCTATGCATCGGGATTTTGTGAGCAAACAACTTATGGGAACGATAATCAACTAGCATAGGAAGGTAAAACAAGCATAGCTTTAAAACTTGAAGCACATAGAGAGGAAACTTGGTATTATTGCAATTCCTACGAGCATATGTTCCTCCCTCATAATAATTTTCAGTAGCATCATGAATGAATTCAACAATGTAACTAGCACCTAAAGCATTCTTTTCATGATCTACTAGCATAGAAAATTTACTACTCTCCTCATAAGCAAAATTCTTCTCATGAATAGTAGTGGGAGCAAACTCAACAAAATAACTATCATATGATATAAAATTAGGATCAAGATGACAAGTTTCATGGTTATCATTATTCTTTAAAGCATACGTGTCATCACAATAATCATCATAGATAGGAGGCATGCTTTCATCATAGTAAATTTGCTCATTAAAGCTTGGGGGACAAAAAATATCATCTTCATCAAACATAGCTTCCCCAAGCTTGTGGCTTTGCATATCATTAGCATAATGGATATTCAAGGAATTCATACTAACAACATTGCAATCATGCTCATCATTCGAAGATTTAGTGCCAAACATTCTATAGATTTCTTCTTCTAGCACTTGAGCACAATTTTCTTTTCCATCATACTCACGAAAGATACTAAAAAGATGAAGCGTATGGGACAAACTTAACTCCATTTTTTTTGTAGTTTTCTTTTATAAACTAAACTAGTGATAAAAACAAGAAACAAAAAGATTTGATTGCAAGATCTAAAGATATACCTTCAAGCGCTAACCTCCCCGGCAACGGTGCCAGAAAAGAGCTTAGTTGACGGGGTGTGAGTGAGTGCCCTTTACCTTTGCCTCCCCGGCAACGACGCCAGAAAAGAGCTTGATGTCTACTACACAACCTTCTTCTTGTAGACGTTGTTGGGCCTGCAAGTGCACAGGTTTGTAGGACAATAGCAAATTTCCCTCAAGTGGATGACCTAAGGTTTATCAATCCGTAGGATGCGTAGGATGAAGATGGTCTCTCTCAAGCAACCCTGCAACCAAATAACAGAGAGTCTCTTGTGTCCCCAACACACCCAGTACAATGGCAAATTGTATAGGTGCACTAGTTCGGCGAAGAGATGGCGATACAAGTGCAATATGGATAGTAGATATAGGTTTTTGTAATCTAAAAATATAAAAACAACAAGGTAACAAGCGATAAAAGTGAGCGTAAACGGTATTGCAATGATAGGAAACAAGGCCTAGGGTTCATACTTTCACTAGTGCAAGTTCTCTCAACAATAATAACATAGATAGATAATATAACAAGCCCTCAACATGCAACAAAGAGTCACTCCGAAGCCACTAATAGCGGAGAACAAACGTAGAGATTATGGTAGGGTACGAAACCACCTCAAAGTTATTCTTTCGGATCAATCTATAAAAGAGTTCGTACTAGAATAACACCTTAAGACACAAATCAACCAAAACCCTAATGTCACCTAGATACTCCATTGTCACCTCAAGTATCCGTGGGCATGATTATACGATATGCATCACACAATCTCAGATTCATCCAACCAACGCAAAGTACTTCAAAGAGTGCCCCAAAGTTTCTATCGGAGAGTCAAGAACGTGTGCCAACCCCTATGCATAGGTTCCCAATGTCACGAAACCCGCAAGTTGATAACCAAAACATACATCAAGTGGCACATGATATCCCATTGTCACCACAGATAATCACGGCAAGACATACATCAAGTTTTCTCATAAAAGACTCAATCCGATAAGATAACTTCAAAGGGGAAACTCAATTCATCACAAGAGAGTAGAGGGGGAGAAAAATCATAAGATCCAACTACAATAGCAAAGCTCGGGATACATCAAGATCGTGCCATAGAGGAACACGAGAGAGAGAGAGATCAAACACATAGCTACTGGTACATACCCTCAGCCCCGAGGGTGAACCTATTCCCTCCTCGTCATGGATAGCACCGGGATGATGAAGATGGCCACCGGTAATGGGATACCCCTCCGGCAGGGTGCCGGGAAGTGGTACCGAGAGGTTTTTGGTGGCTATAGAGGCTTGAGTTGGCGGAACTCCCGATCTATCTTCTGTTCTGGAAGTTTTAGGGTACGTAGGTATATATGGGTGCAGGGGGTACGTCGGTGGACCTCCGGGGTGCTCACGAGGTAGGGGGGTGCGCCCAGGGGGGCGCCTCCCACCCTCGTGGGCAGCCTGGGACTCCCCTGACATGCACTCCAAGCCCATCAGGTTGGTTTCCTTCCAAAATTAACTTCTCCAGTTGATTTCGTTCCGTTTTGACTCCGTCTGATATTCCTTTTCCTTAAAACACTGAAATAGGCATAAAACATCAAATCTGGGCTGGGCCTCTGGTTAATAGGTTAGTCCCAAAAATAATATAAAAGTGGATAATAAAGCCCAATATTGCCTAAAACAGTAGATAAAGTAGCATGGAGCAATCAAAAATTATAGATACGTTGGAGACGTATCACGCCGTAGATGGCGCACACCTCCATGCAGCCAAGTGTGTGCGCATGCATGTGTTATTCACGTGCATTCTGCGGCCGAGTGTGTGTGCATGCACGTGTTGTGTACGTGTGTTGTGTGCTGCATGTTGTGCAGGTATGTGCATGAGTTGGATCATATGGAGTTAGTGTGTTGGCATGTGTACATGCGTGGCTGCATGCGTCCTGTACATGCGTGGCTTTTTGCGTGGTTATCAATATAAACTATAAAACATCTTCAACTTCGCATCCTGATGTATCATTTCTAGTGGTTAGCAAAGAGTTCATGTTCTTTTATTTGTTTATAGGTGGGAAGGCGGCAAAAAATAGGGGAAAATGCGCAAGGTTCCTTGCAGACGCTCCACCAGGAGGTTCCTTGCTCCTTCTCGGTCGCCGGGAATCTATGTTCTTCAACTCTTTTCTTTTACGTGAGCTTTGTTCATCCTTTTGCCAACACGCGAGACATCTAGCATCAAGGTGCACGTGTCATGCAAGAAAATGGAGAAAATCAGATAAGCAGTGCGTAAGTGAGTCGTGCACTTCGATGGCACCTACTACGCAATTTTTTTTCTCCTCAATGGCACGTGAATAGTGCATGTACTCAACGACGGAGCACGAGATGATAGCCATGACATGATCAGCCCTTTTTTGGAGACAATACATACTAAATAACTTTGATGTGTCCCGTCAACTCGCAGAACAAGGAGAAGCTTGATTACGCCTTCTCCCTCTCCACGAGGAGAAACTTTTTCTTACAACCAGTGGACGTGCATCAGTTCATTTGGTGTCAGATTGCCAGAAGTACTACTGTAGAACCATCGACTTCCGGAAGAGGCGAAGAGCCAAGCGCAAGGTCACCTACTAACCTTAGGCTAGGCGTAGTGGGAGTAACATAAGTAGGGGTACCTCCTTTTTTTATTCTAGAAACAACCACACATGAATATCGAGATGCTGGTTACGTAGAACAAATTTCCTAGAGTCCGTGCTCAGCCCTGCTCTATCTCTCTTCTCAGCCAGCCAGCAGACGCGAGGATCCCATCGTCTATTTGCTCATATGCGGTCCCACATGTCAGTGAAAACGCAAGAGGACCCACTAAACCTGCACATCTTTCACCTTGACGTGCTGGTGATGAAAAACAAATCCAATAAAGATCTTTGGTGGCCGCTTTTGGAGTTACTCAAGAGTAATAAGATTCTATTTACAGTTTAACCCAAGATGCACATCACGTGGCTTCAACTACCACTCTATTTTCTTGCATGACACGACCTGGATGCTGGATGTCCCACATGCCGGCAAAAGGAGGAAGAACTCGACCAAATCTTCGGTTGTGCTGTCGGATTAGACTAGTTGTGCTAACTTAATATTTTATTGTGTAGAATGGATGCAAGTTTTGGTATTGGGAAGAAGAGTACATCGATATATTGATAGAGCACAATTTAGTAGATGTTCTAGCACTTTTAGCTAGCACAGAGGCTAGAGATGAGACTAGTGCACTTGTTGATAGAATAGAGGCTAGACATGAGACTAGATGCGAGGAAGCAACGCCTACTTCTTTACACTCGAAGAAGAAAGAAGCACGCAAGATCGAGCCTCCGCAGATCAACAAAGAATGCATCGAGAAGGCACTAATCCAACTTACAGGAGCAGTTATGGAAGTTGGATATCTTCTAAAATGTATTCTTGTGGTTCTTGTTTTCTTTGGTCTTGCTTTTCTAGTTAAATTTTGGTGATGTATTTCCATGTACCAAAAATCAATGATGAAAAAAAGATATGTGTTTGCAAAGAAAAATGTACATGGCCGGGATGCGTCCATGCGTTTGGCGCACGGCCACCACATCCGAGAAATGGCCCGGACACGACCCCATTGCCCTACCCAAACGGACAAAGTCCAGGCAAAACGGAGGTCCATTTGGGGTCGTGCTTTGGAGTTGGTGTCGGTGTCAGAACCGGCGGATCTCGGGTAGGGGGTCCCGATCTGTGCGTCTAAGGATAATGGTAACAGGAGGCAAGTGACACAATGTTTTACCCAGGTTCGGGCCCTCTCGATGGAGGCAATACCCTACTTCCTGCTAGATTGATCTTGATGATATGAGTATTACAAGAGTTGATCTACCACGAGATCGTAGAGGCTAAACCCTAGAAGCTAGCCTATGATGATTATGATTGTCCCTATACGGACCAAACCCTTCGGTTTGTATAGACACCGGAGGGGGCTAGGGTCTACACAGAGTCGGTTTACAAAGAAGGAAATCTAATATCCGGATCGCTGCTACGTCTTGAGCTTACGTTGGTTTTCCTCGAAGAGGAAAGGGTGATGCAGCAAAGTAGGGTAAGTATTTCCCTCAGTTTTTGAGAACCAAGGTATCAATCCAGTAGGAGGCTCCCCAAAAGTCCCACGCACCTACATAAACAAACAAAGAAATCGCAACCAACGCAATAAAGGGGTTGTCAATCCCTTCACGGCCACTTGCGGAAGTGAGATCTAATAAAGATAGTATGATAAGATAAATATATTTTTGGTATTTTATAATATAGATGCAAAAAGTACAGATGCAAATAAAAGTAGATTGGAAGCAAATATGATAAGAGATAGACCCCGGGGCCATAGGTTTCACTAGTGGCTTCTCTCAAGATAGCATAAGTATTACGGTGGGTGAACAAATTACAGTCGAGCAATTGATAGAATAGCGAATAATTATGCGATTATCTAGGCATGATCATGTATATAGGCATCACGTCCGCAACAAGTACACCGACTCCTGCCTGCATCTACTACTATTACTCCACACATCGACCGACTCCTGCCTGCATCTAGAGTATTAAGTTCATAAGAACAAAGTAATGCATTAAGCAAGATGACATGATGTAGAGGGATAAAATCAAGCAATATGATATAAACCACATCTTGTTATCCTCGATGGCAACAATACAATACGTGCCTTGCAACCCCTGCTGTCACTGGGAAAGGATACCGCAAGATTGAACCCAAAGCTAAGCACTTCTCCCATGGCAAGAAAGAACAATCTAGTAGGCCAAACCAAACTGCTAATTCGAAGAGACTTGCAAAGATAACTCAATCATACATAAAAGAATTCAAAGAAGATTCAAATATTATTCATAGATAAACTTGATCATAAACCCACAATTCATCGGATCTCGACAAACACACTGCAAAAAGAGTTTACATCGAATAGATCTCCACAAGAGAGGGGGAGAACATTGTATTGAGATCCAAAAAGAGAGAAGAAGCCATCTAGCTAATAATTATGGACGCTAGGTCTATAGTAAACTACTCACAACTCATCGGAGGGGCAAGGATGTTGATGTAGAAGCCATCCATGGTCGATTCCCCCTCCGGCAGAGTGCCGGCGAAGGCTCCAAGATGAGATCTCGCGGATACGGAAGGTTACGGTGGTGGAAATTGTGTTTCGTTAGCTCCCTGGATGTTTTCGGAGTACGTAGGCTTATATAGGAGGAAGAAGTACGTCGGTGGACGCCCGAGGGGCCCATGAGACAGGGGGGCGTGCCCTATAGGGGGGGGTGCCCTCCTATCTCGTGGAGGCCTCGGCTGCTTCTTGACTTGCACTCCAAGTCCTCTGGATCACGTTCGTTCCAAAAATCACGCCCCCAAAGGTTTCATTCCGTTTGGACTCCGTTTGATATTCCTTTTCTTCGAAATACTGAAATAGGCAAAAAAACAGCAATACGACCTGGGCCTCCGGTTAGTAGGTTAGTCCCAAAAATGATATAAATGTGTAAAATAAAGCCCATAATCATCCAAAAGGGGTAATATAATAGCATGGAACAATAAAAAATTATAGATACGTTGGAGACGTATCAAGCATCTCCAAGCTTAATTCCTGCTCGTCCTCGAGTAGGTAAATGATAAAAAGAGAATTTTTGATGTGGAATGCTACCTATCATAATTCATAATGTAATTTTCTTTATTGTGGCATGAATGTTCAGATCCAAATGATTCAAAATAAAAGTTCATATTGATAAAAGAAATAATAACACTTCAAGCATACTAATCAAAGTAATCATGTCTTCTCAAAATAACATGGCAAAAGAAAGTTCATCCCTACAAAATCATATAGTTAGGCTATGCTTCATTTTCGTCACACAAAGATGTTCCCAACTTCTATACCCCCGATGACAAGCCAAGCAATTGTTTCATACTTAAATAATCTCAAACTTTTTCAACCTTCACGCAATACATGAGCGTGAGCCATGGATATAGCACTATGGGTGGAATAGAATATGATGATGGGGATTGTGTAGATAAGACAAAAAAGGAGAAAGTCTCACATTGATGAGGATAATCAATGGGCTATGGAGATGCCCATCAATTGATGTCAACATGAGGAGTAGGGATTGCCATGCAACAGATGCACTAGAGCTATAAATGAATGAAAGCTCAATAAAAGGAAAACTAGTGGGTGTGCATCCAACTTGCTTGCTCACGAAGACCCAGGGCATTTGAGGAAGCCCATCGTAGGAATATACAAGCCAAGTTCTATAATGAAAAATTCCCACTAGTATGAAAAAGACAACTTATGAGACTCACTATATGAAAAACATGGTGCTACTTTGAAGCACAATATATGAGACTCACTACATGAAGAACAAGGTGCTACTTTGAAGCACAAGTGTGGAAAAAGAGATAGTAACATTGCCGCTTTTATTTATTTCCTTTCTTTTCTTTTTTTATTTTTCTTTTTTTAGGCCTTTCTTTTTCTTTTTCTTTTGGCCTTTCTTCTTTTTTTCTTTTTTTTTTCTTTGGGCAATGCTCTAATAATGATGATCATCACACTTTCATTGATTACAACATATGAATTACAACTCAAAACTAGAACAAGATATGACTCTATATGAATGCCTACGGCGGTGTACCGGGATGGTGCAATGAATCAAGAGTGACATGTATGAAAATTATGCATGGTGGCTTTGCCACAAATATGATGTCAACTACATGATCATGCAATGGCAATATGACAAAAGTAAAGTATGTCATGATGATGATGAACGGACTGGTGGAAAGTTGCATGGCAATATATCTCGGAATGGCTATGGAAATGCCATAATAGGTAGGTATGGTGGCTGTTTTGAGGAAGATATAAGGAGGTTTATGTGTGATAGAGCGTATCGTATCACGGGGTTTGGATGCACCGGCGAAGTTTGCACCAACTCTCAAGGTGATAAAGGGCAATGCACGGTACTGAAGAGGCTAGCAATGGCGGAAAGGTAAAAGTGCGTATAATCCATGGACTCAACATTAGTCAAAAGAACCCATATACTTATTGCAAAAATTTAGAAGTCATCAAAAATCAAGCACTGCGCACATGGTCCTAGGGGGATAGATTGGTAGGAAAAGACCATCGCTCCTCCCCGACCGCCACTCATACGGATGCACAAGCCAGGTACACTTCATGTTTCAAAATTGTTACACAACTTTAACCATACGTGCATGCTACGGGACTTGGTAACTTCAACACAAGCATTCTTTAAATTCATAATCACCCAACTAGCATGACTTTAATATCACTACCTCCATATCTCAAAACAATTATCAAGTATCAAATTGATCATAGCATCCAATTCACTTCCTATGATAGTTTTTATTATACCCAACTTGGATGCCTACCATTCTAGGACCAATTTTATAACCATAGCAAATACCATGCTGTTCTAAAAGACTCTCAAAAAGATATAAGTGAAGCATGAGAGACTAGCAATTTCTTAGAAAATAAGCCACCGCCGTGCTCTAAAAGATATAAGTGAAGCACTAGAGCAAAAACTATCAAGCTCAAAAGATATAAGTGAAGCACATAGAGTATTCTAGCAAATTCTAATCAAATAGGCTTCTCCCAAAAGGTGTGTACAGCAAGGATGATTGTGGTAAACTAAAAAGCAAAGACTAATATAATACACGATGCTCCAAGCAAAACACATATCATGTGGTGAATAAAAATATAGCTCCAAGTAAAGTTACCAATGAACGAAGACGAAAGAGGGGATGCTTTCCCGGGGCATCCCCAAGTTTAGGCTTTTGGCTATCCTTGAATATCTTGGGGTGCCATGGGAATCCCCAAGCTTAGGCTCTTGCCACTCCTTATTCCATAGTCCATAAAAGCTTTATCAAAACTTGAAAACTTCACAACACAAAACTCAACAGGAAATCTTATAAGCTCCGTTAGTGAAAGAAAACAAAACCACCACATAAGGTACTGTAATGAACTCATTATTTATTTATTTTGGTGTTGAACCTACTGTAATCCAACTTCTATATGGTTTATAAACTATTTTACTAGCCATAGATGCATTGAAATAAGCAAACAACACATGAAATCCAGAATCTGTCAAAAACAGAACAGTCTGTAGCAATCTGTAACTAACGCAAACCTCTGGAACTCTAAAAATCCTAAAAAAATAGGAAGTCCTGGACAATTTTTTTGTTGATCAGCAGAAAAAAGAATCAACACAAAAGCACGTTTCTGTGATTTAACAAAACTAAATTCGTGCGTGCAAAGTTTCTGTTTTTCAGCAGAATCAAATCAACTGTCATCATAGGTTATCCTATAGGTTCTACTTGGCACAAACACTAATTAAAAGATAAAAACGCATCTAAACAGAAGGTAGATGCAAGATTTATTACTAAACAGGAGCAAAAAAACAAATAGAATTGGGTTGCCTCCCAACTAGCGCTATCGTTTAACGCCTCTGGCTAGGCATAAAAGCGAAGATAGATCTAAGTAGGGCCATCTTGGATTTTCAGTTTTTTAGCGGAGTCATGCTCGAATCCAGGAGGTTCTTTCCGCTTCCCTTCATACTCGGAAATTTTCAGATCTAAAGAATCCAACCTCTTATTGCAAAGAGTAATCAACATATTCATGCAGTGAAGATTTTCGCTAACACTTTTAAGAGGCTCAAGAGATTTTTGTAATATTTTTGTTACTTCGCAAATCTTTCCAAACACTTGGGTTTCTTCTTGGGTAGGATGAAGTCCTCCCTTTTGAGGAAGTGTTCCCACTATTCCCTCTATAATTTCGTGCGCAATACTGGGATCAATTTTTATAAAATTTCCCTTGGCAATGCAGTCCAAGAGTTGTCTATGTGTCATATTTAACCCAACATAAAAATTGTGAAGAAGAATTCTAAAGTTCACCTCTAGGGTGCACTTGCGATAAGATTCCATCATCCTATACCAAGCATCTTTTAAGTTTTCTCCTTGCCTTTGCTTGAAGTGAAGAACTTCAAACTCAGGAGACATAGGAGCGGATAAGGAACTAGACATAATGACAAGCAAACAAAGAGCAAGCGAAAGAGAGAGAGGAGATTGGGAAAGAGAGGGCAAATAAAATGGCAAGGGTGAAGTGGGGGAGAGGAAAATGAGAGGTAAATGGGAAATAATGGAAATGCGAGGGAGATGAATTTGTGATGGGTACTTGGTATGTCTTGACTTGGGCGAAGACCTCCCCGGCAACGGCGCCAGAAATCCTTCTTGCTACCTCTTGAGCTTGCGTTGGTTTTCCTTGAAGAGGAAAGGGTGATGCAGCAAAGTAGCGTAAGTATTTCCCTCAGTTTTTGAGAACCAAGGTATCAATCCAGTAGGAGGCTCCTCAAAAGTCCCAGGCACCTACACAAACAAACAAAGAACTCGCAACCAACGCAATAGAGGGGTTGTCAATCCCTTCATGGCCACTTGCGAAAGTGAGATCTAATAAAGATAGTATGATAAGATAAATATATTTTTGGTATTTTATAATATAGATGCAAAAAGTAAAGATGCAAATAAAAGTAGATTGGAAGCAAATATGATAAGAGATAGACCCGGGGGCCATAGGTTTCACTAGTGGCTTCTCTCAAGATAGCATAAGTATTACGGTGGGTGAAAAAATTACTATCGAGCAATTGATAGAATAGCGAATAATTATGAGATTATCTAGGCATGATCATGTATATAGGCATCACGTCCGCAACAAGTAGACCGACTCCTGCCTGCATCTACTACTATTACTCCACACATCGACCGACTCCTGTCTGCATCTAGAGTATTAAGTTCATAAGAACAGAGTAACGCATTAAGCAAGATGACATGATGTAGAGGGATAAACTCAAGCAATATGATATAAACCCCATCTTATTATCCTCGATGGCAACAATACAATACGTGCCTTGCAACCCCTGCTGTCACTGGGAAAGGACACCGCAAGATTGAACCCAAAGCTAAGCACTTCTCCCATGGCAAGAAAGATCAATCTAGTAGGCCAAACCAAACTGATAATTCGAAGAGACTTGCAAAGATAACTCAATCATACATAAAAGAATTCAGGGAAGATTCAAATATTATTCATAGATAAACTTGATCATAAACCCACAATTCATCGGATCTCGACAAACACACCGCAAAAAGAGTTTACATCGAAAAGATCTCCACAAGAGAGGGGGAGAACATTGTACTGAGATCCAAAAAGAGAGAAGAAGCCATCTAGCTAATAACTATGGACGCATAGGTCTGTGGTAAACTACTCACAACTCATCGGAGGGGCAAGGATGTTGATGTAGAAGCCGTCCATGGTCGATTGCCCCTCCGGCAGAGTGTCGGCGAAGGCTCCAAGATGAGATCTCGCGGATACAGAAGGTTACGGTGGTGGAAATTGTGTTTCGTTGGCTCCCTGGATGTTTTCGGGGTACGTAGGCTTATATAGGAGGAAGAAGTACGTTGGTGGACGCCCGAGGGACCCACGAGATAGGCGGGCGCGCCCTATAGGGGGAGGGGGGCGCCCTCCTATCTCGTGGAGGCCTCAGCTGCTTCTTGACTTGCACTCCAAGTCCCCTAGATCACGTTCATTCCAAAAATCACGCTCCCGAAGGTTTCATTCCATTTGGACTCCGTTTGATATTCCTTTTCTTCGAAATACTTAAATAGGCAAAAAAAACAGCAATACGGGCTGGGCCTCCGGTTAGTAGGTTAGTCCTAAAAATGATATAAATGTGTAAAATAAAGCCCATAAACATCCAAAAGGGGTAATATAATAGCATGGAACAATCAAAAATTATAAATATGTTGGAGACGTATCAATGGCCAAGCTTGTCTTCCACGCAAAGGAGAGTCCCATCCGGACACGGGACGAAGTCTTGAGTCTTGTATCTTCATGGTCCAATAGTCTGGCCAAAGTATATAGTCCGGCTGTCCGGATACCCCCTAATCCAGGACTCCCTCAGTAGCCCCTGAACCAGGCTTCAATGACGATGAGTCCGGCGTGCAGTTTTGTCTTCGGCATTGCAAGGCAGGTTCCATCTCCGAATACTCCAAAGTAATTACCGAACACTTAAATCGTGTCCGGATCTGCAAGGTGATCGTCACATACCATCGTAGAGAGAACAATATTCCACAAATATAATCTGCTGACAACTTTAGGTAACGCGACACGACACCATGGTCGAGTCATTATTGAACCGTTTTCCCACAACCAGCCACAACACATATTGCAAGGCGGCTTCCTCGGCACATCTTGTCGAAGCAGAGATCATGTCCCCTTATCATGTTATTCTCATCAATACGGGTACGGGTAACCCAACCGCGCCATCAATCGTGGTGCTTTGGAAATAAGCGGTTTTCAACGGGCAAGTGGGGAGGCGCACCATTTTCGTCGCCTCTATAAAGGGATAAGGATTCCCCATTTCTACCCACGCCTTCTTCCTTCTCCGCCTATCCATTCTCACACACTTGAGCTCCAACGCCCTAGTTCACGCCTTCTCCGCTCAGCCAAACATGTCCGGAGCAGGAGGCAAGTGGGTGGCCTCCACCGTCAAGGAGGAGCATATTACGAAGCTCCGGGCGGCCGGATACTTGGCCGGTGATATCGCGCACCGGCTGCCGGACGCAGGGCAGATTATTCCGACTCCAGGACCCCACAAGAGGGTCGTGTTCCTTGCCCACTTCGTCCATGGACTGGGATTTCCACTTCATCCCTTTGTCCGCGGGCTCATGTTTTACCATGGGCTAGACTTCCATGATCTAGCCCCAAATTTCATCCTCAACATCTCGGTGTTCGTCATCGTGTGCGAGGCCTTCCTCCGCATCAAGCCCCACTTTGGCTTGTGGTTGTGAATATTCTGCGTGAAGCCGAAGATCGTGAGCGGCCAGCAAGCGGAGTAAGGAGGCGCCATGGTGGGCAGGATGCCCAACGTTACCTGGGTCGACGGCTCCTCCACGGAGACCGTAAAAGGGTGGCAATCGGGGTGGTTCGACATCACCGAGCCACGCGACGCCAACTGGGCGGCTGCCCCTGAATTCTGATCCGGAATTCCCAAGCGGCTCACCTCCTGGGAAAAGAAGGGCTGGTTTGGGGCGAGCCCGCGGAGCTGACAGGACTCCAAAACTGCATCAAAAATATGATGGACAAGAAAATCAAGCTTGTCAACGTGGTCCAAGTCATGCTCGTCCGACGAATTCTTCCGTGCCAAAGATGGGCATTTAAGCTGTGGTAGTTCGTCCCAGCCGAACACCAGACACTTCAAGAGCTCTACGGCACGACACACAAGGACGCATGGAAGGTGTTTTTCAAGGCCTCCGAAATATCTCCTCCCACATCCAAGGACCGCGGACTTCACGCCACGCGGCTCCCCCGTCCGGTGAGTCTTCTGACCATCACCAGATGTAGTTTTCCCAGCATACTCATGGGAGGATTTTAAGTCATCGTGTGTATTTAATCAGGAGTACATGGTGACGGCAGAGCGGATCGACTGTCCGGCTTCACTGCCAGAAGGTCCAGCGACCGTTGTCCTGACGGAGATGCTAGTCCCGGCGCCTTACAAGGTGCTAGAAAAGAAGGCTGAAAAGAAGGCCCCAGGGACCAGGTAGGGTCTCCGGCGTAAGGTCATACCGGATGCCTCGTCCGAAGATGATGAGGCACACTCCTCCCACGAAGGGGAGGAGGAAAAGGAAAGGGCCGCCCCATCCGGGGAGGCCAAAGGGCCTAAGAGGGCGGCCCAGGGGACCAAGAAGGGTCCCCGACGCAAGGCCGTCATAAACTCGTCGTCCAAAGACGATGAGGCAGATTCCTCCCGCGGAGGCGGGGGGAAACACGAGGAAACTCCGCCTCCCCGCACTGGGGAGGAGAAGAAAAGGGAAGCCACCCCGGAGGGGGAAGGCTAGGACGCCCAAGAAGGGAAAGGCATCCCTTCCGTATTACTCCACCACGGCCGCCTACAGCAAGGAGGAGTGGCTGCCTAGGGGGAAGCCCCTAGTAAGATCGTAAGTATCGCACTCTATTGTAATTTAGTGTGACTTCGCTTCATAGTCTGTTACAACGCCGAACACGCATATGCAGTCCGGCCAGGGCCCATCCTGAGGTATCCTCTTCGGATGGGTCTTTGAGCGATTCGGCGATGAATTCGCTCCCAACGGCCACTTCCCATCGGCCTGCGGATGACACGGAGGTGTTGTCCCAAAGGCTCCCAGAGCAGGGGGAGGCGACTCTGGAGACGCCCAAGGCGAAATTCCAGACGCCGGGCACACGGGGCGTAAAATCCCCTCGGATTATGCCGACGAGAGCCGAAGCAAGTTGGGCTCTCAACCGGACACTGTACCAGAACCTCCAAGGGTTCCAGATTCGGTCAGGCAGCCCCTCACTAAGGAGGGCGGGCCGGCCGTGCCGATGACTTCCGTTGCGCCAGAGGCGCCGGATAGTCTGCTAGAAGTGCTTTGCGGCGCTTCCATGGATGAAGAGCACCGTACTCTTACGAGTGCGGTGATTCAGAAGGTTCGGTCTGCCAAGAGCGGATTGACCGAAGCCTGCACCAGCCTCCTGACAGGCTTTGAGGTAAGTAATCAAAAGTGTGTGAAATTATCACCTGATAGACAGTAGCCCCTGATACTCTGTTTGGTGTTCGGAAAGAAAAGCCAAACGGAGGGTCAATTTTAATCCGCAGGAGTCTAATAGTAGGTGTATATGTGAATAAGCAGGCGGTGCCGCTTGCCACTGCTGCCCGCACAGCATTGGTCATCGGACTTAAACGGGACCTGGAGCAGGCCGAAGGGGAGCTCCGCCTCACGAAGAGGCATCTCGAAGAGAACAAAGGTGAGTGATACCCCGTTCACATATCATGTAGTAGAAAAAATTGTTTATGCTAACAAAAAGGCGTCATGATTTTGTAATAGGGGCCACGACCGAAGTGGCGGCCCTGAAGAAAGCGCTATCCGAGGCTGAAAACAAGGCGGCCATGGAGCGCATGGAGGGTGAGAAGCAAGATGCTAGGGTGGGAGAGGTACAGCAAGAGCTTGAGGAGCTCGGCAATAAGTTCGAGTCCTTGGAGCGTGACTTCAAGACGAAGGAGTCTGAGCTTGCGAAGGCCCTTTTGAGCACGAAAGACGCTAAGGCTGAAGCCCAAAAGGCCCAGCAGGAAATCCAGGCGGTCAAGAAGATAGCGGCGGGTAAGACATTCTTTATGCAAAGCAAGCATGTGGAGGAGACGTTTCTTTTACTTACCCGAATTCGGAGCTCTCCAGGGGCATTCGCCGATCTGCCACACAGCATATCGGATGCCGCGGAGTTCTATCGTGCCGAAGAGGGGAGCACAACAGAGAAGCTATTCTGGTCCTAGTATGCTGGAGCCGAACACGTGATGCCTCTGAGTGACCAATTGAAGCAATTGGTTGAACTCCACAGCGCGGCCGAAGTGGCTATGAAAGATTTCATAGTCCAGATGTGGCCTGGTGAGCCCCTTCCCGCTAGTTACTTCGGCCTGATAAAGCGGATGGTAAATGCATGTCCGCGGCTTGAAGTGATCAAGCGATCCGTTTGCATTGAGGGTGCCCACCAAGACTTTGCCCGTGCGAAGGTGCATTGGGGCAAGCTGGATGCGGAGAAGCTGGTGAAGGATGGACCGCCGGGGGGCAAGTCGCATCGCTATCCCGAGAAATATTATGATGGTATTATGAAAGGCCCTCGCCTCGTGGCCGATGGATGTACCAAGGACACGATTTTTGAGTGAACGTACTCCTGTCGTTTTTGTAATATAAAAACCAAGTTATCTGCGCTATATAGTGCTTTGTTGATTTAAAATATTACCTTCTGTGCGACTGTTTATAAAATTCTGAAAGTAGGTCAGTCGTCGGCTTCCGCCCCCACGTAACTAGTATTGGGGTGTTCGTGGAAAACCCAGACACTCTCCAAATATTTGGTCCCTAAAGGAGGTGTCTGGCGCAGCGAACAAGGCAATCGGACTATGCGGCTTTATAACTTTCACTTAGCCATAGAAGTCTTCAATTTTAAATTTCGGCGAAGCCCCTAGAATTCGAAAAGCCAAATTGGGGTGCTATATATGCCTAAATCGGACGAGGCCAACTCCTCTCCTAAAGCGGAAAAAATCTTTAAGGATTTTAAGACCTCTCGAACAGCGACCAGCTCTCGCCGCATCATGCCAGTCAGTTTTCGGCTTTCTCTACTAAGGTGCTCGTCCGGAAGAACCGGGACACAATCGAAGTAGTTCTCCCTGTGCTACCTTAGTCGATATAACGGAACGTAAGGTACCAAGGGCGGGCCGCGTGTAGGTATATAAAACAGGTATAACGATCATTAACAGATACCACCTGGGTATTCCCTTTGTGCGCAAAGCCTTTTGCCCCCTTGGTTCTCCCTCCTGTGAGGAGTCCGATGACCCGGTTCTCTGAAGAGGCTGCCCGAAAGTAGGGTCCTGAAAGATAAAGAGGGTTATTAAAGTATGTTGCGGCTGAACCGCACTGTTGACCGCATCACTATTGCGCCCCCGCCTGTGCCCATGGTATTTTGAGTGTGTAATTGTGTATGCGCGGCACGAATGCTGCCTGAATGGGACTGGGGCGGAGGCCGGACTGCTAGTCGCGCTCTTGGCGTGCCTGGCGATCCTGTTGTAGGGTACTCCGGACTCGCTTGACGGTGTTCGGGGTTGTTGTCGCCGGATTGGTGGTTTGCCGGAGAAGGCTGCTTTGTACTTCTGCCGCAAGGGCTGCAGTATGCTCTTCTGTACGGAGAGAGCGGTCCGTGTTTCCATTGACTGTTATAACCCCACGAGGTCCTGTCATCTTGTGCTTGAGGTATGCATAGTGTGGTACCGCATTGAATCGAGCGAATGCGGTTCGTCCAAGCAGTGCGTGATAACCACTACGGAAAGGGACGATATCGAAGATTAACTCCTCGCTTCGGAAGTTATCCGGAGATCCGAAGACCACTTCCAGTGTTATGGAGCCCGTGCAGCGGGCCTCTACACCTGGAATTACACCTTTGAATGTGGTTTTGGTGGGCTTGATCCTTGAAGGGTCGATGCCCATTTTGTGCACCGTGTCCTGATAAAGCAGGTTCAGGCTGCTGCCGCCGTCCCTAAGGACTCGTGTGAGGTGAAATCCGTCAATGATTGGGTCTAGGACCAATGCGTCTGAACCGCTGTGACGGATGCTGGTCGGGTGATCCCTACGATCAAAAGTGATCGGACAGGCTGACCATGGGTTGAACTTTGGGGCGAATGGCTCCATCGCATAGATGTCCCATAGTGCTCGCTTTCGTTCCCGTTTGGGAATGTGGGTGGCGTAGATCATGTTGACCGTTTTCACCTGGGGAGGAAATTTCTTCTGTCCCCCTGTGCTCGGACGCCGGGGCTCCTCGTCATCTTCGCTGTGCAGCCCCTTGTCATTGTTCTCGGCATTTATTTTATCGTCCTGTTTGAACACCTAGTAGTCTCTGTTAGTGTGGTTTGCTGGATTATCCGGGTAGCCGTGAATTTGGCACGAGCAATCAAGTATGCGGTCCAGACTGGACGGTGCCTGATTATTTCTTTTGAACGGCTTTTTCCGCTGACCGGATTTTGAGCCACTGAATCCGGCGTTGACTGCCGTGTCTTCAGTGTTGTCGCCATTGTTCTGTCGCTTATGTCTGTTGCGTCGTGGCTTGCCGTTATTGTCGCGGACATCTGTAGTGCCGGAGTTTAATGGCGTGGTGCTACTGCGAACCAACCAGCTGTCCTCGCCTGCGCAAAATCGGGTCATCAGTGTCGTGAGGGCCGCCATGGATTTTGGTTTTTCTTGGCCGAGGTGTCGGGCAAGCCACTCGCCGCGGATATTATGCTTAAAGGCCGCCAGGGCTTCGGCGTCTGGATAGTCGACAATTTGGTTCTTTTTAGTTAGGAACCGAGTCCAGAATTTTCTGGCTGACTCTCCAGGCTGTTGGGTAATGTGGCTCAAGTCATCGGCATCCGGTGGTCGCACGCACGTGCCCTGGAAGTTGTCGAGGAACGTGTCCTCCAAGTTTTCCCAACTGCCAATGGAATTTGCCGGCAGGCTATTTTGCCAGTGTCGGGCCGGTCCTTTGAGCTTAAGGGGAAGATACTTGATGGCGTGTAGATCGTCACCGCAGGCCATGTGAATGTGGAGAAGGAAATCTTCGATCCATACTGCGGGATCTGTTGTGCCATCGTATGATTCAATGTTTACAGGTTTAAACCCTTCTGGGAATTTATGATCCATCACTTCGTCAGTGAAGCAGAGGGGGTGTGCGGCGCCTCTATGCCGGGCTATGTGACTACATAGTTCGAATGAGTCTGGTTGGCTATGTTTGGCCCGGCCGGATTTTTTGATAGTGTATTCGGCATGACGATCATCGTCACGTGTCGGGGCGCGCCCCTACGATCCGTAGGTCGATCTTGGCTGTCCTGCCTTGTTTTCCAGTATATCTTGCAGGTCCTACCTATTACCCCGGGCCGTAGTGTATTGGCGTAGGGGTGCAGGCTGGTATTCGGGCTGATACGCCGTTTTATCCCGGCCACAAGGTGGCCGGTCAGCCGTGTGGCGCTCGAGGCCATATTCCTCGGCTGCCAGGACTTCAGTCCATCTGTCTGTGAGCAGGTCTTGATCAGCTTGGAGCTACTGCTGCTTCTTTTTCAGGCTCCTCGCAGTGGCCATAAGCCAGCACTTGAAGCGCTCTTGCTCTGTGGGGTCCTTAGGCATGCCGAACTCGGCGTCGCCGAGGCTAATCTCGTCTTCGGAGGGGGGCATGTAGTTGTCCTCCTCCGTGTATCCGTCCGTCGCCTGTTCGTTTGGGCTGACCTGCCCGTCTTCCTGTTCGGCCTGCTCGAAGGCAGGCTGATCGGGGTTGTATTCATCTTCGGCACCATCCGGATTGTTTTCGTCTCCTGTGCCAGTGGTGCTGTGGCGGGGCTTGGAGCGGCGCCGATGACACCCATGCTTTGCTTTCTTCCTTGAGGGGTTATCCTCCATTACCTCATTGCCACTGGTTTCTTCTGGAGTATCCACCATATATATATATATATATATATCATATGAGGAGGTGGCTGTCCAGCGCCCCGTGGGCGGTGGTTCCTGTTCATCTCCTGCATCGTCGTCCACACCGTTGATGTCTTCGGAGTCGAAGTCAAGCACATCGGTCAAATCGTCGATCATGGCAATGAAGTGGGTGGTGGGTGGGCGACGAATTCCCTCATCGCCTGCTTCCCACTCAAGTCGGACATAGTTCGGCCAAGAGTCTCCTGACAAAGAGAGAGACTTTAATGAGTTCAGCATGTCACCAAAGGGCGAGTGCTGGAAGATATCCATAGTGGCAAACTCCATTACCGGAGCCCAGCCAGAATCGGCGGGCTCGGGGGTGTGCGGTCTGGGGCCTACAACCGGACACGAGTCCAGGGGTCCGGAGACACAGGCTTCCTCGGGGGTGAAGTCTGTGGTCGGCTCTACCGCCGATGAGTGTGCGGCCTCTAGGGCGGGGTCCATCCACCCATCCTCGAACGACGCAATCTGCCCCGGATTTAGGTCCGGGGCTCTTGTAGGTGCGATATCCCGAGTATTGTCTGACAGCAGGTCTAAGCCGTGCTCATCATGACTGTTCGGCACTCCTGGCGCAGGCCCGAATCCGTCGAAGATCAAGTCTCCGCGGATATCGTCCTTGTAGTTCACGTTTCTGAACCTGACCTGATGGCCAGGGGCGTAGATATCGATCTGCTGCAGATGGCCAAGCGAATTGGCCCACAGTGCGATGCCGCCGAACACTAAGATCTGTCCAGGGAGAAAAGTCTCACCCTGGACCACATGGTTGTTGATGCTTGAAGGAGCCATCGAGCCTTTGCAGCGACGACACAGAGGAACTCTCAATGAAAGCACCAATGTCGGTGTCAAAACCGGCGGATCTCGGGTAGGGGGTCCCGATCTGTGCGTCTAAGGCTAATGGTAACAGGAGGCAAGGGACACGATGTATTACCCAGGTTCGGGCCCTCTTGATGGAGATAAAACCCTACTTCCTGCTTGATTGATCTTGATGATATGAGTATTACAAGAGTTGATCTACCACGAGATCATAGAGGCTAAACCCTAGAAGCTAGACTATGATGGTTATGATTGTCCCTATACGGACCAAACCCTCCGGTTTATATAGACATCGGAGGGGGCTAGGGTCTACACAGAGTCTGTTTTCAAAGATGGAAATCTAATATCCGGATCGCCAAGCTTGTCTTCCACCCAAAGGAGAGTCTTGTATCTTCATGGTCCAACGGTCTAGCCGAAGTATATAGTCCGGCTGTCCGGATACCCCCTAATCCAGGACTCCCTCAGTTGGCCTTACAAGTGGGACCGTAGTTGAGGAAGCCGACTATCGGCAAACCCCCACCTTGCCTGTCGCGTGATGGCTGAGTTAGAGAAACGACATGGTTGAAGAGATTGTTGTAGCACGTCTCCAAGAAATATGGTGTCTGATGGAACTCGTGCTGGTGGCATGTGCCGTACTCCTGGACGTGAATGCTTGTTCTGGCCCTTGCCACCCTACTAGTACTATATATTAGTAGTATCGAGGATTTGAGGTGCTGGTTACGTACAGCGGACACATTAATATATGGCCCACCTCACACTGTGGCCAAATTTCCTAGAGTCTGTGCTAGGTTAAAAAGTGTTCTTTGTGAGGGTGGGTGGCTGGCCTCAAGTTTAAAACTTGTTGTATTACGTATACATAGACGTAGAGATAGTGCAGCAGTTCTGAAAGTTTGAACCCAAACATCAGAATGCAATTTCTACTGGACTCATCTGAGGACCTAGGATGATGGGATTCGCAGCGACAGTAAAAACACCCGCCCAACGCGCGAAGCATGTGAAGCTAGTACAAATAGTGTACTACTATTGTTGATTGGCCTCATCCAATAACCTGTTGCAATGCACGTACAATTATGTATTCGGAAAATATTTTTTTGCCTCGTCGCAGCACCCACTCAGAGAAACGACTCGAAAACCATTCATAAATTTCGTAAGTTTATCACAGGCATATCTTTTTTATTACATATAGCAGGTCATCAACCCACAACGATAACGAGGATACATTATAAATACTAAAGTTTTCATCACACAAGAAATAACAAGCAATGAAATGAATTCAACTCAACCAATCCTCGGCGTTGGAAACGCTTGCTTTGAACCACAAGTGATTCTCTGGGAAGGGCCATCTATTGTCAATCTCGAGACCAACACAGGACTGATCATCCAGGCTAAAGCAGCCTACTATACCAGTACCGGGGTAGATAACCACTGAAATGTCCGAGGTATAGATACAATTGCTTCTCATAAATGGTAGTAACATTGTGTCAACAACAGTTGGATCGCCTTTCACCATCATTGGATAGTTTTGTCCAAGGAAGAGCGAGTTTTCTCCAAGACTATCAATACTGTACTAGGGAGAAGGTGTTGGCGCTAGAACACTAGTATCCATCCCGAATACCATGCAACGGGTGTTGGAATAGGTCTGGAGAGTGCGGCCATGAGAGACAACACATGCTCCCTCAGTAGTAACATCAGTAGTGCACTGTATACAGACAGGAAGGGGTGATCCATCGGAATAAGTTGCCAGGCGCCACTGAGTATATGGGCCCTCCTCGTCCTCATGCTCGTGATCATCACCACCGTCATCTCCCTCTTGGTTATAAAATTTTTCAAGTATAGATGGTGGAATGTTCACAGGACCTTAGAAACACAAAAGAAGGTTAATTAGTAAAGGGAAACTTGCTAACCCGCATGCATGTGGATGAAACAATTATAATTACAGTGGAAGGCGAACGTACCGAAACTACGAGGATCCCATGCAAAAACAGTGCCATGAGTGGTGGAAGCAAACACAAGACCCTCGTATTGAATTGCATCACAGTACACATCCATGTATAGAAACTGATTTTTGAGCCATATCCATCGAGTTGAACCACGAAGGACGGCAACAACCTTGTCGAAGATAGCAACAACTTCATAGTTCTTGTAATTCTAAGAGCGGTTGGGAACTCGACAAATTGCTATCTTCCATAGAAGACAGTCACCATGATCGTATTTGAACGTGCGTAGAATACCGGTGTGCTCAACCTCTGGGCAGTCTGCTGAGATTTTTCGAAGTGGAACCCGGTGACGAGTGTACACATTCACAAGTTCCCACTCGCAGTTCTACCCAATATAAACAACCCAATCTCCATTTGCGCCTGCCCAATCCTTGCTCTCAAGCGATGGCATCTTAACATCATACGTATCATTATCAAGCGGCATCAACTTGCACAAGGCGAGGCATCCGTCATCCCTGCACCAGTCAGCAGGGTCACGACAAAGAAGATAGGGGAGATCAAACCGCTCCTGGACCCTTGGGTTCCTTGTAATGATGTTATTAGTTGTGTCGAGAATGGTCTTGAACAAACCTGGCATGCTAGCCGAGGTGATGACGTCACACCGATCAATGAGTTCCTCCACCACCTCATCTTTCATATCGGGGCAAGAATAGCAGGGTCGTTTTCGGCCTGTTCCCTCCATGGAGAAGACGATCGAACAATCGCAGAAGCAAGGGTGAAGGCAAATGGAGGAGGGAGGAAGAGCGTGTGACAACAGTTCCAAATAAAGAGGGAAAGACGAAGAGTCGGTGGATGGTTGCCAGTTTGCCACCGTACACGAAGAGGCGCCCCGGCCTACACGGCCGTTCAGAAATAGTAGAAAAGGACTCGCCATCGTCTCACTGACATGTTGGAATGAAACCACATGTCAACAAAACATGGTGTGTAATTTCTCGTGCAAAATGCGATCTGGCCGCGTTGGCCCGAGGTGCCACCTTAGTTATCAACCTTTATTTCTTAACAAACAATCTGAGTGGATAGCTCATGTGGTCATCACACGTCAGCGGATATATAGGTGGGCTAGGTGGGCAGGCGCAACAATCTGAGTGCTAAAAGAGTTGATCCAATGCTTGCTTTTGTTTGGATTTTCCAACTATGACCATTGGATAGAGTGAATCAATGGCTTACGTTCAAAGTTATTCTCATACTATAGAATTTTTGATTCAGTTGTTGTGCTGCTACCGTCCAATATTCGCATGTGGTTGTTTCTAGAGTAAAAAAGGAGGCACTAGTACTTACTGTGGGAAAGGTGAAGTGATGGTTGATTCGCCCGAGCAACTTATTATTGTGGGAATATGGGAGTACCAGCGGATTCAAGGAACAGAGAAATGATGGTTGCTTCGTCCGAGCAACTTACTGTGGCGAAAGTGGGGCTGTGTGATTTGACTGCTCACTAGTCATTACTACTGCGGTGCAACGACCGGGGTGAATCTTTCCTTGCAGTTTTCTTGTGCACTCAATATTGCAGCATGGCAGGTGGAGCCGGATGAAGGATGTCCAACATGTCGGTGAAACGAAGTTGAATTGTTTCTGGCATTGCTATCAATCCTTCAGGATTTGTTTATATGTACGCATAACTTTAATGAAATTGTACTGTGATGCTATGAAGGTTTCAACTTTGGTTCAAGCAGGAAAAAAAGGTTTCAACTTAGGATTCATGTCTCTTGCCTCAAGATTATCTCGTTACAACATTCCATCAAATACAAATGAAACTACCATAGCTACTAATGCATCTCAATGGTTTACAGATCAGCGCCAATATTCACATCACAACTGAAGACAAAGTTGTGAGAAGGTGCACAAATAAAGAAAAATATATAATTGATCGATGTTGTTCGTAGGCATGGCTCCACTTCCTTGGCACAATGTTCATTGCTTGGCAGCTAGTTTCACCCAGTTCTATAGCCAAAAAGAGGTCTATGAAGGACAACACAATCCAATCATTTTGTGCAGCTCCACTAAAAAGGGCGGACCATCCCTGTTTGCAAAAATATCCAGTCAGTGTGATTACAATAATAGTGGAACTAGATAATGAAACATAACACACACAAATAGAAGCCGATCACCTCTACGATCTCTCTTTAGGACTAACTACTTGTTGGAAAAGATTAGGCATGAAGTTGGATGAGGAGGATAGCTAAATCAATCTCCCTTTCTGCAGCCCACAGAAATGTAAAAACGTTGCCCGTGTGACATTTTGGCGGAACTGCACAAAACACTCTTATGAAAAAAGTGATTTGTGCAGTTCACCAAAAGGTCGCAATAGCAATGAGGTGAAAATGGATAGCCTTGTTTGCAAAAGGAGGTAGAAAGAAAATAATGACTGCCCAATAACACGAGTTGAAGACACATACGCCGACAAAAAAGAAGCATATTCCATGTAATAAGGGAAATATAGCACATGGTGGTTTATCAAAAATGGTTTGAGGACGAGATTGCAAGATGGAAAGTATGCCGGCCGAGATACGATTTAAGCAAACAACTAAAGAAGATCCACATGCAGCAACGTGGGAAGATGGTCAGTGGAGCAAGGCCGGAGGAATCTGTACCTGAGGTTCATCGGGATATTACTAGGAGGGCGTTGGCGGCCGGGATCTGCCCATACCGCGGCAGCGAGCAAGTGGGGAAGGCCCTACCATGTCAGAGCTTGGTCAGAGAGAATGGCGGGTACCGCAGATCGGGACGTGCTGCCTCAACACCGTCGAACGGAGAGACGATGCACATCCTCCCTTTCCGCTGGCGGACGGGATGCAGCCGTATCACTGACCAACGCTGAGAGAGAGAGGCCACCGCCCACCGTGTGTGAGATGGTGTGACGAGAGACAAACCCATTTTTCCGTTTTCCCCACGGCAATCGTTTTATATTCTATACATGTCATTGAGGAATATATAACTTTATTTAATACTAACACATCAAGTCGAACTTTGTTCCGTCTAGGCGTGGTACCCGACCCTCCTTCGAGTAAACAACCACTACACGCTTCAAATTATCACGTGGGCTGCCTTTTCGTACAAAAACGAACTCCACCATGTACCCGCCCGGGTGTGGTCAGGAACGAGTGATAACCCACAAGTGTAGGGGATCACAACAGCTTTCGAGGGTAAAGTATTCAACCCCAATTTATTGATTCGACACAAGGGGAGCCAAAGAATATTATTGAGTATTAGCAGTTGAGTTGTCAATTCAACCACACCCTGATAACTTAATATCTGCAGCAAAGTATTTAGTAGCAAAGTAGTATGATAATAAAGGTAACAGTGGCAAAAGTAAAGATAATAGTTTTGTAGGAATTGTAACAGTAGCAAAGGAAAAGTAAATAAACAAAGCAAAAGATGTGAAAAGCTCGTAGGCATTGGATCAGTGATGGATAATTATGTCGGATGCGATTCCTCATATAATAGCTATAACATAGGGTGACACAGAACTAGCTCCAGTTCATCAATGTAATGTAGGCATGTAATCTGGATATAGTCATACGTGCTTATGGAAAAGAACTTGCATGACATCTTTTGTCCTACCCTCCCATGGCAGTGGGGCCCTAGCGGAAACTAAGGGATATTAAGGCCTCCTTTTAATAGAGAACCGGAACAAAGCATTAGCACATAGTGAATACATGAACTCCTCACACTATGGTCATCACCGAGAAGTATCCCGATTATTGTCACTTCGGGGTTGTCGGATCATAACACATAATAGGTGACTATAGACTTGCAAGATAGGATCAAGACCACACATATATTCATGAAAACATAATAGGTTCAGATCTGAAATCATGGTACTCGGGCCCTAGTGACAAGCATTAAGCATAGCAAAGTCATGGCAACATCAATCTCAGAACATAGTCGATACTAGGGATCAAACCCTAACTAAACTAACTTGATTACATGGTAAATCTCATCCAACCCATCACCGTCCAGCAAGCCTATGATGGAATTACTCATGCACGGCGGTGAGCATCATGAAATTGGTGATGGAGGATGGTTGATGATGACGACGACGATGAATCCCCCTCTCCGTAGCCCCGAACGGACCCCAGATCAGCCCTCCCGAGAGAGATTAGGGCTTGGCGGCGGCTCCGTATTATAAAACATGATGAAACTTCCTCTCTGATTTTTTTCTCTATGAAACAGAATATATGGAGTTGGAGTTGAGGTCGGTGGAGCCTCAGGGGGCCCATGAGACAGGGGGGCGTGCCCAGGGGGGTGGGCGCGCCCCCACCCTCGTGGACAGGTGTGGGCCCCCTGGTCTTGATTCTTTCGCCAGTATTTTTTATATTTTCCAAAACGTGCCTCCGTGGATTTTCAGGACATTCCGAGAACTTTTGTTTTCTACACATAAAACAACATCATGGCAGTTCTGCTGAAAACAACGTCAGTCTGGGTTAGTTTCATTCAAATCATGCAAGTTAGAGTCCAAAACAAGGGCAAAAGTGTTTGGAAAAGTAGATACATTGGAGAGACGTATCAACTCCCCCAAGCTTAAACCTTTGCTTGTCCTCAAGCAATTCAGTTGATAAACTGAAAGTGATAAAGAAAAACTTTTACAAACCCTGTTTGCTCTTGTTGTTGTAAACATGCAAAGCCAACATTCAGGTTTTCAGCAAATATTATGAACTAACCATACTCACAATAACACCTCGGTTTCACAATTACTCATATCAATGGCACAATCAGCTAGCGAGCCATAATAATAAAACTCGGATGACAACACTTTCTCGAAACAATCATAACATGATATAACAAAATGGTATCTCGCTAGCCCTTTCTGAGACCGCAAAACATAAATGCAGAGCACCTTTAAAGATCAAGGACTGACTAGACATTGTAATTCATGGTAAAAGAGATCCAGTCAAGTCATACCCAATATAAACTAATAGTGAATGCAAATGACAGTGTGCTCTCCAGCGGGTGCTTTTTAATAAGAAGGGTGATGACTCAACATAAAAGTAAATAGATAGGCCCTTCGCAGAGGGAAGTAGGGATTTGTAGAGGTGCCAGAGCTCGATTTTAAAATAGAGATTGAATGACATTTTGAGCGGCATACTTTCGCTGTCAACGCAACAACTATTAGATGGTTGTATCTTCCATACTACATGCATTATAGGCAATTCCCAAACAGAATGGTAAAAGTTTATACTGCCCCACCACCAACAAGCATCAATCCATGGCTTGCTCGAAACAACGAGTGCCTCCAACTAACAACAGCCCTGGGGGAGTTTTGTTTAGTTATTTTGGTTTGCTTTGATCTTTTTGGATCATGGGACTGGGCATCCCAGTTACCGGCCCTTTCTCATAAATGAGGAGCGGAGTCCACTCCTCTTGAGAATAACCCACCTAGCATGGAAGATATAAGCATCCCTAGTTGAAACATGAGCTGCTTGAGCATACAAAACAGAATTTCATTTGAAGGTTTGGAGTTTGGCACATACAAATTTACTTGGAACAGTAGGTAAATACCGCATATATGAAGGTATGGTGGACTCATTGGAATAACTTTGGGGTTTAAGGAGTTTGGATGCACAAGCAGTATTCCCGCTTAGTACAGGTGAAGGCTAGCAAAAGACTGGGAAGCGACCAACTGAGAGAGTGACAACAGTCATAAACATGCATTAAAATTAATTCATACCGAGTACAAGCATGAGTAGGATATAATCTACCATGAACATAAATATCATGAAGGCTATGTTGATTTGTTTCAACTACATGCGTGAACATGTGCCAGGTCGAGTCACTCAATTTATTCAAAGGAGGATACCATCCCATCATACCACATCATAATCATTCTAATAGCATGTTCGCACGCAAGGTAAACCATTATAACTCATAGCTAATCAAGCATGGCACAAGCAACTCTAATATTTAAATGTCATTGCAAATATGTTTACTTCATAATAAGCTGAATCAGGAACGATGAACTCATCATATTTACAAAAACAAGAGAGGTCGAGTTCATACCAGCTTTTCTCATCTCAATCAGTCCATCATATATCGTCATTATTGCCTTTCACTTGCACGACCGAACGATGTGTATAATAATAATAGTGCACTTGCATTGGACTAAGCTGGAATCTGCAAGCATTCAACTCAAGAGAGAAGACAAAGTAATATGGGCTCTAAGTTAAATAGACAATCATGCATATGAGAGCCACTAAACATTTTCAATATGGTCTTCTACTCTCGACCCCCAAAGAAAAGAGAAGAGAAAATAAAACTATTTACACGGGAAAGCTCCCAACAAGTAAGAAGAAGAATGAAAAATCTTTTTGGGTTTTCATTTTAATTTCCACTACAAGCGTGGAAATTAAACTAACTAATTTTTTTGGTTTTTCTTAAGGTTTATCAAACACACAAGAAGAAAACTAGAAAAAGAAAATTTAAACTAGCATGGATAACACAATGAAAGAGTATGAGCACGGACAACTAGAATAGTGTGTGAACATGAATGTAAAGTCGGTGAGAAATACGTACTCCCCCAAGCTTAGGCTTTTGGCCTTAGTTGGTCTATTGCCAAGGACCGCTGCTACTCTCCCCGGTGTACTGGGAGGTGTAATCAGGATACCACTGGCTGGCCATCTCCGGGTCCCACTGGTAAGATGATGCACGATAAGGGTCCAGTGCAGGTTCCGGCTCAGGCTCAGGTTCTGGAGTGGATGCTTGGCCTCGATGAGCGTACACCGCTTCCGGTGTGACAAGAAAATTATCTGCAATCAAAGCAAACAACAGAGGCGCATGCAAAATAATAGTCTCATTGTGTTTCTTATTAAATCTCAGGTTATACAAGAGCATCTTATCTTTGTTGTCAACAATGAACTCATGTGCTACCATGCTCTTGTAATCTAAAATGTAAGGAGGCAATTTTGTCTCCTCTTTCTCATGGTTCCTAATAGGTATCTCAAAATGTCTAGCAAGACGTGCAGCATAGGTACCTCCAAAGATGGGACCTTTTGTACGATTCAGGCTTAGCCGTTTAGCAATGACGACACCCATACTAAAGCTATTATCTCCAAACAAGGCATGGTGAAGAATGATAATATCAGGAACATTGAAGTTTCCACTATTTCCACGACCAATCAAGCATCTACTAGCAAATATGGCAAAGTAGCATAAAACAGGAAAGTGTATGCTAGAGATTCTCGCATCGGAACCCTTCTTTGGATCCCCTACAGTGATAGTGTTAACAAAGCCATCCACATCTCTACGATGTGGTTCCTCTAATTTTCCCTCAAAGGGTATCCTACATACCACGCAAAAATTACGTAAAGACACTTCCCTGAATCATCATATAAATGAAATGATACTGAAGGCGGTGACTTCTTAGGATAATAATAAAAGTTTTGCACAAAAGTATTGGTGAGTAAGAGATACTGAGCGATCCGGTCGTGGAGGAAATCGGTGAGTCCTGTATTCTTGATCAAAGAATAAAAATCTTCATGAATTCCAGCTTCTTTCAAGAAATTATTGCATGGCCATTCACATGGCCGTAATTCCGCTATGCGAGGAAGATTATACTTCGCTTTTTCCTTCTCTTTAGCTTGTTTTTCCTGGGAGCCTTGGCTAGAAGAGCCCCTCAAAAATCTCCTTAACATTTTCTAAAAATTTCTGAAATTTTAGTAACTTCAAAATAAAAGTGAATAAAACTAAACAATATTGGTAGCAACTACTCCTACAAGTGCCTAGAGCCTATATCATGCATTAGAATTACTTGGGACCTCATAAATTTAACATGCAAGCTCAAGAACATGGTCACCTATGCAGCAAAAACTTGCAATGAATAAAGCACTAGAACAAAAACTAATTGGACCAATGGAGGAGTCACATATGAATGGAGCTTTGAGCAAGGAGATCGAAAATCGCAGCAAAATGAGCTAGAACTCGTGCTTGAGCTGGATGGGGATTTTTTTGGGAAGAAGATGGAGTGTGTGGGTACTGGCATAAGTGGAGGGGGGCCACCAGGGGCCCATGAGACAGGGGGGCGCGCCCAGGGAAGGTGGGCGCGCCCTCCACTCTCGTGACCTGGTGCTTGCCCCTCCTACAGTGTTTTCAGTGCCTAAAATCCTCAAATATTCCATATAAAAGCATACTAAATTTTCAGGGCATTTGGAGCACTTCTATTTTCGGGATATTTTTTATTGCACGGATAATTCAGAAAACAGACAGATAATACTATTTTTGCTTTATTTATTCTAAATAACAGAAAGTAAAAAGAGGGTACAGAAGGTTGTGCCTTCTAGTTTCATCCATCTCATGATCATCAAAATGAATCCACTAACAAGGTTGATCAATTCTTGTTAACAAACTCATTCCGAATAACGCGGAACCGGAGAAATTTTGAATAACACTAAGTTAGCTCAACGGGGATATGGACATCCCCAACAATAAGAATATCATACTTTTTCTTGACAGTAGGGAGAGGAAATTCAAAACCTCCAATAATGATAGTTGGAACTTTTCCAATAGAATTGATGCTATGAACTTGAGATTGTTTCCTCGGCAAGTGTACCGTATGCTCATTACCATTAACATGAAAAGTGACATTGCCTTTGTTGCAATCAATAACAGCCCCTGCAGTATTCAAAAAGGGTCTACCAAGGATAATCGACATACTATCGTCCTCGGGAATATAAAGAATAACAAAGTCCGTTAATATAGTGAAATTTGCAACCACAATAGGCACATCCTCACAAATACCGACAGGTATAGCAGTTGATTTGTCAGCCATTTGCAAAGATATTTCAGTAGGTGTCAACTTATTCAATTCAAGTCTACGATATAAAGAGAGAGGCATAACACTAACACCGGCTCCAAGATCACATAAAGCAGTTCTAACATAATTTCTTTTAATGGAGCATGGTATAGTTGGTACCCCCGGATCTCCAAGTTTCTTTGGTATTCCACCCTTAAAAGTATAATTAGCAAGCATGGTGGAAGTTTCAGCTTCCGGTATCTTTCTCTTATTTGTAATGATATCCATCATATATTTAGCATAAGGATTTACTTTAAGCATATCAGTTAAGCGCATACGTAAGAAGATAGGTCTAATCATTTCAGCAAAGCGCTCAAAATCCTCATCATCCTTTGTCTTGGATGGTTTAGGAGGAAAGGGCATGGGTTTCTGAACCCATGGTTCTCTTTCTCTACCATGCTTCCTAGCAACAAAATCTCTCTTATCATAATGTTGATTCTTTGATTGTGGGTTATCAAGATCAACAGCAGGTTCAATCTCTACTTCATTGTTTTTGCTAGGTTGAGTATCGACATGAACATTATCATTGACATTATCACTAGGTTCATGTTCATCACCTAATTGTGTTTCGGCATCAGAGATAGAAATATCATTGGGATTCTCAGGTGTGTCTACAGTAGGTTCACTAGAAGCATGCAAAGTCCTATCGTTTTTCTTTTTCTTCTTTTTGGAAGAACTAGGTGACTCTAAATTGTTTCTCTGAGAATCTTGCTCGATCCTCTTAGGGTGGCCTTCAGGATACAAAGGTTCCTGAGTCATTCTACCAGTTCTAGTAGCCACTCTAACAGCAAAGTCAGATTTATTATTTAATTCATCGAGCAAATCATTTTGAGCTTTGAGTACTTGCTCAGCTTGAGTAGCAACCATAGAAGCATATTTGCTAATGAGTTTAAGTTCACCTTTAACTCTAGCCATATAATCGCTCACGCGTCCTATCTCGAAAGCATTATTCTTTAATTCTCTACCAACATAAGCATTAAAACCTTCTTGTCTAGCCATAAAGTCATCAAATTCATCTAAGCATGGGCTATGAAATTTAGTAGAGGGAATTTCAACTTTATCATATCTATAGAGAGAATTAACCTTTACTACCTGTGTCGGGTTATCAAGACAATGTGGTTCTTCGACAGGCGGTATATTAAGACCATGTATTTCTTTAGTAGGTGGTAAATTCTTAACATCTTCAGCTTTTATATCTTTTTCTTTCATTTATTTCTTTGCCTCTTGCATATCTTCAGGACTGAGAAATAAAACACCTCTCTTCTTCGGAGTGGGTTTAGGAATAGGCTCAGGAGTTTGCTCAATTGGTTTAGGAATTTCCTCAGGAATTGGCTCAGGAAGAGTCCAATTATTTTCATTAGTCAACATATTATTCAATAGTAATTCAGCTTCGTCGACTGTTCTTTCCCTGAAAACACAACCAGCACAACTATCCAAGTAGTCCTTGGAAGCATCGGTTAGTCCATTATAAAAGATATCAAGTATTTCATTTTTCTTAAGAGGATGATCAGGCAAAGCATTAAGTAATCGGAGAAGCCTCCCCCAAGCTTGTGGGAGACTCTCTTCTTTGATTTGCACAAAATTATATATTTCCCGTAAGGCAGCTTGTTTCTTATGAGCAGGGAAATATTTAGCAGAGAAGTAATAAATCATATCCTGGGGACTACGCACACAACCAGGAGCAAGAGAATTAAACCAAGTCTTAGCATCACCCTTTAATGAGAACGGAAATATCTTAAGGATATAATAATAGCGAGACTTCTCATCATTAGTAAACAGGGTGTCTATATCATTTAACTTGGTAAGATGTGCCACAACAGTTTCAGATTCAAGGCCATAAAAAGGATCAGATTCAACCAAAGTAATAATCTCACGATCAACAGAGAATTCATAATCCTTATCAGTAACACAGATAGGTGAAGTAGCGAAAGCAGGGTCAGGTTTCATTCTAGCATTAAGAGATTGTTGCTTCCACTTAGCTAATAACTTTTTAAGATCATATCTATCTTTACAAGAAAAGATAGCTCTAGCAGCTTCCTCTTTCATAACATAACCCTCAGGAACAACAGGTAATTCATAATCAGGGGGAGAACTTTCATCATCACTATCATCAATAATACCATCTTCAATAATTCCATTCTCTCTAACCCTAGCAAGTTGTTCATAAAGAAATTCACCTAATGGCAAAGTGGTATCACGCACAGAAGTAGTTTCTTCATAAGTATCATGCATAGCAAAAGTGGCATCATCAGTAACATGCGACATATCAGAATTCATAGCAGTAGCAGGTTTAGGTGTCGCAAGCTTACTAATAACAGAAGGAGAATCTAGTGCAGAGCTAGATGGCGGTTCCTTACCTCCCCTCGTAGTTGAGGGCAAAATCTTGGTTCTTTCGTCTTTCAAGTTCCTCATAGTGATCAACAGATATAAATCCCAAGTGACTCAAAGAATAGAGCTATGCTCCCCGGTAACGGTGCCAGAAATTAGTCTTGATAACCCACAACTGTAGGGGATCGCAACAGCTTTCGAGGGTAAAGTATTCAACCCAAATTTATTGATTTGACACAAGGGGAGCCAAAGAATATTATTGAGTATTAGCAGTTGAGTTGTCAATTCAACCACACCTCGATAACTTAATATCTACAGCAAGGTATTTAGTAGCAAAGTAGTATGATAATAAAGGTAACAGTGGCAAAAGTAAAGATAATAGTTTTGTAGGAATTGTAACAGTAGCAAAGGAAAAGTAAATAAACAAAGCACAAGATGTGAAAAGCTCATAGGCATTGGATCAGTGATGGATAATTATGTCAGATGCGATTCCTCATGTAATAGCTATAACATAGGGTGACACAGAACTAGCTCCAGTTCATCAATGTAATGTAGGCATGTATTCCGAATATAGTCATACGTGCTTATGGAAAAGAACTTGCGTGACATCTTTTGTCCTACCCTCCCGTGGCAGTGGGGTCCTAGCGGAAACTAAGGGATATTAAGGCCTCCTTTTAATAGAGAACCGGAACAAATCATTAGCACATAGTGAATACATGAACTCCTCAAACTATGGTCATCACCGAGAAGTATCCCGATTATTTTCACTTCGGGGTTGTCGGATCATAACACATAATAGGCGACTATAGACTTGCAAGATAGGATCAAGAACACACATATATTCATGAAAACATAATAGGTTCAGATCTGAAATCATGGCACTCGGGCCCTAGTGACAAGCATTAAGCATAGCAAAGTCAATCTCAGAACATAGTGGATACTAGGGATCAAATCCTAACAAAACTAACTTGATTACATGGTAAATCTCATCCAACCCATCACCGTCCAGCAAGCCTACGATGGAATTACTCACGCACGGTGGTGAGCATCATGAAATTGGTGATGGAGGATGGTTGATGATGATGATGGTGACGAATCCCCCTCTCCGGATCCCCGAACGGACTCCAGATCAGCTCTCCCGAGAGAGATTAGGGCTTGGCGGCGGCTCTGTATCATAAAACACGATGAAACTTCCTCCTTGATTTTTTTTCTCCGCGAAACGGAATATATGGAGTTGGAGTTGAGGTCGGTGGGGCCTCAGGGGGCTCACGAGACAGCGGGCGCGCCCAGGGGGGTGGGCGTGCCCCCACCCTGGTGGACAGGGTGTGGGCCCCCTGGTCTTGATTCTTTCACCAATATTTTTTATATTTTCCAAAATGTGCCTCCGGGGATTTTCAGGACATTTCGAGAACTTTTGTTTTCTACACATAAAACAACATCATGGCAGTTCTGTTGAAAACAATGTCAGTCCGGGTTAGTTTCATTCAAATCATGCAAGTTAGAGTCCAAAACAAGGGCAAAAGTGTTTGGAAAAGTAGATACATTGGAGACGTATCAACGAGGCGTGAGTACGTGCGTCCTGCGTGCTCCTCTTCTTTAGGTGCAGGTACGTACGTGGGTGGGTGTGAGAGAGATGGTTTGTGCGAAACAGAGGCAATGTGTTGATGATATCTCAAACAAAAAAACGTAACATATGCAATGTGTGTGAAACGGGGTCATGGACGTGAGATATCGATAGAATTGAAAACAGGGATGAAGTGTGTGGCTGCACGATCGATAAAGAGTGCCATCGAATTTGTGTTTGCCCACGTCAAAGATACATGGCGGCTGGCCTACTAGAATTTGAGAGGGTAGAGGTGCAGTTTTTCTCCGCGGCATGGATACCTACCTACAAGGTTTGACTATCGGTGTGGGGGTGGGGGGGGGGGGGAGGGGCAGAGACCGATTGACTAGTATATGTGTGGGGAAGGAGAGAGACCTAGCTATGTATTGAGGGAGATCAATCGTCATCCATGGATATGTGTAGCAGAGGAATAAGGTTGGGAGAAAGACAAAGGTAGAGTGTCGGAGGGTTGGTGGTGGAGTGGCATCTCACAAATGGTGGGAGAGGCCTACTGGACAAACGAAGGGTATGAGTGCAATATCAATAAGAGAGGGCGGGGGTTGTCTGTTTGTCTATGCACGTGCGTGTGAGAGACGTGCCAGGAGGTATGCAAGGATGATGAGGGTAGACGATATGGTTGTGGTAAGCATATGTAACTACATAGGAAGATCAACCGTCATGTGTCCGAGAAAGGGAGAGATATAACTAGCGAGGTAAGTGTATAGTGCATGGAGAAACGAATTATAGTCGACCTGGATATATGTAGGGAGATCGGTATGTATGTACACATGCATGTGTTAGAAGCAAATAAGGTCCGGAGAGACGGACAGGGGGAGAGGGGTGTGGCTAGGAGGTGGTGCGAGAGGCCTACCATGTCGAGGGGGAGGAGTGTGCAAGTATGAGATCAATCAAAAGAGGGGCGGGAGTGTGCACTTGCATGGAACCGTATTGGACATAGGGGGGCATGGACGGTGAGAAGAGAAGAGGGGAAGTATATATGTGTTTGTGGTAGGCACACTTGGCTAGAGAGGTATATCGACCGGTGTGTGCCAGAAAGAAGGATCCGGGGGCCTACACATGCCACGGGTGAACGACCTAAAGAGAAATAATGAACGTGCGCGATGGAGGGGACGCTAAGGGTGGGTGAGATGGGGGAGGGCCTGTGCATGCACGATAGAAAGTTAGCGCTAGCTAGCTACAAATAGAAGAGGATCGTGAAGGTGTAAAAGACGAACAAAGATCAGAATCCATTATAAAAAAGTGGATATGGATACTTGAAGAAGATATCATAATGTAGAACATTGATTATAATTTTGGCTAATGTGTGGCTTTTGCAGCTTAGGTCTAAATACTTGTCATAATGTAGGGGGGGGGTGAGGGAGTCCTGGACTAGGGGGTGTCCGGATAGCCGGACTATCATCATCGGCCGGACTCCAAGACTATGAAGATACAAGATTGAAGACTTTGTCCCGTGTTCTGATGGGACTTTCCTTGGCGTGGAGGGCAAGCTTGGCGATACGGATATGTAGATCTCCTACCATTGTAACCGACTCTGTGTAACCCTAGCCCTCTCCGGTGTCTATATAAACCGGAGGGTTTTAGTCCGTAGGACGAACAACCATTACAACAATCATACCATAGGCTAGCTTCTAGGGTTTAGTCTCCTTGATGTCGTGGTAGATCCACTCTTGTACTACCCATATCATCAATATCAATCAAGTAGGAGTAGGGTTTTACCTCCATCGAGAGGGCCCGAACCTGGGTAAAAACATCGTGTCCCTTGTTGCCTGTTACCATCCGCCTAGACGCACAGTTCGGGACCCCCTACCCGAGATCCGTCGGTTTTGACACTGACATTGGTGCTTTCATTGAGAGTTCCTCTGTGTCGTCACCGATAGGCTTGATGGCTTCTTCAATCAACCACAACGCAGTCCAGGGTGAGACTTTTCTCCCCGGACAGATCTTTGTGTTCGGCGGCTTTGCACTGCGGGCTAATTCGCTTGGCCATCTGGAGCAGATCGAAAGCTACGCCCCTGGCCATCAGGTCAGGTTTGGAAGCCTAAACTTCACGGCCGACATCTGCGGAGACGTGATCTTCGAGGGATTCGTGCCACAACCGAGCACGCCACACTGTCACGATGGGCAGGATTTAGCTCTGCCACCGAACAGTGCCCTAGAGGCCGCACACGAGTCCGCTCCAACCCATAGTACGGAGCCGACCGCGCAGATCGAGGACAGGTGGCTGGACACCGCCTCGGGGGCTGCAACTTCTACGGCGATGGAGCCAGATACTGACCTTGTCCCTTGCAAAGCTTGTGACTCCGAGGTGCCGGACTCCTTACCGGACTCCGAACCTCCTGCGCCCCTGCCAATCAAATCCGATTGGGCGCCGATCATGGAGTTCACCGCTGCGGACATCTTTCAGCACTCACCCTTTGGCGACATCCTGAATTCGCTAAAGTATCTCTCATTATCAGGAGAGCCCTGGCCGGACTGCGGTCAGGATGGTTGGGATGCGGACGCCGATGAAATTCAAACCCCACCCACCACCCACTTTGTAGCCACTGTCGACGATCTAACCGACATGCTAGACTACGACTCCGAAAACATCAACTGTATGGAAGACGATGCCGGAGATGGCCAAGAACCAGTGCCTACCGGGCACGGGAAGGCCACCTCAATTCATGATATATACATGGTGGACACCCCAAAAGGGAGCGACAACGAGGAACAACGGGACGCGGCGAAGGATAACTCCCCCGAGAAACAATCAAAACGGCGACGCAAGCACCGCCCCAAGTCCCGCCTCGATAACAAAGGCACTCATAATGACCCAGCCATAAAGCAGGGCAAGCCAGTGGGCGACGAACATACAACCAAGCAACCATCCGAGTAGGATGAATCGGATAATCAACTCATCCTCGGCGAAAACAACAGTCCAGACGATCTCACGCCGGACACACCACCGGAGCATAAGAACCTTCATAAAAGGCTTGTCACCACTTCAAGAAGTTTGAAGAAGGAGAAACGGAAGCTCAAAACAGCGGAAGACATACTCAGAATGAGGTGGAGCAAAGTACTCAAGACCGTGGACAAATATGGCAATAGCCACCACACAAAGAGCTACCCGAAGCGCAAGCTACTGCCCGAATTCGATGAGGAGGCCATAGAGCCCCCACAATCAAAAAGTAAAGAGGCCGCCTAGCCGGATAGACGACCAGATGACAGGCCAAGAGCGGCAAGCGGCGCCGCACATAAGCCGGCACATGACACACATAAATATCCTAAAACGGATGGCGCGATCAGGTCCATTTATGGGCCAAAGAAGAGGGCCCCAGGAAGCAACACAGCACGCCGCGTGTTCGAAGATAACGGCACACCTAAATACAAGGGCGCCACACACCCACTATGTTTCACCGATAAGGTGCTGGATCATGAATTTCCAGCAGGGTTCAAACCCGTAAACGTAGAGGCATACGACAGAACAACAAACCCCGGAGTCTGGATTGAGGATTACATCCTGCACATACACATGGCTAGAGGAGACGATCTCCACGCCATAAAATATCTACCCCTCAAGCTCAAAGGGCCAGCTCGGCATTGGCTCAAAAGCCTCCCAGAAAATACCATTGGAAGTTGGGAAGAGCTCGAGGACGCGTTTAGAGCAAACTTTCAGGGGACTTATGTCCGCCCGCCGGATGCAGACGATTTAAGTCACATAACCCAGTAGCCCAGAGAGTCAGCGTGCAAATTCTGGAATAGGTTCCTCACCAAAAAGAACCAAGTAGTCGACTGTCCAGACGCCGAAGCCTTAGCAGCTTTTAAACATAATGTCCGAGACGAATGGCTCGCCAGACACCTCGGCCAACAGAAGCCGAGAACAATGGCCGCGCTGACAATCCTCATGACCCACTTCTGCGCGGGGGAAGACAGCTGGCTAGCAAGATGCAGCACCAGCGACCCGAGTACATCCGAGATCAGAGATGGAAACGGAAAATCACGGCGTAGAAAGGACCAGCGCCAAAATAAAGAAAAGAGCCCGAAGAACACGACGGTCAATGCCAGATTCAAAAGCTCGCGGCCGAACAATAAAACACTGCCTCTTAAGGACAACAGTGACGAGCTATCCAACCTAAACAAAATTTTGGATCGGATACGTCAAATCCACAGTACCTCCGGGAAGCCTGCAAACCAAACGGTCCGGCCGACTCAACGCCGAACACAATGGGCTCGACGCGCCAAGCGAGGATGACGACGAACCCCACCCGAAGAACGCCGGAAAACAAAAGACTTTCCCACAAGAAGTCAAAACAGTAAACTCACTTCATGTGATAATACGGAACAAAAGTGCGGCACCCGCCAAAGTAGGTATCGCACGGTCCACCCCAGCGGAACCTCGAGATTGGATGTCAAAACCAATTACTTTCGACCACCTGGACTACTCCAGAAGTATTCGAAACGCAGGATGGACTGCTCTGATATTGGATCCTATAATCGACGGACTACAATTTACACAAGTCTTAATGGATGGCGGCAGCGATTTAAACCTGCTATATCCGGACACAATCCGCAAGTTGGGGATAGACCTTACTAAAATTCGCCATAGCCGCACTTCCTTCAAAGGAGTTACGCCAGACCCTTACGCCAAGTGCACGGACTCCTTACTACTAGAAGTTGTGTTCGGGTCACCCGACAACTTCCAACGCGAAAAGCTAATCTTTCATGTCGCCCCATTCAAAAGTAGCCATCAAGCACTATTGGGACGAGAAGCTTTTTTCCGCTTTAACGCAATTCCGCACTACGCGTCTCTTACACTTAAAATGCCCGATCCACACGGCATCATCTCATTAAAAGGTCGTTCAAGACCCCAGACACGGCTGGTCGAGTCCAGAAAAAATATACTAGGGGCTCCCTAGCCGCACACCCCTTCACAAGGGGCTGCGTGTATGAGCAATAAAGAGCCAGCAAAAGCTCAACTTTATTCATTTATTCATACTCCATTTTAAACACATTTTTCACACGATTTCTTTCTCCTCTCTTTTAACAGCGTGTTACACCCGTCCAGGATACAGCACAACGGAGACACATGCGCAGACGTGTAGGGACCCGTTGCAAGGATTCTTTTTAGATTAAGACCCTGCGTAAACCTTTTTTACTGTCTCTTGTTGCTATACATCCCCTGGTTTCTCATCATAACTAGAGAGGAGGCTGACGTTTTGGCATCGGCCACGTCAGAGGATCTTGCGTGTACCTGGACACTAGGGGCTTAGGGCAATGATCTGCCCGTCATCATAAAGACCGAACACCTCAGGGAGTGTTCGGCGTCTCGAGTTAGGCCTTACATGCATCAGCTCTGAATCATGTCTTTGGTCAAATGTTGGGTTTGCCCGGCTCCTGTGTTTTGCTGCCTTATGTTCGGTATCATCGGCTAACGCGGCACCAGGAGAACTACTGCGATTGTGCCCCGGTTCGGCCGGGTGAGCACCTCAGTAGAGAAAGCCGAAAACTGACTGTCATGATGTAGCGGGAGACTGGTCAACCACTCGATCAACCTCCGGAATGTTTAGAATTCCTCTGCTTTGACGAAGGACCGCTTCCCGGTTAGGCACACACGCGCCCCAAATCCAGAGAGCGTGGTGCCCCTAGGGGCTATATCGTAGCCCCACCTTCGAACTCCCATGGCTAAGTGAAAGTGATAAAGCATTATAGTCTGGTTGCCTCGTTTGCTACGCTACCACCTCCTTCACAGGACCAAGACGTTGGATTAAGTGTGAAAATGCGCTGCTTTGCAAACACCCCCACACTATGTGCGTGGGGGCTGAAGCCGAAGACTGCCATCTTTCCGGTTGTACACAAGTATACATTAACGGCCGCACAGGAGATATTTAAATACTTGAACGCACAAGTATAAAAAGCGCTTATATTATAAATATAATTTTACAAAAGATAAAGATCATTTGAACATGACATTTTTTGAGCACTGCGACTCTATTACACGAGCACCACGCAGAACTTCCCCAAAATAGTGCTCGGCGGGTAACCGGCTCTTGTCCGAACCCCGGGTTGCAACAGCGGTGGCATCCATCTCCGTCTAGTATGTCTTCACACGGGCGAGGGCCATCCGTGCACCCTCTATGCAGGCCGACCGCTTCATTGCCTTGATATGCGGCACCGCCCCAAGGAATTGCTGCAATAAACCGAAATAACTCTTCGGCTTGGGCCTATCCGGCCAGACATGAGCCACCATATCCGTCATGGCAAGTCCGGACAATCTATTTAGCTCAGCCCACTCAGCCAACCGATTGGTCAGCGGAAGTGAACGCTCCGGACTATAGAATTGAGACCAAAAAAGCTCTTCCGTCTCGTGATCCTTTTGACTTCGGAAGTGCACAACAGCATCTGCTGCACTCGCCGCTAAGTCCATATAAGGATCCTCCGGACCCCACAGCTGGCCAAGCTGAGTGTACTTCGGATCTGTAAACCTCCTGCGCAGCAGAAAGGGCTTGCCAGCCACAATATCTCCGGCCTGGCGCAGCTCCTCCTTTATAGCCCTCATGGCAGAACAGGCATCCTTGGCTTCGGCGGTGGCCTTCCTCAGGTCTTCTTGCTCCGCTCGGCGTTCTTTTTCAAGAACCTCATAGCGGTCGGTAACATCTTTCAACTTCATGGCCATTTCGGCCATCTCCTCCCCGCTTCGGCAGTGAGCAGCCCTTTCGGCTTCTAGCTCTTCGGCCGCCCTCGAGGCAGCCGCATCACTCCTTCTGGCCTGCTCCTTGGCTCGAGCAAGTTCTGCCCGAAGGCTCTCCACAGCAGCGGCACCATCTGCATTGAGCACACATGTTGTAAGAAGTGGGCTTCGGCTCCCTTACTAGGTGACCACGGAGAAAAAACCTACCTTGTGACTCGTCAAGTCGCTTATTGACCAGCGCGATGTCCGCATCCACAGCATCGAGCTGCCGCTTTAGTTCGGCTACTCCATCAGTCCGGCTGGCCACCGGACTATCCGCCACCTGCATAGGGAAGGCAAAAATTAATACCTGCGATTTTGATCCTCGGCACGCTGTCGCTTTCGACAACATACCGAGTCTCAGGGGCTACTATCTATACAGGGCGCACTTTATGTGTAAAACTGTCAAAAGGTATGTCATTTTTACGTACCTCAAACCCCGCCAGCAAACTTCTGACGGCATCATGCAACCCGCCTTTGGCGGACGAAATTGTTCCAATCACCATACTCATCAATGTACGGTGACCTTCTGAGATAGACGCCCTCTCAAGTAGATCCTTCAGCTCCCCCGGCCGCACACCAGTTGGTGCCGAACTGTCCGGCCCTGCCGGACTCGGGGATACCCTCCGTGATGACACCTCAGGATCGTCCGCCCTACCTGACGGTGCGGCAGATGGAGGCATCTCGCTCTCCATCATCTTTGGACAAAGGTTCCCCGAAGACGAGCTCATCTGAGAAGGACGGAGATCCGAACTTCAAGGTAAAAAACTTCGGTTATCCTCAGAAGTAAAAATAGGGATGTCTCTTATCATAGAACCCCCCTTTTTTCCACTTACGGCTCGCTGGAGGGCTGATTCCTTAGGGGAGATAGGGCGGCCGGGGCCTCCCCGGACGCAGGACCCTCTGGTGAAGATCTCTTCCCCTGCTTCGAGGCCTTGGCCTCCGGGTTTTCGGAAGCGGTCCTCTTCTCCCCTTGGAAGGAGGGATTCCGGATCTCTTCCCCTGTTCTCCCCTTCGCCTTCCTCTGAAGGCGCAACCTCCAGCATCCTGACCAGCACGGGATCCGGCGTGGTCTCCGGGAGGGGGGCCGGACACCATATCAGTTTTGCTTGCGCTATCCACTCCTGTTCAGAGGATAATTGGTTAAAAGGCAAATCATAGAAATGCAAACAAACGGTATGTTCGGACACAGAGCTACGTACTTTTGTATCCGGGCGATTGCAGCTTAGGCCGGCGTCCTCGGTTAATTCCGGACACACCTCTTGTGATCCAAAGAACAATTTGTACATCTCCACGGGTGTCGTACCCATGAAGTGCTGGAGAATTCGTGGTCCCTACGGATTGAATTCCCACAGCCGGAGAGGACGATGTTTCAGGGCAGAAGACACCTAATCAGCATGACCTGCATCACCACGACCAGATCGATCTCCCTCGCTTGGAGGTCTCGAATCCGGCCCTGCAGTAAGGGTGCGTCCTTTGACGGCCCCCAGTTGAGCCCTTGGTTGACCCATGACATCAGTCGTCGTGGAGGTCCCGAGCTGAAGATGGGCGGCGGCTTCTGCCTGCTGCCCCTGGGAGCGGTAATATAAAACCACTCCTGTTGCCACAAGCCGAGCTCCTCTTGGAAAGAGCCCTCGGGCCATGGAGTATCGGCCCTCCTGCTTACGACCGCCCCGCCGCACTCTGCTTGGCACCCCTCGATCACCTTCGGCTCCACGTTAAAGGTTTTGAGCCACAAACCGAAGTGGGGGGTAGTGCGGAGGACGGCCTCGCAGACGACAATGAATGACGAGATGTGGAGGATGGACTCCGGAGCCAAGTCATGGAATTCCAGCCCATAGTAAAACATGAGCCCCCTCACAAAAGGATCCATCGGGAAGCCTAAACCTCGACGGAGGTGGGACACGAACACGACACTTTCGCCGGGCTCAGGAGTAGGAATGACTTTCCCTTTGGCGGGCAGCCTATGCGAAATCTCGTAGGTCAAGTACTTGGCTTCTCTCAGCTTCTGCACGTCCTCTTTCGTGACGGAGGAGGGCATCCACCGGCCCTGTAGGTCGGATCCGGACATCGTTGAAGGTCCGGGGCGCTCGAATCTGAGGCTCTGGGTGTTGGAACTCGGGGCGAGGGGCAGATTCGATTGAGGATTGAAGAAAAGAAACGAGCCTTGGTCCCATTATAAAGAGGGAGAATACCAAGAGCCGTCCCCGTGACCATTTGGGACTCGCCTTCGATAGAGGGGGCGTGGCAACGGGCACGGTTGGGTTACCCACGTCCGTATTGATGGGAATCACGGAATAAGGGGAACACTATCTCTGCTTCGACAAGACGTGCCAAGGAAACCGCTTCACTAAACGCGTTGAGGTGGTATAATAAAAAACGATTCGAGTAAAGGCTTGGTGGTGGTGTGACATCATGCCACAAAATACGTCAGCAGATTGAACTTGTGTATGTATTATTCTCTCTACGGTGGAATGTGGAATTTATTTTGCAGAGTCGGACACTATCCTGGTGTTCGCAATCTTCTATGAATTAGGCGGAGGAGGAACCCGCCTTGCAATGCTGAACAATATGCGCGCCGGACTCATCGTCATTGAAGCCTAGTTCAGGGGCTACCGAGGGAGTCCTAGACTAGGGGGTGTCCGGATAGCCGGACTATCATCATCGGCCGGACTCCAAGACTATGAAGATACAAGATTGAAGACTTCGTCCCGTGTCCGGATGGGACTTTCCTTGGCGTGTAGGGCAAGCTTGGCGATACGGATATGTAGATCTCCTACCATTGTAACCGACTCTGTGTAACCCTAGCCCTCTCCGGTGTCTATATAAACTGGAGGGTTTTAGTCCGTAGGACGAATAACCATTACAACAATCATACCATAGGCTAGCTTCTAGGGTTTAGCCTCCTTGATCTCATGGTAGATCCACTCTTGTACTACCCATATCAGCAATATCAATCAAGCAGGAGTAGGTTTTACCTCCATCGAGAGGGCCCGAACCTGGGTAAAAACATCGTGTCCCTTGTCTCCTGTTACCATCCGCCTAGACGCACAGTTCGGGACCCCCTACCCGAGATCCGCCGGTTTTGACACCAACAGGGGGCACTATACTTTTTGTGATAAACATGGTGTCGTATGGAACATGGTTTAGATTATGAATATATAGTTAGTACATCAAATGTACTATTATTTGGAATCAACATCAAGTGTATTCAAAAATAAAGTTTCGAGTTCATGTAGTACACATAGTTCATATCTATCTCTATAGTAATCATGTGGTGTGTTATTAAGGTAATACATGAATGATGGTTGAAGTTGGCAACAATCACGATTTTAGATTCTAATTGAAATAGAGAAACAAATTCAAATTCAGTTCGAATTGCAGCGGTAGTATAGACATTTGGAATGCACTAAAATGTTGGTATGAGTAGGTTACATGCATTATACAGCCAGCAAAAAAATTTAATTGGACATAACATGGATTCATGCTCCCTCCTTCCATCTATATAGGCGTAATGCGTTTTTTAAGACCGCCTTTGACTATTGACAAGATTAATAGTACATGACATGCACAATGTGAAAATTATATCATTGAAAGGTCCTTTCACACACGAATTTAACGGTGTGCTTTGTGTAAGTTGCATGTCATATGTTATTGCTCTAATATTTGGTCAAAGTTAGCATCGAAAAACGCATTAGGCCCTATATAGATGGAAGGAGGGAGTAGCTTTGAATAGCATTTGTATAGTAAAAAGGGGCAAGACTCTCTCTTTGTGTGGTGTGAATAGTTTTATTTTTTTTATTTTTTTAGTTGAGGGAAGTGCGAATTGATTTGATACGTACAAGTACAATATTACACGTTAGGCTTATCCATAAAATTCAACCCGCGCCTTGTTATATCCCAAAAATTCAGATATCGTGCTCCCAAAACTGGCGCCTTCACAACCCGCGCCTTGCTATCCTGAAATTACAACGCGCGCGAAAACTCCCTCCAGCTGCCAAATCCCGACACGTGAAATCCCCCTTCTAACCCTGAGCCGAAAGGGCCGCTAGTTCAAATCGATGGGGGTACTTTTGTAACACACCCTACATTTTGGACAAGCGCGCCCCTAAGTCATGCTTCACCCCCTCCCATCGCCTCCTTTTTGCCATTCGAAATCCCAGGCCGCCATAACCTCTCCGCTCTAGCCGCGAAATGCCACCCTCCTCCGTCCGCCACCTCACAGCTGCCTAGCCAGAGCCTCTTCCCCGACGATGTCGTCCACCGCAACAGCTTGACGCCCTCATCCACCTCCCCGGATGAGGATTCGTCGTCCATCTCGTCGTCCCGCCGGTTCAGCCGCCTCGTCCTCCACCTCCAAGGAGCTGCTCTGACGATCGCCTCGTCTATCGTGGCTGCTCCATCCCCACAGTGTTGCCTTAACCTGCTCCACCGAAACCGCATCATCCTCACCGACTCCTCGGACGAAGCCGAGGCCTACTCGGCGCCACCAAAGAGGTTGTACACTCATCGCACCGCACCTTCTCCTTAACTCGACCTCCCGACACCGACGGTTCTCCATCCCGCACCCCCATGGAGCGGCTACCTTGAAGCCGGCGCCGCAGGCGACATCTCCATGGAGGCTCTCTCCCAGTGCGAGGCCCCTTCGGCGGTGGCGTCCATACCAACCGGATCTGCTACTGCTGCTCCGGCTCTCGCTCGCTCGCTCGTGTTGCTGCTCCTGCTCTGGCTCTCGCTCGCTCGCCCAGCTGCTGCTGGTCCAGCTCTCGCTCGCTTGGTCACGCTGCTGTTGCTGCTCCGGCTCTCGCTCGCTCGCTCGCGCTGCTGCTGCTGCTGCTCTCCCCCTCGCTCGTGATGCTGCTCTGCTCTGATTTAGCTACACTTAGTCGACTAAATCGACTTTTGGGTCAGTCGATATTTCAGGGGGTGGGGGGGCTTGCCGGAGTTAAGGAAGAACCACCCGCAGCGGTGACGGGGGTTCGCCGGAGAGGTACCCCACTATCTATCTTTGGGTTCAGGGTGGGGCCGAGGGGCCTAGAGGGATGGCCGGGGCGGCGGGGCGGCGGCGGACCGGCGGTGGGGAGTTGTTTTGGGGTGGTGAGGTGGCACTGGGGCCGGCGGTTTGGCCGGTGGTGGCTGGCGGCTCGGGGGGGGGGGGGGGGGGGGTGCAGGTTGAAGATGAACTGCAGGCCCTCCCTAAACTACATGTCCAGTGCCTCTGTGCTACCATTGCGTTCAGTTTCGATAGTAACATTCATATTCCATAGTAAATTTCAGTTTCGACAGTTAAGTTCAGAGTCAACAGTTTTTACCTCGTCTGTTGTAGTCAGGTGGTTTTTGGTGATATAAATTTTACATCTATTTTACATCATCTATTGGAGATGCTATTAGAATCCCACTTGAGAATTACGATGTCTGTCTTGTGCTGCTTCAGCCTTGACGTCTTACGGCTCACCGGAGCTGCTCCAACGACAGAACGATCCATCACAACGGATCAGTGCCCTGGACGATGTCTATAGATTCCTCAGATCTTCCTCCACACCTCTGACAGCCACCTCTGCCTCAACTGCTTCAGCGACCAACCCAATGATGCTGAGGTCGACACGACTATGGCAAAGAGGTTGTACACTTGTTGCATCACTTATTACTATACATTCATGTCAATCCATTAGGGCTATTTTGGTTCAATGGAAAACATAGCAATAGGGAATTATCCTATGGCACTCTACCATTCAATTATTCATGCATTTTGTTGAAAGGAATGGAGCAAAATATCCACCTGGACCTACTTTTCAAAATCCTATGCATGAAAACAAGACCAAGTGCATTAGTGGCAGAATAACATTCTAACTGTACACACTTTCATATGGGTTCACTTTATTTTGGCCATGGTTGTTTGCATTCCTATGCTCTTCCAATTCCTGTGAACCTAACACGCAAGTTGTCATAAATCATGTGTTTACAAATGCTCTGTTTACCATGTGCATTCCTATCCTATTCCGGTGTTTTTCCTATCCCTGCGTTTTTAGAATCATGCAAGCCAAATGAGCCCTTACAGAATTACTTCAATTACAGGTAGGTGTCGAATGGAACTTTGTGTGGTTTGTCCTACTCCTGCCGCGATGTCGTCCACCTCGCCTGAGCTGCTCCATCGACAGAAGCATCCACCAAACCAGACATCACGACTCCTGACAGTCTTTCGCCGCCTCAGATCTCCTTCCCTGCCGCCGGCACCCACCACAACGGCATGACCATCATCGACTCAGCAGATGAACCTGAGGAGTACATGGGTCCATAAGAGAGGTCACACTCTTTTGTTTCTGCTTTTGTTATGCATTGCTTAAAATTACCTGCTACTTTATCGTCCTGTTCACCTCTTGGACTCCAAGTTAGGTCCAAATTAATGTTCAAACTTGAGTTCTAAATTAGTTGTGGGGCACATATCGAGGCAACAATGAATAGTATCTTTGTCTAATATCTGGTTCATCTAGGGTATGCCTATGTTGTTCATCTTGGGTGGGAAACAAATAGTAAAACAATCATCATCTGTCTTTTTACTAAATTAAAGCAATCATCAGCCTGCTATCATTATTTTTGGATCCATCCACTGGTTGTTACCATCACTCTAAATTTCTGCATGCTCTCCTTACATAATCTCACCATATTTTTTTCGTATGCATGTCAGATATTGTACACAGTCATGCTGAACATGTAGAGAAAAAGAGAAGAGTTTTGCGCGGCAATACAATGTCATGCAGACATCGCTCCATGGTGGGTTCAATGGCAAACCCTCCCCCTCTCCAGATTGTAATCCAGAGGAAGATATCTGTTCTAAGGCGGATTCAGACGCAGCTGACCACTCCTATTTACCCCCAAGGTGTTTACTCTACCTTGGCATGATGATGTTAGTCATATCATGCATATGTTGCCTTGTAGTGCCTACTTTTGACATCATATATGTCATCTGCATAGTTTAGACATGTTCTGTAATGCCACCTGTTCAATTTCTATATCATATATGGGAATTATGCAAACTCATATCTTTTAGCCAGCCATAATATATGTGAAATGTGCAATGCCATCCTGTTTAACCGGGCATCATATATTTGAATGATATCTTGCCCATCCTTTTCTTCATTACATTTCCATTTGTCGACAATGTTTGTACATTAAACTACTCTTCCTGTGAATCAGCCATTTGGGTGGGAGATGGAAAAATCTAGAGTGAAAACAAGACCTTCAGAGCAGACAGTGCTAACCATCGAAGCAGATATCTTATTGGGTCTCGATAGCTCCTTAGAGATGGATTCAGAGACAGATGACCAGTCCTATTCGCCCAACGAGGTTTATGATCTAACTTGGCATGATTATACTGCTCATATCATGCATATGGTGTCTTGCATTGCATAGTTTAGACATCATATACACAATATTCAACACCATGTTCTTAGTTCAGACATCATATCGAATGCCCTCTATTTAGCATATAAATCACATATGTGAATTAAATGATGCGATCCTGATTACTTAGATAACATGTAGGTGAATTATGTCATGCGATCCTGTTTAGTTATTCATCATATCTTTGAATTATGTTATGTTATGCTATCTAGTTTAGATAGACATCATATATGTGAAATTATGTCATGCTATCCGTTTTAGTTAAACAATATACACGTCAACTATTTCATGCCCTCTTTTTTCCACACTATCTATTGCATCTGTCTCCCATACAATGTATGTAATTTCAACTATGTTTCCTGTTTATCAGCCATTTGAATTGGAGCGGGTGATGCCAGTATCTAGCAGAGTAAAAACACGGTCTTCAAATATAACAGTGCTACCTCTTGGTGGAGATAGCACCCCGGTTGTACATGCACGAGAACCAGCCCTACCACATATAACCCAAAACTCTTGCAGATTGTACCCCTACTGCGATGGACAGAGAACCAGCTTCACCCAATCTAACCCCAACCATAGCAGATAGTAACCCAGTTCCTGTTGACACAGCACCATCGCCACCACAGAGCTCCCAAACAAGAGCAGTTAGTAAGGCAGCTCCAGTGCCCAAAGGGCCAGTACTACCACGGTGAACCCCAACTCCACCAGTTAGTACGCCTATTCCTGTGGAGGAAGCACAACTAGCTAGTCATAGTTTAGGATCTATCGCATTTGATATTGTTAAATCCTATGTGCGTATCTTCCCATCTTGGAAATATTATATTGAAGATGAAGGAAAATGCTAGTTGCAAGTGTTTGTCCAGGAGTTATGTGTAAGTAATGTTATTCATGGCAATTACCTTGCTTTGTCCCATACATCCTACCTCCATGATGGTTACAATACAACAAATTTTCCCATTTTTCTCTATAGCGAAGGACCAATTTGGAAACTCAGGATGAAGTAACCTGTGCTAATACCTCTGCTATCTTCAAGAATGCTTGGTGACAGTATTGGAATTACCTAAAGAAAACGTACTTCACCGGCAAAGAAACTCATCAAATTCCCTTACGTTCTCCTGAGACATATTTACTGGATGATGACTGGGAACGCCTTGTTCTGTACTGGTCCTGAACCAAGAATGTGGTAAGGTCTATGAGCTCATTTTCTATTTTAAGTACTATATTCTTGCGTCTTACTGTACTCTGTTCATGTAGAACAAGTGCCTAAACTTGAAGAATAACTGTTCTAATTTAAGATTCCATTGCTATCATAGTTCAAAAAAGCGCTAGGCGTTAATTATGCGTTTTGCCACCGCCTTGTGCTTTACTAACCAAAGCGCATGCTTATGCGCAGTTATGCATAGATTAAGCGTAGTTATGCACAATGCGTTTTGCCAATGCCTAGAGCCTAGGCGCGCCTTTTTTAACTATGATTGCTATCATGCATAGTGCTTTGCTCTTGTATCACTGTATTTACTCATACAAACTTATTTTTAAATTGAAGGATCCAATCGAAACTCCAATGGCACAGTAGGTATGTTCACGCATGTTTCTTTAACAGGTTTGCTCTTATCAATAGCTCTGTTGATTTCAGTTTCAATTGTGTATACAGTTGACTTCTCATATCATGCACATTACTAGCATCACAACAGAGCTAATAGTGTTGTTGAACATGTAGACCCGTGGTACCCATCTGAAATCTTGTTGTGCCGTGTAGTTTCCCATGCTTTGTATCTTTCACTGCTGCTTTGTCTTGAACTGATATGATTTGAACCGTTTCTCTATTTTTATTTGGCAAGACAATGCAGTGACCATAAGACATAGATATATGTCTGTTTGATGCTTTTATTATGTACTAGTACTTGGCAATAGAAGACTTGGTAGTTTAATCCTGTCCACCTTACTAATGAACTGGTTCACTGAAATGAGTTTCATATACTAGTACATGCTAAACCTGTTATGTGTCTGCTTGTTTCTTCTTTTATAATGCTGACAAAATATTGGGGAAGAGCGCCCTATTAAGAAATGGTAAAGGAAGTAATGCAGATAAGGTTCAGGATAGTGAGACACCCTTGTTGTTCTCCAACAAAGCTGATAAAATAGCTAAGGAAGACTATCTTGAAGACAGTGAGACAACCCCAAAGTCCTGTCTTCGTTTAGTGTTCGAGTAATTGGCCACTAACGCTTGCACAAGCTATTCAAACTCACTGTCTGAATCAGTTCGGTTTCTTGAGTCTCAACTACAAGCTGAAATACATCGATCAGTTGTGCTACGACAAGAAGTGGAAGGACTGCGGAAGTCCCTGGAGCATTCAGATGCATACTTTCTGGTGCAACAGCAAGCATTGCAGAATTTTAGCGCCAAACAGGACAAAGCTAATAAGCTTGCTAAGCTTATTACCAGCATGGTGGATACCCAGGATAATGTTTCTTGAGCCCTTCTAAAGTTGTTTTAGTTATGCTCTTGTTTTGCTGCCGCGTTTATTTGCACTGGTGGCCAATTTTGACGGCCAGTGTCTGTAATATGCTGCTTTGTTCCCTATATTTGCACCGGTGGCGAACTTTGATGCTCAGTGGATGTAATATGTGTAATAGCGGTAATAGGCTAGCGTTAATTGCTTGCTTATTTATTTCCTTATTGTCTTATTTAGTTGTTTGCTTGTAGTCACTACAGTTCTTTTTCTGTGTTTTTCTAGTGGCCAGAATAACCTATTTTTGGTAACTAGGCCACAATAATCATGGCAACACACGGGCTATTGTAACCATGGGCCTCCTACGGGCCGTATGATCCATGGGCCTTCTACGGGCTGTAGGATCCATTGGCCTTCTATACGGGCTGTAGAATCCATGGGCCTTCTACGGGCCATAGGATCCATGGGCCTTCTACGGGTCGTACGATCCATGGGCCTTCTACGGGCCATACGATCCATGTGCATTTTATGGGTCGTACGATCCATGGGTCTTCTATGGGGTGTATAGTAATTTCGCCATTCATGGGCCGTACTATTCGTGGACCATAACGGGCCGTTAATAGGCCGTATTTGATAACTCTATGAAAACAAACCAACGATTTTTTTGACATGAAAATGGCCCAACATATTAATGGGCCACAAACGGGCCGAATGTAACGACGGGCTGAATTTGGCCCACAAGCAGAAAATGACAGTAACGAGCCGTAAGTAACTGAATGCTAGAAATGAGCCCAAGAATAAATGGCCCCTGAGAAGGCCGAAAGAAAACTTGGGCTGGAAACGGCCCAATGGAATAATGGGCCATTAACGGGTATAAAGTGATACACTATTCATTACAGGCCAGTTTCACCATGGGTTGTTAATGGGCCAAGAGTTATAAAGGGCCTCATATGAGCCGAAAGACGTCATGGGCCATACATGGGCCGGAAGTTAAAACTGGCTGGAATCATATTAGACGGCCCAGATGACGCTACTGGGCCTAATTCGGATAGGTCGTAACGGGCCCCGGGTTAGCGGGCTGTAAATGTGCTATATGCGAACAGGCCGTTAACAGGCTTTCCGTGGGCCGGGCCGTCACCTTCTTACCAAGTCAAATGGGCCAGCCTTTTCATATGAATGGGCCTCTGTTGGGCCGTGCCACGTGTCGACGTATCATAGGCTCCTTCGGTCCAATGAGTGGATGACATCTGTCCCAATGGTGAGCCGACACGTGTTTCCTCCAGCCAATGATGATTTTACACATGGAAAATCCCCATTGGTCGGGGCTGTTAACGGGTTATCGGATCCAAAACTTGACCTGATAGTTTAATGGAATTTTGTTATGGTGGATGCCACGTGTTGGTCACCCTTGACGAAAGCACTTCTGTGACGCGTGATTTATCGTCATGGAAGAGGACACTTCCATGATGATAATTTTGGTAATGTCATGGAACACTTCTACGACAGCACATGTATGACTATCTTGATTCTGTCATAAAATCGCCATGGATGTACATGCATGATAGAAAACGTGACCTACTCTGACAAACACGTATCATCACAGAAGTGTATTTTTTTGTAGTGTATAGATACGACGGAGACGTATCATCAACCAGTCCGCGTTTATTAAGGGGACAAACCTACACGGTAATTTCCTTTTGGTCTGGCAAATGGCTTGTAGGATGCATCGGAGGAAGGCCAAGGGAGTGCTTCTTAAACTAGACATCTCTAAAGCTTTTGAGTCCCAGTCCTGGCCTTTTCTCTTCTAGTTTTTGCGTGCCAAGGGATTTTCGGAGAGGTGGATATCTTGGATTGCCACTTTTCTCACTATGGCTACCACGAGAGTGGTGGTTAATGGATGTGCAGGAGCGAAGTTCATGCATGCTAAAGGGCTTTGGCAAGGGGACCCCATTTCTCCCTTGATTTTCGTTATAGCCATGGACGTGCTTACGGCAATTGTGATCAAAGCACACGAAGCTAGAGTGTTGAGCGTCATGAACGGCTGTAGCCCGTTCGAACGACTCTCCTTATATGCGGATGATGATGTGCTATTTATCAAGCCAACATGGTCAGATCTCCAATCCATTAAAGAATCTCTCACCATGTTTTGAGTGGCATCCAGACTAAAGGTGAACTACACCAAGTGCTCGACTATCATGATCAGATCGGAGACTGCGGATGAGGAGCTTGTCAAAAGTTCACTACCCTTGAGGATTGACACCTTTCCCTGCAAGTAACTTGGATTACAACTAAGTAGCAAGCACTTGAGAAGATCTGAGTGGCAACCGATTGTAGATGCGGCTCTACACATTCTGCCTGGCTGGCAAAGAGGCTTGGTCACTAGAACTCGCAGGCTTATACTTGTGAACCAAGTCATGAGAGCATGCGCTACTGATATATCCTTTTTATTGATCCGGTATTGGAACAAGAAAGGGTATCCCTCACCTATTTCCCCAGAGGTGACCATGGGCATGGAACCCACGAGAGGAAGACTCGCTTGAAGCGATGGTCTCTAGCAAGCTTTTTTCAAAGTGTCAAATCCAGCTTTTGACGGGATCAACAAACAAATAGTGATTCAAATCATTAAAATAAAAAGAAGGTACGGGGATGAGGTCTTAATGCTTACAACCATTTATTGGTGTTGCGATAAAAAATGATATTAGTTTGTGCTCGGGAAGTGTCGTGGAATTGTCAAGTCAGATGCCCTAGCATGAGGACTTAGGTGTGGAGCCATCGCAACGTAGTTAGCTTGAAGGGGTTAAAACAGGACAAGGGACACAGGGAGTTTATACTGGTTTAGCCCCTCACGGTGGAGGTAAAGGCCTACTCCAGTTTAGGGTTGTATTGCTTGGGCTTCAATTACTAGGGAGCGAATACACTTGACCTAGTTCTCGATCTCTTCTTTCTTGCCGTAAACCGCTGTCGGGTGACCCCTTTATATACACAAGCTGATGCCCGGAGGCTTATTGAGTCCCAGCTGGCTCATACACAACTTGTTTGGCTCGCTGAAAGAATCTACACTTTCCTTAATATACAAGTTAACATATGGCGGTTTACGCCCATGGGCCTCAAGTCGCCTTTGGGTCTTGGGCCTTCAGTAAGCTTGCTTCGTGAACTGCCATCTCTAACATCCTCATGGGCCTTGTCATTATGAACTACCAGTGGTATGACCCGGCCCTTCCTGGGTGGGTCATACCCAATAGTTACATCCCCAACATTAGGCCCCAGGTTGACGTGAACTTGTTCATATCAATCTTCAACACTTAGAAAAATCCTTCCTCATTTGTTCTTGCGAGATCCTGTAACCCGCCATGACGTCATCTCCTGGGATTGTGGTCACCCGCCGTGACGTCACCTGTCATTAATATCAAACGAGGCCCAAATCTTAATATACCTTCTCTTTTAATGAACCTCCGAAAATCGAGGCGTCTGCTGTCACATATCCATTTTTAGCCTCCTCCATTCCTGCGCATGCCACTTATCCTTCTGGCCTTATAAATAGGGTCAGGGGTCCCTTTTCACTCCCCCCTTGCCTCCTTGTCTCCGTCTTCTACCTCACGACGCCTCAGCGCCCGAGCTCTGCCACCGCCGTCGACCTTTGCCACTGCCTCGACACCGGTCGCTGCATCAACCTGAACTGACTAGAGTCCGTCCACGCACCTCCGCTGTTCAACAACTCCAGTGAGTTTTCCCCTTTCCTCTTACCATAGATCCCATTATGGTTTCCATGAGTTCGTCGGAGTTCATCTCCACCCTTCTTCGTTCTTCGCCGTAGCTTGTGGTATTGAATCAAACTTAATACTCCTTCAGTGCGGCATTAGTTGTAGTGCTCATTTTTGAGATTTGAGCGTCTCCTCTGCATGAAAGATCCAATCTAGACACATGAACTGCCCAACTCCTGCAACTTAGGTTTAAATATTTTTACATTACTTGAACTGTCATAGATCCAAAATCATAGCATCAATTTGTGAAACCTGTTTGTCCAAAACTTAGCAATTTCTCCACTCACAGATCTGTAAATCAATAACTGTGTGGGCGACTTAACTCATAAAACCGTAACCACCAGGTATCATTAGTCCCCTCTTAAGCCGCCAATAGCTCGCCTTTATAACTTCAATGCTATCCTCCAGCTTAACAGCTTTGCATGCATGTTTCATCATTATTTGCCTTTAAATTTATAGCCGGCTTAACCACATGATCATAAACCGGCATAATCTTCCTTTCAGATCATCAAAGATGACTAAGACATACACTGCCCGCAACTAGGTCCCATCCCGGGTCACTGAAGAAGACCTGAACAATTTCTTTGCAATTGGTACCTTAGCCAAACAAGAGGACATCCACTGGAGGGTCCCAGGCGAAGAAAACCCTCCTGAGCCCAAAGACGGAGAAGTATCACTGACCACATGATCCGGGGTTTCAGCCCACCCGGCTCAAAATTCTTCCGAGATGTACTTCACTTTTTCCAGCTCCACCCTCAAAACATTAGGCCCAACTCGGTGTCCAACATTTGCAATTTCCAAGTATTTTGCAATGCTTATCTTCAAGAGGAGCCCACGTTTGAACTATTTAGAGAGTTTTATTACTTAAACCATTAGATAGAGTTTACTGACGGGCCCAGCTTGGAACTCAGTGGTGTTTCAAGTCAGAAGAGGAAAGAAGCCAACTTTCCTTATGCCAAGCCGCCTAGCCATCCCAAGGACTGGAATCAAACTTGGTTCTACTGCCAAAGCACATCTCCAACAGATGAAAATCCATTGCCGGGTTACCGCGACCACCGGCTTAGCAACGCACATCTCCCTCCACAGATCAGCATGAAGGAGCAGGCCAAGTATGCGCCCACATTTTCTAAGCTCAGAGCCTTCATGGCTAATGGCCTAACCGGCATCGACCTTGTTCGGTGCTGGGTCACCTAGAGGATCTTGCCATTAAGCCGTCGCCCCAGCTTGATGTGTGAATATACTGGTGATTTAAAAGATCCCCAGCGCCACTTTGACATTCAACTGTCTGATGCAGAAATCATTGAAGCCACCAAGGCATTACTAAACGCATCTAGGGCAGAATGCAGTAAAACAGGACTTAGTCCTTTCTTTACTTTCAACAAGCCGCTAGCTGTAAGTGTTGCACACCTTCCATTCAATCATATTTGCATAAATATAGCCCACTTATGATCCTTTGATCTCAACAGGCCGACTCTCCATTTTGGAAGAAGAAGCCGCAAGATAAACTGGCCAAGCCGGCTCGTACCAAGAGCAAGGCCACCAAAAGGCCTACCAAGAAGAAGACCACCGAGCCCGCCGAGTTAAACTTGGATGATGACGGTGATGATGCTGAGTCGGAGGTAGAAATTGACTCTCTTGGCTCATTTTTATACATCTCATTGACAATGATTATTATCGGGAGGAAGCCGAGGCCAGCCGTGCGGGTGACGACGAGGTAATTGTTCTTTCCTCCAGCTCTAAGTCTGTGCCAAAACATAAAACTCGCCAAGCAAGTCGGAAAGTAAGGTTTTCTCATCCTTTGGCTTATTTGGATCCCAACTTTATTTTGAAGAAGCAGCAACATGAAGCTCGCCGCACAACCGGGAACAGCGGAAGCTGCATCCTTTCCTCCGGCTTACCGAACACCCCAACCCCTCGCAAACATCGTCCAAAGGTTTCAACAAACTCCGACTTAACTTATCCCAAGGCCGGTCTTATCAAAAACTTCTTAATGCTTCCGATTCAAATTACAGGGAATGTCTCACTCTCCCTCTGGCGACTCAACGGGGACTCACATCCCGGCCTTCAAATCGGTGCCAGGGTAAGACTATCAAGCCTTTGCTTCTAGTGATGTATTCAATTGTTGTACTAACCTTATCTTGTGTTTACTTTACAGAGCTATGGCCAAGCCCAGTAAAAAGATGAAGGTGACAAAAACCCCTGAAGTCACCATCGAAGAACCACCACTGGTAGACCACAATGTTGACATGGACCAGATGGAAGTTGATGCAACCATCACCAACCCGCCAAGACCCATCAAGCCGGCAAGCCCTATCAAGCCGACTGAAGACAAAGACGATGATGTTACTGAGGGAGTCCTGGATTAAGGGGTCCTCGGGCGTCCGGCCTATTGACCTGGGCCGGACTAGTGGGTTGTAAAGATACAAGACTGAAGACTCTCACCCGTGTCCGGACGGGACTCTCCTTAGGCGTGGAAGGCAAGCTTGGCGTGCGGATATGAAGATTCCTTTCTCTGTAACTGACTTTGTATAACCCTAGTCTCCTCCGGTGTCTATATAAACCGGAGGGCTTAGTCTGTAGAGGCAATCATAATCGTATAGGCTAGACTTCTAGGGTTTTAGCCATTACGATCTCGTGGTAGATCAACTCTTGTAATACTCATATTCATCAAGATCAATCAAGCAGGAAGTAGGGTATTACCTCCATAGAGAGGGCCCAAACCTGGGTAAACATCGTGTCCCCGCCTCCTGTTACCATCGACCTTAGACGCACAGTTCGGGACCCCCTACCCGAGATGCGTCATCACCAAAAGGTTTGATGGCTCCGTCAATCATCTACAACAATGCAGTCCAGGGGGAGGTTTTCCTCCCCGGACAGATCTTCGTATTCGGCGGCTTCACACTACAGGCCAACTCACTTGGCCATCTAGAGCAGGTCGACAGCTATGCCCTTGGTCACCAGATTAGTTTTGGAGATCTGGATTATGTCATTGATATCCAAGGAGACTTGATCTTCCAAGGAATCGCGCCTCCTACTTCCGCTCTGTCCTTAGATCCAGAGTGTATCACCAGGTCCGAAGACGGGCTCTCGGAGCTCCCCGGACTGTCTGCGACCCTTAGGATTATTGTGGAGGAACCGGAGGAAGTGGTTTTGCCTGCAGCCATTATGGAACCGGACCCTTCTTTGGACAATGGCTCCGAACCCTTGGAGCCAGCGTCGTGTGAATTCGGCCAAGGACTTTCCCTCTCGCCGTACTCCACGGACTCTCTTCTCTCGGGCCAAACCTCGCCTTTAAGCGAAGCTCTGGACTTAATGCGATCCCTTGTCATTACAAAGGAGCAACATCTGAACCATGCCCAACCCGGACTAGGGGCTGAGAGCAGGGAACTTTTCGTCCCAGCCGCCATCCACTTCATAGCCACTGTCGAAGACTTAACCGACATGCTCGATTACGGATCCGAAGACATCGACGGCATGGACGATGATGCCGGAGAGGAGCAGGCACAAAAGCCACCACTTATAGGGCGCTGGACAGCCGCCTCCTCGTATGACGTATACATGGTAGATACACCCAGAGAGAACAACGGCGGCAATAAAAAGGATCCAGTCGAGGATAATACTCCTGAGATACAGCCGAAGCACCAACCTTAGCGGCGCCGCTCTAAACCACGCCGTAGAAAAAACAGCAATACCGGCACATGAGAAAATAATACCTCGGACGATGCCGAACACAACGAAGACCCCGTTGAGCCAACCTCCGAACAGGACGACTGGGAAGATGGGCGAGTTAGCCCTGACGAACAGGCCATGAAAGAAGACTCGGAGGACAGTAACTACCTTCCGCTCTCCGAGGACGAGGTGAGCCTCGGCAATGAGGATTTTATCGTGCCTAAGGAACCTCTCAAGCAGGAGCACTTTAAGCACCAGCTAATAGCCACTTCAAGGAGCCTGAAAATGAAGCAGCAGCAGCTTCAAGCTGATCAAGATCTGCTCAATGACGAATGGACTAATGTCCTAGCAGCCGAAGAATACAGCCTCGAGCGCCCAACCAAAAGTTACCCGATGCGCAAATTGTTATCCTAATTCCATGATGAGGCGCTGGAGCCCGTCCCACTAGCGGGTAAAGCGGCTGACCGACCACCATGTGGCCGGGACAAAGAGACAACTCAAGCCGAACACCAACCCGCACTACTTCGCCGTAAAAACAGAGACACAACAGCTCGGGGATACACATATGACCTGTGGCATGACCTGGAAAACAGAGCAGGTCAGACCAGATCGATCTATGGATCGCGGGGGCGTGCCCCGATGCGCGATGATGGCCATCCGGCCGGATGTGACAAACATAACCACGCCTGGGCCGAGCATCGCAGACGAACTCCATCCGAGATACGTCACGACGTGGCCCGACATAGAGGCGCCGCACACCCCCTTTGCTTCACTGATGAAGTAATGGAACACGAATGCCCGGATGGGTTTCAACCCATGAATATCGAATTATACGATGGAACAACAGACCCTGCAGTATGGATTGAAGATTTCCTCCTCCATATCCACTTGGCCTGCGGTGATGACATCCACGCTATCAAATACCTCCCACTAAAACTAAAGGGGCCAGCCAGACATTGGCTAAATAGCCTCCTTGAGAACTCCATCGGCAGCTGGGAAGACTTGGAAGACGCCTTCTGCAATAACTTCCAAGGTACATATGTTCGGCCTCCGAATGCCGATGACCTAAGTCACATCACCCAACAGCCCGGGAATCTGCCAGGAAGCTCTGGACTAGGTTCTTAATCAAAAATAACCAAATTGTCGATTGTCTGGACGCCGAAGCCCTCGTGGCCTTTAAACATAGCGTCCAAGATGAGTGGCTCGCCCGCCACCTTGGTCAAAAAACCAAGATCCATGGCTGCCCTTACCACTCTGATGACCCGTTTTTGCGCAGGAGAAAACAGCTGGCTTGCTCGTAGAAGCAACAACACCGTTGATCCGGGTACTTCTGAAGTTTGAGATGGCAACGGCAAGCCACGACACAATAAACACAAGCGTCGCAATAACAATGAAGGAACGCAAGACATGGCGGTCAACGCCGGATTCATTGGTTCAAAACCCGGTCAACCGAAAAAGCCATTCAAGGCAAACAGAGACGGACCATCCAATTTAGACAAGATACTGGATTGGCCTTGCCAGATTCATGCCACCCCGTTAAACCAGCCAACCACACCAACAAGAGCTGTTGGGTTTTTAAACAAGTCGGCAAGCTTAAAGCCGAACACAAGGTGAAGGGGCCGCCCAGTGACAGTGATGACGAAGATACTCGACAACCGAACACCGGGGGTCAGAAGCAATCCCCCCCGAAGTAATGACATTGAACATGGTATATGTGACGCACATCCCTACAAGGGGCTGCAAGCAAGCGCTACGGGACGCCGACGCTATAGAGCCAGCCGCCCCAAAATTAAGCCAATGGACGGCCCGCCCGATCACTTTTGATCGCAAGGACCACCCACCCAGTATCCTTCACGAAGGTCCGGCAACTCTCATCCTCGATCCAATTATCGATGGGTTCCATCTCATGAAAGTCCTTATTGACAGTGGCAGCAGCCTTAATCTACTCTACCAAGACATTGTCCGCAAAATGGGCATTGATCCTTCAAGAATCAGGCCCACCACAACTACCTTCAAGGGAACAATATCCAGCGTAGAAGCTCACTACACGGGCTCGATTACATTGAAAGTCGTTTTCAGCTCTCCGAACAACTTTCGAAGTGAAGGCTTGACCTTCGATATTGTCTCGCTTCGAAGTAGCTGCCATGCACTACTCGGACATACCGCTTTTGCTCGCTTTAATGCGGTCCCACATTACACCTATCTCCAACTTAAGATGCCCGGTCCACGCGGCACCATCACTATAAACGGAAATAAGGAATGCTCCCTCCGTACAGAGGAGCACACTATGGCTATTGCGGCCGAAGTACAAAGCGACCTTATCAAGCCGCACATTTCATCGGCCATCAAGCTGCCGGTCTTCATTAGACAGGACCAATCAATCTCAGAGCTGGATTATTAGTTCAGCCTCCGTCGTCCGCCCCATGTAGCCACAAAGTCTGTCACGCGCATATAATTATACACTCGAAATACCTTGGTCACCGGCGGAGGCACAATGCGGACAGACCTATAACACTATCCGCACTCTCATAGTATTTTTCTTTTTCTAACCATTTTTTATCTTTTACCACAGGTGACTATATTTGCTGAGAAGTCCTTTAACCAAGGCAAGGTAGCACAGACGTGCGACAGGAGGTTAAATGTTTTTTGCAGACCGCACTCTTTATTTCAAACCTATAAAGTGCCCTTTTTCTCAGCTTTCGACCCCCGGCATGTCAAATAGCCTTGGAAGTAGCATTATAATCTGTAAAGATCGTGCTTGACATATCATTCAGATGCTAGTCAACATAACCCGTATTCAGTATTTGCTTTTCTCAAAGAACTGAATTCTGCTTCCGTGGTTATTTCGCGCACGCACCTCGGCATATATTGCCAGGGGCTTGATATGGCAACATATGAGTTGCCGACAAGTCCGAAAAGCTTTATAGCACACTTTGGCGTCACGAGTTTGGCCTTATATGCGTCAGCTCTGAATCATGTCTTTGGTCAATAGTTGGGTTGCCCGGCTCCTGTGCTTACTACCTTACGTTCCGCTCTATCGGCTAGGGTAGTAAAGAGAGAACTACTGCGATTGTGTCCTGGTTCGTCCGGATGAGCACCTCAGTAGAGAAAGCCGAAAGCTGACTGTCATGATACGGCGACAGCTGGTCAACCACTCGATGACTCACCAGAATCTTTGCGATTCCTCCCGTATTACATGAAGGACCATACTTCCGGTCACGTATGTAAATGCACCGTATTCGGATAACCGCGGACATACCAGGGGCTATATTGTAGACCCACCGTTAAACTCCTATGGCTAAGTGAAAGTGTTAAAGCCCTATAGTCCGATTGCCTGGTTCTCCGCATTGACACCTCCTTAATTGACCAAGACATTGGCTCAAGAGTGATCAAGTGCTTTTCGAAACACCCCCGCATTATACGCGAGGGGCCCAAAGCTGACGACTGGTAAACTTTCAGATTATACAAAAAATGGCCGCACATGAGGCACCAAAAACTTTTTAGGCAAAAGTATAAAAAAACATAGCCCTAATATATCATAATATTGTTTTTACAATTTCGGTACACTTCACTCGAACATAATATCTTTCGAGCACTGACCCTCTATCAAGCGGGCACCCTCTAGGACATCCTGAAAATAATGCTCTGGCGTGTGATAATCCTTGCCCTCAGGTGGACTTTTTGCTGCAATACCGGTGGCCTTCATCTTCACCCAGTATGTCTTGACACGGGCAAGGGCCATCCGTGCACCTTCTATGCACGTTGACCACTTAACAACGTCGATACGCGGCACCATATCAACAAGTCGCTGCACCAAACCGAAATAACTGTTCGGAATTGGCTCAGTCGGCCACAACTGGACCACGACGTCCTTCATAGCAGATCCGGATATCTTGTGGACCTCGGCCCACTGGGCCATCTATTTGTTCAGCAACAGCAGATGCTTTGGCATGCTGAATTGCAACTAGAAAAGCTTTTCCGTTGCATGTCCTTCTTGCGCTTGGAAAAACTGCATCACATTAGAGACACTCTTCGGCAAGTCCAAAAATGCGTCTGGAGAACTCCACATTTGATTAAGCGCGTCATACTTCGGATCGCTGAATTTAGTTTGTAATAAGAAGGGCTTACCAACCGCGATCTCCCCAGCTTGTCGGATCTCCTCCCGAGCCGCTCTAGACTCGGACCGTGCTTCCCTCGCCTCTTGTAAGGCCTTGTCAAGATCGACCGCTCTAGTTTTGTTACCTTTCTCGAGAAATTCCCATCGGCTAGTGGCATCCTTTAGCACAAGCGCCATGGTAGATATTCTCTCCTCGCACTGGCGTCGAGCAGCCTGTTCGACCTTTAATTTAGCAGCTGCCTTTTCGGCAGCCGCATTACTCATCCCGGCTTGCTCCTTAGCCCGGGCAATCTCAGCCCGAAGGGTCTCAACCGTGGCGGCACTATCTGCAGTTATGCATATCTCAGTATAAAATTCTCAACGTCATGCTCATATTATAATACTGCATATACTGACTGCCCCAACAACATACCTTGCGCCTCGTCGAGCCGCCTGTTAATAAGTGATGTCATCATCTACCGCATCAAGTTTCTGCTTCAGATTTGCAACCTCTGTAGCTTGGGCAGTCGCTAGGGATGTAATAGCCTGTGTTCCAATTAGTTAGATTATTCCCTGGGCATATCTTTCTTGATCCTCTGATCGCCTCCCTTTGGACGCCAACCAGAGTCTCAGGGGCTACTATCTATACACAGGAGCATTTTGCGTTTATAGTACAATTGAAAATATTACATTACGTACCTCGAAGCCTCTTAGCAGGCCCGTAAAGGCATCATTCAATCCACTTTTCGCGCACATAACCTTCTCAACCACCATACCCATCAAGGTATGATGTTCCTCTGAGACGGGCGCATGTTGCAATATGTCCATCAATGTATCCGGCGCCTCCGGATCCCCGGAAGCAGCCAAAGGGGTATGGATTGCCTTCAAAGGAATATGTCTACTCGACCTTAGAGTCATCTCTGGCTGTAAAACGGACAGTCTGGGGCCTTTATTGTTGGTCCCCATTGGGGCTGCACACCCCGGACCCTGAACGGCCGAAGTGTCACCTTCGGGCCTAGTCTTCATTGTCCCTCGCACCACTTGTTGATTGAGAGAGATCCTCCGAGATGACACCTTGGCGTCGTCTGCCTTATTAGGCGGGGAGATCTATGGAGGTGTCTCGCTCTCCATCATCTCCAGAAGAAGATCCACCGAGGAGGAGGACTGTTGAGGAAGGCTGCATGCCGGACTACAAACATATATTTTAAATGTTATCCTTGCAACCAGGAAAGAACAGGATATGTTTAAAACACCCTTGTTCACTTACGATTCAGCTAAGGGCCAGTCCTTACGAAGGAACTGCATGTCAACATCGCATCCCGAACTAGAATCCCCTGACAGGGATATCTTGCCTCACTTAGAAGCCTTTATCTTCAAGTCTTTGGAGGCAGTCATGTTCTTCCCATGGGGAGAAGGGATGTCAGTTTCTCCTTCCCTTTCATCTTCAGAAGAGGGAGTTCCAATCTCCCCGGCCGAGGTACCTGGCATACCTCTAGAATGGGGGCCACCCTGGGCATTCTTGCTCTCCTCCTTGTCTTCCTCCGTCGGCACTTGATATGGTGCCGGAACCAGCATCCTTGTCAACACCGGATCAACTGAGTCTTCGGGAAGAGGGGCCGAACACCTAATTCTCTCCGCCTTCTTTATCCAGCCCTAGCCAAGTATGGTTTTTTCAGTACATTGTTATGAGAAATTTAACCAAGCTATGTTCGGGAGTCGAGTGCTTACCAAGGTATCCGGATGGTTGCAGTCAAGGCCGATGTCCTCTGTAGTATCTGGCCACTGTTTTCGTGTCCCAAAGAATAATTTCCACATTCCTTTTAGCGTCGTGCCGGAGAAGTGCTGAAGGCCTCGTGGTCCTTCCGGATTGAACTCCCACATGCAGAGAGGCCGTCGCTTGCAAGGTAGGACCCGATGGACTAGCATTACATGGATTACGTTAATGAGATCGGTGTCCTTTTCAATGAGGCTCCGAATGCGGCTTTGCAGCGTCTGCACTTCATCAATGGATCCCCAGTCCAGCCCCTTATTAATCCATGATGCAAGCTTTAATGGAGGGCCAGATCAGAACGCAGGTGTAGCTGCCCACTTGGTACCATGGGGTTCAGTGATGTAAAACCACTCCCGCTGCCATAGGTCGGAAGTTTCTGTAAAGGAGCCCTTTGGCCAAGGAGTATTGGTGAGTTTGCTCACTAGAGCACCACTGCACTCCGCTTGTTTCCCGTCGACTACCTTTGGCTTCACATTAAAGGTCTTGAGACACAAGCCGAAGTGTGGGGGAATACGGAGGAAGGCCTCGCTTGTGATCATGAACGCCGAGATGTGAAGAAAGGAGTCCGGAGCTAGATCCTAAAATCTAGCCCGTAATAGAACATGAGCCCTCGAACGAAGGGATGAAGATCGAATCCTAGCCCTCGGAGGAAGTGGGAGATGAATATGACCCTCTCGCCGGATCTGGGAGTAGGAATAACCTTCCCTTGAGCAGGAAGCCTGTGGGGGATTTCCGCGGTCAGGTATCTTGCCACCCGGAGCTTCGCAATATCCACCTCTGTGATAGAGGAAGCCACCCACCGGCCTTGAGGGCTGGGTCTGGACATGACTGGGAAGCACGAAGCGATTAAATTGAACCTTGGGCGCTAGAGCTCAAGGTGGGAGAGGTTGAGTGAGGGAGTCCTGGACTAGGGGGTTTCCGGATAGCCGAACTATCATCATTGGCCGGACTCCAAGACTATGAAGATACAAGATTGAAGACTTTGTCCCATGTCCGGATGAGACTTTCCTTGGCGTGCAAGGAAACCTTGGCAATATGGATATGTAGATCTCCTACCATCGTAACCGACTCTGTGTAACCCTAGCCCTCTCCGGTGTCTATATAAACCGGAGGGTTTTAGTCCATAGGACGAACAACAATCAGACCATAGGCTAGCTTCTAGGGTTTAGCCTCCTTGATCTCGTGGTAGATCTACTCTTGTACCACCCATATCATCAATATCAATCAAGCAGAAGTAGGGTTTTCCCACCATCGAGAGGGCCCGAACCTGGGTAAAAACGTTGTGTCCCTTGTCTCCTGTTACCATCCGCCTAGACGCACAGTTCGGGACCCCCTACCCGAGATCCGCCGGTTTTGACACCGACATTGGTGCTTTCATTGAGAGTTCCTCTGTGTCGTCGCTCATAGGCCCGATGGCTCCTTCGATCATAAACAACGACGCGGTCCAGGGTGAGACTTTTCTCCCCGGACAGATCTTCGTATTCGGCGGCTTTGCACTGCGGGCCAATTTGCTTGGCCATCTGGAGCAGATCGAAAGCTACGCCCCTGGCCATCAGGTCAGATTTGGAAGTTTGAACTATGAGGCCGACATCCGCGGAGACTTGATCTTCGACGGATTCGAGCCACAGCCGAGCGCGCCGCACTGTCACGATGGGCATGATTTAGCTCCGCTGCCGGACAGTGCCCTGGAGGCCGCACAAGAGTCCGCTCCGACCCTTAACTCGGAGCCGACTGCGCCGATCGAGGATGGGTGGCTAGATGCTGCCTCGGGGGCTGCTACCTCTACGGCGATGGAGCCGAATACCGACCCTGTCCCTTGTGAAGCTCGTGACTCCGAGGTGCCGGACTCCTCGCCGGACTCCGAACCTCCCGCGCGCCTTCCAATCGAATCCGATTGGGCGCCGATCATGGAGTTCACCGCTGCAGACATCTTTCAGCACTCGCCTTTTGGCGACATCCTGAACTCACTAAAGTGTCTCTCTTTATCAGGAGAGCCCTGGCCGGATTATGGCCAGGACGGTTGGGATGCGGACGACGAAGAAATTAAAAACCCACCCACCACCCACTTTTTAGCCACTGTCGACGACCTAACCGACATGCTAGACTTCGACACTGAAGACATCGACGGTATGGACGACGATGCCGGAGACGACCAAGAACCAATGCCTACGGGGCACTGGAAAGCCACCTCGTCATACAACATATACATGGTGGACATCCCAAAGGATGGGAATGGCGATGGAACAGCGGAGGATGACCCCTCCAAAAAATAGCCGAAGCGCCGGCGTCAGCGGCGCCGTTCAAAATCCCGCCATAGCAAGAATGGAGATTCCGGCACCGGAGATAATAACACCCCGGACAGTGCCGAAGACAATCCCCTCCAGCAAGATTCAGCACAGGAGGATGGAGAAGCCAGCCCTCATGAGAGAGCGGCAGACAAAGAGGTAGAGGACGACAATTATATGCCCCCCTCCGGAGACGAGGCAAGCCTCGACGACGACGAATTCGTCGTGCCTGAGGATCCCGTCGAACAAGAGCATTTTAAACATAGGCTTATGGCCACAGCCAGTAGCCTTAAGAAAAAGCAGCAACAGCTTAGAGCTGACCAAGGTTTGCTAGCCGATAGATGGACTGAAGTCCTTGCGGCCGAAGAGTGCGAGCTCGAACGCCCCTCCAAAAGCTACCCCAAACGCAAGCTGCTGCCCCGATTAGAGGAGGAAGCATATAAACCTACATCACCAGTGCACAATACGGCCGACCGGCCACCCCGTGGCCACGACAGAGAGGCCTCTAGGCCCTCCACTAAAGCCGCACCCTAGCATCGCTCGAAAAGTACAAAACCACGGGGGAATGTGCCGGACTTGCAAGACATATTAGAGGATAAGGCAAGACAATCAAGATCGATCTACGGATCGCGCGGGCGCCCCACGATACGCGACGACAACCGTCACACCAGATACAGCAATTCCGGCCGAGCCGAACACAGTAGACAAAGGTCGCTTGAGCTACGTCGTGATATAGCCTGATATAGAGGCGCCGCACACCCACTATGCTTCACAGATGAAGTAATGGATCATCAAATCCCTGAAGGGTTCAAACCCGTGAACATTGAATCCTATGATGGCACAACAGACCCCGCGGTTTGGATCGAAGACTATCTCCTTCATATCCACATGGCCCGCGGTGATGATCTTCACGCCATCAAATACCTCCCACTCAAGCTTAAAGGGCCAGCTCGACATTGGCTTCGGCTCCCTTACTAGGTGACAACTCCCACGCGGCACTAGGAGAACTACTGCGATTGTGCCCCGGTTCGGCCGGGTGAGCACCTCAGTAGAGAAAGCCGAAAACTGACTGTCATGATGTAGCGAGAGACTGGTCAACCACTCGATCGACCTCCGGAATGTTTAGAATTCCTCCGCGTTGACGAAGGACCGCTTCCCGGTCAGGCACACACGCGCCCCAAATCCAGAGAGCGCGGTGCCCCTAGGGGCTATATCGTAGCCCCACCTTCGAACTCCCATGGCTAAGTGAAAGTGATAAAGCATTATAGTCCGGTTGCCTCGTTTGCTACGCTACCACCTCCTTCACAGGACCAAGACGTTGGATTAAGTGTGAAAATGCGCTGCTTTGCAAACACCCCCACACTATGTGCGTGGGGGCTGAAGCCGAAGACTGCCATCTTTCAGGTTGTACACAAGTATACATTAACGGCCGCACAGGAGATATTTAAATACTTGAACGCACAAGTATAAAAAGCGCTTATATTATAAATATCGTTTTACAAAAGATAAAGATCATTTGAACATGACATTTTTTGAGCACTGCGACTCTATTACACGAGCACCACGCAGAACTTCCCCAAAATAGTGCTCGGCGGGTAACCGGCTCTCGTCCGAACCCCGGGTTGCAACAGCGGTGGCATCCATCTCCGTCCAGTATGTCTTCACACGGGCGAGGGCCATCCGTGCACCCTCTATGCAGGCCGACCGCTTCATTGCCTTGATATGCGGCACCGCCCCAAGGAATTGCTGCAATAAACCGAAATAACTCTTCGGCTTGGGCCTATCCGGCCAGACATGAGCCACCATATCCGTCATGGCAAGTCCGGACAATCTATTTAGCTCAGCCCACTCAGCCAACCGATTGGTCAGCGAAAGTGAACGCTCCGGACTATGGAATTGAGACCAAAAAAGCTCTTCCGTCTCGTGATCCTTTTGACTTCGGAAGTGCACAACAGCATCCGCCGCACTCGCCGCTAAGTCCATATAAGGATCCTCCAGACCCCACAGCTGGCCAAGCTGAGCGTACTTCGGATCTGTAAACCTCCTGCGCAGCAGAAAGGGCTTGCCAGCCACAATATCTCCGGCCTGGCGCAGCTCCTCCTTTATAGCCCTCATGGCAGAACAGGCATCCTTGGCTTCGGCGGTGGCCTTCCTCAGGTCTTCTTGCTCCGCTCGACGTTCTTTTTCAAGAACCTCATAGCGGTCGGTAACATCTTTCAACTTCATGGCCATTTCGGCCATCTCCTCCCCGCTTCGGCAGTGAGCAGCCCTTTAGGCTTCTAGCTCTTCGGCCGCCCTCGAGGCAGCCGCATCACTCCTTCTGGCCTGCTCCTTGGCTCGAGCAAGTTCTGCCCGAAGGCTCTCCACAGCAGCGGCACCATCTGCATTGAGCACACATGTTGTAAGAAGTGGGCTTCGGCTCCCTTACTAGGTGACCACGGAGAAAAAACCTACCTTGTGACTCGTCAAGTCTCTTATTGACCAGCGTGATGTCCGCATCCGCAGCGTCGAGCTGCCGCTTTAGTTCGGCTACTCCATCAGTCCAGCTGGCCACCGGACTATCCGCCACCTGCATAGGGAAGGCAAAAATTAATACCTGCGATTTTGATCCTCGGCACGCTGTCGCTTTCGACAACATACCGAGTCTCAGGGGCTACTATCTATACAGGGCGCACTTTATGTGTAAAACTGTCAAAAGGTATGTCATTTTTACGTACCTCAAACCCCGCCAGCAAACTTCTAACGGCATCATGCAACCCGCCTTCGGCGGACGAAATTGTTCCAATCACCATACTCATCAATGTACGGTGACCTTCTGAGATAGACGCCCTCTCAAGCAGATCTTTCAGCTCCCCCGGCCGCACACCAGTTGGTGCCGAACTGTCCAGCCCTGCCGGACTCGGGGATACCCTCCGTGATGACACCTCAGGATCGTCCGCCCTACCTGACGGTGCGGCAGATGGAGGCGTCTCGCTCTACATCATCTTTGGACAAAGGTTCCCCGAAGACGAGCTCATCTGAGAAGGACGGAGATCCGAACTACAAGGTAAAAAACTTCGGTTATCCTCAGAAGCAAAAATAGGGATGTCTCTTATCATAGAACCCCCCTTTTTTCCACTTACGGCTCGCTGGAGGGCTGATTCCTTAGGGGAGATAGGGCGGCCGGGGCCTCCCCGGACGCAGGACCCTCTGGTGAACTCTTCCCCCGCTTCGAGGCCTTGGCCTCCGGGTTTTCGGAAGCGGTCCTCTTCTCCCCTTGGAAGGAGGGATTCTCGATCCCCCCTTTCTCAAAAGCCTCCTTGGTAGAGGCGGTAGCTCCTCTGTTCTCCCCTTCGCCTTCCTCTGAAGGCGCAACCTCCAGCATCCTGACCAGCACGGGATCCGGCGTGGTCTCCGGGTGGGGGCCGGACACCGTATCAGTTTTGCTTGCGCTATCCACTCCTGTTCAGAGGATAATTGGTTAAAAGGCAAATCATAGAAATGCAAACAAACGGTATGTCCGGACACAGAGCTACTTACTTTTGTATCCGGGCGATTGCAGCTTAGGCTGGCGTCCTCGGTCAATTCCGGACACACCTCTTGTGATCCAAAGAACAATTTGTACATCTCCACGGGTGTCGTACCCATGAAGTGTTGGAGAATTCGTGGTCCCTACGGGTTGAATTCCCACAGCCGGAGAGGACGACGTTTTAGGGCAGAAGACGCCTAATCAGCATGACCTGCATCACCACGACCAGATCGATCTCCCTCGCTTGGAGGTCTCGAATCCGGCCCTGCAGTAAGGGCGCGTCCTTTGACGGCCCCCAGTTGAGCCCTTGGTTGACCCATGACATCAGTCGTCATGGAGGTCCCGAGCTGAAGATGGGCGGTGGCTTCTGCCTGCTGCCCCTGGGAGTGGTAATATAAAACCACTCCTGTTGCCACAAGCCGAGCTCCTCTTGGAAAGAGCCCTCGGGCCATGGAGCATCGGCCCTCCTGCTTACGACCGCCCCGCCGCACTCTGCTTGGCGCCCCTCGATCACCTTCGGCTCCACGTTAAAGGTTTTGAGCCACAAACCGAAGTGGGGGGTAGTGCGGAGGACGGCCTCGCAGACGACAATGAATGACGAGATGTGGAGGATGGACTCCGGAGCCAAGTCATGGAATTCCAGCCCATAGTAAAACATGAGCCCCCTCACAAAAGGATCTATCAGGAAGCCTAAACCTCGACGGAGGTGGGACACGAACACAACACTTTCGCCGGGCTCAGGAGTAGGAATGACTTTCCCTTTGGCGGGCAGCCAATGCGAAATCTCGTAGGTCAAGTACTTGGCTTCTCTCAGCTTCTGCACGTCCTCTTTCGTGACGGAGGAGGGCATCCACCGGCCCTGTAGGTCGCATCCGGACATCGTTGAAGGTCCGAGGCACTCGAATCTGAGGCTCTGGGTGTTGGAACTCGGGGCGAGGGGCAGATTCGATTGAGGATTGAAGAAAAAAAACGAGCCTTGGTCCCATTATAAAGAGGGAGAATACCAAGAGCCGTCCCCGTGACCATTTGGGACTCGCCTTCGATAGAGGGGGCGTGGCAACGGGCATGGTTGGGTTACCCATTGATGGGAATCCCGGAATAAGGGGAACACTATCTCTGCTTCGACAAGACGTGCCAAGGAAACCGCTTCGCTAAACGCGCTGAGGTGGTATAATAAAAAACGATTCGAGTAAAGGCTTGGTGGTGGTGTGAAATCATGCCACAAAATACGTCAGCAGATTGAACTTGTGTACGTATTATTCTCTCTATGGTGGAATGTGGAATTTATTTTGCAGAGTTGGACACTATCCTGGTGTTCGCAATCTTCTATGAATTATGCGGAGGAGGAACCCGCCTTGCAATGCCGAACAATATGCGCGCTGGACTCATCGTCATTGAAGCCTGGTTCAGGGGCTACTGAGGGAGTCCTAGACTAGGGGGTGTCCGTATAGCTGGACTATCATCATCGGCCGGACTCCAAGACTATGAAGATACAAGATTGAAGACTTCGTCCCGTGTCCGGATGGGACTTTCCTTGGCGTGGAGGGCAAGCTTGGCGATACGGATATGTAGATCTCCTACCATTGTAACCGACTCTGTGTAACCCTAGCCCTCTCTGGTGTCTATATAAACCGGAGGGTTTTAGTCCATAGGACGAACAACCATTACAACAATCATACCATAGGCTAGCTTCTAGGGTTTAGCCTCCTTGATCTCATGGTAGATCCACTCTTGTACTACCCATATCAGCAATATCAATCAAGCAGGAGTAGGTTTTACCTCCATCGAGAGGGCCCGAACCTGGGTAAAAACATCGTGTCCCTTGTCTCCTGTTACCATCCGCCTAGACGCACAGTTCGGGACCCCCTACCCGAGATCCGCCGGTTTTGACACCAACAGGGGGCACTATACTTTTTGTGATAAACATGGTGTACGTATGGAACATGGTTTAGATTATGAATATATAGTTAGTACATCAAATGTACTATTATTTGGAATCAACATCAAGTGTATTCAAAAATAAAGTTTCGAGTTCATGTAGTACACATAGTTCATATCTATCTCTATAGTAATCATGTGGTGTGTTATTAAGGTAATACATGAATGATGGTTGAAGTTGGCAACAATCACGATTTTAGATTCTAATTGAAATTGAGAAACAAATTCAAATTCAGTTCGAATTGCAGCGGTAGTATAGACATTCGGAATGCACTAAAATGTTGGTATGAGTAGGTTACATGCATTATACAGCCAGCGAAAAAATTTAATTGGACATAACATGGATTCATGCTCCCTCCTTCCAGCTATATAGGCGTAATGCGTTTTTTAAGACCGCCTTTGACTATTGACAAGATTAATAGTACATGACATGCACAATGTGAAAATTATATCATTGAAAGGTCCTTTCACACACGAATTTAACGGTGTGCTTTGTGTAAGTTGCATGTCATATATTATTGCTCTAATATTTGGTCAAAGTTAGCATCGAAACACGCATTAGGCCCTATACAGATGGAAGGAGGGAGTAGCTTTGAATAGCATTTGTATAGTAAAAAGGGGCAAGACTCTCTCTTTGTGTGGTGTGAATAGTTTTATTTTTTTTATTTTTTTAGTTGAGGGAAGTGCGAATTGATTTGATACGTACAAGTACAATATTACACGTTAGGCTTATCCATAAAATTCAACCCGCGCCTTGTTATATCCCAAAAATTCAGATATCGTGCTCCCAAAACTGGCGCCTTCACAACCCGCGCCTTGCTATCCTGAAATTACAACGCGCGCGAAAACTCCCTCCAGCTGCCAAATCCCGACACGTGAAATCCCCCTTCTAACCCTGAGCCGAAAGGGCCGCTAGTTCAAATCGATGGGGGTACTTTTGTAACACACCCTACATTTTGGACAAGCGCGTCCCTAAGTCATGCTTCACCCCCTCCCATCGCCTCCTTTTTGCCATTCGAAATCCCAGGCCGCCATAACCTCTCCGCTCTAGCCGCGAAATGCCACCCTCCTCCGTCCGCCACCTCACCGCTGCCTAGCCAGAGCCTCTTCCCCGACGATGTCGTCCACCGCAACATCTTGACGCCCTCATCCACCTCCCCGGATGAGGATTCGTCGTCCATCTCGTCATCCCGCCGGTTCAGCCGCCTCGTCCTCCACCTCCAAGGAGCTGCTCTGACGATCGCCTCATCTATCGTGGCTGCTCCATCCCCACAGTGTTGCCTTAACCTGCTCCACCGAAACCGCATCATCCTCACCGACTCCTCGGACGAAGCCGAGGCCTACTCGGCGCCACCAAAGAGGTTGTACACTCATCGCACCGCACCTTCTCCTTAACTCGACCTCCCGGCACCGACGGTGCTCCATCCCGCACCCCCATGGAGCGGCTACCTTGAAGCCGGCGCCACAGGCGACATCTCCATAGAGGCTCTCTCCTAGTGCGAGGCCCCTTCGGCGGTGGCGTCCATACCAACCAGATCTACTGCTGCTGCTCCGGCTCTCGCTCGCTCGCTCGCGTTGCTGCTCCTGCTCTGGCTCTCGCTCGCTCGCCCAGCTGCTGTTGGTCCGGCTCTCGCTCGCTTGGTCACGCTGCTGTTGCTGCTCCGGCTCTCGCTCGCTCGCTCGCGCTGCTGCTGCTGCTCTCCCCCTCGCTCGTGATGCTGCTCTGCTCTGATTTAGCTACACTTAGTCGACTAAATCGACTTTTGGGTCAGTCGATATTTCAGGGGGTGGGGGGGGGGGGGTTTGCCGGAGTTAAGGAAGAACCACCCGCAGCGGTGACAGGGGCTCGCCGGAGAGGTTTACCCCACTATCTATCTTAGGGTTCAGGGTGGGGCCGAGGGGCCTAGAGGGATGGCCGGGGCGGCGGGGCGGCGGCGGACCGGCGGTGGGGAGTTGTTTTGGGGTGGCGAGGTGGCACTGGGGCCGGCGGTTTGGCCGGTGGTGGCTGGCGGCTGGGGGGGGTGCAGGTTGAAGATGAACTGCAGGCCCTCCCTAAACTACATGTCCAGTGCCTCTGTGCTACCATTGCGTTCAGTTTCGATAGTAACATTCATATTCCATAGTAAATTTCAGTTTCGACAGTTAAGTTCAGAGTCAACAGTTTTTACCTCGTCTGTTGTAGTCAGGTGGTTTTTGGTGATATAAATTTTACATCTATTTTACATCATCTATTGGAGATGCTATTAGAATCCCACTTGAGAATGACGATGTCTGTCTTGTGCTGCTTCAGCCTGGACGTCTTACGGCTCACCGGAGCTGCTCCAACGACAGAACGATCCATCACAACGGATCAGTGCCCTGGACGATGTCTATAGATTCCTCAGATCTTCCTCCACACCTCTGACAGCCACCTCTGCCTCAACTGCTTCAGCAACCAACCTAATGATGCTGAGGTCGACACGACTATGGCAAAGAGGTTGTACACTTGTTGCATCACTTATTACTATACATTCATGTCAATCCATTAGGGCTATTTTGGTTCAATGGAAAACATAGCAATAGGGAATTATCCTATGGCACTCTACCATTCAATTATTCATGCATTTTGTTGAAAGGAATGGAGAAAAACATCCACCTGGACCTACTTTTCAAAATCCTATCCATGAAAACAAGACCAAGTGCATTAGTGGCAGAATAACATTCTAACTGTACACACTTTCATATGGGTTCACTTTATTTTGGCCATGGTTCTTTGCATTCCTATGCTCTTCCAATTCCTGTGAACCTAACACGCAAGTTGTCATAAATCATGTGTTTACAAATGCTCTGTTTACCATGTGCATTCCTATCCTATTCCGGTGTTTTTCCTATCCCTGCATTTTTAGAATCATGCAAGCCAAATGAGCCCTTACAGAATTACTTCAATTACAGGTAGGTGTCGAATGGAACTTTGTGTGGTTTGTCCTGCTCCTGCCGCGATGTCGTCCACCTCGCCTGAGCTGCTCCATCGACAGAAGCATCCACCAAACCAGACATCACGACTGCTGACAGTCTTTCGCCGCCTCAGATCTCCTTCCCTGCCACCGGCACCCACCACAACGGCATGACCATCATCGACTCAGCAGATGAACCTGAGGAGTACATGGGTCCATAAGAGAGGTCACACTCTTTTGTTTCTGCTTATGTTATGCATTGCTTAAAATTACCTACTACTTTATCGTCCTGTTCACCTCTTGGACTCCAAGTTAGGTCCAAATTAATGTTCAAACTTGAGTTCTAAATTAGTTGTGGGGCACATATCGAGGCAACAATGAATAGTATCTTTGTCTAATATCTGGTTCATCTAGGGTATGCCTATGTTGTTCATCTTGGGTGGGAAACAAATAGTAAAACAATCATCATCTGTCTTTTTACTAAATTAAAGCAATCATCAGCCTGCTATCATTATTTTTGGATCCATCCACTGGTTGTTACCATCACTCTAAATTTCTGCATGCTCTCCTTACATAATCTCACCATATTTTTTTCGTATGCATGTCAGATATTGTACACAGTCATGCTGAACATGTAGAGAAAAAGAGAAGAGTTTTGCGCGGCAATACAATGTCATGCAGACATCGCTCCATGGTGGGTTCAATGGCAAACCCTCCCCCTCTCCAGATTGTAATCCAGAGGAAGATATCTGTTCTAAGGCGGATTCAGACGCAGCTGACCACTCCTATTTACCCCCAAGGTGTTTACTCTACCTTGGCATGATGATGTTAGTCATATCATGCATATGTTGCCTTGTAGTGCCTACTTTTGACATCATATATGTCATCTGCATAGTTTAGACATGTTCTGTAATGCCACCTGTTCAATTTCTATATCATATATGGGAATTATGCAAACTCATATCTTTTAGCCAGCCATAATATATGTGAAATGTGCAATGCCATCCTGTTTAACCAGGCATCATATATTTGAATGATATCTTGCCCATACTTTTCTTCATTACATTTCCATTTGTCGACAATGTTTGTACATTAAACTATTCTTCCTGTGAATCAGCCATTTGGGTGGGAGATGGAAAAATCTGGAGTGAAAACAAGACCTTCAGAGCAGACAGTGCTAACCGTCGAAGCAGATATCTTATTGGGTCCCGATAGCTCCTTAGAGATGGATTCAGAGACAGATGACCAGTCCTATTCCCCCAACGAGGTTTATGATCTAACTTGGCATGATTATACTGCTCATATCATGCATATGGTGTCTTGCATTGCATAGTTTAGACATCATATACACAATATTCAACACCATGTTCTTAGTTCAGACATCATATCGAATGCCCTCTATTTAGCATATAAATCACATATGTGAATTAAATGATGCAATCCTGATTACTTAGATAACATGTAGGTGAATTATGTCATGCGATCCTGTTTAGTTATTCATCATATCTTTGAATTATGTTATGTTATGCTATCTAGTTTAGATAGACATCATATATGTGAAATTATGTCATGCTATCCGTTTTAGTTAAACAATATACACGTCAACTATTTCATGCCCTCTTTTTTCCACACTATCTATTGCATCTGTCTCCCATACAATGTCTGTACATTCAACTATGTTTCCTGTTTATCAGCCATTTGAATTGGAGCGGGTGATGCCAGTATCTAGTGGAGTAAAAACACGGTCTTCAAATATAACAGTGTTACCTCTTGGTTGAGATAGCACCCCGGTTGTACATGCACGAGAACCAGCCCTACCACATATAACCCAAAACTCTTGCAGATTGTACCCCTACTGCAATGGACAGAGAACCAGCTTCACCCGATCTAACCCCAACCCCAGCAGATAGTAACCCAGTTCCTGTTGACACAGCACCATCGCCACCACAGAGCTCCCAAACAAGAGCAGTTAGTAAGGAAGCTCCAGTGCCCAAAGGGCCAGTACTACCACGGCGAACCCCAACTCCACCAGTTAGTACGCCTATTCCTGTGGAGGAAGCACAACTAGCTAGTCATAGTTTAGGATCTATCGCATTTGATATTGTTAAATCCTATGTGCGTATCTTCCCATCTTGGAAATATTATATTGAAGATGAAGGAAAATGCCAGTTGCAAGTGTTTGTCCAGGAGTTATGTGTAAGTAATGTTATTCATGGCAATTACCTTGCTTTGTCCCATACATCCTACCTCCATGATGGTTACAATACAACAAATTTTCCCATTTTTCTCTATAGCGAAGGACCAATTTGGAAACTCAGGATGAAGTAACCTGTGCTAATACCTCTGCTATCTTCAAGAATGCTTGGTGACAGTATTGGAATTACCTAAAGAAAATGTACTTCACCGGCAAAGAAACTCATCAAATTCCCTTACGTTCTCCTGAGACATATTTACTGGACAATGACTGGGAACGCCTTGTTCTGTACTGGTCCTGAACCAAGAATGTGGTAAGGTCTATGAGCTCATTTTCTATTTTAAGTACTATATTCTTGCGTCTTACTGTACTCTGTTCATGTAGAACAAGTGCCTAAACTTGAAGAATAATTGTTCTAATTTAAGATTCCATTGCTATCATAGTTCAAAAAAGCGCTAGGCGTTAATTATGCGTTTTGCCACCGCCTTGTGCTTTACTGACCAAAGCGCATGCTTATGCGCAGTTATGCACAGATTAAGCATAGTTATGCACAATGCGTTTTGCCAACGCCTAGAGCCTAGGCGCGCCTTTTTTAACTATGATTGCTATCATGCATAGTGCTTTGCTCTTGTATCACTGTATTTACTCATACAAACTTATTTTTAAATTGAAGGATCCAATCGAAACTCCAATGGCACAGTAGGTATGTTCACGCATGTTTCTTTAACAGGTTTGCTCTTACCAATAGCTCTGTTGATTTCAGTTTCAATTGTGTATACAGTTGACTTCTCATATCATGCACATTACTAGCATCACAACAGAGCTAATAGTGTTGTTGAACATGTAGACCCGTGGTACCCATCTGAAATCTTGTTGTGCCGTGTAGTTTCCCATGCTTTGTATTCTTTCACTGCTGCTTTGTCTTGAACTGATATGATTTGAACCGTTTCTCTATTTTTATTTGGCAAGACAATGCAGTGACCATAGGACATAGATATATGTCTGTTTGATGCTTTTATTATGTACTAGTACTTGGCAATAGAAGACTTGGTAGTTTAATCATGTCCACCTTACTAATGAACTGGTTCACTTAAATGAGTTTCATATACTAGTACATGCTAAACCTGTTATGTGTCTGCTTGTTTCTTCTTTTATAATGCTGACAAAATATTGGGGAAGAGTGCCCTATTAAGAAATGGTAAAGGAAGTAATGCAGATAAGGTTCAGGATAGTGAGACACCCTTGTTGTTCTCCAACAAAGCTGATAAAATAGCTAAGGAAGACTATCTTGAAGACAGTGAGACAACCCCAAAGTCCTGTCTTCGTTTAGTGTTCGAGTAATTGGCCACTAACGCTTGCACAAGCTATTCAAACTCACTGTCTGAATCAATTCGGTTTCTTGAGTCTCAACTACAAGCTGAAATACATCGATCAGTTGTGCTGCGACAAGAAGTGGAAGGAATGCGGAAGTCCCTGGAGCATTCAGATGCATACTTTCTGGTGCAACAGCAAGCATTGCAGAATTTTAGCGCCAAACAGGACAAAGCTAATAAGCTTGCTAAGCTTATTACCAGCATGGTGGATACCCAGGATAATGTTTCTTGAGCCCTTCTAAAGTTGTTTTAGTTATGCTCTTGTTTTGCTGCCGCGTTTATTTGCACTGGTGGCCAATTTTGACGGCCAGTGTCTGTAATATGCTGCTTTGTTCCCTATATTTGCACCGGTGGCGAACTTTGATGCTCAGTGGATGTAATATGTGTAATAGCGGTAATAGGCTAGCGTTAATTGCTTGCTTATTTATTTCCTTATTGTCTTATTTAGTTGTTTGCTTGTAGTCACTACAGTTCTTTTTCTGTGTTTTTCTAGTGGCCAGAATAACCTATTTTTGGTAACTAGGCCACAATAATCATGGCAACACACGGGCTATTGTAACCATGGGCCTCCTACGGGCCGTATGATCCATGGGCCTTCTACGGGCTGTAGGATCCATTGGCCTTCTATACGGGCTGTAGGATCCATGGGCCTTCTACGGGCCGTAGGATCCATGGGCCTTCTACGGGTCGTACGATTCATGGGCCTTCTACGGGCCGTACGATCCATGTGCCTTTTACGGGTCGTACGATCCATGGGTCTTCTATGGGGCATATAGTAATTTCGCCATTCATGGGCCGTACTATTCATGGACCATAACGGGCCGTTAATAGGCCGTATTTGATAACTCTATGAAAACAAACCAACGATTTTTTTTGACATGAAAATGGCCCAACATATTAACGGGCCACAAACGGGCCGAATGTAACGACGGGCTGAATTTGGCCCACAAGAAGAAAATGACAGTAACGAGCCGTAAGTAACTGAATGTTGGAAATGAGCCCAAGAATAAATGGCCCCTGAGAAGGCCGAAAGATAACTTGGGCTGGAAACGGCCCAAGGAATAATGGGCCGTTAACGGGTATAAAGTGATACACTGTTCATTACAGGCCAGTTTCACCATGGGTTGTTAATGGGCCAAGAGTTATAAAGGGCCTCATATGAGCCGAAAGACGTCATGGGCCATACATGGGCCGGAAGTTAAAACTGGCTGGAATCATATTGGACGGCCCAGATGACGCTACTGGGCCTAATTCGGATAGGTCGTAACGGGCCCCGGGTTAGCGGGCTGTAAATGTGCTATATGCAAACAGGCCATTAACAGGCTTTCTGTGGGCCGGGCCGTCACCTTTTGACCAAGTCAAATGGGCAAGCCTTTTCACAGGAATGGGCCTCTGTTGGGCCATGCCACGTGTCGACGTATCATAGGCTCCTTCGGTCCAATGAGTGGATGACATCTGTCCCAATGGTGAGCCGACACGTGTTTCCTCCAGCCAATGATGATTTTACACATGGAAAATCCTCATTGGTCGGGGCTGTTAACGGGTTATCGGATCCAAAACTTGACCTGATAGTTTAATGGAATTTCGTTATGGTGGATGCCACATGTTGGTCACCCTTGACGAAAGCACTTCTGTGACGCGTGATTTATCGTCATGGAAGAGGACACTTCCATGATGATAATTTTGGTAATGTCATGGAACACTTCTACGACAGCACATGTATAACTATCTTGATTCTGTCATAAAATCGCCATGGATGTACATGCATGATAGAAAACGTGACCTACTCTGACAAACACGTATCATCACAGAAGTGTATTTTTTTGTAGTGTATAGATACGACGGAGACGTATCATCAACCAGTCCGCGTTTATTAAGGGGACAAACCTACACGGTAATTTCCTTTTGGTCTGGCAAATGGCTTGTAGGATGCATCGGAGGAAGGCCAAGGGAGTGCTTCTTAAACTAGACATCTCTAAAGCTTTTGAGTCCCAGTCCTGGCCTTTTCTCTTTGATTTTTTGCGTGCCAAGGGATTTTCGGAGAGGTGGATATCTTGGATTGCCACTTTTCTCACTATGGCTACCACGAGAGTGGTGGTTAATGGATGTGCAGGAGCGAAGTTCATGCATGCTAAAGGGCTTTGGCAAGGGGACCCCATTTCTCCCTTGATTTTCGTTATAGCCATGGACGTGCTTACGGCAATTGTGATCAAAGCACACGAAGCTAGAGTGTTGAGCGTCATGAGCGGCTGTAGCCCGTTCGAACGACTCTCCTTATATGCGGATGATGATGTGCTATTTATCAAGCCAACATGGACAGATCTCCAATCCGTTAAAGAATCTCTCACCATGTTTTGAGTGGCATCCAGACTAAAGGTGAACTACACCAAGTGCTCGACTATCATGATCAGATCGGAGACTGCGGATGAGGAGCTTGTCAAAAGTTCACTACCCTTGAGGATTGACACCTTTCCCTGCAAGTAACTTGGATTACAACTAAGTAGCAAGCACATGAGAAGATCTGAGTGGCAACCGATTGTAGATGCGGCTCTACACATTCTGCCTGGCTGGCAAAGAGGCTTGGTCACTAGAACTCGCAGGCTTATACTTGTGAACCAAGTCATGAGAGCATGCGCTACTGATATATCCTTTTTATTGATCCGGTATTGGAACAAGAAAGGGTATCCCTCACCTATTTCCCCAGAGGTGACCATGGGCATTGAACCCACGAGGGGAAGACTCCCTTGAAGCGATGGTCTCTAGCAAGCTTTTTTCAAAGTGTCAAATCCAGCTTTTGACGGGATCAACAAACAAATAGTGATTCAAATCATTAAAATAAAAAGAAGGTACGGGGATGAGGTCTTAATGCTTACAACCATTTATTGGTGTTGCGATAAAAAATGATATTAGTTTGTGCTCGGGAAGTGTCGTGGAATTGTCAAGTCAGATGCCCTAGCATGAGGACTTAGGTGTGGAGCCATCGCAACGTAGTTAGCTTGAAGGGGTTAAAACGGGACAAGGGACACAGAGAGTTTATACTGGTTTAGCCCCTCACGGTGGAGGTAAAGGCCTACTCCAGTTTAGGGTTGTATTGCTTGGGCTTCAATTACCAGGGAGCGAATACGCTTGACCTAGTTCTCGATCTCTTCTTTCTTGCCCTAAACCGCTGTCGGGTCACCCCTTTATATACACAAGCTGATGCCCGGAGGCTTATTGAGTCCCAGCCGGCTCATACACAACTTGTCTGGCTCGGTGAAAGAAGCTACACTTTCCTTAATATACAAGTTAACATATGGCGGTTTACGCCCATGGGCCTCAAGTCGCCTTTGGGTCTTGGGCCTTCAGTAAGCTTGCTTCGTGAACTGCCATCTCCAACATCTTCATGGGCCTTATCATTATGAACCACCAGTGGTATGACCCGGCCCTTCCTGGGTGGGTCATACCCAATAGTTACATCCCCAACATTAGGCCCCAGGTTGACGTGAACTTGTTCATATCAATCTTCAACACTTAGAAAAATCCTTCCTCATTTGTTCTTGCGAGATCCTGTAACCCGCCATGACGTCATCTCCTGGGATTGTGGTCACCCGCCGTGATGTCACCTGTCATTAATATCAAACGAGGCCAAATCTTAATATACCTTCTCTTTTAATGAACCTCCGAAAATCGAGGCGTCTGCTGTCACATATCCATTTTTAGCCTCCTCCATTCCCGCGCATGCCACTTATCCTTCTGGCCTTATAAATAGGGTCAGGGGTCCCTTTTCACTCCCCCCTTGCCTCCTCGTCTCCGTCTTCTACCTCACGACGCCTCAGCGCCCGAGCTCTGCCACCGCCGTCGACCTTTGCCACTGCCTCGACACCGGTCGCTGCATCAACCTGAACTGACTAGAGTCCGTCCACGCACCTCCGTTGTTCAACAACTCCAGTGAGTTTTCCCCTTTCCTCTTACCATAGATCCCATTAGGGTTTCCACGAGTTCGTCGGAGTTCATCTCCACCCTTCTTCATTCTTCACCATAGCTTGTGGTTTTGATTCAAACTTAATACTCCTTCAGTGCGGCATTAGTTGTAGTGCTCATTTTTGAGATTTGAGCGTCTCCTCTGCATGAAAGATCCAATCTAGACACATGAACTGCCCAACTGCTGCAACTTAGGTTTAAATATTTTTACATTACTTGAACTGTCATAGATCCAAAATCATAGCATCAATTTGTGAAACCTGTTTGTCCAAAACTTAGCGATTTTTCCACTCACAGATCTGTAAATCAATAACTGTGTGGGCGACTTAACTCATAAAACCGTAACCGCCAGGTATCATTAGTCCCCTCTTAAGCCGCCAATAGCTCGCCTTTATAACTTCAATGCTATCCTCCAGCTTAACAGCTTTGCATGCATGTTTCATCATTATTTGCCTTTAAATTTATAGCCAGCTTAACCACATGATCATAAACCGGCATAATCTTCCTTTCAGATCATCAAAAATGACTAAGACATACACTGCCTGCAACTGGGTCCCATCCCGGGTCACTGAAGAAGACCTGAACAATTTCTTTGCAATTGGTACCTTAGCCAAACAAGAGGACATCCACTGGAGGGTCCCAGGCGAAGAAAACCCTCCTGAGCCCAAAGACGGAGAAGTATCACTGACCACATGATCCGGGGTTTCAGCCCACCCGGCTCAAAATTCTTCCGAGATGTACTTCACTTTTTCCAGCTCCACCCTCAAAACATTAGGCCCAACTCGGTGTCCAACATTTGCAATTTCCAAGTATTTTGCAATGCTTATCTTCAAGAGGAGCCCACGTTTGAACTATTTAGAGAGTTTTATTACTTAAACCATTAGATAGAGTTTACTGACGGGCCCAGCTTGGAACTCAGTGGAGTTTCAAGTCAGAAGAGGAAAGAAGCCAACTTTCCTTATGCCAAGCCGCCCAGCCATCCCAAGGACTGGAATCAAACTTGGTTCTACTGCCAAAGCACATCTCCAATAGATGAAAATCCATTGTCGGGTTACCGCGACCACCGGCTTAGCAACGCACATCTCCCTCCACGGATCAGCATGAAGGAGCAGGCCAAGTATGCGCCCACATTTTCTAAGCTCAGAGCCTTCATGGCTAATGGCCTAACCGGCATCGACCTTGTTCGGTGCTAGGTCACCTAGAGGATCTTGCCATTAAGCCGTCGCCCCAGCTTGATGTGCGAATATACTGGCGATTTAAAAGATCCCCAGCGCCACTTTGACATTCAACTGTCTGATGCAGAAATCATTGAAGCCACCAAGGCATTACTAAACACATCTAGGGCAGAATGCAGTAAAACAGGACTTAGTCCTTTCTTTACTTTCAACAAGCCGCTAGCTGTAAGTGTTGCACACCTTCCATTCAATCATATTTGCATAAATATAGCCCACTTATGATCCTTTGATCTCAACAGGCCGACTCTCCATTTTGGAAGAAGAAATCGCAAGATAAACAGGCCAAGCCGGCTCGTACCAAGAGCAAGGCCACCAAAAGGCCTGCCAAGAAGAAGACCATCGAGCCTGCCGAGTTAAACTTGGATGATGACGGTGATGATGCTGATTCGGAGGTAGAAATTGACTCTCTTGGCTCATTTTTATACATCGCATTAACAATGATTATTATCGGGAGGAAGCCGAGGCCAGCCGTGCGGGTGACGACGAGGTAATTGTTCTTTCCTCCAGCTCTAAGTCTGTGCCAAAACATAAAACTCGCCAAGCAAGTCGGAAAGAAGGTTTTCTCATCCTTTGGCTTATTTGGATCCCAACTTTATTTTGAAGAAGCAGCAACATGAAGCTCGCCGCACAACCGGGAACAGCGGAAGCTGCATCCTTTCCTCCGGCTTACCGAACACCCCAACCCCTCGCAAACGTCGTCCAAAGGTTTCAACAAACTCCGACTTAACTTATCCCAAGGCCGGTCTTATCGAAAACTTCTTAATGCTTCCGATTCAAATTACAGGGAATGTCTCACTCTCCCTCTGGCGACTCAACGGGGACTCACATCCCGGCCTTCAAATCGGTGCCAGGGTAAGACTATCAAGCCTTTGCTTCTAGTGATGTATTCAATTGTTGTACTAACCTTATCTTGTGTTTACTTTACAGGGCTATGGCCAAGCCCAGTAAAAAGATGAAGGTGACAAAAACACGTGAGAACCCCTCTGAGCCGGAGCAACAATCAGCAGAAACCTCCCACCAAGCCCCTGAAGTCACCATCGAAGAACCACCAGTGGTAGACCACAATGTTGACATGGACCAGATGGAAGTTGATGCAACAATCACCAACCCGCCAAGACCCATCAAGCCGGCAAGCCCTATCAAGCCGACTGAAGAAAAAGACGATGATGTTACTGAGGGAGTCCTGGATTAAGGGGTCCTCGGGCGTCCGGCCTATTGACCTGGGCCGGACTAGTGGGATGTGAAGATACAAGACTGAAGACTCTCACCCGTGTTCGGACGGGACTCTCCTTAGGCGTGGAAGGCAAGCTTGGCGTGCGGATATGAAGATTCCTTTCTCTGTAACTGACTTTGTATAACCCTAGTCTCCTCCGGTGTCTATATAAACCAGAGGGCTTAGTCCGTAGAGGCAATCATAATCGTATAGGCTAGACTTCTAGGGTTTTAGCCATTACGATCTCGTGGTAGATCAACTCTTGTAATACTCATATTCATCAAGATCAATCAAGCAGGAAGTAGGGTATTACCTCCATAGAGAGGGCCCAAACCTGGGTAAACATCGTGTCCCCCGCCTCCTGTTACCATCAACCTTAGACGCACAGTTCGGGACCCCCTACCCGAGATGCGTCATCACCAAAAGGTTTGATGGCTCCGTCAATCATCTACAACAATGCAGTCCAGGGGGAGTTTTTCCTCCCCGGACAGATCTTCGTATTCGGCGGCTTCGCACTACGGACCAACTCACTTGGCCATCTAGAGTAGGTCGACAGCTATGCCCTAGGTCACCAGATTAGTTTTGGAGATCTGGATTATGTCATTGATATCCAAGGAGACTTGATCTTCCAAGGAATCGCGCCTCCTACTTCCGCTCTGTCCTTAGATCCAGAGTGTATCACCAGGTCCGAAGACGGGCTCTCGGAGCTCCCCGGACTGTCTGTGACCCTTAGGATTATTGTGGAGGAACCGGAGGAAGTGGTTTTGCCTGCAGCCATTATGGAACCGGACCCTTCTTTGGACACTGGCTCCGAACCCTTGGAGCCAGCGTCATGTGAATTCGGCCAAGGACTTTCCCTCTCGCCGTACTCCACGGACTCTCTTCTCTCGGGCCAAACCTCGCCTTTAAGCGAAGCTCTGGACTTAATGTGATCCCTTGTCATTACAAAGGAGCAACATCTGAACCATGCCCAACCCGGACTAGGGGCTGAGAGCAGGGAACTTTTCGTCTGAGCCGCCATCCACTTCATAGCCACTGTCGAAGACTTAACCGACATGCTCGATTACGGATCCGAAGACATTGACGGCATGGACGATGATGCCGGAGAGGAGCAGGCACAAAAGCCACCACTTATAGGGCGCTGGACAGCCGCCTCCTCATATGACGTATACATGGTGGATACACCCAGAGAGAACAACGGCGACAATAAAAAGGATCCAGTCGAGGATAATACTCCTGAGATACAGCCGAAGCACCAACGTTAGCGGCGCCGCTCTAAACCACACCGTAGAAAAAACAGCAATACCAGCACATGAGAAAATAATACCCCGGACGATGCCGAACACAACGAAGACCCCGTTGAGCCAACCTCCGAACAGGACGACTGGGAAGATGGGCGAGTTAGCCCTGACGAACAGGCCATGAAAGAAGACTCGGAGGACAGTAACTACCTTCCGCTCTCCGAGGACGAGGTGAGCCTCGGCAATGAGGATTTTATCATGCCTAAGGAACCTCTCAAGCAGGAGCACTTTAAGCACCAGCTAATAGCCACTTCAAGGAGCCTGAAAATGAAGCAGCAGCAGCTTCAAGCTGATCAAGATCTGCTCAATGACGAATGGACTAATGTCCTAGCAGCCGAAGAATACAGCCTCGAGCGCCCAACCAAAAGTTACCCGATGCACAAATTGTTATCCTAATTCCATGACGAGGCGCTGGAGCCCGTCCCACTAGCGCGTAAAGCGGCTGACCGACCACCACGTGGCCGGGACAAAGCGACAACTCAAGCCGAACACCATCCCGCACTACCTCGCCGTAAAAACAGAGACACAACAGCTCGGGGATACACATATGACCTGTGGCATGACCTGGAAAACAGAGCAGGTCAGACCAGATCGATCTATGGATCGCGGGGGCGTGCCCCGATGCGCGATGATGGCCATCCGGCCGGATGTGACAAACATAACCACGCCTGGGCCGAGCATCGCAGACGAACTCCATCCGAGATACGTCACGACGTGGCCCGACATAGAGGCGCCGCACACCCCCTTTGCTTCACTGATGAAGTAATGGAACACGAATGCCCTGATGGGTTTCAACCCATGAATATCGAATTATACGATGGAACAACAGACCCTGCAGTATGGATTGAAGATTTCCTCCTCCATATCCACTTGGCCTGCGGTGATGACATCCACGCCATCAAATACCTCCCACTAAAAGTAAAGGGGCCAGCCGGACACTGGCTAAACAGCCTCCTTGAGAACTCCATCGGCAGCTGGGAAGACTTGGAAGACGCCTTCTGCAATAACTTCCAAGGTACATATGTTCGGCCTCCGGATGCCGATGACCTAAGTCACATCACCCAACAGCCCGGGAATCTGCCAGGAAGCTCTGGACTAGGTTCTTCATCAAAAACAACCAAATTGTCGATTGTCTGGACGGCGAAGCCCTCGTGGCCTTTAAACATAGCGTCCAAGATGAGTGGCTCGCCCGCCACCTCGGTCAAAAAACCAAGATCCATGGCTGCCCTTACCACTCTGATGACCCGTTTTTGCGCAGGAGAAAATAGCTGGCTCGCTCGTAGAAGCAACAACACCGTTGATCCGGGTACTTCTGAAGTTTGAGACGGCAACGGCAAGCCACGACACAATAAACACAAGCGTCGCAATAACAATGAAGGAACGCAAGACATGGCGGTCAACGCCGGATTCATTGGTTCAAAACCCGGTCAACCGAAAAAGCCATTCAAGGCAAACAGAGACGGACCATGCAATTTAGACAAGATACTGGATTGGCCTTGCCAGATTCATGGCAGCCCGTTAAACCAGCCAACCACACCAACAAGAGCTGTTGGGTTTTTAAACAAGTCGGCAAGCTTAAAGCCGAACACAAGGTGAAGGGGCCGCCCATTGACAGTGATGACGAAGATACTCGACAACCGAACACCGGGGGTCAGAAGCAATCCCCCCCGAAGTAATGACATTGAACATGGTATATGTGACGCACATCCCTACAAGGGGCTGCAAGCAAGCGCTACGGGACGCCGACGCTATAGAGCCAGCCGCCCCAAAATTAAGCCAATGGATGGCCCGCGCGATCACTTTTGATCGCAAGGACCACCCACCCAGTATCCTTCACGAAGGTCCGGCAACTCTCAACCTCGATCCAATTATCGATGGGTTCCATCTCATGAAAGTCCTTATTGACAGTGGCAGCAGCCTTAATCTACTCTACCAAGACATTGTCCGCAAAATGGGCATTGATCCTTCAAGAATCAGGCCCACCACAACTACCTTCAAGGGAACAATATCCAGCGTAGAAGCTCAGTACACGGGCTTGATTACATTGAAAGTCGTTTTCAGCTCTCCGAACAACTTTCGAAGTGAAGGCTTGACCTTCGATATTGTCCCGCTTCGAAGTAGCTGCCATGCACTACTCAGACATACCGCTTTTGCTCGCTTTAATGCGGTCCCACATTACACCTATCTCCAACTTAAGATGCCCAGTCCACGCGGCACCATCACTATAAACGGAAATAAGGAATGCTCCCTCCGTACAGAGGAGCACACTATGGCTATTGCGGCCGAAGTACAAAGCGACCTTATCAAGCCGCACATTTCGTCGGCCATCAAGCTGCCGGTCTTCATTAGACAGGACCAATCAATCTCAGAGCTGGATTATTAGTTCAGCCTCCGTCGTCCGCCCCATGTAGCCACAAAGTCTGTCACGCGCATATAATTATACACTCGAAATACCTTGGTCACCGGCGGAGGCACAATGCGGACAGACCTATAACACTATCCGCACTCTCATAGTCTTTTTCTTTTTCTAACCATTTTTTATCTTTTACCACAGGTGACTATATTTGCTGAGAAGTCCTTTAACCAAGGCAAGGTAGCGCAGACGTGCGACAGGAGGTTAAATGTTTTTTGCAGACCGCACTCTTTATTTTAAACCTATAAAGTGCCCTTTTTCTCAGCTTTCGACCCCCGCCATGTCAAATAGCCTTGGAAGTAGCATTATAATCTGTAAAGATCGTGCTTGACATATCATTCAGATGCTAGTCAACATAACCCATATTCAGTATTTGCTTTTCTCAAAGAACTGAATTCTGCTTCCGTGGTTATTTCGCGCACGCACCTCGGCATATATTGCCAGGGGCTCGATATGGCAACATATGAGTTGCCGACAAGTCCGAAAAGCTTTATAGCACACTTTGGCGTCACGAGTTTGGCCTTATATGCGTCAGCTCCGAATCATATCTTTGGTCAATAGTTGGGTTGCCCGGCTCCTGTGCTCACTACCTTACGTTCCGCTCTATCGGCTAGGGTAGTAAAGAGAGAACTACTGCGATTGTGTCCTGGTTCGTCCGGATGAGCACCTCAGTAGAGAAAGCCGAAAGCTGACTGTCATGATGCGGAGACAGCTGGTCAACCACTCGATGACTCACCAGAATCTTCGCGATTCCTCCCGTATTACATGAAGGACCATACTTCCGGTCACGTATGTAAATGCACCGTATTCGGATAACCGCGTACATACCAGGGGCTATATCGTAGACCCACCGTCAAACTCCTATGGCTAAGTGAAAGTGTTAAAGCCCTATAGTCCGATTGCCTGGTTCTCCGCATTGACACCTCCTTAATGGACCAAGACATTGGGTCAAGAGTGATCAAGTGCTTTTCCAAACACCCCCGCATTATACGCGAGGGGCCCAAGGCTGACGACTGGTAAACTTTCAGATTATACAAAAAATGGCCGCACATGAGGCACCAAAAACTTTTTAGGCAAAAGTATAAAAAACATAGCCCTAATATATCATAATATTGTTTTTACAATTTCGGTACACTTCACTCGAACATAATATATTTCGAGCACTGACCCTCTATCAAGCGGGCACCCTCTAGGACATCCTGAAAATAATGCTCTGGCGTGTGATAATCCTTGCCCTCAGGTGGACTTTTTGCTGCAATACCGGTGGCCTTCATCTTCACCCAATATGTCTTGACACGGGCAAGGGCCATCTGTGCACCTTCTATGCACGTTGACCACTTAACAACGTCGATACGCGGCACCATATCAACAAGTCGCTGGACCAAACCGAAATAACTGTTCGGAATTGGCTCAGTCGGCCACAGCTGGACCACGACGTCCTTCATAGCAGATCCGGATATCTTGTGGACCTCGGCCCACTGGGCCATCTATTTGTTCAGCAACAGCAGATGCTTTGGCATGCTGAATTGCAACTAGAAAAGCTTTTCCGTCGCATGTCCTTCTTGCGCTTGGAAAAACTGCATCACATTAGAGACACTCTTCGGCAAGTCCAAAAATGCGTCTGGAGAACTCCACATTTGATTAAGCGTGGAATACTTCGGATCGCCGAATTTAGTTTGTAATAAGAAGGGCTTACCAACCGCGATCTCCCCAGCTTGTCGGATCTCCTCCCGAGCCGCTCTAGACTCGGACCGTGCTTCCCTCGCCTCTTGTAAGGCCTTGTCAAGATCGACCGCTCTAGTTTTGTTATCTTTCTCGAGAAATTCCCATCGGCTAGTGGCATCCTTTAGCACAAGCGCCATGGTAGATATTCTGTCCTCGCACTGGCGTCGAGCAGCCTGTTCGACCTTTAATTTAGCAGCTGCCTTTTCGGCAGCCGCATTACTCATCCCGGCTTGCTCCTTAGCCCAGGCAATCTCAGCCCGAAGGGTCTCAACCGTGGCGGCACTATCTGCAGTTATGCATATCTCAGTATAAAATTCTCAGCGTCATGCTCATATTATAATACTGCATATACTGACTTCCCCAACAACATACCTTGCGCCTCGTCGAGCCGCCTGTTAATAAGTGATGTCATCATCTACCGCATCAAGTTTCTGCTTCGGATTTGCAACCTCTGTAGCTTGGGCAGTCGCTAGGGATGTAATAGCCTGTGTTCCAATTAGTCAGATTATTCCCTGGGCATATCTTTCTTGATCCTCTGATCGCCTCCCTTTGGACGCCAACCAGAGTCTCAGGGGCTACTATCTATACACAGGAGCATTTTGCGTTTATAGTACAATTGAAAATATTACATTACGTACCTCGAAGCCTCTTAGCAGGCCCGTAAAGGCATCATTCAATCCACTTTTCGCGCACATAACCTTCTCAACCACCATACCCATCAAGGTATGATGTTCCTCTGAGACGGGCGCATGTTGCAATATGTCCATCAATGTATCCGGCGCATCCGGATCCCCGGAAGCAGCCAAAGGGGTATGGATTGCCTTCAAAGGAATATGTCTACTCGACCTTAGAGTCATCTCTGGCTGTAAAACGGACAGTCTGGGGCCTTTATTGTTGGTCCCCATTGGGGCCGCACACCCCGGACCCTGAACGGCCGAAGTGTCACCTTCGGGCCTAGTCTTCATTGTCCCTCGCACCACTTGTTGATTGAGAGAGATCCTCCGAGATGACACCTTGGCGTCGTCTTCCTTATTGGGCGGGGAGATCTATGGAGGTGTCTCGCTCTCCATCATCTCCAGAAGAAGATCCACCGAGGAGGAGGACTGTTGAGGAAGGCTGCATGCCGGACTACAAACATATATTTTAAATGTTATCCTTGCAACCAGGAAAGAACAGGATATGTTTAAAACACCCTTGTTCACTTACGATTCAGCTAAGGGCCAGTCCTTACGAAGGAACTGCATGTCAACATCGCATCCCGAACTAGAATCCCCTGACAGGGATATCTTGCCTCGCTTAGAAGCCTTTATCTTCAAGTCTTTGGAGGCAGTCCTGTTCTTCCCATGGGGAGAAGGGATGTCAGTTTCTCCTTCCCTTTCATCTTCACAAGAGGGAGTTCCAATCTCCCCGGCCGAGGTACCTGGCATACCTCTAGAATGGGGGCCACCCTGGGCCTTCTTGCTCTCCTCCTTGTCTTCCTCCGTCGGCACTTGATATGGTGTCGGAACCAGCATCCTTGTCAACACCGGATCAACTGAGTCTTCGGGAAGAGGGGCCGAACACCTAATTCTCTCCGCCTTCTTTATCCAGCCCTAGCCAAGTATGGTTTTTTCAGTACATTGTTATGAGAAATTTAACCAAGCTATGTTCGGGAGTCGAGTGCTTACCAAGGTATCCGGATGGTTGTAGTCAAGGCCGATGTCCTCTGTAGTATCTGGCCACTGTTTTCGTGTCCCAAAGAATAATTTCCACATTCCTTTTAGCGTCGTGCCGGAGAAGTGCTGAAGGCCTCGTGGTCCTTCCGGATTGAACTCCCACATGCAGAGAGGCCGTCGCTGGCAAGGTAGGACCCGATGAACTAGCATTACATGGATTACGTTAATGAGATCGGTGTCCTTTTCAATGAGGCTCCGAATGCGGCTTTGCAGCGTCTGCACTTCATCAATGGATCCCCAGTCCAGCCCTTATTAATCCATGATGCAAGCTTTAATGGAGGGCCAGATCAGAATGCAGGTGTAGCTGCCCACTTGGTACCACGGGGTTCAGTGATGTAAAACCACTCCCGCTGCCATAGGTCGGAAGTTTCTGTAAAGGAGCCCTTTGGCCAAGGAGTATTGGTGAGTTTGCTCACTAGAGCACCACTGCACTCCGCTTGTTTCCCATCGACTACCTTCGGCTTCACATTAAAGGTCTTGAGACACAAGCCGAAGTGTGGGGGAATACGGAGGAAGGCCTCGCACGTGATCATGAACGCCGAGATGTGAAGAAAGGTGTCCGAAGCTAGATCCTAAAATCTAGCCCGTAATAGAACATGAGCCCTCGAACGAAGGGATGAAGATCGAATCCTAGCCCTCGGAGGAAGTGGGAGATGAATATGACCCTCTCGCCGGATCTGGGAGTAGGAATAACCTGCCCTTGAGCAGGAAGCCTGTGGGGGATTTCCGCGGTCAGGTATCTTGCCACCCGGAGCTTCGCAATATCCACCTCTGTGATAGAGGAAGCCACCCACCGGCCTTGAGGGCTGGGTCTGGACATGACTGGGAAGCACGAAGCGATTAAATTGAACCTTGGGCGCTAGAGCTCAAGGTGGGAGAGGTTGAGTGAGGGAGTCCTGGACTAGGGGGTTTCCGGATAGCCGAACTATCATCATTGGCCGGACTCCAAGACTATGAAGATACAAGATTGAAGACATCGTCCCATGTCCGGATGGGACTTTCCTTGGTGTGCAAGGAAAGCTTGGCAATACGGATATGTACATCTCCTACCATTGTAACCGACTCTTTGTAACCCTAGCCCTCTCCGGTGTCTATATAAACCGGAGGGTTTTAGTCCATAGGACGAACAACAATCAGACCATAGGCTAGCTTCTAGGGTTTAGCCTCCTTGATCTCGTGGTAGATCTACTCTTGTACCACCCATATCATCAATATCAATCAAGCAGAAGTAGGGTTTTACCACCATCGAGAGGGCCTGAACCTGGGTAAAAACATTGTGTCCCTTGTCTCCTGTTACCATCCGCCTAGACGCACAGTTCGGGACCCCCTACCCGAGATCCGCCGGTTTTGACACCGACATTGGTGCTTTCATTTAGAGTTCCTCTGTGTCGTCGCTCATAGGCCCGATGGCTCCTTCGATCATCAACAACGACGCAGTCCAGGGTGAGACTTTTCTCCCCGGACAGATCTTCGTATTCGGCGGCTTTGCACTGCGGGCCAATTCGCTTGGCCATCTGGAGCAGATCGAAAGCTACGCCCCTGGCCATCAGGTCAGATTTGGAAGTTTGAACTATACAGCCGACATCCGCGGAGACTTGATCTTCGACGGATTCGAGCCACAGCCGAGCGCGCCGCACTGTCACGATGGGCATGATTTAGCTCCGCTGCCGGACAGTGCCCTGAGGCCGCACAAGAGTCCGCTCCGACCCTTAAATCGGAGCCGACTGCGCCGATCGAGGATGGGTGGCTAGATGCTGCCTCGGGGGCTGCTACCTCTATGGCGATGGAGCCGAATACCGACCCTGTCCCTTGTGAAGCTCGTGACTCCGAGGTGCCGGACTCCTCTCCAGACTCCGAACCTCCCGCGCCCATTCCAATCGAATCCGATTGGGTGCCGATCATGGAGTTCACCACTGCAGACATCTTTCAGCACTCGCCTTTTGGCGACATCCTGAACTCACTAAAGTGTCTCTCTTTATCAAGAGAGCCCTGGCCGGATTATGGCCAGGACGGTTGGGATGCGGACGACGAAGAAATTAAAAACCCACCCACCACCCACTTTGTAGCCACTGTCGACGACCTAACCGACATGCTAGACTTCAACTCTGAAGACATCGACGGTATGGACGACGATGCCGGAGACGACCAAGAACCAATGCCTACGGGGCACTGGAAAGCCACCTCGTCATACGACATATACATGGTGGACATCCCAAAGGATGGAAATGGCGATGGAACAGCGGAGGATGACCCCTCCAAAAAATAGCCCAAGCGCCGGCGTCAGCGGCGCCGTTCAAAATCCCGCCATAGCAAGAATGGAGATTCCGGCACCGGAGATAATAACACCCCGGACAGTGCCGAAGACAATCCCCTCCAGCAAGATTCAGCACAGGAGGATGGAGAAGCCAGCCCTCATGAGAGAGCGGCAGACAAAGAGGTAGAGGACGACAATTATATGCCCCCCTCCGGAGACGAGGCAAGCCTCGACGACGACGAATTCGTCGTGCCTGAGGATCCCATCGAACAAGAGCATTTTAAACGCAGGCTTATGGCCACGGCCAATAGCCTTAAGAAAAAGCAGCAACAGCTTAGAGCTGACCAAGGTTTGCTAGCCGATAGATGGACTGAAGTCCTTGCGGCCGAAGAGTGCGAGCTCGAACGCCCCTCCAAAAGCTACCCAAAACGCAAGCTGCTACCCCGATTAGAGGAGGAAGAATATAAACCTACATCACCAGTGCACAATACGGCCGACCAGCCACCCCGTGGCCACGACAGAGAGGCCTCTAGGCCCTCCACTAAAGTTGCACCCCAGCATCGCTCGAAAAGTACAAAACCACGGGGGAATGTGCCGGACTTGCAAGACATATTAGAGGATAAGGCAAGACAATCAAGATCGATCTACGGATCGCGCGGGCGCCCCACGATACGCGACGACAACCGTCACACCAGATACAGAAATTCCGGCCGGGCCGAACACAGTAGACAAAGGTCGCTTGAGCTACGTCGTGATATAGCCTGATATAGAGGCGCCGCACACCCACTATGCTTCACAGATGAAGTAATGGATCATCAAATCCCTGAAGGGTTCAAACCCGTGAACATTGAATCCTATGATGGCACAACAGACCCCGCGGTTTGGATCGAAGACTATCTCCTTCATATCCACATGGCCCGTGGTGATGATCATCATGCCATCAAATACCTCCCACTCAAGCTTAAAGGGCCAGCTCGACATTGGCTTAACAGCTTGCCAGCAGAATCAATTGGGTGTTGGGAGGACCTGGAAGCCGCATTCCTTGATAACTTCCAGGGCACATATGTGCGACCACCAGACGCTGATGACCTAAGCCACATAATTCAGCAGCCAGACGAATCGGCCAGACAATTCTGTACACGGTTCTTAACCAAGAAAAATCAAATCGTCAACTGTCCGGATGCAGAGGCCCTCGCAGCCTTCAAACATAACATCCGCGACGAGTGGCTTGCCCGGCACCTAGGACAGGAAAAGCCGAAATCCATGGCAGCCCTCACATCACTCATGACCCGCTTCTGCGCGGGAGAGGACACCTGGCTAGCCCGCAGTAACAACCTCAACAAAAATCCTGGCAGTCCAGATAACAAGGACCGCAATGGCAGGTCGCATCGCAACAAGCACAAATGCCGCATTAACAGCGATAATACTGAGGATACGGCAGTTAACGCCGGATTCAGAGGCTCCAAACCCGGTCAGCGGAAAAAGCCATTCAAAAGAACTACTCCGGGTCCGTCCAATTTGGACCAAATACTCGACCGCTCGTGCCAGATACATGGCACCCCCGAAAAGCCAGCTAATCACACCAACAGGGATTGTTGGGTATTCAAGCAGGCAGGCAAGTTAATTGCCGAAAACAATGACAAGGGGCTGCATAGCGATGACGAGGAGGAGACCCGGCCACCGAACAATAGAGGACAGAAGGGTTTCCTCCCGCAAGTGCGGATGGTGAACATGATATACGCAACCCACATACCCAAAAGGGAGCGGAAGCGTGCACTCAGGGACGTATACGCGATGGAGCCAGTCGCCCCAAAGTTCAATCCATGGTCCTCCTGCCCGATCACGTTTGATCAAAGGGACCACCCCACCAGCATCCGCCATGGCGGATTCGCCGCATTGGTTCTAGACCCAATCGTCGACGGGTTTCACCTAACTAGAGTCCTGATGGACGACGGCAGCAGCTTGAACCTGCTTTATCAGGATACAGTGCGCAAGATGGGCATAGACCCCTCAAGGATTAAACCCACAAAGATGACCTTCAAAGGCGTCATACCAGGTGTAGAGGCCAATTGCACAGGCTCAGTTACACTGGAAGTGGTCTTCGGATCCCCGGATAACTTCCGAAGCGAGGAATTAATCTTCGACATAGTTCCGTTCCGCAGCGGCTATCATGCACTGCTCAGACGAACCGCGTTTGCAAAGTTCAATGCGGTGCGGCACTACGCATACCTCAAGGTCAAGATGCCAGGCCCTCGAGGAGAAATCACGGTCAACGGAAACACTGAACGCTCTCTCCGAACGGAGGAGCATACAGCGGCTCTCGCGGTAGAAGTGCAGAGCAGCCTCTTAAGGCAATTCTCGAGTCCGGCCATTAAGCGACCGGACACCGCCAAGCGCGCCCGGAGTAACCTACAACAAGACCACCCAGCATGTTCCGAGCACGCGTAGCAATGCGGCCCCAACCCCAGCCCTCGCAAAATTGCAAGACCAGTGCTTCGCGTACATCACTATGCTCTGGAGATACCATGGGCATAGGGGGAGGGGCACGACCATGGCAGGCCCAGAGTGCGGCTCAACCTCACCAGGGGCGCCCAAGTGTGTCATCCTTTTTCTTTCCTTTTTTTCTTATCCTCAGGACTTCGTTTACCAGAGGCCCTATCCGGCAGTAGACCTGCCGAACTCATGATGCAACAGCCAGGGAAGGAGAAAAGCTACGACGAGTATCCAGGTGGTCTCCATTACGAGCATTATACCTGTTTTATACACCATTACGGAGCCTACCCCTGGAGGGGGACATGCTAAATAGTTCCACCCCTTGCTTATCGCACTATTTGTATCGTTCTGCATTCATGACAGTATTCTTTGAATAAACAATGCATCGCTTTTTGCCTACCACTGCATTCCTTTCTTATACGTATGTTCATTTATGACATGTTGCATCCGTACACTTTGGTACGGCTAAATACACCAGGGGCTTAAGTTCCCCATATTATGGTGTGATAAGTCCGGACACTCTCACAAGTGCGGCACCCCGAACTTATAGCATTATATGCATCGACTCTGAATCATGTCTTGGGTCAATAGTTGGGTTTGCCCGGCTCCCATGTTTTGGTACCTTACGTTCCGTTATATCGGCTAAGGTAGCGCCGGGAGAACCACTGCGATTGTGCCCCAGTTGAGCTAGGCGAGCACCTCAGTGGAGAAAGCTAAAACTGACCGTCATGATGAGGCGAGAGCCGGTCGCTGTTCGAGAGGTTTTTTCGAGTCCCTAAAGACTTATGCCGCTTAGAGCGAGGAACCGGCTTTGTCCGGCCCAGGCATGGATAGCGCCCCGAATTCGGCCTTCCGAACACTAGGGGCTTCGCTGAAATTTAAAATTATAGAATTCTATGGCTAAGTGAGAGTGTTCAAGCATTATAAGTCCGGTTGCCTCGTTCGTTGTGTTGAGTGCCTCCCAAGATGGACCCAAAAATGGGAACAAGAGTGCTCAAGTTTATCCCGAACACCCCAGCACTCGTGGCATGGGGGCCGAAGCCAACGACTTGCCATCTCTCAGATTTGATAAACGGCCGCACAGAAGGTAATATTTTAAATTAAAAAGTGTTGCTTAGCACATATGAACGAAGTTTTCAGCACACAGGATAACAAAATGCGAGTCTACTCAAAAATTACATCTTTGGAGCACTCACCCGCAATAATGCGGGCACCCTTCAGGACACCCTTATAATACATCTCGGGTGTGCGATACTCCTTGCCCGGCGGTGGCGCGTCCATCACAAGCTTCTCAGCGTCCATCCTGCCCCAGTGCACTTTAGCACGGGCAAGGGCCCGACAGGCACCTTCAATGCAGGCAGAGTGCTTGATGACTTCAACCCATGGACAAGCATCCACCAGCCGCCGCACTAGGCTGAAGTAGCTCCCAGGCATGGCCTCTTTGGGCCAAAGCCGAACTATGAGGCCCTTCATGGCCTGTTTGGCCACCTTGTGGAGCTCGACCAGCTGCTTCAGCTGGTCGCTAAGGGGCACCGGATGTCCGGCCTCAGCATACTGAGACCAGAACACCTTCTCCGTCGAGCTCCCCTCCTCGGCCCTGTAGAAAGCGGCAGCATCAGACACGCTACGGGGCAGATCTGCGAACGCTCCTGGAGAGCTCCAAATTCGGGTAAGTAACAGGTAATTCACTTTTACATGCTTGCTTTGCATGAAGAATTCCTTACCCGCCGCTATCTTCTTTAATGCCTCGATTTCCTGGAGGGCCTTGTGGGCTTCGGCCTTAGCGGCTTTGGCACTCTCAAGAGCCGACGCAAGCTCGGACTCTCAAGTCTTCGAGTCACGCTCCAAACTCTCATGTTTTTCCACGAGAGCCTGGAGCTCTTGCCGTACCTCCGCCACCCATGCCTCCTGCTTCTCTCGCTCGGCGCGTTCCGCGGCCGCATTGCGTTCGGCCGCGGACACCGCCTCCTTCAGGGTCGCCACCTCATTCGTAGCCCCTGGAGTACCCACGTTATCCCTGTCATTCCTCTTGCAACCAAATCCTTTTCTGTAAGGTACAACTTTAATAAGGTGTTACTCACCTTCCTTGTCCTCGAGCTGCTTCTTGGCATGGCCGAGCTCGCTCTCGGACCGCTCGAGGCTCTGCTTCAAGGCATTGACCTCCGCAGTCAGTGCGGCAGAGGTCAGCAGCGCAGCCTGCATTCCCATATTGACATATTTTTGTTAAGACTCCTACGTATATCTTTTTAGATCCTCAGTCCGGCTTTTCCTTCCGAACACCAAACCGAGCATCAGGGGCTACTGTCTATGCGGTACTATTTTACATATCTTAAAATTCTTACCTCAAAGCCTGTTAGAAGGCTGATGCAGGCTTCGGTTAGCCCGCTTTTGGCAAGCTGAACCTTCTGAATCACCGCACTCATGAGGGTGCGGTGTTCCTCGTCGATGGAAGTGCCGTTGAGCGCCTCCAGCAAGTTATCCGGCGCCTCCGGTTGGACGGAGGCAGCCGGCGTCGCAGTCTTGCCCTTCTTACGAAGGGGCCGCCCACCGGACTCCGGAACCACTGAAGGTTCCGGTGCGGAGTCCGGTCCAAAGTCCGGGAGGTTGCCCTGCGGCACCTCCGGGGCCTCCTCCTCCTGGTGGGTCCCTTTCTGGGATCCCACCTCAGCGTCGTCGGCATCACGGGGGGAGGAGGCGGTCGGAAGTGAAGTGCTATTCACATCCGACGTACCCAAGGACCCGCTCGACGAAGCGGGAATATCGTCCTTGGGCGGACTACAGGGTTGTATGCGGCGTTAAAAGATGCTATGCGAAAAAATAAAATTATGAGTTATTCAGGAGTCCGGATACTTACGATCTCGCCAGGGGCTTGGCCCTTGAGGGCCACTCCTCGTCGTCGTCGTTGGCGTTGGTGGAACAGTCCGGGGGAAGGGTCCTTCCCTTCTTGGACCCTTCGGTCTCCCCCGTTGGGGAGGCCTTCCTCTTCTTCTCTCCCCTCGCTGGGGGAGAGGCCTCTTTCTTCTCCTCCTCGTCCTCATGGGAGGAGTACGCCTCAGAGTCATCGGACGATGAGTCTGATAACACCTGACGCTGGGAACTCCTCCGGGTTCTCGTGGCCTTCTTCTTGCCTTCTTCTCCGGCATCACGTAAGGCGCCGGGACCAGCAGCCCTGTTAAACGGGCATCCGCTGGGTCTTCTGGAAGGGGAGCCGGACAGTTAACCTGTCCGGACGTCTTCTGCCAGGCCTGTTAAAGGTATTGGGAGTTTAGATCCCCCATAGAGTCAAACTATGAAAAGCAAGTGTCCCATAAAGGATAACATAGCTTACCTCGCCAGCCGGACGCTGCGAGCTGAATCCGCGATCTTCGGTAGCGCATGCGGGAGCCTCGGCACCCTTGAACAGCACCCTCCAGGCCTGTTCGTACGTTGTGTCGAAGAGCCCGCTCTAGGTCTGGTGCTGTGACGGATCGAACTCCCACGAGTTGAAGTCCCGCTGTTGGCAGGGGAGAATCTGGCGGATGAGCATGACCTGGATTACGTTGACAAGCTTGAGATTCTTGTTCACCAGGGTTTGGAGACAGGATTGGAGTTTGGTCAGCTCTTCCGAATCGCCCCACCGCAGGCCCTTCTCTTTCCAGGAAGTGAGCCGCATGGGGATGCCAGATCTGAATTCGGGGGCCGCTGCCCATTCAGGGTCACGCGGCTCGGTGATGTAGAACCACCCCGATTGCCACCCTTTGATGGTTTCCATGAAGGCGCCCTCGAGCCAAGTGACGTTGGGCATCTTGCCCACCATGGCGCCTCCGCACTCCGCTTGGCTGCCCTTCACAACCTTCGGCTTGACATTAAAGGTCTTTAGCCATAAGCCGAAGTGGGGCTGGACGCAGAGGAAGGCCTCGCACACGACGATAAACGCCGAGATGTTGAGGATGAAATTCGGGGCCAGATCATGGAAATCCAGGCCATAGTAGAACATGAGCCCCTGGACAAAGGGGTGGAGTGGGAAGCCCAGTCTGCGGAGGAAATGGGGAAGGAATACCACCCTCTCATGGGGCCCGGGGGTGGGGATGAGCTGCCCCTCATCGGGGAGCCGGTGCGCGATATCGCTGGACAAATATCCGGCATTGCGCAGCTTCTTGATGTGCCCCTCCATAACGGAGGAGGCCATCCACTTGCCTCCCGCTCCGGACATGGTTGGAGAAGGTTGAGGTGAGATGTGCGGACTTGGGCGCTGGAGCTCGAGTGCACGGAGATGGATAAGAAAAGGAGGAAGAAGGCGTAGGTAAAAAGGTGGATCTTTATCCCCTTATATATGGGCGGACGAAACTGTGCGTCCCCACCGGCCTGGTAAAACTCGCTTATCTCCCAAGCGCCGCAATCAATGGCGCGGTTGGGTTACCCACGTCCGTATTGATGAGAATCCCAGAATAAGGGGACATGATCTCTGCTTCGACAAGACGTGCCAAGGAAACCGCTTCGCTAAACGCGCTGAGGTGGTATGACAAAAACGATTCGAGTAAAGGCTTGGCCGTGGTATGACGTCACGCCACGAAATACGTCAGCAGATTGAACTTGTGTAAATATTATTCTCTCTACGGTGGTATGTGGAATTTATTTTGCAGAGCTGGACACTATCCTGGTGTTCACGATCTTCTATGAATTATTCGGAGGAGGAACCCGCCTTGCAATGCCGAAGACAATATGCGCGCCGGACTCGTCGTCATTGAAGCCTAGTTCAGGGGCTACTGAGGGAGTCCTGGACTAGGGGGTGTCCAGATAGCCGAACTATCATCATTGGCTGGACTCCAAGACTATGAAGATACAAGATTGAAGACTTCGTCCCGTGTCCGGATGGGACTTTCCTTGGCGTGGAAGGCAAGCTTGGCAATATGGATATGTAGATCTCCTACCATTGTAACCGACTCTGTGTAACCCTAGCCCTCTCTGGTGTCTATATAAACCAGAGGGTTTTAGTCCATAGGACGAACAACAATCAGACCATAGGCTAGCTTCTAGGGTTTAGCCTCCTTGATCTCGTGGTAGATCTACTCTTGTACTACCCATATCATTAATATCAATCAAGCAGGAGTAGGGTTTTACCTCCATCTAGAGGGCACGAACCTGGGTAAAAACATCGTGTCCCTTGTCTCCTATTACCATCCGCCTAGACGCACAGTTTGGGACCCCCTACCCAAGATCTGCCGGTTTTGACACCGATATTGAGAAAAGGCTTGGCGTAAAGGAGAAAGGACGAGTCTTAGCCCCTTTATAAAGGCGATGAACATCAAACGCCCCCTCATAAGGCTTAAAACCTGCCTATTCCCAAGGAATCATGCCAACAGAACAGTTGGGTTACCCACGATCGTATTGACGAGAATCCCGCAATAAGGGGACACGATCTCTACTTTGACAAGACGTGCCAATGAAACCGCATCTCGAAATATGGAGCGGTAGGCTAAAAAACAGTTCGAAATAATGGCCAGGTGATGACATGATGTCATGTTACAAAACATTGTCAGTGGATTGGACTCGTGAAATATTATACTCTCTGCGGTTGTGTGTGGAATTTGTTTTGCAGAGCTGGACACGATTCTTGTGTTCAGAGATTATTTTGGAGTATTCGGAGAAGGAACCCGCCTTGCAATGCCGAAGACAACCTGCACGCCGGACACCTTGTCATTGAAGCCTGGTTCATGGGCTACTGAGGGAGTCCTGGATTAAGGGGTCCTCGGGCGTCTGGCCTGTTGACCTAGGCCGGACTGATGGGTTGTGAAGATACAAGACCGAAGACTCTCATCTGTGTCTGGATGGGACTCTCCTTAGGCATGGAAGGCAAGCTTGGTGTCCGGATATGAAGATTCCCGATGTCTACTACACAACCTTCTTCTTGTAGACGTTGTTGGGCCTGCAAGTGCACATGTTTGTAGGACAGTAGCAAATTTCCCTCAAGTGGATGACCTAAGGTTTATCAATCCGTAGGAGGCGTAGGATGAAGATGGTCTCTCTCAAACAACCCTGCAACCAAATAACAAAGAGTCTCTTGTGTCCCCAACACACCCAATACAATGGTAAATTGTATAGGTGCACTAGTTCGGCGAAGAGATGCTGATACAAGTGCAATATGGATGGTAGATATAGGTATTTGTAATCTGAAATAATAAAAACAACAAGGTAACTAATGATAAAAGTGAGCGTAAACAGTATTGCAATGGTAGGAAACAAGGCCTAGGGTTCATACTTTCACTAGTGCAAGTTCTCTCAACAATAATAACATAGATAGTTCATATAACAATCCCTCAACATGCAACAAAGAGTCACTCCAAAGCCACTAATAGCGGAGAACAAACGTAGAGATTATGGTAGGGTACGAAACCACCTCAAAGTTATTCTTTCGGATCAATCTATTCAAGAGTTCGTACTAGAATAACACCTTAAGACACAAATCAACCAAAACCCTAATGTCACCTAGATACTCCATTGTCACTTCAAGTATCCGTGGGCATGATTATATGATATGCGTCACACAATCTCATATTCATCCAACCAACACAAAGTACTTCAAAGAGTGCCCCAAAGTTTCTACCGGAGAGTCAAGAAAACGTGTGCCAACCCCTATGCATAGGTTCATGGGCGGAAACTGCAAGTTGGTCACCAAAACATACATCAAGTGGCATGTGATATCCCATTGTCACCATAGATAAACACGGCAAGACATACATCAAGTGTTCTCAAATCAAAGACTCAATCCGATAAGATAACTTCAAGAGGGAAACTCAATTCATCACAAGAGAGTAGAGGGTGAGAAACATCATAAGATCCAACTACAATAGCAAAGCTCGTGATACATCAAGATCGTGCCATAGAGAGAACACGAGAGAGAGAGAGAGAGAGATCAAACACATAGCTACTGGTACATACCCTCAGCCCCGAGGGTGAACTACTCCCTCCTCGTCATGGATAGCGCCGGGATGATGAAGACGGCCACCGGTGATGGGTTCCCCCTCCGGCAGGGTGCCGGAACGGGCTCCCGAGAGGTTTTTGGTGGCTACAGAGGCTTGCGGCGGTGGAACTCCCGATCTATCTTGATATTCGATGTTTTTAGGGTACGTAGGCTTATATAGGCGAAAGAAGTCGGTCGGGAGGTGCTCGAGGGGCCCACGAGATAGGGGGGCGCCCTCCTATCTCGTGGCTGCCTCGAGGATCTTCCGACATGGACTCCAACTCTCCAGGATCATATTCTTCCAAAAAATCACGCTGCCGAAGGTTTCATTCCGTTTGGACTCTGTTTGATATTCCTTTTCTTTGAAATACTGAAACAGGCAATAAAACAACAATATGGGCTGGGCCTCCGGTTAATAGGTTAGTCCCAAAAGTAATATAAAAGTGTATAATAAAGCCCATAATCATTCAAAAATAGATAATAAAGTAGCATGAATGCTTCATAAATTATAGATACGTTGGAGACGTATCAATTCTTTTCTCTGTAACCGGCTTTGTTTAACCCTAGTCTCCTCCGGTGTCTATATAAAACAGAGGGCTTAGTCCGTAGAGGCAATCATAATCATATAGGCTAGACTTCTAGGGTTTTAGCCATTACGATCCCGTGGTAGATCAACTCTTGTAATACTCATATTCATCAAGATCAATCAAGCAGGAAGTAGGGTATTACCTCCATAGAGAGGGCCCGAACCTGGGTAAACATCGTGTCCCCCACCTCCTGTTACCATCGACCTTAGACGCACAGTTCGGGACCCCCTACCCGAGATCCGCCGGTTTTGACACTAATAGTTACCATCACTGGGCATGGCTATACAGAGCCAAGCAAACCCACTGTCCTATCCAAGCACAACGCCAAGGAAGAAATTTCCATTGCTGACAAGGGAAAGTGGTCCACCAATCTAGACAGTTATGCCAATTTCAGTGCCCAAGAGATTCACTCTGGGCATTTGAACCGTCTTTACACAAGCCGTTACTATGAAGCCGGCTTAGTAAACTTGATGAAGGAGCGCTCTGAGGTAAACACTGCAACACTTTTTCATATAAATACACTTCCTATTAGCCGCCAAGTTTATTGGACATGATAGAATAGAATGTGCTATAAATTTCAATAGCTTTATAGATCAATTGCAGTAGCCCCCCAAGGGCCGGTTTATGCTTTCAAGATAAACCGAGACTTCCAATAGCAGTACTTCAACTTTGCATGTGTAGCCCCCAAGGGCCGGCTTAATCGGTCAAGATGAGCCGGGACTTTAGATAATAACAATTAAATTTCTCATCCGTAGCCCTCAAGGGCCGGCTTAATCTGTCAAGATAAGCCAGGTCTCAATACCATACTATCCAAAAAATCCTTAGCATATAGCCCCCATGAACCGGCTATAGTCATCATATAGTAATCAGGGCATCATAAACTTGTCTTAAAAAAGAGCAAGGTGCATTAGCCCCCAAGTACCAAGTAAAATACTTGTATTGTGCTTGGGACTTTCCAAATATACCCATTGTAACCTCACTCATTGTTTATCTCTTGTAGGCCGAGCTTAATGGCAAAGAATCCCAAGTCGCCGACCTTCAAAAAAACATCAAGTCTCAGCAAGTAGAGACATCCAAAGCCAAAAATGAGCTGACCACTGCTTTAGCAGATATGTAGAGGCTGAAAAAAGACTTCAAAGCTGATCAAGCAGGCTGGGAAACAGAGAAGTCGGCCTTGTTGAAGAGAGCAGAGGATGCTGAAGCGGCTCTTAAGCCGGTAGCTGAAGAGCTCGCCAGCTTAAAACATCAAGTCAATGCCATGACTGCTGCCATATTTGGTAAGTAACTTCATCTCAATATTTGCTTTGAATGCATTTGAACCAATATTCATCCGGCTTACAATTTTTTTCTTAATGATGTAGGCTCCAGAGTTGCCCACCTTGGCAGTGACATGCGCAAGAAACTGAAAGCTGCCTACACGCTCATAGAGCAGTTATACACTGGCGCACAACGAGCCATCTGCACAACCACTCACAAGAAACAACCTCCAACTCTCATCAAGGATACATTGGAGAAGCTATCTGTGCTGCCTCTATGGATCGAAGAGTTGAATAAGTCAGCTGCAAGAGCCGGTGCACTCACTGCACTAACCCGGACCAAAGCATGGCAAGCCGATCTTGAGCCGGCAGATTTGGTGAATGGCTGTCCGAGCGTAAAACAGGACGGGTCACCCTTCAGCGTAGAAGACTTTGCCACAATAGGAAGAGAAGTGCGTCCTCTGGTGAGTAAGCTGGCTGAAGATACCAATATTTCACATTATCAGCCGGTTTACGACGCTGATAATAAGAAGGTCAAGGCGCCGGTTCACGATTCACAGGACCTGACTCCTCCGATCTGTAAGCACACTTTTGCCCCTGATGTTGACCCGTCAACACTTATAAGTGATGAAGCTGTATTCAGAGCTTTGACTAGGATCAACAAGGCAACCACTGATTTCCAGCCAGTGGGTGAAGAGGAGCAGGATGAACCGGTGCTAGACGATCCACAACCTTCAACACATCAAGGCCAAGATCAGTAAGCCACATGCCGGCTTAGCATCTGTTCTCTGTGAGACTGCCAAAACAATTATTCTTTTGGGCCATCAGTTGCCTTGTAATAGGCTAGCTGTCAAACAATTTATCTGCCATGCCATCACGCATGTTTACTTACCAAACTCTTTGATGAGATGTATTGATCTTCTTTGATGATCTAATATTCAAGCTCATAGTCTATCAATTTTTGCCTAATCATATTGTCATATGCCTTGCATACAAACAGAGCACAAGTACCTTGGCGGTTTACCCCCAGGCGGGTCAAAAGTCCCCATATAACAAACCACTGGTGACTATATCGTCCAGAACCAGGGCCAGTTTATCAAAACCTCATATAAATATAACAAAATAAATATCATATGTGAGATACTTATGTGTATTGCTGGCTTACAAGGCCAAATGCAGTAAGGGCAACAATCCCAATACAGAGCGTATCACTCTATGTAATTTATCCATGCAGCCGGCTTGCAACACCTTGGACATAATTCCATGAATATAAACATCATACACTGGCGACTTTATGTCCAAAGCCAGGCCGAGTTATCAAAACACCGGATTTTATCAAACAAATATCAAGGCATCATGGCCTGAATCGAATTCCGACCATATATCAATATGGCACAAATAAGTCATCAAAAATATTCAAAGACAAAAGAAAACAGAAAAATCAAGGCATTCAAAGGCTGCCAGGCCTCAACATCAAGTGCTATTCAATGGCTGCACAACCACTGAGTTATTCCTTAAGTCAAACCTGTAAGGCAGGCCTCACATGACCAAATCGCCGTTTTAACTTTGACAAGTTCACGATCTTTAAAAGATTAACTATCAAGCATATGGTGAGTGATGAGGACATCAATACGATTGTTACACCCACAGCCCCTGCTGCTATACATACTAGACCAATTACTAGAGCTCGCGCACGCCAATTAAATTACCAGGTACTTTTGTTTCTTGGTAATGATTCTAATGTTCATGAGAATATGATGTTGCCTAAATTGGATACATTTGTTTTGCTTACAAATGAAGGGCCTAGCTTGGAGAAGGATGAACATTGGAAAAAGAACAAGCATGGAGATAATGGCATGCGCAAGGGGAACAAGAATGGAGTTACAAGTGATAATTTCAGGACGTTGAAGCCACCATAATGAGTGCATGAAGCCTTGGACGAAATATACAAGATGCTACTTCATAACTTTCGTCCAGAGGCTATTCTAGGTGCTGCGTCACCTTATTATTGGGCTAGGCCCATGTATTTCGAAATACTTGAGTATAGGCTGTTTTTAGAGACCATATGTGTGGGGAAACAAGAGATAGGGTTGGTTTCGGACCCCTTCCCCAAGGGCCACGAAATTCCCCCCCCCCCCCCCCTCTTCCTCCATATATACAGCCCTTAGGGCGTCGTTTAGACTTTGGGTTTTGTTTAGATTAAAAGTTCACCATAGCTGCAACTTCGCGTACTTTGTTTGTGTTCAACGACCAGATAAAGGCGTCACAGAACCCCACCTTGATCAATAAAGCTTTCATCTTATATTCACAATATCCAGATTGGTATCTCAATTTCTTGCTTGTTCTTCGTTTGCTCGCAGGAAACAGACCCTCGTGGTCAGGTTGATCGTGCTCCGACGTGGTCAATAACCTCTCGGAGTTGGTTTAGCGATTGCTAAGGCCCGACGTCCTCGCACGTTCGTAGTCGGATCGTCAAAGTCGACTTCCACCAAAGCGATATCCATCATCTCATCGAAAGACAAAACACCTTTGCCTCTATCAAGTGGTATCAGATTTCCAGGTTGCTCGGTGAGATTTTACAGTTTTTTGTAGTTTAGATCGAGTCTGTTCTTCATGCCTAAAGTCCACGAAAAAGCCAAAAACCAATTAGGGTTAGTTCATCCTATCTGAACCAGTCTGAGCCTTTGCATAGTCTTTTCAGTATTTTGCTTTGTTGAATTTGCGGTTGCATCGTCGCGTCAAGTTGCTGGTCTTAGTGTCTAGTCTTTTAGAGTTTCGAGTTCTAGTCATAAGTTGTCACGCCGCCACCGCACCATCATCATCGCCCCTGCCACCTACCACCACCGCTCTGAATCCATATCCATATACCACCACCAATCCGTATCCATATACCACCACCGATCCATATCCATATACTACCACCGCTACCACCACTGCTACCATATACCACCACCGTTTCCATATACCACCACCATATATCCACCATCAATCCGAGTTCCTTGCATATTAGGTTTGTTTTCGAGATCCATCTAATTTCCGATTCGTGTTTCCTTGCCTGAGTAGGTTTCGAAAAAAAAGAGTCTGGAGACCCCCGGGTAGTTTTTAGGCCAAAATTTCGGCGACCGAAAATATTTTTCCCTATCCTATTTTTAGGTCTGAGGGAGTGTTTTGAGACACTCGCCATCATAGTGATTTTTTGTCGCACTTTTTCAACGTCGTTGCCCTGATTTCCGAAAAAAAATTGTCAAAAAAATTTCGTGCCCATCCTGTCAGTTTGACCTGGGAAGACTTTTGAGACACTCGCCATTATAGTGATTTTTCGCAAAAAAAAAGAGGAGCGCAAAAAAAAGCAGAGGCAAAAAAAAGAGCGAAAAAAATTTCCAGAGTGTGCTCCTCCCTTGTTTACGTGTAGCGCCGTGATTTTATTAGTGTTCTAGGCTTGCGTCTCTAGCACGGTCTACCGTAGGACCAGCACAGTACCGTCATTGAGCGTTTATTCAACTTTGCATCTCTGAATTGATTATTGCTGATCCTTTTTGCTACCATATTATAAGCCTTCCCAGCTCCACATACATCTACGTCGTGTGCTTGACTCTTCCTGGTAATCGCTCTATCCAAGCTTTGAGAGTTTTGACTACAAAGGTTGCCGATCACCGCCTGCTGCTGGGTAAGAACTGGTAAGAATTTGAGTTTTGCTTGACGAATTTGTGACACCCACCACCACCACTTGTTAGTAGTCTGTAGGATCATATTCTTGTGTGTTTCTATTGCTGCTAACCATGCCAGGATCACAAGCCGACGAGATTGACTGGGAGAACTTAACGAACAAGGAGCTTCATGATAAGTTTCAGAAAATGATGACTAGACAGGTGCAAGATGTGCTGGACAATTTTGAGGAGGCCATGGAGAAGATCACTGGCCTTGAGAAGACCTTCGAAACAAAGCTCGATAACACATTTAATGAAATGCTTGCGCGTCTTCCACCGGCTGCACCTGCCGCACCTCTGCAACAACAACAACAACTACCTCCACGTCGCGAAACAGCCCTCCGCCGAGCGAGTCGTGTCCTTCTTCAGCCCGGCCAAACTATTGGTGCTGCTGTTGATACTTCTGTGGCTCCTGCTGCTGATGCATAGGATGATTATGCGGGAGATTACGAGGATGAGGTTGATCAAGATCAGAACTACGTGCAACCACCAGCACCACAACCACCAGGTCGTCCACATGCAAATAATCACAATGGTAGGGCTCTCCCTCATGTACGAGATCATGACCATCTTCCTAAACTGAAACTGAATATTCCACCATTTGAGGGTAGATATGTTCCTGATATATATCTTACTTGGGAGTTAGAAACTGAACAACGATTTACATGTTTACAATATCCTGAGGAGAGACGTGTTCCTGCTGCTGTTTGTGCTTTCACTAGTTTTGCATGTGTTTGGTGGTCTGAACATTGTAGATTATATCCTATTCCAGCTACTTGAGCTGCTTTGAAAACTGCTATGCGTACTCATTGGGTTCCACCATATTATCAACGTGAATTGCTTCAAAAATTTCAGCGTTTGAGACAAGGAAAAAATTCTGTAGAAGAATATTATCAGGAATTACAAACTGGCATGATTAGATGTGGTATTGTTGAGGAGAATGAACCTATGCTTGCATGTTTTATGGGTGGATTAAATAGAGAGATTCAGACCATTCTATAGTATAAGGAGTATACTAATATCACTCGTTTATTCCATCTTGCTTGTAAAGCTGAACGTGAAGTGCAGGATCGACAAGCATTGGCGCGAACTAACTTTTCTGCAGGTCGACCTACATCATGGACACCGCATGCATCTTCTACTTCCACTGTACCAGCACCTCCATTAGGTGCCACCTCCAGCCGTGATACAAGAAAGCAGGCACAACCACCACTATCTGCCAAGAGCGCACCTGCCGGGCCTACACAGAGCTCTTCTTCTTCCATGGCATCAACTGGGCACACAAGTGATACTATTTGTCGTCGTTGTAAGGGAAGAGGTCATTATGCGAGAGAATGCAAATCTCAGCGTGTGATGATTGCTACTGAGGATGGTGGGTATGAGTCCGCTAGTCACTATGATGAGGAGATGTTGGCTCTTATTACACGTGAAGAACACGGTGGAGATGATTCTGATCACGAGACGCAATACATGGCTCCTGAAGACGCTGACAGGTATGAATGTTTAGTTGCTCAACGTGTTTTGAGTGTGCAGGTCACACAAGCTGAGCAAAATCAGAGGCAAAATTTGTTCCATACAAAGGGAGTTGTGAAGGAACGTTCTGTGCGCGTCATCATAGACGGAGGGAGCTGTAACAACTTGGCTAGCATGGAGATGGTGGAGAAGCTCTCTCTCACCACAAGACCACATCCACATCCTTACTACATCCAATGGTTCAACAACAACGGCAATGTTAAGGTAACACGTACTGTTCGTGTGCATTTTAGTATCTCTACATATGCTGATTATGTTGATTGTGATGTGGTACCTATGCAAGCATGTTCCTTATTACTTGATAGACCATGGCAATTTGATAAAAATTCTGTACACCATGGTAGAAATAATCAGTATACTCTTGTTCATAAGGATAAAAATATTACTTTGCTTCCTATGACTCCTGATTCCATTTTGAAAGATGATATTAATAGAGCTAATAAAGCAAAACAGGAGCAGAATAAGAGTGAAAATCATATTGTGGCAAAAGAATTTGAGCAACAAATGAAGCCTAATAATAAACCATCTAGTGTTGCTTCTGAAATTAAATTGAAAAGTGCATGTTTATTTGCCAACAAATCTAATATTAATGAGCTAGATTTCAGAAAATCTGTTTGTTATGATTTTGTGTGCAAAGAGGCATTATTTTCATTCGAGGACGTGTCTTCTTCTTTGCCTCCTGCTGTCACTAACATTTTGCAGGAGTTCGCTGACGTCTTTCCACAAGACGTGCCACCAGGATTACCGCCTATTCAAGGGATTGAGCATCAGATTGACTTAATTCCCGGTGCTTCACTGCCAAACCGTGCGCCATACCGTACCAATCCAGAGGAGACGAAGGAGATTATGCGTCAAGTACAAGAGCTTCTCGACAAAGGTTATATATGTGAATCCCTTAGTCCTTGTGTTGTTCCTATTATTCTAGTGCCGAAAAAGGATGGTACATCGCGTATGTGTGTTGATTGTAGAGGCATTAATAATATTACTATTCGTTATCGTCATCCTATTCCTAGGCTAGATGATATGCTTGATGAATTGAGTGGCTCTACAATATTCTCCAAAGTTGATTTGCGTAGTGGATACCATCAAATTCGTATGAAATTGGGGGATGAATGGAAAACAGCATTTAAAACTAAGTTTGGATTATATGAGTGGTTAGTCATGCCTTTTGGGTTAACTAATGCACCTAGTACTTTCATGAGATTAATGAACGAAGTTTTACGTGCTTTCATTGGACGATTTGTGGTAGTTTACTTTGATGACATATTGATTTATAGCAGATCTTTAGAGGAACATTTGGAACATTTACGTGCTGTTTTTATTGCTCTACGTGATGCACGTTTGTTTGGTAACCTTGGGAAGTGCACTCCTTTTGCACCAACCGAGTGTCTTTTCTTGGCTATGTTGTTACTCCACAGGGAATTGAAGTTGATAAAGCCAAGATTGAAGCTATTGAGTTGGCCGCAGCCCAAAACGGTCACACAAGTGAGGAGTTTTCTTGGCCTCGCTGGATTCTATAGGCGTTTTGTGAGAGATTTCAGCACCATTGTTGCACCTCTCAATGAGCTTACAAAGAAGGATGTGCCTTTTGTTTGGGGTACCGCACCGGAAGAAGCCTTCATGGTGTTGAAAGATAAGTTGACACATGCTCCTTCACTCCAACTTCCTAATTTTAATAAGACTTTTGAGCTTGAATGTGATGCTAGTGGAATTGGATTAGGAGGTGTGTTATTACAAGATGGCAAACCTGTTGCATACTTTTATGAAAAATTGAGTGGGCCTAATCTAAATTATTCTACTTATGATAAAGAATTATATGCTCTTGTTCGGACTTTAGAAACATGGCAACATTATTTATGGCCCAAAGAATTTGTTATACATTCTGATCATGAATCTTTGAAACATATTAAAAGTCAAGCTAAACTTAATCGTAGACATGCTAAATGGGTTGAATTCATTGAGACTTTCCATTATGTCATTAAACACAAAAAGGGTAAAGAAAATGTTATTGTTGATGCATTGTCTCGTTGCTATACTATGCTTCCACAACTTGACTTCAAAATATTTGGTTTGGAGACCATCAAAGATCAATATGTGCATGATGCTGATTTTAAAGATGTATTGCGGAATTGTAAAGAAGGAAGAACATGGAACAAGTTTGTCGTTAATGATGGATTTGTGTTCCGTGCTAACAAGCTATGCATTCTAGCTAGCTCCGTTCATCTTTTGTTGTTGCAGGAGGCGCATGGAGGAGGACTAATGGGACACTTTGGCATGAAGAAGATGGAGGACGTACTTGCTACACATTTCTTTTGGCCAAAGATGAAACGGGATGTTGAGCGCTTTGTTGCTCGCTGCACTACATGTCAAAAAGCTAAGTCACGACTCAATCCTCATGGTTTATATATGCCTTTGCCTGTACCTAGTGTTCCTTGGGAGGGTATATCTATGGACTTTGTTTTAGGTTTACCTCAAACAAAGAAGGGGAGGGATAGCATATTTGTTGTCGTGGATAGATTCTCGAAAATGGCACACTTTATACCATGTCATAAAAGCGATGATGCTGTTAATGTGGCTGATTTGTTCTTCCATGAAATTATTCGCTTGCATGGTGTGCCAAATACTATTGTTTCAGATCGTGATACTAAATTTCTTAGCCACTTTTGGAGATGTTTATGGGCTAAGTTGGGGACTAAACTGCTTTTTAGTACTACTTGTCACCCCAAACTGATGGACAAACTGAAGTAGTCAATAGAACATTGTCTACTATGCTTAGGGCTGTTTTGAAGAATAATAAGAAAATGTGGGAAGAATGCTTGCCTCATATTGAATTTGCTTATAATCGTTCATTGCATTCTACTACTAAGATGTGCCCTTCTGAAATTGTGTATGGTTTCCTACCTCGTGCACCTATTTATTTGTTGCCTCTTCCATCTTCGGAGAAGGTTAATTTTGATGCTAAACAACGTGTTGAATTGATTTTAAAAATGCATGAGTTAACTACGGAAAACATTGAGCGTATGAATGCTAAATATAAACTTGCTGGAGATAAAGGTAGAAAACATGTTGTGTTTGCACCTGGAGATCTTGTTTGGTTACATTTTCATAAGGATAGATTTCCTGATTTGCGCAAATCAAAGCTAATGCCACGTGCTGATGGTCCTTTTAAGGTGTTAGAGAAAATAAATGATAATGCATATAAACTTGAGCTGCCTGCAGATTTTGGGGTTAGTCCCACTTTTAACATTGCAGATTTGAAGCCTTATTTGGGTGAGGAAGATGAGCTTCCATCGAGGACAACTTCATTTCAAGAATGGGAGGATGATGAGGACATCAATACCATTGTTACACCCATAGCCCCTGCTGCTATACATACTGGACCAATTACGAGAGCTCGCGCACGCCAATTAAATTACCAGGTACTTTCGTTTCTTGGTAATGATTCTAATGTTCATGAGAATATGATGCTGCCTAAATTGGATACATTTGTTTTGCTTACAAATGAAGGGCCTAGCTTGGAGAAGGATGAACATTGGAGCAAGAACAAGCATGGAGATGATGGCATGCACAAGGGGAACAAGAACGGAGTTACAAGTGATGATTTCAGGACGTTGAAGCCACCATAATGAGTGCATGAAGCCTTGGACGAAATATACAAGATGCTACTTCATAACTTTCGTCTAGAGGCTATTCCAGGTGATGCGTCACCTTATTATTGGGTCAGGCCCATGTATTTTCGAAATACTTGAGTATAGGCTATTTTTAGAGTCAGTATGTGTGGGGAAACAAGAGATAGGGTTGGTTTCGGACCCCTTCCCCAAGGGCCATGAAATTCCCCCCTCTTCCTCCATATATACAGCCCTTAGGGCGTCGGTTAGACTTTGGGTTTTGTATAGATTAAAAGTTCGCCATAGCTGCAACTTCGCGTACTTCGTTTGTGTTCAACGACCAGACAAAGGCGTCACAGAACCCCACCTTGATCAATAAAGCTTTCATCTTATATTCGCAATATCCAGATTGCAATCTCAGTTTCTTGCTTGTTCTTCGTTTGCTCGCAGGAAACAGACCCTCGTGGTCAGGTTGATCGTGCTCCGGCGTGGTCAATAACTTCTCGGAGTTGGTTTAGCGATTGCTAAGGCGCGACGTCCTCGCACGTTCGTAGTCGGATCGTCAAAGTTGACTTCCACCAAAGCGATATCCATCATCTCATCGAAAGACGGGACACCTTTGCCTCTATCAGCGAGTCATTCCAGGATTACCTGGTCGGAGTGGCAAACTTACACATGCAGGATAACCCAGTTTGTTGGTGAATACACCTAGAAACCAAGCCTATTACTATGGACAACAAAGCTTTTGTTCATTTAACAAAAAGCCCCCAAGTAATATTGTGATTCAGGCGTATAAGCCGGATCAATAGGGTAGTAACATCTATGATCAATGAGCAGGAAGCCCCCAAGTTTTTGCAATCAAGGCATACAAGCCGGATCAAAAGGGTCATAGCTATGCTCAATGAGCAGGAAGCCCCCAAGTGACCTTATGAACTAAATAATGACTTAGATTCTCAGAAATGAAATGACAAAGACCCTGAATCATCAGGGATGCCGGCTTTATTATACTAATCATAATATATACATTGATAAAAGTATGTACACCACAAGAGCCAGTGACTCAGGTGTAATAAGGCCAAAGATGAGCAATATTCCACGGCCAGTGGGTCTCCTCCTCCAACGTGCGTGAGTCCTTGTGTTCTCGAACATCGATAAGGTAGTATGACCTGTTGTTCAGGTTTTTGTTGACCACAAAGGGCCCTTCCGAAGGTGGGGATAACTTGTGCATGTCAGTTTGATCCTGGATGAGCCGGAGCACCAAATCTCCTTCTTGAAAGGTCTTGGTCTTAACCTGACGGCTGTGATAACGACGCAGATCTTGCTAATAAATCGTCGAACAAGCCGCCGCAAGGTCACGCTCCTCATCTACCGGGTCAATAGCATCCTGACGTGGCTTCTCATTATCAGCTTCAACATAAGCCGCCACACGAGGCGAGTCGTGACATATGTCACTAGGGAGAACCGCCTCAACTCCATAAACCATGAAGAAAGGCATGTAACCCGTAGATCTGTTGGGTATGGTATTAATACTCGGAATCACTGAAGGTAGCTCCTCCACCCAACATCCTGGTGTCCTCTGCAAAGGGACCATAAGCCGGGGCTTGATACCTCTCAAGATTTCTTGATTAGCTCGTTCAGCTGGGCCATTAGACTGGGGGTGAGACACCGATGACACATCAAGCCGGATATGCTCTTGTTGACAAAATTCTCTCATTGCCCCCTTAGACAGATTAGTACCATTATCAGTGATGATACTATGAGAATATCCAAAATGAAAGATCACCTTTTTGATGAATTGAACCGCCGTGGCTGCATCACATTTGCTAACCGGCTCAGCCTCAACCCACTTTGTAAACTCATCAACCTCCGTGTCTTTTTATCCTTAGGCCTTTTGAAAGGCCCAACCATATCCAGCCCCCAGACTGCAAACGGCCAAGTAATTGGAATCATCCTCAATTCTTGAGCCGGCACATGAGCTCGTCTTGAAAATTTCTGACAACCATCACACTTACTGACCAGATCTTCTGCATCAGCATGAGCCATCAGCCAATAAAACCCATCACAAAAAGCTTTAGCAACGAGAGACTTAGAGCCAGCGTGATGACCGCAATCTCCTTCATGAATCTCCCTTAAAATTTCATGGCCCTCCTCATGAGAAATGCATCGTTGAAACACCCCTATAACACTGCATCTGTGAAGCTCACCATTGACAATAGTCATTGAGTTAGACCTCTAGGTTATCTGCCTGGCCAAAGTTTCACCCACACGTAACTCACCCCGGGTCATATAAGCCAAGTATGGAACAGTCCAATTAGGGATAACATGGAGAGCCGTTACCAACTGTGCCTCCGGGTCAGGAACTGCCAAGTCCTCCTCTGTAGGCAACTTTACTGATGGGTTATGCAAAACATCAAGGAAAACATTAGGGGGCACCGGCTTATGCTGAGACCCCAGCCGGCTTAAAGCATCAACAACCTCATTTTTCCCGCGTTCAACATGCTCCACTTGATAACCTTTGAAGTAACCAGCGATAGTATCAATCTCTCGGCGATAAGCCGCCATGAGTGGATCCTTTGTATCCCAAGTCCCTAACACATGCTGAGCCACCAAATCTGAGTCGCCAAAGCATCTTACCCGGCTTAGATTCATCTCTTTAGCCATCCAAAGACCATGGAGTAAGGCTTCATACTCAGCTACATTGTTAGTACAAGGGAACATCAACCTTAAAACATAACAAAATTTATCACCTCGTGGGGAAGTCAATATAACTCCAGCCCCCGAGCCTTCCAATTGCCTGGATCCATCAAAATGAATAGTCCAATATGTATTCTCCGGCTTATCCTCAAGCATCTGCAGCTTCGTCCAATCATTGATAAAGTCCACAAGTGCTTGAGATTTGATAGCCGTCCAAGGCACATACTTCAAGCCATGGGGTCCAAGCTCAAAGGCCCACTTAGCTACCCGACCTATGGCTTCTCTGTTTTGAATAATATCCCCCAATGGAGCAGAGCTAACCACAGTGATGGGATGACCATGGAAATATTGCTTCAACTTCCGACTAGCCATGAACACACCATAAACCAGTTTTTTCCAATGTGGGTATCTCTGCTTAGACTCAATGAGCACCTCACTGACATAATAAATCGGCCTTTGAACCGGATACTCCTTGCCTGACTCCTTCCTTTCAACCACAACTGCCACACTAACAGCCCTGTTGTTTGCAGCCACATATAACAGCAAGGGCTCCTTCTCAATAGGAGCTGCAAGAACCGGCGGCTCAGCCAGTTGTTTCTTAAGCGCCTCAAACGCCTCATTAGCGGCATCGCTCCAGACAAAGTCATCTGTCTTTTTCATCATCTGATACAAAGCGATTGCCTTCTCGCCCAGGCGGCTTATAAACCGGCTCAAGGCCGCAATATGACCCGCCAAACGCTGGACGTCATTGATACACGCCGGCTTAGCCAAAGAAGTTACAGCCTTGATCTTTTCTGGGTTAGCTTCAATGCCCCTCTCAGAAACCAAGAAACTCAATAACTTGCCTGCTGGCATGCCAAAAGCACACTTGGCCGGGTTAACCATCATTTTATAGACCTAGAGGTTCTCAAAGGTCTGTTTCAGATCCTCAATCAATGTCTCCTTCTTCCTGGATTTCACAACAATATCATTCACATAAGCATGAACATTGCGCCCAATCTGGCCATGGAGGCAATTCTGAACACACCGTTGGTAAGTCGCCTCGGCACTCTTGAGCCCAAAGGGCATAGACACATAGCACAAGGCTCCAAAGGGAGTGATGAAAGTTGTCTTCTCCTAGTCCTTAACTCCCATTTTGATCTGATGATACACAGAATAAGCATCCAAAATACTCACATGCTCACAACCCACCGTCACATCAATAATCTGATCAATACACGGGAGAGCAAAAGGATCAGCTGGACAGGCCTCGTTAAGGTTTGTATAATCCACACACATACGCCAAGTGCCATTTTTCTTAAGTACTAGCATCGGGTTAGCCAACCACTCAAGCTGAAAAACTTCAATGATGAAACCTACCGCCAAGAGCCGGGCCACCTCTTCACCAATTGCCTTGCATCTCTCCTTGTTAAAGCGACACATAAACTGCTTGACCGGCTTAAACTTGGGATTCACATTAAGAGTGTTCTCAGCGAGTTCCCTCGATACACCTGGCATGTCAGAAGGCTTCGATGCAAAGATGTCCCGGTTCTCACGGATGAACTCGATGAGCGCGCTTTCCTATTTCGGATCCATATTAGCACTGATGCTGAACTTCTTTGATGAATCGCCAAGAACAAAATCAACCATCTTAGTATCATCTGCCGACTGAAACTTCATTAAGGGCTCATTCTGTGTGGTTGGCTTCTTCAAAGGTGTCATATCCGCCAGGTCAACATTGTCTTTATAAACTTCAACTCCTCAGCAGCACAAGCCGACTCAGCATAAGCAGCATCACCCTCTTCACAATCCAGAGCAATTCTTATATTACCATGCATCGTGATGGTGCCCTTATGACCCGGCATCTTAAGATGCAAATAAACATAACACGGCCATGCCATAAACTTGGCGTAAGCCGGCCGCCCAAACAAAGCATGATACAGGCTCCTGATCTTCACCACCTCAAAGTTCAACTTTTGAGCTCCGGAATCATTGTCATCTCCAAAAGCAACATCCAGTGTTACCTTACCCACTGGATATGCCGACTTACCAGGCACCACTCCACAGAAAACAGTAGAAAACGGCTTAAGATCTTTGTTAGTCAAATTCATACAACAAAAGGTCTCATAGTAAAGGATATTGATACTGCTGCCCCCATCCATGAGCACCTTCGTGAGCTTATGTCCTCCTACCTGTGGAGCAAGCACCAATGCCAATTGACCTAGATTGTCAACCCAGGGCGGGTGATCCTCACGGCTCCATACAATAGGCTGCTCAGACCACCTTAAATAATGAGGCACCGCCGTCTCAACAGAGTTCACCGCCCGTTTATGGATTTTCTGATCTAGCTTGCACAAGCTTGTGGTGAACACATGATAATGACCACCATTCAGCTACTTTGGATTACTCTGATAACTAGACTGTTGCTGCTGATTCCCTTGGCCAGATTGCTGATTAAAACCACCATGATTCCCTTGGACTTGAAAGCCAGAGTTTGAGCCGCCACCTCCAAAGCCAGGTCCTTGAGAACCGGAACCTGAACCGCCGTTCGGGCCATGATTGTTCCGAATTTTTTTAGAACTTCTATACTCCCTCATGATGAAGCAATCCTTCCACAAATGACTGGCCGACTTATCCTGGGTCCCATGTTTCGGACAAGGCTGATTCATCATAACTTCAAGGTTGAACTTTGGCCCTCCAAACCGGGGTGCTTGAGCTTTCCCCTTACGATGTTGGTTATTATTTTGCATGCTGGTGTTAGCCACAAAATCTAAACTGCCGTCCGCCTTACGCTTACCATTACCACCTTGACCCGCCCTGTTATGCTGTCCCTTTACATTGCCACCCTTATTCCCCTTCCCAGTCTTCTCATCATCAGACTTAGGATCTTTAGTGCTATCAAAGTCAGCATACTTGACGAGAGCTGCCATGAGCTCCCCCATATCATTGCAATGACGCTTAAGCCGCCCCAATTTTTTGCTTAAGGGGAAGGAAGCGACAACTCTTCTCTAACATCAGGATTGCTGAACCAGCGTTTATACTGCCCGACGAGTGTATAATATATGAAATCCGGTGCACCCAATCATTGTTCACTCGCCTTCACCTTGAACGTAAGAATCCAAATCAGGAATCGACATAGGCTGCTTGCATATGTCTTTAGAATTTTGAATAAAATGCCTCTTCAACTCTGCCATGATCCAATGGAGTTAGCGGGCAGGCTTTTCAACCAAGTACGAGCCGGCCCATCCAACATCATGGTGAAATACTTAGCACACGCAACATCACTGACATCTCGCATCTCCATAGCCATCTCATAACTCTCAATCCAAGCCTCTAGGGGTTGATCTGCCGTGTAGTTAGGCACCTTACGGGGGCCCTTGAAATCCTTAGGCAAGCACTCATTGCATAGAGGCAGCACTAAACATGGCACACCCAAGGTTCTAGAGGTCACTCCTACCTCCATGGACGCTGACGGATAAACCGGAGATTGTTGTTGAGCCGCCAACTGAGCCGCAACTCTGCCTCATGCCGCGCTCTGCCCTGGTCTACCAAAGCATGAGCATCATTACCAGCGCGCGGCGGGTCAAGCCTACGAGGCTGATTGCGGTGTCGTTCACTACTAGACATGGTTGATTCATCAATATGCCCGCTATAACTCCTGCTTGGATGTGGTGTTGAGTGGATACGATCACGACTGTACGAATAAGCCGCTTGTTGGGCCACAGCCGTCTGAAGAAGTTCTCTGGCTCGCTGTATTTCCATTGCCGCTGGCGACTCATCCTGAGCTGGGAGAGGCGCCAGCCGAGTAGGCGCAACTATCATGTTATCCAAGGGGTTAGAAAAATGCCCCGGGGGCATCGAAACGTGTTGAGGAGGGGTCAAGTTCAAATGTGGGGGGTCTGTAGCACGTGGCTGAACCGGTTCTCTAGTCGTCGACGCCTCAACGGCATGACCCACACCGGGTGGGTTACTGGTTCCTACCCCTCGCGTGTTGAAAAGGTCCCTCGCATCGTAAGTCGGGGTCAGCCTGCTGATACGTCCATTTTGCATCATGCTTTTATATCAATATTTATTGCATTATGGGCTGTTGTTACACGTTATGTCACAATACTTATGGCTATTCTCTCTTATTTTAAAAGGTTTATCATGAAGAGGGAGAATGCCAGCAGCTGGGATTCTGGCTAGAAAAGGAGCAAATATTGGAAACCTATTCTGAACAGCTCCAAATGTCCTGAAACTCCACAAAAGTCATTTTTGGAATTAATAAGAATTATTGAGCAAAGAAAGTACCAAAGGGGGCGCACACTCTGGCCACGAGGGTGGGAGGCATGCCCCCCCTACTGGGTGCGCCCCCCTGTCTTGTGGGCCCCCTGTTGGCCCTCCGGTGCCCATCTTCTGCTATATGAAGACTTTTACCCTGGAAAAAATCATAAGCAAGCTTACGGGACAAAACTCCGCCACCACGAGGCGGAACCTTGGCGGAACCAATCTAGGGCTCCAGCGGATCTGTTCTGCCGGGGAAACTTCCCTCCGAGAGGGGGAAATCATCACCATCGTCATCACCAACGATCCTCTCATCGGGAGGGGGTCAATCTCCATCAACATCTTCACCAGCACCATCTCCTCTCAAAACCCTAGTTCATTTCTTGTATCCAATCTTGTATCAAAACCACAAATTGGTACCTATGGGTTGCTAGTAGTGTTGATTACTCCTTGTAGTTGATGCTAATTGGTTTACTTGGTGGAAGATCATATGTTCAGATCCTTAATGCATATTAGTACTCCTCTGATCATGAACATGAATATGCTTTGTGAGTAGTTACGTTTGTTCTTGAGGACATGGGTGAAGTCTTGCTATTAGTAGTCATGTGAATTTGGTATTCGTTCGATATTTTGATGAGATGTATGTTGTCTCTCCTCTAGTGGTGTTATGTAAACGTCGACTACATGACACTTCACCATTATTTGGGCCTATAGGAAGGTGTTGAGAAGTAATAAGTAGATGATGGGTTGCTAGAGTGGCAGAAGCTTAAACCCTAGTTTATGTGTTGCTTCGTAAGGGGCTGATTTGGATCCACTAGTTTCATGCTATGGTTAGGTTTACCTTAATACTTCTTTTGTAGTTGCAGATGCTTGCAATAGGGGTTAATCATAAGTGGGATGCTTGTCCAATAAACGGCAGTACCCAAGCACCGGTCCACGCACATATCAAATTATCAAAGTACCGAACGCGAATCATATGAGCGTGATGAAAACTAGCTTGACGATAATTCCCATGTGTCCTCGGGAGCGCTTTTCTCATTATAAGAAATTGTCCAGGCTTGTCCTTTGCTACAAAAAGGATTGGGACACCTTTCTTCACCTCATTTACTTTCATTGCTTGTTACCCGTTACAAATTATCTTATCACAAAACTATCTGTTACCTACAATTTCAGTGCTTGCAGAGAATGCCTTACTGAAAACCGCTTGTCATTTCCTTCTGCTCCTCATTGGATTCGACACTCTTACTTATCAAAAGGACAACGATAGATCCCCTACACGTGTGGGTCATCAAGACTCTTTTCTAGCGCCGTTGCCGGGGAGTGAAGCGCCTTTGGTGAGTGGAACTTGGTAAGGAAACATTTATATAGTGTGCTGAAATTTTTTTCACTTGTTACTATGGAAACTAATCCTTTGAGGGGCTTTTTCGGGGGCATCTTCTCCCCGACCAGTAGATCAAAGAGTTGCTCCTCAACCTACTCAACCTACTGAAAATGTTTACTTTGAGATTCCTTTGGGTATGATAGAGAAACTTCTAGCTAATCCCTTTGCAGGAGATGGAACATTGCATCCTGATTTACACCTTATCTATGTGGATGAAGTTTGTGGATTATTTAAGCTTGTAGGTATACCCAATGATGTTGTCAAAATGAAGGTCTTCCCTTTATATTTGAAGGGAGATGCATTGACATGGTATAGGCTATGTGATGATACGGGATCTTGGAACTATAAACGATTGAAGTTGGAATTACACCAGAAGTTCTATCGTATGCATCTTGTTCATTGTGATCGTAATTACATATATAATTTCTGGCCTCGAGAAGGAGAAAGCATCGCTCAAGCTTGGGGGAGGCTTAATTCAATGTTATATTCATGCCCCAATCATGAGCTCTCAAGAGAAATGATTATTCAAAAAATTTATGCTCTGCTTTCTCTCAATGATCGCACTATGCTTGATACTTCCTGTGCTGGTTGTTATATTCTGAAGACTACTGAATTCAAGTGGGATTTACTGGAAAGAATTAAACGCAACTCTGAAGATTGGGGTTCCGACGATGGTAAGGAGTCAGGTATGACACCTAAGTTTGATTGTGTTAAATCTTTTATGGATACCGATGCTTTTCGTGGATTTAGCGCTAAATATGGACTTGACTCTGAGATAGTAGCTTCTTTCTGTGAATCTTTTGCTACTCACGTTAATCTCCCTAAGGAGAAGTGGTTTAAATATAATCCTCCCATTGAAGTAAAAGTAGTTGCACCTATTACAGTTGAAGAAAAGACTATCACTTATAATGATCCTATTGTTCCTACTACTTATGTTGAGAAACCACCCTTCCCTGTTAGAATAAAGGATCATGCTAAAGCTTCAACTGTTGTTCGTAAGAGTAATACTAGAACATATACACCTCCTGAGCAAATTAAAGTTGAACCTAGTATTGCTATGGTTAAAGATCTCTTGGATGATAATATAGATGGGCATGTTATTTACTTCTGCGATGAAGCTGCTAATATTGCTAAACCCGATGCTAAGATACATAGACCTGTTGTAGGCGTGCCTGTTATTTCTGTTAAAATAGGAGATCATTGTTATCATGTCTTATGTGATATGGGTGCTAGTGCTAGCGCAATACCTTTTTCCTTATATGAAGAAATTATTCATGATATTGCACTCGTTGAGTTGGAAGATATTGATGTTACAATTAAGCTTGCCAATAGAGATACTATTACACCATTGGGATTGTTGGAGATGTTGAAGTCTTGTGTGGGAAAGTTAAATATCCTGATGATTTTCTTGTTCTTGGTTCCCCACAAGATGACTTTTATCCCATTATATTTGGCAGACCCTTCTTGAATACTGTTAATGCTAGGATTGATTACAAAAAGGATGTTGTTACAATTGGCTTAGGGGATATGTCTCATGAGTTTAATTTTGCTAAGTTTCGTAGACTACCCCATGATAAAGAATTACCTAGTAAGGATGAAATTATTGGTCTTGCTTCTATTGCTGTGCCTCCTACTGATCCGTTAGAACAATATTTGCTGGACCATGAAAATGATTTGTTTATGAATGAAAGAAGGGAAATAGATGAAGTATTCCTTAAATAGGGTCCTATTCTAGAACACAACTTACCTGTTGAAATCCTAGGGGATCCTCCCCCACCCAATGGTGATCCCGTGTTTGAGCTTAAACCTTTACCTGATAATCTTAAATATGCTTATCTTGATGAAAAGAAGATATATCCTGTTATTATTAGTGCTAACCTTTTAGAGCAGGGGAGGAAAGATTATTGAAAACTCTGAAGAAGCACCATGCTGCTATTGGATATACTCTTGATGATCTTAAGGGCATTAGTCCCACTCTATGCCAACACAAAATTAAATTGGGCGAAGGCTCCAAACTAGTTAGAGATCATCAACAACGGTTAAATCCTAAGATGAAAGAAGTGGTAAGAAAGGAGATACTAAAGCTCCTTGAGGCAGGCATAATTTATCCCACTGCTGATAGTGATTGGGGTAAGTCCTATCCATTGCGTACCTAAGAAGGGAGGTATTATTATTGTTCCTAATGATAAACATGAATTGATTCCGCAAAGAATTATTATAGGTTATAGGATGGTAGTTGATTTCCGTAAATTAAATAAGGCTACTAAGAAAGATCATTACCCTTTACCTTTTATTGATCAAATGCTAGAAAGACTATCCAAACATACACATTTCTGCTTTCTAGATGGTTATTCTGGTTTCTCTCAAATACCTGTGTCAGCGGACGATCAATCAAAAACTACTTTTACTTGCCCTTTCGATACATTTTCTTATAGACGTATGAATTTTGGTTTATGTAATGCACCTACTACCTTTCAAAGATGCATGATGGCTATATTCTATGACTTTTGTGAAAAGATTTGTGAGGTATTCATGGATGATTTCTCCATTTATGGATCCTCTTTTGATGATTGCTTGAGCAACCTTGATCAAGTTTTGCAGAGATGTGAAGACACTAGTCTCATTTTGAATTGGGAAAAGTGCCACTTTATGGTTAAGGAAGGCATTGTCTTGGGGCATAAAATTTCTAAAAGAGGTATTGAAGTTGATAAAGCTAAAGTTGATGCTATTGAAAAGATATCGTGTCCCAAGGACATTAAAGGTATAAGAAGTTTCCTTGGTCATGCCGGTTTTTATAGGAGGTTCATTAAGGACTTTTCTAAAATCTCTAGGCCTCTGACTATTATTGCAAAAACATATTCCTTTTGCCTTTGAGGATGATTGTGTAGAAGCATTTGAAATCCTTAAGAAAGCTTTGATCACTACACCTATTGTTCAGCCACCTGCTTGGAATTTACCCTTTGAAATTATGTGTGATGCTAGTGATTATGCTGTAGGTGTTGTTCTAGGGTAAATAGTTGATAAGAAATTAAATGTTATCTAGTATGCTAGTAAAACTTTTGATACTGCCTAGAGAAATTATGCTACTACTGAAAAAGAATTCTTTGTAGTTGTATTTTGCTTGTGATAATTTCAGACCTTATATCGTTGATTCTAAAGTTACTATTCACACTGATCATGCTGCTATTAAATATCTTATGGAAAAGAAATATGCTAAACCTAGACTTATTAGATGGGTTCTCCTGCTACAAGAATTTGATTTGCATATTATTGATAGAAAGGGAGCTGAGAACCCCGTTGCAGACAACTTGTCTAGGTTAGAGAATGTTCTTGATGACCCACTACCTATTGATGATAGCTTCCCTAATGAACAATTAGCAGTCATTAATGCTTCTCGTACTGCTCCATGGTATGCTGATTATGCTAATTACATTGTTGCTAAATTTATACCACCTAGTTTCACATACCAGCAAAAGAAAAAGTTCTTTTACGATTTAAGACATTACTTCTGGGATGACCCACACCTTTATAAAGAAGGAATAGATGGTGTTATTAGACGTTGTGTACCTGAGCATGAACAGGAACAGATCCTACACAAGTGTCACTCTGAACCATATGGAGGACATCACGCTGGAGATAGAACTGCACACAAGGTATTGCAATCTGGTTTTTATTGGCCTACTCTCTTCAAAGATGCTCGTAAGTTTGTCTTGTCTTGTGATGAATGTCAAAGAATTGGTAATATTAGTAGACGTCAAGAAATGCCTATGAATTATTCTCTTGTTATTGAACAATTTGATGTTTGGGGCTTCGATTATATGGGACCTCTTCCTGCCTCTAATGGATATACACATATTTTAGTTGTTGTTGATTACGTTACAAAGTGGGTAGAAGCTATTCCAACTAGTAGTGCTGATCATAACACTTCTATTAAGATGCTTAAAGAAGTTATTTTTCCAAGGTTTGGAGTCCCTAGATATCTCATGACTGATGGTGGTTCACATTTTATTCATGGTACTTTTCATAAAATGCTTGCTAAGTATGATGTTAATCATAGAATTGCATCTCCTTATCACCCACAGTCTAGCGGTCAAGTAGAGTTGAGTAATAGAGAGCTCAAATTAATTTTGCAAAAGACTATCAATAGATCTAGAAAGAATTGGTCCAAGAAACTTGATGATGCATTATGGGCCTATAGAACTGCATATAAAAATCCTATGGGTATGTCTCCGTATAAGATGGTTTATGGAAAAGCATGTCACTTACCTCTCGAACTTGAACATAAAGCATATTGGCTATTAAAGAGCGCAACTATGACTTCAAACTTGCTAGTGAGAAGAGGTTATTTGATATTAGCTCACTCGATGAATGGAGAATCCAAGCCTATGAGAATGCCAAGCTGTTCAAAGAAAAAGTTAAAAGATGGCATGACAAAAGGATACAAAAGCGAGAATTTAATGTAGGTGATTATGTGTTGCTATTCAACTCTCGTTTAAGATTTTTTGCAGGAAAACTTCTCTCTAAGTGGGAAGGTCCTTACGTTATCAAGGGTGTCTATCGTTCTGGTGCCATAAAAATCAACAACTTCGAAGGCACAAACCCGAAGGTGGTGAACGGTCAAAGAATCAAACATTATATCTCAGGTAATCCTATAAATGCTGAAACTAATATTATTGAAACCGTAACCCCGGAGGAATACATAAGGGACACTTTCCAGAACGTTTCAGACTCTGAAAAGGAATAGGTATGTGGTACGGTAAGTAAACCGACTCCAAAACAATTCTATTGGCAATTTTTCTCCATTTTGGAATATTTAAGAATTTACGAAAGCAAGAAGTAATCCGGGAAGGACACAAGGCCTCTACGAGGGTGGAGGGCGCGCCCACCCTTACTGAGCGCACCCCCCTGCCTCGTGGGCACCTTGTGTGCCTCCCGGACTCCGTTTTCTTGCACAATACTTCTTTTGGTCGGTAAAAATTCATTATATAATCTCCCGAAGGTTTTGACCACCGTAACATGCAAATATCTCTTGTTTTTATTTCGAGCTATTTTTCTGACAGATCTTGAGCATCATGACATCACCCTCCTCCAACAATGAAGAGAAGGATGCTTGGGTATTGAAGATAGAACTGAAAAGAGAAGAACTGGAGGAGATCAACAAGGATAAAGGGATCAAGAAGGCCATGGAGGATCAAGCTCCAGCGATGGAAGAAGAAAACATCCCTCAACCTCTACCTAACCTCTTTACCCCAACTGAGATTGAAGCTTTCAAGATGATCGAGTTAGCTCGCATACAAAACAAGTATCTCACACAGGAAAATATTTTGTTGAAGGATCATATCGTCGCAGTCAAGGGCATTATCCACAAGTTGGAGGAGCTTTTACGCTCGATGTGCGATTATCCACCATCTTCATCACCACCTTCGTCACCTTCGAGGACATAATCACATGGGTATGGGCACTCCCCTTGGCAACTTCCAAGCTTGGGGGAGGTGCCCCGGTATCGTATCACCATCACACTCCTATCTTTAGCATTTTACTTAGTTCGATCCTTTTAGTAATATCTTGATCTAGTAGAATAAAGTTTTGGTTTGAATTAGTTTTAAGTTTTGCTTTGTGATCTCTCTATGTAATCGAGTCTGTGAGCTATATAATAAAGATTAGTGTTGAGTCAAGGGCTTTGTTGTCTTGCTATGATCTTGAGAAAATAGAAAGAATAAAAAGAATAAAAGAGTTCATATTGATCTTATGGATAGTAATGACTTCACAAAAAAAGAGTATGAGGCTTAAAAGTGGTTGAAAGTTGACAAACATAGTTTTGGTCATCGTTGTAATTAATAGGAAGTAATAAAGAAAGAGAGGTTCTCACATAGTAATATACTATCTTGGACATCTTTTATTATTGTGAGCACTCATTAAGTATGACATGCTAAAGAGTTGATGTTGGACAAGGAAGACAACGTAATGGTTTATGTTTTTCTCAGATCTCAGTTAAAGTATGTTGTCATGGATCATTCAAACATGTTGAGCTTGCCTTTCCCCCTCATGCTAGCCAAAAATTCCTTGCACCAAGTAGAGATACTACTTGTGCTTCCAAATATCCTTAAACCCAATTTTTCTATGAGAGTCCACCATACCTGCCTATGGATTGAGTAAGATCCTCATATTTTCAGGAAGGGTCACCTATCAGAGCCTTTAGGCAAGTCCACATACTCAACCATTGTATAACTTCTATAATTGCTAACACTCACAGCATACCCATGGGCAAAAAGTTTCAACCGGGCACATATATAGGAAGGTAGGGGCTTATAGTTTCTCCTCCCAACATATTCACCTCAAGGGTGATGTCAACAATAATAACTCATGCCCACTCATATCCAACTGGATATATGTGCCTAGATCTTTCCTCACCACATGATGCTTCCAAAAAGAGAAAATAAAAAGGAATAGGGAAGAATACTTTGACTCTTACATAAAAGTAAATGCATAAAAAGTGAAAGATAGGCCCTTCACAGAGGGAAGCAGAGGTTGTCATGTGCTTTTTGGTTTGTATGCTCAATCTCTTAGTGCAAAATAATGTCACGTTATATTGCCCCTTACGATAGCAACCTTTATTATGTAGTATGTTGCTTTTATTATTTTGCCATCACAAGTTTGTATGACGCTCAATTTTCTCTTACACTAAATGATCCAGCACATTTAGAAGCAATTTTTATTGCCTTATTGCACCGATGACAACTTACTTGAAGGATCTTACTCAATACATAGGTAGGTATGGTGGACTCTGAAAACAAGATCTTGGGTTTAAGGGTTCTTGGATGCACAAGTAGTATATCTACTTAATGCGAAATTTTTGGCTAGCAAAGATATTGAGCAAGCACCACACGTTCAATGATCTATGACAATATAACTTCTGTGTGAATATGAACAAACATAACTCATTACGTTGTCTCCCTTGTCCAACGTCAACAATTTTTGCATATAATAATTTAGGTGGGTTCACAATCTTAAAAGATGTGCAAGATAGTGTATTCGCATGTGAATATTCTCTTCCCTTATTAATTCTTTCATGAATTGCATCATTGACAAATGATATGTTTGTCAATCTCCAATAAATTTTACCACTTATACTTTTCCTTATGTGATGTCATTATTTACCATAAAATTAGCATATGATATTTTTCATTATTTCTTTTTATTTTTATTGAAACAAAAGAGTAAAGAAGAAAAACTTGAACTACTCTTTATTGTATATCTCGCACACAATTACATAGATAGGTCGATCACTAAGCAAGCACTCAGAAATAAAGGATTGAATTAAACTTTTATTGAACTAAACCAAAGGATGACTAAAGATCAAACTAAAAATAGATAAAGGCAAATATAGTGGTAGTGATACAATACCAGGGCACCTCCCCCAAGCTTGGCACAAGCCAAGGGGAGTGCCCATACCACGAACTCAAGTCTCCTTTGATGTTGAAGAAGGAGGTGGTAAGGATAAGGTAGCGTCACACTTCAGGCTTAGGAGATACTCCATTCTATGAATGATGCTCTAGAGGGCGATGACATGCTCTTGAAATAGAATATTTTCATGAGTGAGATATTTATTTTGCACATGAACAGTTTCAATGACCCTGAAAGCTTCAATTTCAGTAGGGGTAAGATGATCATAGTATGGTTTAAAGATGTCTTCATCTTCTGCTGCTGGGACGGCCTGCCCTACTTCCGGAACTTGACCTCCGGTGACTTCCTTGACCTTATCATTCTTGATGGCTTCCTCTGGTGCCTCTCTCTTTAGTTCTATCTTCATCAACCAAGCATCCTTTTCTGCTTTGTTGGAGGAGGAGGAAGACATGATGCCTGGGTTGATGGATCTGACAATAAAATAGCAAGAATGAAGAACAGAATATTTCTCTACGATACAGTGGTCAATACATTCAGGGGGTATATAAAGATTTTTTTTACCTGGGGAAACAAGCAAACGGGAGGAAAATGGAGTCGGGAAGGTTCCCGAGGTGGGCACAACCCACCTGGGCGCGCCCTGGTGTCTTGTGCCCTCCTTGATTGCCTTCTTGGTAGTTTCTTATTTTCCTAATTTTTGTTATATTCCAAAACTAACAAAAAATATTTTTGCATACTTTTTGGATTCCATTTACTTACCGTATCACATGCCTCCTCTTTTTTAGTACCCTAGAGTGTTTCGGAAGGTTTCTTTTATGTGTTCCATCGGTGTCATGGTTTGGATAATATTGCTTTCAACATTAATAGGCATACCCGAGATATAGTGTTTAATTCTTTGACCATTGACCACCTTCGGGTTTGTACCTTCAGCATTATTAATTTTGATAGCTCCAGAGCGATAAACCTCCTCGATAATATATGGTCCTTCCCATTTAGAGAGAAGATTTCCTGCAAGGAATCTGAAACGAGAGTTGTACAAAAGAACATATTCTACAACTTTGAATTCCCGCTTTTGGATTCTTTTGTCATGCCATCTTTTAATTTTTTTTCTTTAAATAGTTTGGCATTTTCATAAGCTTGGGTTCTCCATTCATCTAGTGGGCTAATATCAAATAACCTCTTTTCACCGGCAAGTTTAAAATCATAGTTGAGTTCTTTAATTACCCAATATGCTTTATGTTCTAACTCTTGAGGCAAATGACAAGCTTTTCCCTAAACCATTTTATAAGGAGACATGCCATAGGATTTTTATAAGCTGTCCTATAGGCCCACAGTGCATCATGCAATTTCTTAGACCAATTCTTTTGGGACCTATTAACAATTTTTTGTAATATTAGTTTTATTTATCTATTGCTAAGTTTAACTTGACCACTAGATTGAGGATGATAGCTAGGGTGATGTAATTCTATGGTCAACATCATATTTAGGAAGCATTTTATGGAAAACACCATGAATAAAGTGTGAACCACCATCAGTCATTAAATATCTAGGGACAACAAACCTCGGGAAAATAATTTCTTTAAGGTTTTTAATGGAAGTGTTATGATCAACACTACTGGTTGGAATAGCTTCTACCCACTTAGTGACATAATAAACAACAACCAAAATATGTATATACCCATTAGAGGAAGGAAAAGGTCCCATATAATCACAACCCCAAACATCAAATGGTTCAAAAGCAAGTTAATAATTCATAGGCATTTCCTGACGCTTACCGATATTGCCAATTCTTTGACATTCTTCACAATATAAAACTAACTTATGAGCATCCCTGAAGAGAGTAGGCCAATAAAAACTAGATTGCAATACCTTATGAGCAGTTCTATCTCCTGCATGATGCGCTCCATAAGCTTCAGAGTGACATTTCCATAGGATTTGTTCCTGTTCATGCTTAGGTACACAACATCTAATAATACCATCTACTCCTTGTTTATAAAGATGTGTGTCGGTGTCAAAACCGGCGGATCTCGGGTAGGGGGTCCCGAACTGTGCGTCTAGGCGGATGGTAACAGGAGACGAGGGACATGATGTTTTTACCCAGGTTCGGGCCCTCTCGATGGAGGTAAAACCCTACGTCCTGCTTGATTAATATTGATGATATGGGTAGTACAAGAGTAGATCTACCACGAGATCAAGGAGGCTAAACCCTAGAAGCTAGCATATGGTATGATTGTTGTAATGTATGTTGTCCTACGGACTAAAGCCCTCCGGTTTATATAGACACCGGAGAGGGCTAGGGTTACACAGAGTCGGTTACAATGGTAGGAGATCTACATATCCGTATTGCCAAGCTTGCCTTCCACGCCAAGGAAAGTACCATCCGGACACGAGCCGGAGTCTTCCATCTTGTATCTTCGTAGTCTTGGAGTCCGGCGGATATTGATAGTCCGGCTGTCCGGACACCCCCTAGTCCAGGACTCCCTCAGTAGCCCCTGAACCAGTCTTCAATGACGATAAGTCCGGCGTGCATAATGTTCGGCATTGCAAGGCGGGTTCCTCCCTTGAATAATCCAGAGAAGATCATGAACACCAGGATAGTGTCCGGCTCTGCAAAATAAATTCCACATTCCACCGTAGAGAGAATAACATGTACACTTAGTTCAATCTACTGACGTATTATGCGGCGTAACATCACACCGCCACAAGGCCTTTGTTTGAATTACTATACCACCTCCGCATGTTTAGCGAAGCGGTTTCCTTGGCACGTCTTGTCAAAGCAGAGGTCGTGTTCCCCTTATTCCGGGATTCTCATCAATACGGGCGTGGGTAACCCAACCGCGCCATTGATGGTGGCGCTTGGGAGATAAGCGAGTTTTACCAGGCTGGTGGGGGACGTATAGTTTTGTCCGCCTATATATAAGGGATAAGGATTCACCTTCTCACCTACGCCTTCTTCCTCCTTTGCTTATCCATCCCCGCGAACTCAAGCTCCAACGCCCGAGCTCGCGCATCTCGCCTCGACCTTCTCCGAATATGTCCGGAGCGGGAGGTAAATGGTTATCCTCCACCGTCAAGGAGGAGGACATCACCAAGCTGCGCAGCGTCGGATATCTTTCCGGCGATATCGCGCATCGGCTGCCCGACGAGGGGCAGCTCATCCCTACCCCCAGGCCTCATGAGAGGGTCGTCTTCCTCCCCCACTTCCTCCGCGGACTGGGCTTTCCGCTCCATCCATTTGTCCGGGGGCTCATGTTTTACTACGGCCTGGATTTCCACGATCTAGCGCCGAACTTTATCCTCAACATCTCGGCGTTTATCGTCGTGTGCGAGGCCTTCCTCTGCATCCGGCCCCACTTCGGCCTGTGGCTCAAGACCTTTAACGTCAAGCCGAAGGTTGTGAAGGGTACGCAAGCGGAATGCGGAGGCGCCATGTTGGGCAAATTGCCCAACGTCCCTTGGCTAGAAGGGACCTTCGTGGACTCCGTCAAGGGGTGGCAATCGGGGTGGTTCTACATCACCGAGCCGCGCAAATCCACATGGGCGGCGGCCCCCGAGTTTAGATCTGGCATCCCCACGCAGCTCACCTCCCGGAAAGAGAAGGGCTTGCAGTGGGGGAATCCGGTGGAGGTGACGGGACTCCGAGCATATATCAAGAAGATGGTGAGCAATAGGCTCAGGCTCGTCGACGTGGTCCAAGTCATGCTCATCCGACGGATCCTCCCATGCCAAGAACGGGCATTTAATTTGTGGGAGTTCAATCCGGAACAGCACCAGGCGTTAAACGGGCTCTTCGATACAACATACGAAGGCGCCTGGAGGGTGCTGTTCAAGGGCGTCGAAGCCCCCGCGTCCGCGACCGAAGACCGCGGATTCCGCTCGCAGTATCCAACTGACGAGGTAAGTGATTCAACCCCATTACGGGACACTTGTGATAATTAGATTGACTCTAGTGAGGTTTCATTCTGCCTCTTCCTTTGACAGGAATGGATGGAGAAGGCCAAGCTGCTCATCAGCCCGGCTCCCATGCCAGAAGACCCAGCGGACGCCCGCTTAACAGGGCTGTTGGTTCCGGCACCGCACGTGGTGCCGGAGAAGAAGGCCAAGAAGGTGGCCGCGGGGACTCGAAAGAGTTCCCGCAATCAGGCGTCTGACGACGACGAGGGCTCCTCCCCCGAAGACGAGGAGGAGTATTTTCTCCCAGAGGAGGGAGAGAAGAAAAGGAAGGCTTCCCCCATCGGGGAGGCCGAAGGGTCCAAGAGGGGGAGAACTATCCCCCCGGACAATTTCGCCAACATCAGCGTTGGTGAGGATGAGTGGCCTCCAAGGGCCAGGCGTCCGGCAAGATCGTAAGTATCCGGATCCTTGATGTGTAATTTCTTTTATGTCGCGTAGTATCCTTCTAACGTCGCATTCTGCCCGTAGTCCGGCCAATGATGATCTCCCCGACTCATCGAGCGGGTCATTGGCCTTGTCGGATGTGAATTCCATCCCGACTGCCTCCACCCCACGTGCCAACGAGGACGTCGAGGTGGGATCCCAGAGAGGGACCCATTAGGAGGAGGCTCCGGAGGCGCCGTCAGGCAGCCTCCCGGACTTCGTGCCGGACTCTACATCGGAACCCGCAGTGGTTCCAGAGTCCGGCAAGCGGCCCCTTCGAAAGAAGGGCAGGACCGTGACGCCGGCGGCCTCCGTCCAACCGGAGGCGCCGGATAACCTGCTGGAGGCGCTTAAAGGCGCTTCCATCGAGGAAGAACACCGCACTATCATGAGTGCGGTGATTGAGAAGGTTTAGCTCGCTAAGGGCGGGCTGACCGAAGCCTGCAGCAGCCTTTTAACAGGCTTTGAGGTAAAAAAGTTAAAATTATGTAATGTAATACCGCATAGACAGTATCCCCTGATGCTTAGTTCGGTGTTCGGAAAGAAAAGCCGGACTAAGGATCTATAACAAGATATACGCAGGGTTGCCTAAAATATGTCAATATGGGTTTGCGGGCTGCACTGCTGACCTCTGCCGCACTAACGGTGGAGGTTGACGTGCTGAAGAAGGAACTCGAGCGGTCCGAGCAAGAGCTCGGCCATGCAAAGAAGCAGCTCGAGGAAAAAGAAGGTGAGTAACACCTCTTTGAATAAGTACCTTACAGAAAAGGATTTTGGTTGCAAATAAAATTAACAAGGATAATATGTGCATTGCAGGGGCCACTAACGAGGTGGCAGCCCTGAAGGATGCTATGTCCGCGGCCGAAAGTAGTGCGGCCGCAGAACGGGCTGAGCGAGAAAAGCAAGAGGCACGGGTGGCGGAAGTTCGGCAAGAGCTCCAGGTTCTCATGGAAAAACATGAGAGTTTGGAGCGTGACTCCAAGACTCGAGAGTCCGAGCTTGCCTCGGCTCTCGAAAGTGCCAAGTCCGCCAAGGCTGAGGCCCATAAGGCCCTTCAAGAGGTTGAGGACATAAAGAAGATAGCGGCGGGTAAGGCGTTTTTCATGCAAAGCAGGCATGTTAATGTGAACTACCTGACACTTACCCGAATTCGGAGCTCTCCAGGGGCGTTTGCAGATCTGCCGCGTAGTGCGTCTGATGCCGCCGCATTCTATCATGGTGAGGAGGGGAGCTCGACGGAGAAGGTCTTCTGGTCTCAGTATACTGAGGCCGGCCATCCGGTGCCCCCAAGAGACTAGCTGAAGCAGCTGGTCGAACTCCAGAAGGTAGCTGAGGAGGCCATGAAGGGCCTCATAGTCCGGTTGTGGCCTGGACAGGCCATGCCTGGTAGCTACTTTGTCCTCGTGCGGCGACTGATGGATGCATGCCCCAGGCTGGATGTAGTCAAGCGCTCCGCCTGTATCGAAGGTGCTCGTCGGGCCCTTGCCCGCATAAAGGTGCAATGGGGCAAATTGGATGCGGAGAAGCTTCTCACGGACCCACCGCTGCCGGGCAAGGAGTATCGCACGCCGGAGAAGTATTATAAAATTGTCCTGAAGGGAGCCTGCAATATTTCAGATGAGTGCTCCCGAAATGTAATTTTTGAGTGAACTCGCTGTTTATTTATCCTGTGCGCTGAAAACTTCGTTCATATGCGCCATGAGCAACGCTTGTTTAATTTAAAATATAACCTTCTGTGCGGCCGTTTGTAAAATCTGAGAGATGGCAAGTCGTTAGCTTCAGCCCCCAAGCCACAAGGGCTGGGGTGTTCGGGATAAACTTGAGCACTCTTGTTCCCATTTTTGGGTCCATCTAGGGAGGCGCTCAACACGACGAACAAGGCAACCGGACTTATAATGCTTGAACACTCTCACTTAGCCATAGAATTCTATAATTTTAAATTTCGGCGAAGCCCCTGGTATTCGGAAGACCGAATCCGGGGTGCTATCCACGCCTTCATCGGACATTATCCGGAACTTCGCTCGAAGCGGCGTGAGTCTTTAAGGACCCGAAAAAACCTCTCGAACAGTGACCAGTCTCTTGCCTTATCATGCCAGTCAGTTTTAGCTTTCTCCACTGAGGCGTTAACCCGGCTCAACCGGGGCGCAATCGCAGTGGTTCTCCCAGTGCCACCTTAGCCGACAGAACGGAACGTAAGGCACCAAAACATGGGAGCCGGGCAAACCCAACTATTGACCCAAGACATGATTCGGAGCTGATTCATATAATGCTATAAGTTTGGGGTGCCGCACTTGTGAAAGTGTTCGGACTTTATCACACCGTAGAGTGGGGAACATAAGCCCCTGGTGTATTATGCCATACCAAAATATACGGGTGCTAGATGTCATATAATGAACATATATATATATATATATATATATAATGTGATGCAATTGCGATCATAAAGGCGCTGCATTATTAATGAAAGAAAAGTCTGCTAGAAGAGCGGACTGATACAAATAGTGCGGTAAGCAAGGGATTTGGACTAAATAAACATGTCCCCCTCCAGGGATGAGCTGCGGATTTGGTGTATATAATTGAATTTAATGCTCGTAATTGAGACCACCTGAGTGTTCGGCGCAGCCTTCTTTAGTCCCTGACTGTTGCATCATGAGTTTGGCAGGTTCATCGCCGGACAGGGCTTCTGGTTAACAGAGTCCTGTGTACAAAAAAGAAGAAAAATAATAAGAAAAGAGGGGCACATTTGTGAGCCCCCGGTGTGGTCGAACCGCACTCTGGGTTCGTTGTGATCGTGCCCCCTCCCCTGTGCCCATGGTATCTCCAAAGCGTAATGATGTACGCGGAGTGTTATTCTTGCGATCATACACGGGCGAGGGTTGGGGCCGCATTGCTACGCGTGCTCTGATCGCGCCAGGTGGTCTTGGTTGGGATTGCTCCAGGCGCGCTTTGTTGTATCCGGCCGTTTAACGGCCGGACTCGAGAATTGCCTTAGAAGGCTGCTATGTACTTCTGCCGCGAGAGCCGCTGTATGTTCCTCCGTTCGGAGGGAGCGTTCCGTATTCCCATTGACCGTGATGACTCCACGAGGGCCTGGCATCTTGAGCTTTAGGTATGCATAGTGCGGCACCGCATTGAATTTGGAAAACGCGGTTCGCCCGAGCAGAGCGTGATAGCCGCTGCGAAACGGGACTATGTCGAAGATTAACTCTTCGCTCCGGAAATTATCTGGGGATCCGAAGACCACTTCCAGTGTGACTGAGCCTGTGCAGTTGGCTTCCACTCCTGGTATGACACCTTTAAAGGTTGTCTTTGTAGGTTTAATCCTTGATGGGTCTATGCCCATTTTGCGCACTGTATCCTGATAAAGCAGGTTCAGGCTACTGCCGCCGTCCATCAGGACTCTCGTGAGGTGGAACCCATCGACGATTGGGTCTAAGACCAATGCGGCGAATCTGCCATGGCGCATGCTGGTCGGATGGTCTCTTCGATCGAAAGTGACCGGACAAGAGGACCATGGGTTGAACTTTGGGGCGACTGGCTCCATCGCATAGACGTCCCTTAGTGCGTGTTTCCTCTCCCTCTTGGGTATGTGGGTGGCGTATATCATATTCACCATCCGTACTTGTGGGGGAAAACCCTTCTGTCCTTTGTTGTTCGGCGGCCGGGTCTCTTCCTCGTCGTCGCTATTTAGCCCCTTGTCGTTGTTTTCGGCAATTAACTTGCCGGCCTGCTTGAACACCCAGCAATCTCTATTGGTGTGGTTAGCTGGCTTTTCAGAGGTGCCATGTATCTGGCATGAGCGGTCGAGTATTCGATCCAGGTTGGACGGACCCGGAATAGTTCTTTTAAATGGCTTCTTCCATTGACCGGGTTTAGAGCCTCGGAATCCGGCATTGACCGCCATATCCTCCTTATCGTCGCCGTTAATTCGGCGCTTGTTTTTGTTTCGACGTGACCTGCCGTTGTTGTCCTTAGTATCCGGACTGCCAGAATTTTTACGGAGATTGTTGCTGCGGGCTAGCCAGCTGTCCTCTCCCGCACAAAAGCGGGTCATTAGCGATGTGAGGGCTGCCATGGATTTCTGCTTTTCTTGCCCCAGGTGCCGGGCTAGCCATTCGTCCCGGATGTTATGTTTGAAGGCTGCAAGGGCCTCTGCGTCCGGACAATCGACGATTTGATTTTTCTTTGTCAAGAACCGTGTCCAGAATTGTCTGGCCGATTCGTCTGGCTGCTGAATGATGTGGCTTAGGTCATCAGCGTCTGGTGGTCGCACATATGTGCCTTGGAAGTTATCAAGGAATGCGGCCTCCAGGTCTTCCCAACACCCAATTGACTCTGCGGGCAAGTTGTTAAGCCAATGCCGAGCTGGTCCTTTAAGCTTGAGTGGGAGGTATTTGATGGCATGGAGATCGTCGCCGCGGGCCATATGGATGTGGAGAAGATAGTCTTCGATCCACACCGCGGGGTCTGTTGTGCCATCGTAAGATTCGATGTTTACGGGTTTAAACCCTTCGGGGATCTGATGATCCATTACTTCGTCAGTGAAGCATAACGGGAGTGCGGCGCCCCTATATTGAGCGATATCGCGACGCAGCTCGAGAGAGCGCTGTCTGCTGTGTTCGGCCCGGCCGGGGTTATTGTATCCGGCACGACGGTATTCGTCATGGGTCGTAGGGCGCCCACGTGATCCATAGATGGATCTGGATTGCCTTGCTTTGTCCTCCAATATGTCTCGCGAGTCCGACTCGTTCCCTCTCGGCTTCGTACTTTTGGAGCGATGCTGGGGTATGGTCTTGGCTGTTGGCCTGGATGCCTCTCTGTCACGACCACGGGGTGGTCGGTCAGCCATATCGTCCGCTGGTGATGGAGGTACGTATGCTTCCTCCTCTAATCGGGGGAGCAGCTTGCGTTTTGGGTAACTTTTGGAGGGACGTTCGAGTTTATACTCTTTGGCCGCGAGGACCTCGGTCCATCGATCGGCCAGCAGGTCCTGATCAGCTTGAAGCTGCTGCTGCTTTTTCTTTAGGCTGTTTGCTGTGGCGATAAGCCTGCGCTTGAAGCGCTCTTGTTCGACGGGATCCTCGGGTACGACGAATTCGTCATCATTGAGGCTTGCTTCGTCTTCGGAGGGAGGCATATAATTACGATCCTCAACCTCTTCGTCTGCCGCCCCCTCATGAGGGCTTGCTTCTGCATCCTCCTGCGCTGAGTCTTGCTGGAGGGGATTGTCTTCGGCACTCTCTAGAGTATTATTATCTCCTGTGCCGGAATCTCCGTTTTTGCTATGGCGAGATTTAGGGCGGCGCCGCTGACGCCGGCGCTTGGGCTGTTTCTTTAAGGGATCTGCCTCTGCTGTTTCTTCGCCGTCCCCATCTTTTGGGGCATCCACCATGTATACGTCATATGACGAGGTGGCCTTCCAGTTCCCTGTGGGCGCTGGTTCCTATTCGTCTCCGGCATCGTCGTCCATAGCGTCGATGTCTTCGGAGTCGTAGTCTAGCATGTCAGTTAGATCGTCGACAGTGGCTACAAAGTGGGTGGTGGGTGGGCTCTGAATTTCTTCGTCGTCCGTATCCCAACCATCCTGGCCATAATCCGGCCAGGACTCTCCTGATAACGAGAGATGCTTTAGTGAATTCAAGATATCGCCGAAAGGCGAGCATTGGAAGATGTCCGCGGCGGTGAATTCCATAACCGGCGCCCAATCCGGATCGATTGGTAGGGGCGCGGGAGGTTCGGAGTCCGGCGAGGAGTCCGGCGCCTCGGAATCACGAATTTCGCAGGGGACAAGATTAGTGTTCGGCTCCATCGCCATGGATGTTGAAGCCCCCAGGGCAGCGTCTATCCACCGACCCTCGATTTGGGCGATCGGCTTCGGGCTAATGGCCGAAGCGGATCCGTGTGCAGCCACCAAGGCACTGTTCGGCGGCAGAGCTAGATCATGCCCATCATCACAGTGTGGCGCGCTTGGCTGTGGCTCAAGTCCGTCGAGGATCAAGTCTCCGCGGACATCGGCCGTGAAGTTTAAGCTTCCAAATTTGACCTGACGGCCAGGGGCGTAGCTTTTGATCTGCTCTAGATGGCCAAGTGAATTGGCCCGCAGGGCGAAGCCGCCGAATACGAAGATCTGTCCGGGGAGAAAAGTCTCACCCTGGACAGTGTTGCAGGTTGAAGATGCCATCAAGCCTATCGGTGACGACACAGAGGAACTCTCAATGAAAGCACCAATGTCGGTGTCAAAACCAGCGGATCTCGGGTAGGGGGTCCCGAACTGTGCGTCTAGGCGGATGGTAACAGGAGACGAGGGACACGATGTTTTTACCCAGGTTCGGGCCCTCTCGATGGAGGTAAAACCCTACGTCCTGCTTGATTAATATTGATGATATGGGTAGTACAAGAGTAGATCTACCACGAGATCAAGGAGGCTAAACCCTAGAAGCTAGCCTATGGTATGATTGTTGTAATGTATGTTGTCCTACGGACTAAAGCCCTCCGGTTTATATAGACACCGGAGAGGGCTAGGGTTACACAGAGTCGGTTACAATGGTAGGAGATCTACATATCCGTATTGCCAAGCTTGCCTTCCACGCCAAGGAAAGTACCATCCGGACACGAGCCGGAGTCTTCAATCTTGTATCTTCGTAGTCTTGGAGTCCGGCGGATATTGATAGTCCGGCTGTCCGGACACCCCCTAGTCCAAGACTCCCTCAATGTGGGTCATCCCAAAAGTAATGTCTTAAATGATAGAAGAATTTTTTCTTTTGTTGGTAAGTGAAACTAGGTGGTATATATTTAGCAACAATATAATTGGCATAGTCAGCATACCAAAGAGTATTATGAGAAACATTTATTACAACTAGTTGTTCATCAGGAAAGCTATCATCAATAGGTAGTGGGTCATCAAGAATATTTTCTAACCTAGAAAAACGATTAGCTACGGGGTTCTCAGCTCCTTTTCTATCAGTGATACGTAAATCAAATTCTTGCAACAACTAAACCCATCTAATGAGTCTAGGTTTAGCATCTTTCTTTTGCATAAGATATTTTATAGCAGCAAGATCAGTATGAATAGTTACTTTGGAATCAACAATGTAGGATCTGAATTTATCACAAGAAAACACGACTGCTAAAAATTCTTTTTCAGTAGTAGCATAATTTGTTTGGGCACTATCTAGAGTTTTTTTTATAGAAAGACTGTAAGGAAACCCCCTATAGTATAATTGGTGCAACAAACCCAAATTGCAATTACCATGCCTTGAACTTGGGTGGGTGGGAAGGCATCAACCCCTTCCCACCACTAGGCTATGCCTTAGTCTGCCACTATCTAGAGTTTTGCTGGCATAATGAATAACACCCAATTTCTTGTCAAGTCTTTGTCTAAGAACAACACCTACAACATAATCACTAGCATCACACACCTACAACATAATCACTAGCATCACACATAATTTCAAAGGGCAAGTTCCAATCGGGTGGTTGAACAATAGGTGCGGTAGTTAAGGCTTTCTTAAGTGTTTCAAATCTACACAATGATCATCAAAATCAAATGGAACATCCTTTTGTAAAGGATTAGTAAGATGCCTAGAAATTTTAGAGAAATATTTAATAAACCTCCTATAGAAACCAACATGACCAAGGAAACTACAAATACCTTTAATATCTTTAGGACATGGCATTTTCTAAACTGCATCAACTTTAGCTTTATCCACCTTAATACCTCATTTAGAAATTTTATGCCCCAAGACAATACCTTCATTAACCATAAAGTGGCACTTCTCCCAATTCAAGACCAGATTAGTTTGCTCACATCTCTGAAAAACCCAATCAAGGTTTCTCAAGCAATCATCAAAAGACGTTCCATAAACAGAAAAATCATCCATGAAAACCTCAACAATCATTTCACAAAAATCAGATAATATAGCAGTCATACATCTTTGAAAGATAGCAGGTGCACTTCATAAACCAAAAGGCATACGTCTATAAGCATAAGTTCCAAAAGGACAAGTAAAGGTGGTTTTCTCTTGATCAGGTTGTGAAGCGGGTATTTGAGAAAAACCAGATTATCCATCAAGAAAACAAAAGTGTGTGTGCTTAGATAGTATTTCTAGCATTTGATCAATAAAAGGAAGAGGATAATGATCCTTTCTAGTAGCCTTATTTAATTTTCTAAAATCAATTATCATTCTATAGCCAGTAACAATTCTTTGTGGAATAAGTTCATTTTTATCACTAGGGACAACTGTAATACCTCCCTTCTTAGGGACACAATGAACGGGACTCACCTCTCTACTATCAGCTATGGGATAGATTATACCTGCTTCCAGAAGCTTTAATATTCTAGTTCTTACCACTTCTTTCATTTTAGGATTCAAATGTCGTTGATGATCAACAACGGGTTTAGCATCAGGTTCCATATTAATCTTGTTCTAACAGAGAGTGGGAATAATGCCCTTAAGATCATCAAAAGTATATCCAATAGCAGCTCGGTGCTTCTTCGGAATTTTCAATAATCTTTCTTCTTCATGTTCTGAAAGGTTAGCACTAATAATAATGGGATATATCTTTTTCTCATCAAGATAAGCATATTTCAAAGTGTCAGGCAATTGTTTTAATTCAAACACAAGATCAACTTTAGGTGGAGGAGGACCTCCAAGAGTTTCAATAGGCAAATTATGTTTGAGCAGTGTCGGATTTAGGGCCCCACAGACCCAAGAAAGGTTCAAACTCTGGGGCGTGTGCGAAGAACTCAACCTGTCCAGCCAACCAACCCATTGCCCCATGGCCTAGCTCGATGAACAAGGAAGAAGATGGACTCGATAGTTTATCACGGTTCAGGCCACCTTGCGGTGTAAAACCCTACTCCTGCTTTGTGGTGGATTTAACTCATGTGGGGCTGAGGATGTACAAGTACAAGGGATGAACATCCTCGCGAGGTCTGCTCTATGAGGGAGAGGTTCGGATCAGGGGTACCCATCCCTCTCTATGGTGGTGGCTAACCTATACTTATAGTGGCCTCAGTCCTCTTCCCCCAAAACATAGGCGGGAAGGGATCCCATAGTGGCCAATTTGAATGGGGACAAGCAGTACATCTTATCCTGACAAAAGGTGGTCTTCGCCTACAAAGCTTTTGGCCGTGACGTTGTGGTGGGCTCGGCAATGACATTTGTCTTGCCGTCCTGGTGGTCTTGGTCTCGTTGCACTTCAATGGAAACCTTTGCCTGATTCCTCGAAAACCCACGCCTGCGCTTGCCTCCTTAGCACCAAAGAGGAAATTGTCCTCTCTGCGCCCGCTGGTGCCCTCCTAGCCTTGATCATCATGGCTTGCATCACTACAACCTCATGAGGTTGGGCACCTGCATAGGAATGTCCGCTCCTCAGGAGCAGCCTGCAGAGGAGGCCGCTCCCTTAGGAGGTCTTGGCGTCGTCCGCCTCACGAGGCTTGGCCCCTCGCGAGGGTCTCGTATTGAGAGTCTTGTTGATGGGCCGCACCAGGCCGTCATGGAGGCCATGCCATGGGCCACAGGTAGGCAAGTCTGGGTACCCTGGTTCCCAGAACGTCGACAGTAGCCCTGGGGCCCAAGGCACGCTCAGACTTGGCTTCGAGGCGAAGCCAAAGGTAAGGGCGGAGTGCCGCGGACCCCCAATCGCCTGCGGGCTAGGCTGATGTGTGGCGCTTGATGGGACATGGGCGTCTCCACTTCCCCATGCTGCCTCGGCAACTGCCCAGGCTGACAAAAGACTGGCGCCCGCTATCGAGCCATCATTGCTTTCTCTTCTCCTTGCTCTAGATCCCCTTTCTTCCAGCTGAGAGCATCTGCAGATTCGGCCTTGTTCCTCCTTCCATCTGCACCTCTTCTTCCTAGATCTCGAGAATGGCGTCTGGGAAGGTCAAACCTATCGCACCGGTCATGAGTTCCTCCTCCTCTCCTGTGCCGGCTCTCGGCACATCCTTCATCACCAAGGAGAAGCACCTTGCCACAGTGCTCCCGCTGACGGCGAGCGACGACAATGAGTGGAAGGAGACCATCCTCCTGGCAGGCTCCGCCGAGCGGAGGACCTTGGCGTAGACGCTCTACCCATTCTTCCTCCATAATGCCTTCGTGGGGCTCGTCCCACCCTTCTCCGGGTTCTTCACCGCCGTCCTAGACCATTACCAGATCCAGGTCCTGCATCTTTAGCCCAACTCCATACTCCTCATGTCCATCTTTGCCTTTTATTGTGAGGCATTCGTGGGTGTGAGGCCCTCCGTCCCGCTCCTCCGGCACTTCTTCTACATGTGGATGCACGATCCCGCCCAGCGCTCTGGCTACGTGTCCTTCGCCGCGGTCCACAAGAACAAGGTGCTCGTGAGGGCCGGGAAGAAGGTGGACATCTTTCGGCGCCGGCGGGTCTTTATGGACGCCAAGGGCCTCAACGAGCGGTTGGAATTGCCAACCCAGCTGCCAGAGAAGCTCGATGGGTGGGGTCACGAGAAGTTCACCCATTCTCGGGCCACGCCTGTCTTGAGGAAGATGACTGCAGACTTGGAGGCTAGGGTGCTGACAGGAGGCATGCTCATCAAGGAGTTCCTAATGCAGCGCGTGGCCTCGCTCCAAGCCCACGCGTGCCCCATGTGGAAGTTTCAAGGCGCGAAGGATGACATCCGGCCGCGCCCTGGAAGCTTGACGGGCGAGGAGCTGGACAAGGCCATGAATACCCTGCTCAAGAGCAACCTAGGAGACCTACCGGAGGCCTACATACCGTTGTACCGTCACACCGACAGGGAGGTGCTAGTCGCCACCATGCCTGTCTTCAACGAGCTGGGGCTCGTGCCGCCTGAACTCCCCAACTCCCCGGTGCCAGTGTTTTCCGGCTACGACACAGGCGGAGAGGGCGAGGACAACTTGGAGGCGACCGTGGATTATGTGGTGGAGATATCTCCCCCGTCCCAGAGCGAGCTCCATCGCGACCTCACTGATGACGACGACGTCATTGATTCCCCGGTCGTGGAATCCCCGCGCTCCACCGGGGTCATCATGAGGTCCGGGGCCACTCCCTGGCCCCGCGGAGGCCTAGCCGAGCGACCCTGAAGAAGAGCGGGGTGGCGCCCCCTCCTCAAGGCGATGCCTCCGCCTCATCCGTCATCATTGCGCCAAAGCCAGCCGATGCACGCCCCCCCCCCTAAGACGCGGTGAAGACCGCACCCAGGAAGATCAGAGGCACCCTGGCCCCGACTAGGAAGAGGGCGTACATTGCCTTTGATGATTAAGTACCTTACCTTGTTTTTGTTTGTCGCCCTTGATGTCGTTCCCATAGTACTCTCCTCCTGATAATCAGGGTGGGCGCCATGGTGAAGAAGAGGAAGGAGGACGTTGGGACCCCTGAGGCGTCACCGCCCGCCAAAGCTGTGGCGGCTTTGACGTGGACGGAAGAGGTTTCCCCACACTCCCTCGCGATGGAGCGGCCCCCAAGGGTGTGGTGGTGGAACCTCAGGAGGAGTATGCCACCGCGGGCCAGCAGGGTCTAGAGCCGCCATTCCCCGTCATGCCTGAGAGGGGCTCAAAGCCCCGAGCCCTGCGAGCTCCACCCAATATTGCCTCCCTGTTGACGACACCTACTCCTGGCCAACGTCGCCTGCTCCCCAGGCCCTTGCGTTTGCTGACTATGGCCGCCTCATCAAATCAGGCACCTTGGATAAAGCCCAGGCTGCACTCGACGAACTCCGAGCTGACTTCCAAGATGCCGACATGTGCTTTGCGAGGGAGCACATGGGGCTAGTCTCAGGGTGGCTTCAGGCCAATACGTCCGCCAGGGTGGCCTGGGGCCGTGCTGAGGCTGCCATCGCGAAGAGCAGGAAGGAGGCCAGTGAGGCCTTGGGGGCACGCGACACATCACTGGCCAATGCCACGTCCGCTAAGGAGCGCTGCAACAAGGAGGAGGTCGAGCTGAAGGTCCTTCAGGAGGGGCAGGCCACACACGCCCAACAACTTCAGCAGCAAGAGGAGGACCTCAAGGCCCACAAAAGCGACGCTTGCCAACCGCGACGCCAAGCTGGCCCAAGCGACCGCCGACCAGGCCGCAGAGTGAGACCGCCTGGGCAAGCTGAAGGAGGAGGTGGACAAGGCCTAGGAATCCCATGCCAAGCTTGTCTTCGAGGTGACTGCCCGGCTGGAGGCCAAGGAGAAAACCCTCTCCGCCACCGAGAAGACGGTGGCCATGGAACATGAAGCTTTCATCTCCCTTGAGCTCAGGCCTCGTGAGGCGCTACGCTCCATCTGCGGGGGAGGGTAGGAAAAGCCACTAGAGACTCTGGAGGACGGCCTTGCTGGGCTTCTCCCCGAGCTTGCTAAGGCACTTGAGGGCGTCACTGCTGGAGTGGACTCCTGGGTGGAGGGGGAGTGTCGCGTGCTTTTTACCGAGTCCATGACACGTGCCTTCAGCCACCCCCACCTATAGAACCCAGGATTCGACCTTGGCGCGCCGGTCGAACCGGTGGCCCTTGAGTCCCGCGAGGCTGCCGCTGAAGCCGAGAAGAAGTAGGTGGAAGAACTGCTGGGAAGTTCCACCGCGTCCCCGACCCTGCAGCTACGGCGGCAGAGGCCGGCGGAGAGGATGGCGGCAACATCATCAACGACGGGCTTCCCAAGGCGAGCGGTGGTGGCAACCAAGGCTACGGCGATGCTTCTTCCTAGTTTACCCTGCAACATTCATCATGCCTCGCGAAGGCGTGAGAACTTCTGTTAGAATTTTTTGAACACTATGTATTGTAATAACTTGCTGGAACTCCGCGATCTCTTTTCCGTGCTCGGTTTCCTTCCTGTTTGCCTTAGTGTTTTGCGTCGGCAGGGCCCAGCCCTGCGTATACCTTGACCACCGTTGGGGCATCAGGATCACTAGGACGAGACCAAGGGGCGAGGGGCTACGTGAATGGTGAGGCCCCTAAGTCACGATGCTCAGGGTCCGAACAACCCTCATGAAGGAAACGTGAGAAGCGTGTGAGTCAATCCGGAGCCCTCCACACCTTTCCTTGACAGCTTTCGCCTGCGAGGGACACGAGAAAGCCAGATAAGGTGGTGTGCACCAGACGTGGCCTGAGCGTAGCCCCCGTGCCCAGCCCCCTCGCGCGGGCCTCCCGTAGGGAAAGCTGCAAAGTGGGATCGGACGTCGGGCCTACAGGCCCTCCTGAGGTTGTTGGAGCCACTAGGGTGCCCTCAGTTGTTTATTCACCAGGCGGAGCATGGCGCTTCCACTTTAGCATGGGCATAGCCGCTCCTCGACCGTGTCGTCTGCCAGCGCGGAGCATGGGGCTTCCACTGATGCATGGGCAAAGTCGCTCCTCGACCGTGTCGTCCGCCAGCATGGAGCATGGGGCTTCCACTGGTGCATGGGTGGGAGTTCCCTCGGGGGGAGACTCCGGGTCGTGTACAGCCTCGTTCGTACATGTGGCATGCACGACAGAACTAGAGGATGTTTATCTAGGCACTCGTGAGCTAGCGCGGGACTCACGAGGCCCTACCTCAAGGCGGGTTGCGCCTGAATTTTTAGCGTGGGGCGCTTGTATGAAACCTGTGAGATGTTAAAGGTGGCCTGCGCCGAGTGAATCTCCGGAGGACATCGCATGAGAAGGACAAACACCAACGACCCCAGGAGGTGACGTGAAAGGGGCCGGCTCACCAGACAGAGCTCAACTGTTAGGTTTATCGACGCTGGAGGGACGGACTCGAGCACAGACACCGTGCGTAGTCTTCTCATGCAACGATCCTAAACAAAGACAACCGGCGCGCGGCTCCCGTGGCAGCGAGGCACCGGGTCGTGCGCCCTGACTCATCCACCTTCGATTAGCTCATGCGAGAACAAGGTACCAAGGACCATGGGAGGTGACGTGCAGAGGAGCTGGCCCGCGAGAAAGAGCTCGGCCACTTGGGTTTAGCGACGCTACAGGGACGGACCCAAGCACAGACGTCGTGCCAGTCCTTAATCATGAGGTGGTCGTGGCCAGGTTTGTGAGGGCACACAATGTTCGTGGTGGTGAAGCACTGGACATGCAGGTTGCAATATTAAGCAATTCATAAAAGGGCGAAGCTAGTTCTGATACATGCTGCAGGGGAGGGCCCTGGCAGTTTGAGGATAATGCAGCTCAAGGGGCGCCCTCAGTTGAACAAACCAAAAAGTCACATGGCACCATTGTTGTAGAGGCGTTGAAGTAGCTAAAGACACGTGTCGTACAGGTCGCTCCTCACGGGCCAGCTGGCTCCTGAGGCCCGAGGGGCTCCAGAGGTCGGGGGTCTCGCGTGGTTCCGGCACCTCCTTCGTCAAGATCGCCTGCCACCTAGCCTCGCGAGCTGCCAGGACGCCCTGCATGTAGTGCTGGTGCGAGGCGGCCACGTTCAGCAGGCCAAACGGCCTGCAGACATAGCTGCAGGGGTAGCCCCCACTCCGGCCGACGCGGGACGGACAGAAGAGTCGTGAGAAGCAGCCCTGTTGAGGCCTGGGATGTTGACACAGACGCGCAGCACGCCACCCATGTCAGGGGCGGCAGCTGCACAGGATAATGCGGTGCGACGCTCGCCATTCATTGCTCGCGCCTCCTGAAGCTCTTTGATGCGTCTCCAACGTATCTATAATTTTTGATTGTTCCATGCTATTATATTACCCCTTCTGGATGTTTATGGGCTTTATTTTACATATTTATATCATTTTTGGGACTAACCTATTAACCGGAGGCCCAGCCCGTATTGCTGTTTTTTGCCTATTTCAGTATTTTGAAGAAAAGGAATATCAAACGGAGTCCAAATGGAATGAAACCTTCGGAAAAGTTATTTTTGGAACGGAATCAATCCCAGGAACTTGGAGTGCAAGCCAGGGGATCATCGAGGAGGCCACGAGACATGGGGCGTGCCCACCCCCTGGGCATGCCCTACCCTCTCGTGGGCCCCTTGAGGCTCCCCCGACCGACTTCTCTCGCCTATATAAGCCTACGTACCCTAAACACATCGAAACATAAGATAGATCGGGAGTTCCGCAGTCGCAAGCCTCTGTAGCCACCAAAAACCTCTCGGGAGCCCGCTCCTGCACCCTGCCGGAGGGGGAACCCATCACCGGTGGCCATCTTCATCATCCCGGTGCTCTCCATGACGAGGAGGGAGTAGTTCACCCTCAGGGCTGAGGGTATGTACCAGTAGCTATGTGTTTGATCTCTCTCTCTCGTGTTCTCTCTATGGCACGATCTTGATGTATCGCGAGCTTTGCTATTATAGTTGGATCTTATGATGTTTCTCCCCCTCTACTCTCTTGTAATGAATTGAGTTTTCCTCTTGAAGTTATCTTATCGGATTGAGTCTTTAAGGATTTGAGAGCACTTGATGTATGTCTTGCCGTGTTTATCTGTGGTGACAATGGGATTTCACGTGCCACTTGATGTATGTTTTGGTGACCAACTTGCGGGTTCTGCCCATGAACCTATGCATAGGGGTTGGCACACGTTTTCGTCTTGACTCTCCGGTAGACTTTGTGGCACTATTTGAAGTACTTTGTGTTGGTTGAATAGATGAATCTGAGATTGTGTGATGCATATCGTATAATCATGCCCACGGATACTTGAGGTGACAATGAGGTATCTAGGTGACATTAGGGTTTTGGTTGATTTGTGTCTTAAGGTGTTATTCTAGTAAGAACTCTTGAATAGATTGATCCGAAAGAATAGCTTTGAGGTGGTTTCGTACCCTACCATAATCTCTTCGTTTGTTCTCCGCTATTAGTGGCTTTGGAGTGACTCTTTGTTGCATGTTGAGGGATTGTTATATGATCTATCTATGTTATTATTGTTGAGAGAACTTGCACTAGTGAAAGTATGAACCCTAGGCCTTGTTTCCTATCATTGCAATACCGTTTACGCTCATTTTTATCATTAGTTACCTTGCTGTTTTTATATTTTCGGATTACAAAAACCTATATCTACCATCCATATTGCACTTGTATCACCATCTCTTCGCCGAACTGGTGCACCTATACAATTTACCATTGTATTGGGTGTGTTGGCGACACAAGAGACTCTTTGTTATTTGGCTGCAGGGTTGTTTGACAGAGACCATCTTCATCCTACGCCTCCCACGGATTGATAAACCTTAGGTCATCCACTTGAGGGAAATTTGCTACTGTCCAACAAACCTGTGCACTTGCAGGCCCAACAAGGTCTACAAGAAGAAGGTTGTGTAGTAGACATCAAGCTCTTCGATCGTCTTGGTGATGAACTCCTGAGCGCCTGGCGCCTTGCACCTTGCTTGTGAAGGCGCGCATTGAAGCATGCCTCCACGTGGTGCCCGAACACCTCCCTCGTGACGCTGGTCAGGTCAAAGGCCCTCCAGACGAGAGCCCTTGAGCCCGTCCTGAGAGGGGCGCTGGGCGCACCTTCCTATGCGAGAGGGAAGGGCGCCCGAGCAGTGGGCGCGGGGCCTGAGGCACGATCATCAGGCATCCCAACCTCCCGACGGACCTTCAGGAGGAGGTGCTTCTTCTTCTTGGGGATGGCCTCAGGAGGCAGGATGGCACCCTCGCCATCTGAGTTCTTGATCGCCGCGGCTTGGTAGGCGCGCTCGAGGGAGCACACCGCATCCTTTTTGTCGCAAGCGACCGAGATGACACCACCACTCCCTAGCATCTTGAGGATGTTGTAGCCATTGTGAGTTGCTTCCATGAACTTGACGAGGGCCGGATACCCGAGGATGGCATTGTACGGGAGGCGAATGTGGGTGACGTCGAAGTCGATGAGCTCAGTGTGGTAGTTGTCGTGCTTGCCGAAGGTGACAAGGAGGCAAATCGGCCCTATGGGGACGATGGAGCCATCGGTCACCCCTGAGAAAGGCTTGGTGGGCAGAAGCTGGCCCTATGGCACATGTACCGTGTCAAACGTCTCAACGGAGAGGATGTTGAGCCCCGCGCCACCGTTGATGAGGGTCTTGGTGAGGAGGACGTTGCTGATGGTCGGCACGCAGAGCATCGGGAGCACGCCAGCAGCGGCTGAGCACTTGAGCTGGTCCGTAGAGTTGAAGGTGATGGCGTACTTGGACCACTTGAAGGGGCGTGATGCCTCAAGCTTGGGGAGGGCCGCGTTCACCTCATGAGGGAACTGCTTGAAGATGCAATGAGAAGTGGGAGCCTGAGCACCTCCCAGGATGCAAGCGATTGTGTGTGGCTCTTGGAAGCCCCCAGCCCCACCATCTTAGCGGTTGTTGTCGTTCCTCCTTGGTGCCGGTGGCAGCGGAGGAAGGGCAACATTGCCCTGAGGTCGGCCAGTAAAAACCAGCTTAGAAAGCCTTTTTGACCAAGGTCCGAGCAGCGGCGTGGTGCCCACTCATGCTAGTGTGTATTTCTTGTAACAGCAATCTCCCCTCCTCTTTGGGAATGCATCGCTGGAAGACCCCTATGGTGCTTAGCTTGTAGAGCTCACCCTTGTTGACTTTATAGGTCTTAGACTGCCTTATGAAATGTTGGGTTTCGGTTTGGTCTTTGGGGAGTTCTTTGCGAAGTAGGTATGCTAGGAGTGGCACGGTCCAGGGTGCAATTACAGCCATGACCTCATGATCCGAGGTTGTTTCCTAGAGGGCCGGCCCGCCCACTACGTCTTCTTCAATGTCGTCCTTGGATTGGGCAAATTTCCTTGGATTGTTTGACTCTGATGTGTTTAAGTCCTCCTGCCAGACTACAGATGGCTTGAAGATCCGTTCGAGGAAGGTCTTGTCCGAGACTTTGTCCCGTTGGCACCCATTCGGGCGAGGATGTCGGTGGCCTGGTTGCTATCTCGGGGGATATGATGAAATTAAAGCCCCTCAAACATGGCCGACATTTTTAGGACGTCATTCCTATAATCTGTCATCTTCGGGTCTTTTGCGTCAAATTCGCCATTTACCTGGGAGATTGTGAGGTTGGAATCTCCTCGTACCTCGAGGCATTTGACACCCATGGAGACTGCGATCCAAAGTCCGTGTAAGATGGCTTCGTATTCAGCCAAATTGTTGGAGTTGGTATACATGCTTTGCAACATGTATCAAATGCTATTACCTGTTGGTGATGTAAGCATGACTCCAGCGGCTAGACCAGGAAGCATCTTTAAACCATAGAAGTACATGGTCCTATGCGAGTATGCGCTGTATTCTCTAGGGAGTTCGACCTCTATCTATTCCGCTATGAAGTCTGGCAGTACCTGAGATTTAATGGCTCGGCGTGGCGTGGAAAAAGATTGCTTACCCTCTCTATCGCGCATTTGGCTATACATCTCATCATGTCCCATTTGTTAATTATGTGACTTAAGGGGACGTCAGATGCCACGGTCATCGAACACACTTGAAAGTAGTGCCAATTTTTTTGTCATGCCATAAAGACGGTGTAAGCAATCTTTCGATAGTGAGGGTAGCGTGTTTTGCAAGAGGTTAAGATCTCGAAGGCGTACTAACGGGCTTTTGGACTTGGAACTTGTGGCCCTCCATATCTCGTTCTACCAAGATTACTGCGCTGACCACCTGGTTCATGGCCGAGATGTACAATATCATTGGTTCACACGTTCCTGGTGCTGCAAAGATGGGGTTAGTGGCCAGGAGAGCTTTAATGTCTTCTAAGGCCGCCCCTGCCTGCTCAGTCCATTTAAAAGTCTTTGTTTGTTTTAGCAACCTATACAGACATTGTGCTTTTTCTCCGAGCCTTGAGATGAAGTGGCCTAAAGCCGTAACATAACCTGTGAGTTTCTGAACATGCGTGAGGTCAGTTGGTACCTCTAGTCGGTCCAGAGCTTATATTTTTGCCGGTTGGCCTCGATTCCTTGTCTAGATACTATGAAGCTAAGGAGTTTGTACGCTTGTACTCTGAAGACAAAAATTTCTGGGATAAGTTTAATTTGGTATCCCCATAAGCTGGCGAATGTATCCGGGAGGTTGTCAACTAGTTGTCTGACGTGTTTGGTTTTGACACGAACATGGCTTGAATCTGCGTTGGTATTTCCCCAAAGAGGAAGGGATGATGCAGCACATCTATGACAAGTATTTCCCTTAGTTATTAAACCATGGTTATCAATCCAGTAGGAGAACCAAGCAACACTATGTAAACGGTACGTGCACATGAAGAACAAATACTTGCAACCCAATGCGTAAGAGGGGTTGTCAATCCCTCCATGATAAAAGGATATATTAAATTGTATGAGATTGGATAAATAGATCTATAAAAAACACAAAATAAAATAATTAAAGAAAAAGTGCAGCAAGGTATTTTTGGGTTTTTGGAATAATAGATCTGAAAACAATATGATAAAAGATAGACTCGGGGGCTGTAGATTTCACTAGTGGCTTCTCTCGAGAAAATAGCATACTATCGGTAAACAAACTACTGTTGGGCAATTGATAGAATAGAAAATAATTATGATGATATACAAGGCAATGATCGTGTATATAGGCATCATGTTCAAGATTAATAGACCGACTCTTGCCTGCATATACTACTATTACTCCACACATCGACCGCTATCCAGCATGTATCTAGTATATTAAGTTCATGGAGAAACAGAGTATTGCAATAAGAACGATGACATGATGTAGACAAGATCTATTCATGTTGTAATAGACCCCATATTTTTATATTTAATAGCAACGATACATGTGTGTCTCGCTACCCCTTCTGTCACTGGGTGAGGACACCGCAAGATCGAACCCATCACACAACACCTCTTCCCATTGCAAGAAAAATCAATCTAGTTGGCCAAACCAAACCAAAGTTTCAGAGAAGAAATAGGAGGCTATAACAATCATGCATGTAAGAGATCAAATAAAACTCAAATAATACTCATGGATAGACCTGATCATAAACTCGCACTTCATCGGATCCCAACAAACACACCGCAAAAATTCATTACATCAAATAGATCTCCAAGAACATCGAGGAGAACATTGTATTGAGAATCAAAAAGAGAGAACAAGCCATCTGGCTACTGCCTAAAGACCCGTAGGTCAATGGTGAACTACTCACGCATCATCAGAGGAGCACCTATGAGGATGATGAACCCCTCTGTGATCGTGTTCCCCTCTGGCAGAGTGCCGGAATAGGGCTCTAGATTGGATCTCGTGGTTCTAGAACTTGCGGCGGCTAGAATTGTGTTTCGATCGCTCCCCTAGGTTTTCTGGAATATCTGAGTATTTATAGAGCTGAGAGGCGGTGACGGAGACCTCCATGGGCCCCACCACCCATCATGCACGCCATGGGCCTCTAGCGTGCTCAGGTGGGTGGTGGGCCCCATGGGCGTCCCCTATGGTGCTTCCTTGGATCCCAAGTTATCTTCTTGTCCAAAAAAATCTCCAAAAAGTTTCGTGGCATTTGGACTTCGTTTGGTGCTGATATTCTACGAAGTAAAAAAAACAAAAAAAACAACTGTCACTGGGCACTATGTCAATAGGTAGTCCCAAAAATGATATAAAGTTGCTATAAAATGAATGTAAAACATCCAAGAATGATAATATAATAGCATGGGACAATTAAAAACTATAGATACGATAGAGACGTATCAGCATCCCCAAGCTTAATTCTTGCTCGTCCTCGAGTAGGTAAATGGTAAAAATAGAATTTTTGATGTGGAATGCTGCCTAACATGTTCATCACATATTATTTTCTTTTGTAGGATGGACATTTGGACTTTTAGATGGTTCAAATCAATAGACTATATTTGACATGAAGACTTCAATACTCCAGCATATCAACAAGCAACCATGTCTTTCAAAATATCAACACTAAAGAAAGTTATCCCTTGCCCATCATGCTCAACCATTGATCCATTCATGAAACACAGTCGAATATTAGCTACATCCAATGCACAAGTATGATCATTGTGCTCCCTAGTTGGTGCTCTATAAGAGAAGATGGAGACTCAAATAAAAATAGAAATTGTATAAAAGTAAATAGATAGGACCTTCGCAGAGGGAAGTAGAGATTTGTAGAGGTGCCAGAGCTCAAAGCTTATATTGAGAGATAAAATATTTTGAGAGGCATGCTTTTCCTGTCAACAAAAACGACCTTCCCAATACTTTCCATGCTAGATACATCATAAGCGGTTCCCAAACATAAAATAAAGTTTATTCCTTTTTCCACTGTTCTTTCACAATCCATAGCTAGCCGTATCCACGGGTGCCTTCCATACCGACACTTTCCAAGGAATTTATTATTTGACAACATAAAGTAAATTTATTTTTCATTTCAGGACTAGGCATCCCTATTACCGCCACACTCTCGTGCAATGACATGTGAATAAACACTCATCTTGAGAATAACACATCTAGCATGGAAAATATTGGCCACCCCCTGCTGCTTCATGAGCGGTACGGGCACACAAAAAGGAAATCCATTTTGAAAATTAGAGTTGCCACATACAAATTTACTTAGAATGGCAAGGAAATACCGCATATATGTAGGTATGGTGGACTCATATGGCATAACTGGGTTTAAGGATTTTGGATGCACAAGTAGTATTCCCACTTAGTACAAATGGAGGCTAGCAAATAGATTGAGAAGCAACCAACCAAGAAAGTAAAATTCTCATAAACTAGCATTAAGCATAACTAACACCGAATACACAAGTAGGATGTAATTTCATTTCATAACTATTGACTTTCGTGTTTGCATAGGGAATCACAAACCTTAACACCAATATTCTTACTAAAGCATAACTACTCACCAACATGACTCATATATTACTATCATCATATCTCAAAACTATTACAAATAATCAAGTTTATTTTGTCCAATGATGTTCATGAAAGTTTTTATTATATCCCTCTTGAATATCTATCACTCTGGGACTAATTTCATATATTGCATTTGCTTTTGACAAGCTCAAACAAATTTAAGTGAAGAACATGAGCATAGAAATTTTCATCTCTCAAAATAATATAAGTGATGCATAAGAGAATTTCTTAAAAAATTTACTAACTCTCAAATTAATCTAAGTGAAGCATGAGGGTATTTCTTCAAAACTTAAAGCACCACCATGCTCAAAAAGATATAAGTGAAGCACTAGAGCAATTCCATAGCTCCAAAACTTTAAGTGAAGCCCATAGAGAATTCTAACAAATCATAGCATAATTATGGCTCTCTCAAATAGGTGTGTCCAGCAAGGATGATTGTGACAAACAAAAAAGCAAAACAAGCAGACACTCATATAATACAATACGCTCCAAGTAAAACTCATGTGACGAATAAAAATATAGCTCCAAGTAAAATTCGATGGTTGTTAGAAGAAAGAGGGGATACCTCTGGGGTATCCCCAAGCTTAGTTGCTTGGTTCTCCTTGAATATTAACTTGGGGTGCCATGGGAATCCCCAATATTAGGCTCTTTTCACTCCTTATTCCTTCTTCCATCATGATCTCAAAACTTGAAAACTTCAATCACAGAAAACTTAACAAAACCTTCGTGAGATCCTTTAGTATAATAAAGCAAATCACCACTTTAAATACTATTTCAAACCCATTCATATTTTTATTATTGCATTATATCTATTGTATTATAACTTTACCATGGATTATACCCCCGATATAATCCATAGATTCATCAAAATAAGCACACAATGCAACAAAAACAGAACAGTCAAAAACAGAACAGTCTTTAGTAATCTGGACATTAACCATACTTCTGTATCTCCAAAAATTCTGAACAATTAAGACAATGTACTAAATTTGTATATCAATCTTTTGTACAAAAAATCAGAGTTTTATCGCGCTTTTGTGATTTTTAACAATTCGGCTACTAGGCGCAAAAGTTTCTGTTTTTCAACAAGATCAAATCAACTATCACCCAACTTGATCCCAAAGGCTTTACTTGGCACAAACACTAACTAAAACATAAAAAACACAATCATAATAGTAGCATAATTTTGCAAGCACTCAAGAACATAAATAAAAAGGTAAAATAAATTTTATTCATTGGGTTGCCTCCCAACAAGCGCTATCATTTTATGCCCCTAGCTAGGCATAATGCATAGATTCAAGTATTTTCATCTTTGGTTTCAAACTCCTCAATCATACAACTAGAATTCTTCAAGGATTTAGCATGCATATTTTCAATAACAATACTTCTAGGAATAGGATTGAAGAATTCATTCTTGCAAGTAGTGTCTTTTACCACTTCAACAAAATTGGGGTGAATACTAATCATTTTAAGACCTTCCTTGTTGCTATTAGAAGTGGCACCTTTGTTCTTAGTAACTTGTGTAGACTTGCAAATTTTTACGGGAGTTTTTTCAAAAGTTTTAACAGAAGAAAAGGCCGAGCTTAGGTTACTAAAATTTTCTTCCAAATTATCAATCCAAGAGGGACTTTCTTCTACTCTTTCATTAACTACGGTTTCCTTTTCCCTTAGTAATTTAAGAACATCTCCCGCTTTTGACCCAATTTTATTAGCAAGAACATGCATCCTTTTATCCAAATTTTCAATTTGTTCTTCGTTGATCATCTTCTTTTCAATAGCATCTAGTCTTTGCATAACATGCTCAAGAGTTAAGATTGTCTCATTACTAATGATAGGTGGTGCACCCACTAGATCCCCCATAGCATTAAAAGCATCCAAAGATAGAAATATCAAGAAATTTCCACCGATGATCATATCAAGGATGAATCAATACCAAGTATTAATGCCAACATAAAAACTGCGAAGAAGAACAATGGTAGATTGCTTATGAATAGATCTATTATGAGCATTGCAAATACTATACCAAGCATCTTTTAGATTCTCCCCTCCCCTTTGTTTAAAGTTAAGAACCTCGTTCTCGGGGGTACATGCAATAGAGGAGGAACTAGACATAATGACAAAGTAGGCAAGCAAGATAACACGAAAACGAAAGATCTAAAGAGAAAAAGGCGAACGAAAAAGAAGGAAAATAAAAAGTAAAATTTTTGTGAAGTGGGGAAGATGACCACATGGGCCTCTCGCGTGCCCAGGTGGGTGGTGGGCCCCATGGGCCTCCCCTCTGGTGCTTCCTTGGCTCCCAAGTTGTCTTCGGGTCCAAAAATATATCCAAAAAGATTCGTGCCATTTGGACTTTGTTTGGTACTGATATTCTGCGAAGTAAAAAACAAGCAAAAAACAACAATTGGCATTGGGCACTATGTCAATAGGTTAGTCCCAAAAAATGATATAATGTTGCTAAAAAATGAATGTAAAACATCCAAGAATGATAACATAACAGCATGGAACAATAAAAAATTATAGATACATTGGAAACGTATCCGACAACCACATCATTGACATAGGTTTACCAATGTGTATTTCCAGGCATTATTGAATCATGTGTTGGTATGTGGCGTCGACGTTCTTCAGTCCAAAGGGCATTGTGTTGAAGCAAAACAGCCCATGGGGTGTGATAAACGATGTTGCGGCCGGGTCGGAGTCTTTCATTTTTATTTGATGGTGTAACACCCCAAGAATTTAAACATAATTTTATTAAGTAAAATTTGGTCAGAAATAAAATTTTGAGCTACATGACATCATTTATTAATTTCATTGCCTTTTGTATTTTCTGTTATCCAAAACTCTTCCCTTCATAGAAGATTACTTTTGTGGAATATTGTGATTTGTGGTTGTTTTATAAATCTTTCTATTTATATCTCAAATAACAGTAGGAAATACTTTCATAATAAAATTTTCCACAAAATAATTCTTTTAATAGCATTTTCAACCTTTGAAATACTTTTGTTGGACTGCAATCACTTTAAATAATTGTTTTAAAATCCCACAAAAATTATGGGAGGTCATGTGATTCCTATATGTCAGTTTTATGTGAAAACCTAACTATGTCTTTTGAAAATTTTGAGTGAAACACCCTCTTTTCATTTCTGTTCCCTCCTTAGGTTATAACTACAACCCTAATATTCCTAGCTCTATTTAATTCTGAAACTTTTCCATCTTTTAGTCCTTCCAACCAGAACCTTAACTCCAGAAGATCAGCTCCATTTGCATCTTTTAAGTCCACCAAACGTTCCTCTCAAGTTTCTATCCAGAACAGAATTCTGGTAAAACTTGGACTAACAAGTTTCTCTCTTTGCCAAACTAACTTGACCATCATCTCTATCATCTAAAAATACCCCATCCTGCCAAATTTCAAATCCATAAGAATCTTCTAGCTAGCCCTAGCTTTTTGTCGAACACCTCATGTGCATGACAGTATTGTACAAGTTCATAAACTTGCATTGGGCATCTCCTCATTTTATCAAACCACCTTGTCGAATAGCTCTATTATACCCTAAATCAACATGCTGGAAAGTGGCATTAACATCAGAGGCTCCTAGGACACCCTGGCATTTTGTCGAACACCCAGCGTGCACGGCCAGAGCATGAGCAGAGTGCTTGTACTGCAGCAGTGGCATCGAGCTCCTACCGCCGCTCTACTGCCTACCCATCTTAACCTAATCCTCCTACGGATCAGCCCGACCACCTGGAGCCTCGCCGACACCCTTGCTTGGCCCCTAGCGCCGGCCATGACTAGAAGCACCGCGCGACGTGTTCTTCTCGGCCACGCCACTGCCCGTGACGCGTGGCTCACCCCGAGCCATCCAGCACCTCCCGGGAGTAACTACAGTAGCCATCGTCCGTAACTAACCGCACCAGCCACGCCTACCTCGCCACCGCCCATGCTTGGCCATCAATGGCAACCGCCACCATGCCTATCTTCTGGAACCCGCAAACCGACCTTCCCCACGCTATAAAAAGCCCACCCGAGGTCTCTCAGCTCACCAACACTTTTCCACCTCCTCTGTAAGATCCCGGAGCAAACCCAAACGACCAAGCGATGGTCGTCTCCCCCATCTCCGGCAGCTTCGGCTTACGCCTGGTTCCAGACGATTCCGACGCGGCTAGTGCCTCCCCCTCACATATTTCTTCACCACCGGCCACCTTGAGCAACCAATGATCCATCCCCATCATCAATTTAGCTCGGGATCAACCATGGGCGAATCCCCTCCTCTGCCCGCCGCCGCCGTCCACCGGAGTCCTCGCCGCCGTCCGTCGGAGTCCTTGCCGCCGGAGACTCCATCCACACCACCAACTATGGCGACCATCGGAGGGACCGCATCACCCGCCTGAGCTCGATGGTGAGCTCAACTCACCGAGGGGCGCCTCCAATCGCCTGCGAGGATCGCCGCAGCTCCGCATCTGTTCGGCCGGAGGAGAAGGCGCGCACGAGGACCGGTCAAACCTGACCAGTGGGCCAGGCGGGCCCACTGTCAGAGATCCAGTGCCACGCCAACTATATTTAATTGGAGACATATTCCATAGAGTATATTTTCCCCTTTGAAAGTGCCTTTCTGGCCAAACCGTCTTCTTTTTCTGTTTTAATTTAAACTCAGACTTGACCCTAACTTTGACTGGCTCTAGTTTTTAAACCACAACTCCAAATGTCTTGATTCTTTTTCTGTTATTTCTTAAATTTCATCTAGTTTATTTTACTATTTATCTCAAAAATTTACGAACAACTTTTGAGTATTGTTTTGGCTTTATGTGGTAATTGAATTATTTTGAAAATAGGAAAATGGAGGGGTGATATAGTTTTCAAAGTTTTCAAGTGCACCCAATCTTTCTACATGCTCAAGGCAAGCATCTCGTACACATGATATGGTGAATGCATAGTGGTTTGTTTGCGAGTATATTTGAATTATGAGTATGTTGAATTCATATAGAATTTGCATATCACTAGTCATACATGAACGTTCCCCTTGATGGTATTTTACCTTCACTTAAACATGAGGTATAAGTGAGTATGATTATTTTCATGTACAATATATGCTTGTGTTGTTCCAAGTTAATTTGCAGGAAGAATCAGTCACGAGAACTGTGACCGTGAGACTGGAATCTTGTTGTGACGAGAATGATCAGTGAGGGTATGTTGGGACATACCAGGTGGTGACCTGTTGGGTACTACCACGAAAGTATATCATGCTAACCACTGTAGGAAAACTTAAACCTCCTGAATTGACCATAGGTCGAGGCTCGCTCCGGTAACCCCCATACTTGAATCGTGCTACCACATGTCCTGGCCACAGGTAGGGTATGGTTCAGTAAGGTTTTAACCCCTTTCCCTGCACATACCGTACAGAGAGGCCGCGATGAAGATTTCTAGGTACCAGTTAAAATGCCAGTCATCGGGCCAGGGGGCATGGGTGTATCCGTCTGGGCCGAGAGGGGGGCACCCTTGTAATCCACGCGTGTTAATAGTGATCCGTGCTACACGAGACGATGGTCTCCCCACCTTAGATTTTTCTTGAATGATGCTTTGGGTGATTCCTGGCATCCGGAAAGTTAATCTGGTACATGCTGGTGAGGTGTGTTTTCAACCCAAAGGCCATAATGGGAATTAGTGGGCGTCTCGGTGTTGGCTAAAGAAATATTATACACGTGGGTAAATAGTACACCATATGCAGAGTTATATCTATTTGAATAGAAGTGTCCATGGGTAAGGATTACAATCTGGGTTGGTCAAGTGTCGGTTGGTCAAGTGTCGGTCTTAACGTCAGTCTCCGGAGGGAACAATCAAATGAATCATGGTTCGTTTTGTAGGATAATTATTGTCACTACTGGTGCCATTATAAATATTATTGTCGACGTGAATATTGTTGTGGACTAACCTTTTCCTCTTATGTTACCTTGAGTATCTCTTGGGATGGCTAGACTACCTGAGATGCTCAATTTTGTTTTATTGACTGACTATCACTTGGGATGGCTAGTCCACCCGGATACTCATGTTATTATTTCCTTATAAGCCCTTTATGAGACATCGCTTAAGACACCCGACTATGGCATGTATTTTCAAGACCTCTCGAGGCGTCGCTTGTAGGCACCCGCTTGGCATTTTTCTTGGAATTCTTCGAGCGGTCCAACGCCCATTGTTCGATTCCATTTCCTTGATTTTTTACTAACATGACTTATTTATCCTTCTGCACCGTGTGAATATTTGTCATGCCATGCTTTAATTTTCAGTCAGCACATGCATATAATTTCATTCATCATGAACATATGCATTCAATATATCTTTTGTTCATCATGTTTGTGAGTACATTCAAACGTACTCACTAGCTTTTCCCTAGCTATTGTCTTGGCCAAATCACGATTCAGAGAGGAGCACTACGAAGACACCCCCGCAACATAGGATTCAAAGATTGCACCCACGCGAGATAGGAGTTATCCAAGTCAAGTGTTCCTGTGGGAACGGAGTCCCATCAATGTTGGGGATCCACGAATCGCTTCCGTCATCCACCACTAGAGATCCTTGTTTTATCATTGGACCTTTATGGTCTTGTACTCAAATTGTTGTAACCGCTTGGAATTATGTATCAAGGAAGTGCGCACCAGCAACCGTAATCCAGGGGCTGGTGATGGCACAAGGGTCATTTGCTGGGATTTTATGTCCTGGAAAACTGGCCCCCACAGATGGTATCCCAAGTAGGCATCCAGGAAGCACAACGAATCATGTCTCGCTGTGGCATCCACGATCTAATTGATGCATGGTAATGATCAAGGGTCCTTGGGGAAAGTCTTATTGAGATATTCGAAATCAACACATAGGCGCCATGACATATCCTTTTTTGTTACCATGACCAGATTGGCAAGCTAGTCAGGGTGTTTGATGTCTCGTATGAACACGACTTCGAGGAGCTTAGCCAGTTCCTCACCCATTGCTTGACGCTTGGGTTCGAAGAAGCGCCTAAGTGCTTGCTTGACGTGTATTCCTGGCATATCGGAAGGTTGCCAGGTGAATATATCCCAAATTTCCCTAAGGAAATTGCGCAGGGCCTCAGCAATCTCTGGCTTGAGGTTTGCCCCGGTTGATGTCGTTTTATTTGGGTCGGTGGGGTGTACTTGAAATTTGACTATGTCGTCGACCGGTTTGAGCAAGGTTCGACTTCGGCCGTTTCTCGAGGATACATTGCCCCGATCGACTTCAGCTCGTAGCAATGTAAGTTGCTCGGTCGTGAGGGCTTCAAACGGAATTTCCAGGGCAAGTGACGCTATTTTTTCCTCTTCTTTGAGTGCTCTGTCGGGGTTGCTGCAGATGGTGATTATCCTGTTAGGCCCGACATTTTGAGCTTCATATAGCCGTAGTGTGGGACTGCTTGGAGCTTTGAAAAGGCGTCTCTCCCGAGCTGGGCATGATATCCGTTCTTGAAAGGGGCGATATGGAACATTACCTCTTCGGATCAGTAGTTATCTGGTGTTCCCAAGACCACATCCAAGATGATTTTTCCACTGCAACACGCCTCTAGTCCCGGTATTATACCCTTGAATGTGGTTTGACTCTGTTCAATGTGCAATTTATCGATTTGCATCTTTTCCAAAGTATCTGTGTATATCAGGTTAATGCTCCTGCCTCCATCCATTAGAACTTTCCGAAGACGGTAGCTACCCATGATTGGGTCGAGTACGTGTGCGGTGGGGCATCTTTTTGGGCCGGGGTAGACCTCAGCTAATCTTTATGATTAAAGGTGATTGGCGTGTCTATCCAAGCTCCCTGAGCTAGCACCAGCCTTATGGAATTAACTTCCCATAGAGCTTGTTTGTGCTGGTTGTTGGATGTGAAGGTCTCATAAATCATTAAGACCTCATCATCGCCTGAGGATTCCTTGGCGTGACGCAATGTGACATTGAGGAGGGCTAGGCCTCCTTTAGCCACTCACCTGACCATCCAACAGCCGCGAAGGCTGTGAGTGGGGAAGGAATTCAACAAGACGGAGTTTACCGGGCATGGCTTATCCAGAAAGCTGTTGAGGGTTGTCCTAGATCAGCAGGTGGTTTTCTTCTTTTTCTTAGGCCGATCAACAGATGTAGGCTGTGCGTGACTCATGCCGAGGTGTGAGGCTGTTACGCTTTAATTTGTTGCCGCAGATCGAATCTATCTTTTTTCGTGCCACCCAGGCATCTTCGATACTGCAGAGTTTTGACACTAGATCGGATAACTCTGGAAGTGTTTGAATGTAGTGGCGAGTAAGGGCGTTCAAAACGCATGTATCCTTGCATCCACGCTGAAAAGCTGCTATTATATCGGAGTCCTGAAAGTTTGGCAAGTCGTCTTTGATAAACGAAAACATGTCCCAGAATTGCCTGATAGATTTGTCACGTAGTTGCTGTACGTAGGCGAGATCCCGGACATCGGGAGGTCCCGAATTATCGGGACGATATTCGATGTGGGAGATGGGTGGGTGAGTGTTATCGGTCTTTATGGACCGCGGGCTTGATGTGTTGGTGCTTTTGGCCCGTGAGGGGTGAGCAGCTACCGGATCAGCAGAGCTGATTTTTATATCAGACTTGTCGGCCGTCTCTGGAAGGCTGTCGTCAGAGTCACTTTCCATGAAGTACCTCATACCATCGCCTTCTATGGTGCATTCATGCAGGGCCGAAAAGAGATCATGGATCACCTCCTGATCGTTGGGGGGAGCGTATTTCCTTGGTGGGGACTTCAAGCATGGAGATTGTGCCTTGGAAGTTGGAGTCATTAACCGAGGAACCCATTGATCCTTCGTAGATCACACAATAGAACACTCAATGAAAACACCAATGTCAGTGTGAAATCTGGCAGACCTCGGGGTATGGGGTGCCGAGCTGTGGATCTCGGATCGATGGTAACAATAACAGGGAGACAATGTTTACCCAGGTTCGGGCCCTCTTGATGGAGGTAAAACCCTATGTCCTGCGCTTGTTTATATTGATGGAAATGTATCTAGTACAGAGTTGATCTACCTCGAGATCATAAGTTATGTTCTACCTCTAGGGCTAGGTGAATGTAATTGTGATTCAGTCCCTTCTACGGGCTAAACCCCTTGGCTTATATACACGCCAGGTAGGGTATCTAGAGTTACATGGTCAGTATCCTAAGGATCGCATGGATGTGGTGATCATATCTTGGAGTATACGTCAGGTCTTTTGCAGGGGCAGTCTTGATCACATGTAGGCTTACATCTTTTGGATTCCACCAATGAGGAGAACAAGGGCCCATCGGTCCATCCGAGGACTATAGGTCGGATAGATTAGTACCCCCATATCCATGACACCATTAACGGGGATGAGGTCTTAATGCTTACAACCATGTATTGGTGTTGGGATAAAAATTATATTAGTTTGTGCTCGCGAAGTCACCCATCAAGAGGTGCTTGCTTCATATCGGAGTGGGGGATGTGTCCAAATTATATCTTGACGGGTACGAGTCCTGCATCAAGAATCAGTTGTCCTACCGAAGGCCCTATCCGTGTTGCAGGGTTAACCCGGTAATTAAGATAATAATATTAGACAAAAGCTTTGGGAATTTAATGACTACACCTCATGAATCCCCAAGGATATGATCCATGTTACCCTACTAAACCTTACTGTCACCGGTATTCAGTATAACACTTCACGGTCCCCTTGCTCCTAGCCTCACCGATGCTCAATCTTCGTGATCCTAGGTACCTACAAGGATGAAGATCACAGACAAGACAAGAGATACTTCACAAAGCAATTTTATTTCACACATATGAGACGTTGTGTCAAATACTTATATTGATCCCTTCACCAAATACCCGGGGTTGCAAGGCTCAAGCCTCACTCCATACCTTACCGAACTATTCACACATGGAGATCCGATCGCGAGAAGAAAACATTGAAGAACACATCTTGGGATTGATTGATTGCAATATGTCTTACAATGGATGCCTTGTGCGATTCACAATTACAAGTATGAACTAGATAAGAGAGCACTATGGTGGTGGAGATGGCTATGGAGGTGAAAATGGCGACGTCTAGGGTTTGTGGATGAAGATGATGATGAACAGGTTGTGGCTGTGCTCGACGCTCCTCTTTCTCCCCCTTCTATTGATATTTAAATGGGGTCTCCTTTATAAAGGTTGTTTAGGTTGACGACCTGCCTTGGTTTCCAGACCAAACGAACACTCATGTGAGTGCATGCGGTTGCATGGAACCATGTTTGGTCCTGGTGTCCTTCTGATGCCTCCTGGTAACTTGTTTCTTCTCCATCTTCCTTCCTTTCCTTTCTCCCACGTGATATCTTCCGTTTAGCCCATTTCCTGTGGAAAAAGTATCAAAGAGATGATTTATGGAATCCTTTGCATTCATTAGTCATTAGTGGCAAGATCGGAGTGAATATCCCTTTTTAATGAAATAATTTGGTTTTAAAAAGGTTGAAATGAGTGTAAAATATCACTCGTCACCTGATACGTCCATTTTGCATCATGTTTTCCTACTGTTATTTATAATGTTTTTATGCATAATAATGCTTTTGGGAGTAATTCTAATGCCCTTTCTCTCATAATATGCAAGGTTTAAACCGGCAGCTGGAATTCTGGACCTGGAAAAGCTACGTCAGAGCTACAGATTCTGCACATCTCCAAATAAGCTGAAACTTCACGGAGATTTTTTATGAAATATTTAAGAAATATTGGAGCAAATAACTATCAGAGGGGGCCCATCAGGTGGGCACAACTCACCTAGCGCGCCCTGGTGGGTTGTGCCCTCGTCGGCCCACCTCCGGTGCCCCTCTTCTAGTATATAAGTCATTTTGACCTAGAAAAAAAATAAGGGGAGGACTTTCGGGACGAAGTGTCGCCGTCTTGAGGCAGAACTTGGGCAGGAGCACTTTTGCCCTCCGGCGGAGCGATTCCGCAGGGGGGAACTTGTAACATCCCAATTTTCCATTTGGATGTTATACATAGATCATCATATGCATATCATGTTTATTTTTGCATTTTGTTGTGATCCTAGAAATCTTAAGCAACTCAAGGACCCAAGGAGAGAGTTGGAGGTTTCACAAAAATTTCATATTTGAATTTATTTCAAATTTGAAAAGTGGATCAATTTGATTTTCAATAAGTTCTCTCCACTTATTTCCAATGATTAAAAGTAAATGAGTGAAGATAAAATGACTTCTTCAAAACAGAGGAGAAATTTTGGAGAAGAAATTTTGAAATCAAATTATTATTTTATTTGAATTTTATTGCAGTTTTATCTAAATGAGAAAAAAACATGCATTTTTAAAAATTGCATTTAGTCCAGAAAAATGTTCGTATTGTCCCAAATATCAGGTAGGGATGGTGAAAACTGTTTCCGGAATTTTTAGATTTTTATTTATTAGGATTTTCTTCCCGACCGCCGCCGCCTCCCTCGACTCGGGACCGGAGTCCCCAGCTCGCCCGCCGTCGCCGCCGTGTCCAACTAGGACACGGGGAGCCCGCCCCTCCCGCAAGCCGCGCCGCGGCCTCTCCCTATCTTTAAAAGGAGCCGACCCCGGCCCCTCTCCTCTCCAAGTCGCTGCCCGCCTCCACAGCCGAGCGCCGCCGCCGCTGCACTTGTTCGTCATCGCCGCCGCTGCTAGCGGCTGCTGCCGTCGCCGCCCCCTCGCGCCGCCGCGTCACCGCCGCCCCGCGCCGCCGCTGCCTTCGCCCTGCCCCGCCGGAGCCGCCGCCTGCTTGCCCAACGCCGCCATTGCCGATCCGCCGCCGCCGACCGAACCGGTAAAACCGACGGTTTTTCTCGGTTTAGTTTCGTTTTTTTCGGCTAGTTAGGTCAGATCGGTTTTTAGTTTTAGTTCGTTATTTGATGAACGTTCACCCGTCAGTTTATTTTAACGAACGAATTCGTTCGTTTAGTTCTGTTAGCAAACGTTCGTTCTGTAGATTTTTCTTTTTAGTTTTATTTTCGGCCAGGGACCTATCCGCGAATAGTTTTCTTGCGATTTAGCCCCTGATCTTAAAACCAGCGTAAGTTTTTGCTCGTTTATCCAAATTAGATGAAACCAACGCCTAAATCTTCATAACGATCTCTTCTTTCTAGTAAACCAACTTGAACATGATTTTGACAACTTAAAATTTGAGTTTAGTTCAGATTAGTATTCGATCTTATTTCGTTTGTTTCTTTAGTTTCGTAACTCCGTTTGAGTTGATTCTTTTTGCAAATCATAGCTAATCATATGTACATACTGTTAGGATCTAATCCACATAAAAATAATGTTGTTAGGTTTTATTTTCTATTTAGTTTAGCAGTTTTCTTATTTCGAGTTTTATTTGGATCTTTTCTCGTTTTCTCTTTGTTTTGTTTGATTGATTGCTTATGTATGCTACTGTTTGTCTATGCTAGATTATCCGGAGTGCAAAGCTTGTTACTATGAATCTCTAGAGTTTGTAGATCGTCAACAAGGCAAGTTACACTTTGATCGTACTCTTTTATACCCATTTTTTACTATGCAATAGTTCTGCCCCTCAAATATTTGCATGAGTAGGATTGGAACATGTGGTTTAGTTGTAGTACTTGACGTAGGAACCTAATACCTTTAATCACCCCGAGAATATACGTTATGCTCTATTATTGCTTAGCCATGCTCGTAGACGGGGATTGGATCGTGATACACATGGAAGTTATGATAGTTATTAATCTTGGATAAAATTAAGGTTGCAACTTTAATACACATCTGGGTGGATTGGTTGGGGCACTTGGAGAATCCAATGTTTGTCCGTTTGGGAAATCCCAGAGTACACGTGTGATTTTTCCTCGGTTCGCCACCCAGGCTCAAAGGGATCATATGATATTTCATGCCTAGAAACTTCCGTGTGCAGCCACAAGCCATTATGGGCTTTGGCATAGTTGATTAAGTTGTATGAGCTCTCGAAGAGGTGGACTAGCGGATGTAGGGGAAAGTAGTGTATCGGTCCGCCTGGAGTAGAGAGTTAATGCTTCAGAAACACTATGTTTCGATATTCTGAACATGGATGCGGTCGAGTCTTGTGGGGAAAAGAGCGTAACCTCTGTAGAGTGTATAAACTAATCATGGTTAGCTGTATCCCCAGTTATGGACATCTTGAGTATCTGGAATTGGATATTATTGTTGATCTCATCACTTTTAATTAATTGAATTGGGTTTAATGATGATACTTGTTTAATTGGGATTTGAGTTGGAGGAACCTTCTCAAATATTGGTACAACTTGGGAGTAGTAGTAAAATTTATTCCTTTGTTGTAGGGAAAAACTAGCTTTATGCAAAAATCATAAACTTAGAGCCTCTACGAGCCAATATTGCATGTAGATATACTTCTTGCATTCATTGCTTTACAGTGTAACTCTGCCAGCATATTCAATGTGCTGACCTACACGGCTGCAATGTCTCATGTTGCAGACTTCTCAGAGGATGAATAAGGTGCGATAGGTCGTTGTCATGCACTCAGCTATGCCGTTGGAGTTGATGGACTCATTTACCTTCGAAGCTTCCACAGTTAATTAGTTTAGATGGCCTTCAACCATTTTTATTTCATCTGATCATACTCTTATGAGGACCTTGATGTAATAAGTGTGTGATTGAACTCTACTACAATTCCTCGAGTACTGTGTGTGTAAGCATTACCGATCCAGGGATGACACTTAAGCACAAAGACTTCAGTCCATTGGGATCGTGGTCGCTACAAGATGGTATCAGAGCAAACACTGACTATAGGACGCGACCACTAGGATAAGCCACAAGATTTCTCTTCTTTCCTCATTTCTAATTCTCCTCTATTTCTACTCTATAGATGGCGGACCCCAGGATCAAGTTCACCCAGCCGGATGAGGACACCCCTTTCGGACGACACTTGAAGGAAGTCACTAAGTACTTGAACATTGGACTACCAAGCTTCAGTGGGACTTTCTCTGCAACTTTACCAGAAGAGGAGCGCCGGAAGATCAAAGTTTGGGTACCTGGGAGGACGTTTGCGCCAAAATGGAGCCCATTGATTTCTATCTGGATGCACCAAGTTGGAGTTTGGGAAAGAGCATGGCAGCCCAACTCACTTTTGGACGCATATGTGAAGTGTACCACAAGGAGCTTGAAAACACCTTCTATCAAATATGTGGACGCCGAGACGAGAAATGGGAGTTGATTCATACCAGGAAGGATGGATCAATTGCAACTTACATTCAGGAGATGGGTGATCACATTCGCCGATACGAGAATCAGCTGTGATTCAACATGAAGAAGATCAAGAAGCTGATGAAGAAGAATATCGAGCTAGAATAAGAACTCAAGTCAACACGTGATGAATATGAGGAAGAAATTGTTGTACTACTGGAGAAGCATGAAGACCTGAAGAGGAAGCTAGGACTACCCATGGAGAACCATAAGCGAGAACCTGAAAAGGAGTCCCGTTTGGAGGACTACATCATCTTGGATGACACCAACACGGATAGTGGTGCAAATGATGACAGTGATGACGGCTGCATAGACGACGCTGGAGCAGATATCATGGAGTCTTCCACCGATCAAAATTTCTATACGACCACCATGTTACTAGTATTATTCTTCCAAGTTGTTAGCATCGATCGATTTGTAATCGTAGTTATATCCTTTGTGTGAATCTTCATTGATAATGAATGAAGTGAATTGATTGTATTTTCCTCATGTGCATATGGCTAGTGAAATCTCTCTTAGACCTTATTCTATTCAGTTTTCTCACCCCTTCTAACCCATCAGATGCCTCCGAGACGTGACACCGGATTCGTGTTCCCACCGGAGCTCACCCAATTGATCCAGCAACAGAATGCCTTGATGCAGATGCTAGTTCAGAACTAGAACCAAGGCAACAACAACAACAACCCACCGCCACCACCCCCTGTTGACAACCTAGCCCGTTTTTTGAGGTTGAATCCTCCGGTGTTCTCTAGCAGCACCAAGCTGATAGTTGCAGATGATTGGCTCCGCAAGATTGGAAGGGAGCTGATTACTGCAGGATGCACAGATGCGGAGAGGGTGCTCTTTGCCGCACATCAGCTTGATGGACCCGCAACATCTTGGTGGGAGAACTTCACCACCACTTACCCCATTGATACAGTTACATGGGATCAGTTTCAGCAGGCTTTCCGCACTGCCCATATTTCAGCATGAGCTATGAGCATGAAGAAGCGTGAGTTTCGCAACTTGCGCCAAGGGAGTCGTACAGTGGGACAGTATGCGGATGAGTTCAACAAGTTAGCTCGTTCTGCCCCAGATGATGTGGCCACAGATGCCGCAAAGCAGGAGAAGTTTCTTGAGGGACTCAATGATGAGCTGAGTATGCAGTTGATGGTGGCAACCTTCAACAACTACCAGGAAGATAGAAAGAAAGCAGCAACAGATTGATAATCGCAAGAGGAAGTATGGACAGGGGAGGTACACTTCTAGAGCTCAGCAAAAGCCCCGCTATTCCCCGTACTCGGGAGGACATACTCACAACCATGGAGGCCATAACCATGGAGGACATATGCACAATGGAGGAAGTTCGCACAACCACAGTGTCCCTAAGAATGGCAATGGGAATGGAGGAGGCAACAAGCAGAACCGTTCCAACCCCGCGACACCAGTCAGGAGGGATCTGAGTCACATTACCTATTTAAGTGCGGGAAGACCGGACATTACGCCACTGAATGTCCTGAAGCCAAGAAGGGAAATGGCAATGGAAGTTCTGCAAAGAAGCCCAATCCCTTCACCAAAGGTCAGGTGAACCACGTCAGTGTGGAGGAGATTGAGGAGCATCCCGACGCAGTTGTCGGTAAGTTTTTGATTAATGCATTTACAGCACTTGTTCTTTTTGATACTGGTGCATCTCATTCATTCATATCAAGGGGATTTGTGGATAAGTTTAAGTTGCCAACAGTAGCCCTTAAGTCACCTATGTTAGTAACTTCCCCAGGAGCGGAGTATATGGCTAGTAGGGGATGCTATCAGTTGCCAGTAACCATAGGTAGACATGTTTTCCCAACCGACCTGATTGTCCTGGAGTCACAAGGATTGGATGTGATACTAGGCATGGATTGGCTATCCAAGTATGGGGGAAACATCGATTGTGCCAGTAAATCAATTCTTCTCAGCACCCCGGAAGGAAAGAGGATAAAGTTTGTGTCTAGGCATGCGCCGAGGAGGACTCAGGTGAATTCCTTATCAGGAGTTGTTCAGGAGGAAGTACCAGTGGTGAAGGATTACCCCGATGTATTTCCGGAGGACTTACCAGGCATGCCACCGGATCGAGACACCGAGTTTTTGATTCGGTTGTTGCCAGGCACCGGACCAATATCCAAGAGACCGTATCGGATGCCCGCTAATGATCTGGAGAAAATTAAGAAGCAGATTAAGGAGTTACTGGAGAAAGGTTATATCCAACCAAGTTCATCACCTTGGGGAGCCCCAGTGCTTGTAGTTGAGATGAAGGATGGATCTATGAGGATGGTTGTTGATTATCGTGTGCTGAATGAGGTGATGATCAAGAACAAATACCCTCTGCCGATGATCAATGATTTGTTTGACCAGCTGCAAGAAGCTAAAGTTTTCTCCAAGATCGATCTTCGATCAGGTTATCACCAATTGAAGATCCGAGAGCAGGATATACCTAAGAAAGCTTTCACCACGAGGTATGGGCTATATGAGTATATAATTATGTCATTTAGTTTGACTAACACCCCTGCCTATTTCATGAGTATGATGAACAAGGTGTTCATGGACTTTTTGGATAAGATCATTGTGGTGTTCATTGATGACATATTGGTCTACTCGAAGAATGAAGAAGAGCATAAGGAACATTTGCGTTTAGTCCTTGAGAAGCTCTGGGAACATCGGTTGTATGCCAAGTTCAGCAATACGAGTTTTTGTTAAAGGAAGTTGGATTTCTCAGTCATGTCATATCCGGAGAAGGAATATCAGTAGACCCTACCAAGGTTGCTTCTATCACTAATGTTGGGGAACGTAGCAGAAATTCAAAATTTTCCACGCATCATCAAGACCAATCTATGGAGTAACTAGCAACGAGATAGAGGTGAGTGCATCTTCATACCCTTGAAGATCGTGATGCGGAAGCATTGCAAGAACGCGGTCGGTGGAGTCGTTCACTAAGCGATTCAGATCGCGGCCGAATCCGATCTAAGCACCGAACAACGGTGCCTCCGCGTTCAACACACGTACAGTCCGGAGACGTCTCCTCCTTCATGATCCAGCAAGGGGAGAGGAGAAGTTGAGGGAGAGCTCCGGCAGCATGACGGCATGGTGGTGGAGCTTGCAGTTCTCCGGCAGAGCTTCGCCAAGCACTACTACAGAGGAGGAGGTGTTGGGGAGGGAGAGGGCTGTGCCAGGGGAAGGGTGAAGCTCCCATGTGCCTCCCCACTATATATAGGGGTGGAGGGGGCTGGTTTCTTGCCCTACAAGTCTTTTGGGGCGTTGGCAAAGGTGGGAGGAAAGAAATCCCATCATTTCCTTCCCCACCGATTGTTATCCCCCTTTTTTAGGGATCTTGATCTTATCCCTTCGGTATATGATCTTATTCCTTCTAAGGGGGATCTTGGTGCACCTTGACCAGGGGTGTGGTGCCTTGCCCCCACTACCAACGTTCATGTGGGTCCCCCCATGCAGGTGGGCCCCACTCCGGAACCTTCTAGAACCTTCCCGGTGCAATACTGAAAAATCCCGAACATTTTCCGGTGGCCAAAATAGGACTTCCCATATATAAATCTTTACCTCCGGACCATTCCGGAACTCCTCATGACATCCGGGATCTCATCCGGGACTCCGAACAACATTCGGTAACTGCACACTAATTCCCATAACAACTCTAGCGTCACCGAACCTTAAGTGTGTAGACCCTACGGGTTCGGGAATCATGCAGACATGACCGAGACAACTCTCTGGCCAATAACCAACAGCGGGATCTAGATACCCATGTTGGCTCCCACATGTTCCATGATGATCTCATCGGATGAACCACGATGTCAAGGATTCAAGCAATCCCGTATACAATTCCCTTTGTCAATTGGTACATTACTTGCCCAAGATTCTATCGTCGGTATCCCAATACCTCGTTCAATCTCGTTACTGGCAAGTCACTTTACTCGTTCCATAATGCATGATCATGTGACTAACTACTTAGTCACATTGAGCTCATTATGATGATGCATTACCGAGTGGGCCCAGAGATACCTCTCCGTCACACGGAGTGACAAATCCCAGTCTTGGTTCGTGCCAACCCAACAGACACTTTCGGAGATACCCGTAGTGCACCTTTATAGCCACCCAGTTATGTTGTGATGTTTGGCACACCCAAAGCATTCCTACGGTATCCGGGAGTTGCACAATCTCAAGGTCTAAGGAAATGATACTTGACATTAGAAAAGCTTTTAGCAAACGAACTACACGATATTGTGCTTTGCTTAGGATTGGGTCTTGCCCATCACATCATTCTCCTAATGATGTGACCCCGTTATCAATGACATCCAATGTCCATGGCCAGGAAACCATAACCATCTATTGATCAACGAGCTAGTCAACTAGAGGCTCACTAGGGACATGTTGTGGTCTATGTATTCACACATGTATTACGGTTTCCAGTTAATACAATTATAGCATGAACAATAGACAATTACCATGAACAAGGAAATATAACAATAACCATTTTATTATTGTCGGGCATATTTCCAATAGTCTCCCACTTGCACTAGAGTCAATAATCTAGTTCATATCACTATGTGATCATAATGAATCCAACACCCATGGGGTTTGATCATATCTCTCTTGTGAGAGAGATTATTAGTTAATGGGTCTGAACCTTTCAGATCCATGCGTGCTTTACAAATCTCTACGTCATCTCCTAGATGCAGCTACCACGCGCTATTTGAAACTATTCCAAATAACTGCTCTACTATATGAATCCGGTTTACTACTCAGAGTCATCCGGATGAGTGTCAAAGTTTGCATCGGTGTAAACCTTGAACACTGTGCTGTGATCCATTCCTGGATCACACTTTTACCCCTTGACTGACTCATGGCAAGGCACACTTCAGATGCGGTACACAGCATAGCATATTGTGGAGCCTACATCTAAAGCATAGGGGACGACCTTCGTCCTTTTTCTCTCTTCTGGTGTGGTCAGATCTTGAGTCTTACTCAATGCTCACACCTTATAACACAACCAAGAACTCCTTCTTTGCTGATCTATTTGAACTCCTTCAAAATCTTTTCACGGTATGTATTCGTTTGAAAGTACTATCAAGCGATCTTGATCTATCCTTATAGATCTTGATGCTCAATGTTCAAGCAGCTTAATCTAGGTTTTCCATTGAAAAACACTTTTCAAATAACCCTATATGATTTCCCGAAATTCTACATCATTTTCGATCAATAATATGCAAACAACATATACTCATCAGAAATTCTATAGTGCTCCCACTCACTTCTTTGGAAATACAAGTTTCTCATAAACTTTGTATAAACCCAAAATCTTTGATCATCTCATCAAAGCGTATATTCCAACTCCGAGATGCTTACTCCAGTCCTTAGAAGGATTGCTAGAGCTTTGCATACTTGTTAGCACCTTTCAGGATTGACAAAACCTTCTGGTTGTATCACATACAACCTTTCCTCAAGAAAATCGTCGAGGAAACAATGTTTTGACATCCTATCTGCAAGATTTCATAAATAATGCAGTGACTGCTAATGTAATCCCAACAGACTCTTAGCATCGCTACGAGTGAGAAAGTCTCATCGTCGTCAACTCCTTGAACTTGTCGGAAAACATCTTAACGACAAGTCGAGCTTTCTTAATGGTGACGCTTACCATCATTGTCTGTCTTCCTTTTAAAATCCATATGTACTCAATAGCCTTACGACCATCGAGTAGTTCATTCAAAGTCTATACTTTGTTTCCATACATGGATCCTCTCGGATTTTATGGCCTCGAGCCATTTGTCGGAATCCGGGCCCACCATCGCTTCTCCATAGCTCGTAGGTTCATTGTTGTCTAGCAACATGACCTCCAAGATAGGATTACGTACCACTCTGAAGTAGTACGCATCCTTGTCGACCTACGAGGTTTGGTAGTGACTTGATCTGAAGTTTCATGATCACTATCATCAGCTTCCACTTCAATTGGTGTAGGCGCCATAGGAACAACTTCCTGTGCCCTGCTACACACTAGTTGAAGTGATGGTTCAATAACCTCATCAAGTCTCCACCATCCTCCCACTCAATTCTTTCGAGAGAAACTTTTCCTCGAGAAAGGACCCGATTCTAGAAACAATCACTTTTGCTTACGGATCTGAGACATGAGGTATACCCAACTGTTTTTGGGTGTCCTATGAAGATGCATTTATCCGCTTTGGGTTCGAGCTTATCAGCCTGTAACTTTTTCACATAAGCGTCACAGCCCCAAACCTTTTAAGAAATGACAGCTTAGGTTTCTCTAAACCATAGTTCATACGGTGTCATCTTAACGGAATTGTGTGGTGCCCTATTTAAAATGAATGCGGTTGTCTCTAATGCCTAACCCATAAACGATAGTGTCAACTCGATAAGAGACATCATGGTATGCACCATATCCAATAGGTTGCAGTTATGATGTTCGGACACACCATCACACTATGGTGTTCCAAGCAGTATTAGTTGTGAAACAATTTCCACAATGTCTAAATTGTGTGCCAAACTCGTAACTCAGATATTTATCTCTATGATCATATCATAGACATTTTATCCTCTTGTCACGATGATATTCAACTTCACTCTGAAATTACTTGAACCTTTCAATAATTCAGACTTGTGTTTCATCAAGTAAATATACTTAGAATCTACTCAACTCATCTGTGAAGCAAGAGTATAACGATATTTACTGCGTGCCTCAGCACTCATTGGATTGCACACGTCAAATGTATTACTTCCAACAAGTTGCTCTCTTGTCCCATCTCACTTAAAATGAGGCCTTTCAGTCATCTTGCCCATGTGGTATGATTTGCATGTCTCAAGTGATTCAAAAACAAGTGAGTCCAAACGATCCATCTGCATGGAGTTTCTTCATGCGTATATACCAATAGACGTGGTTCACATGTCTCAATCTTTTCAAAAACGAGTGAGTCCAAAGATCCATCAATATGGAGCTTCTTCATGCGTTTTATACCAATATGACTTAAGTGGCAGTGCCACAAGTATGTGGTACTATCATTACTATCTTATATCTTTTGGCACGAACATGTGTATCACTACGATCGAGATTCAATAAACCATTCATTTTAGGTCCAAGACCGTTGAAGGTATTATTCAAATAAACATAGTAACCATTATTCTCCTTAAATGAATAACCGTATTGCGATAAACATAATCCAATCATGTTTATGCTCAACGCAAACACCAAATAACAATTATTTAGGTTTAACACCAATCTTGATGGTATAGGGAGCAGGCGATGCTTGATCACATCAACCTTGGAAACACTTCCAACACACATCGTCATCTCACCTTTAGCTAGTCTCCGTTTATTCCGTAGCTCTTTTATTTCGAGTTACTAACACTTAGCAACCGAACCAGTATCTTAATACCCTGGTGCTACTAGGAGTACTAGTAAAGTACACATTTAATACAATCTATATCCAATATACTTCTGTCAACCTTGCCAGCCTTCTCATCTACCAAGTATCTTGGGTAGTTCTGCTTCAGTGATTGTTCCCTCATTACAGAAGCACTTAGTCTCGGGGTTGGGTTCAACCCTGGGTTTCTTCACTTGAGCAGCAACTGATTTGTCGTCTCATGAAGTATCCCTTCTTGCCCTTGCCCTTCTTGAAACTAGTGGTTTTACTAACCATCAACAATTGATGCTCCTACTCGATTTCTACTTTCGCGGTGTCAAACATCGCGAATTGCTCAAGGATCATCATGTCTATCCCTGATATGTTATAGTTCATCACGAAGCTCTAATAGCTTGGTGGCAGTGACTATGGAGAACCATCACTATCTCATCTGGAAGATTAACTCCCACTCGATTCAAGTGATTGTAGTACTTAGACAATCTGAGCACATGCTCAATGATTGAGCTTTTCTCCCTTAGTTTGCAGGTTAAGAAACTTGTCGGTGGTCTCATACCTCTTGACGTGGGCACGAGCCTGAAATCCTAATTTCAGCTCTTGGAACATCTCATATGTTCTGCGACGTTCAAAAAATTTCTTCACTGCCTCAATTCTAAATCGTTTAACATTACGCACTGAACTATCACGCAGTCATCAAAACGTGTATGTCAGATGTTCGCAACATCCACAAACGACGCTCGAGGTTTAGCACACCGAGTGGTGCATTAGGGACATAAGCCTTCTGTGCAGCAATGAGGACAATCCTCAGTATACGGATCCAGTCCGCATAATTGCTACTATCAACTTTCAACTAAAATTTTCTGTAGGAACATATCTTAAACAGTAGAACTAAAGTGCAAGCTACGACATAATTTGCAAAGTCCTTTTGACTATGTTCATGATAATTAAGTTCATCTAATGAACTCCCACTCAGATAGACATCCCTCTAGTAATCTAAGTGATACATGATCCGAGTCAACTAGGCCGTGTCCGATCATCACGTGAGACGGACTAGTCATCATCGGTGAACATCTCCATGTTGATCATATCTACTATACGACTCATGTTCGACCTTTCGGTCTCTTGTGTTCCGAGGCCATGTCTGTACATGCTAGGCTCGTCAAGTCAACCTAAGTGTTTTGCGTGTGTAAATCTGGCTTACACCCGTTGTATGTGAACGTCATAATTTATCACACCCGATCATCATGTGGTGCTTCGAAACAACGAACTTTCGCAATGGTGCACAGTTAGGGGGAACACTTTCTTGAAATTTTAATGAGGGATCATCTTATTTATGCTACCGTCGTTCTAAGCAAATAAGATGTAAACATGACAAACATCACATGCAAATCATAAAGTGACATGATATGGCCAATATCATCTTGTGCCTTTGATCTCCATCTTGAGGCACGACATGATCACCTTCGTCACCGGCATGACACCATGATCTCCATCATCGTGTCTTCATGAAGTTGTCTCGCCAACTATTACTTCTACTACTATGGCTAATGGTTTAGCAATAAAGTAAAGTAATTACATGGCGTTTTCAATGACACACAGGTCATACAATAAATTAAGACAACTCCTATGGCTCCTGCCGGTTGTCATACTCATCGACATGCAAGTCGTGATTCCTATTACAAGAACATGATAGATCTCATACATCACATATATCATTCATCACATTCTTTTGGCCATATCACATCACATAACATACCCTGCAAAAACAAGTTAGACGTCCTCTAATTGTTGTTGCATGTTTTACGTGGCTGCTATGGGTTTCTAGCAAGAACGTTTCTTACCTACGCAAAAGCCACAACAGTGATATGCCAATTGCTATTTACCCTTCATAAGGACCCTTTTCATCGAATCCGATCCGACTAAAGTGGGAGAGACTGGCACCCGCTAGCCACCTTTATGCAACAAGTGCATGTCAGTCGGTGGAACCTGTCTCACGTAAGCGTACGTGTAAGGTCGGTCCGAGCCGCTTCATCCCACGATGCTGCCAAATCAAGATAGGACTAGTAACGGTAAGCAAATTGAACAAACCAACGCCCACAACTACTTGTGTTCTACTCGTGCATAGAATCTACGCAATAGACCTAGCTCTGATACCACTGTTGGGGAACGTAGCAGAAATTCAAAATTTTCTACGCATCACCAAGATCAATCTATGGAGTAACTAGCAACGAGAGAGAGGTGAGTGCATCTTCATACCCTTGAAGATCGCGATGCGGAAGCGTTCCAAGAACGCGGTCGGTGGAGTCATTCACTAAGTGATTCAGATCGCAGCCGAATCCGATCTAAGCACCGAACAATGGTGCCTCCGTGTTCAACACACGTATAGCCTGGGGACGTCTCCTCCTTCTTGATCCAGCAAGGGGAGAGGAGAAGTTAAGGGAGAGCTCCGGCAGCACGACGGCATGGTGGTGGAGCTTGCAGTTCTCCGGCAGAGCTTCACCAAGCACTTCTACTACGGAGGAGGTGTTGGGGAGGGAGAGGGCTGCGCCAGGGGAAGGGTGAAGCTCCCATGTGCCTCCCCACTATATATAGGGCTGGGGGGGGGGGGCTGGTTTCTTGCCCTCCAAGTCCTTTGGGGCATTGGCAAAGGTGGGGGAAAGAAATCCCATCATTTCCTTCCCACCGATTGTTATCCCCCTTTTTTAGGGATCTTGATCTTATCCCTTCGGGATATGATCTTATTCCTTCTAAGGGGGATCTTGGTGCTCCTTGACCAGGGGTGTGGGGCCTTGCCCCCACTACCCACGTTCATGTGGGTCCCCCCATGTAGGTGGGCCCCACTCCGGAACCTTCTAGAACCTTCCCGGTACAATACCGAAAAATCCTGAACATTTTCCGGTGGCCAAAATAGGACTTCCCATATATAAATCTTTACCTCCGGACCATTCCAAAACTCCTCGTGACGTCCGGGATCTCATCTAGGACTCCGAACAACATTCGTTAACTGCACACTAATTCCCATAACAACTCTAGCGTCACCGAACCTTAAGTGTGTAGACCCTACGTGTTCGGGAATCATGCAGACATGACCGAGACAACTCTCTGGCCAATAACCAACAGTAGGATCTGGATACCCATGTTGGCTCCCACATGTTCCACGATGATCTCATCGGATGAACCACGATGTCAAGGATTCAAGCAATCCCATATACAATTCCCTTTGTCAATCGGTACGTTACTTGCCCGAGATTCTATCGTCGGTATCCCAATACCTCATTCAATCTCGTTACCGGCAAGTCACTTTACTCGTTCCGTAATGCATGATCCCGTGACTAAATACTTAGTCACATTGAGCTCATTATGATGATGCATTACCGAGTGGGCCTAGAGATACCTCTCCGTCACACGGAGTGACAAATCCCAGTCTCGATTCGTGCCAACCCAACAGACACTTTCGGAGATACCCGTAGGGCACCTTTATAGACACCCAGTTACGTTGTGACGTTTGGCACACCCAAAGCATTCCTACGGTATCCGGGAGTTGCACAATCTCATGGTCTAAGGAAATGATACTTGACATTAGAAAAGCTTTTAGCAAACGAACTACACGATCTTGTGCTATGCTTAGGATTGGGTCTTGCCCATCACATCATTCTCCTAATGATGTGATCCCGTTATCAATGACATCCAATGTCCATGGTCAGGAAACCATAACCATCTATTGATCAACGAGCTAGTCAACTAGAGGCTCACTAGGGACATGTTGTGGTCTATCTATTCACACATGTATTACGGTTTCCAGTTAATACAATTATAGCATGAACAATAGACAATTATCATGAACAAGGAAATATAATAATAACCATTTTATTATTGCCTCTAGGGCATATTTCCAACAACTAAATGGTTGGCACCCACCTTAGCGGGAGAGATCAGAAGTTTTCTTGGACTTGCAGGTTATTACCGGAGATTTATTGAGAATTTTTCCAAGGTCGCTAAGCCCATGACTGAGTTATTGAATAAGGAAACCAAGTTTAAATGGACTGAGGATTGTGAGGCCAATTTTCAGGAGTTGAAGAAACATTTGGTTACAGCCCTAGTGCTGATTCTCCCAGACATACGCAAGGATTTTCATGTGTATTGCGACGCTTCACTTCAAGGACTTGGAGGAGTGCTTATGCAGGACGGAAGAGTTGTTTCATATGCCTCATGACAGCTTCAACCTCATCAGTTGAAATATACTATGCATGATTTGGAGTTAGCAGCCGTAGTGCATGCGCTCAAGACATGGAGGCACTTTCTCATCGAAAACCGTTGTGATGTTTACACGAATCACAAGAGTTTGAAGTACATCTTCACGGAGAAGGAGTTGTACCTCGGGCAAAGGAGATGGTTGGAGCTCATAAAGGATTATGACATGAGATTGCATTATCATCCAGGAAAGGCCAACGTCATAGCAGATGCGTTGAGTTATGTTAACACGCTCATAACCGGAGGATTACCTAAGGAGTTAGTAGACGACCTTCGAGAGCTACGCTTGGAGATAGTTCCGAGAGGTTATGTTGCAGCATCGGAAAATCAGTCCACTTTATTGGGTAAGAGCAGAGAAGTACAGAAGACAGACAATGAGATTGCTAAGATAAAGGAAAGGATGAGTAAAGGAAAGGCTAAAGGATTTTGTGAGGATGAGAACGACACTTTATGGTTTGAAGATCATATATATGTGCCTAATGACCCGGATATCAGGAAGTTGATTCTTCAGGAGGCTCATGATTCGCCCTACTCGATTCACCAAGGCAACACCAAGATGTATCTGGATTTGAAGGAAAGTTTCTGGTGGACAGGAATGAAGAAGGATGTTGTCGAGTATGTAGTAGTATGTGATGTATGTCAGAGAGTTAAGGCAGAGCATCAGAAACCATCAGGGTTATTACAGCCTTTGCTGATACCTGAATGGAAGTGGGATAAACTTGGCATGGATTTTATCACTGGATTACCCAGGACTCATTCAGGCTATGACTCTATCTGGGTTGTAGTTGATCGCTTGACGAAAGTAGCCCATTTCATCCCTGCAAAGACAACTTATACGAGTGCTAAGTTGGCGAATATATACATGACCAGGATCGTGTGTCTGCATGGAGTTCCGAGGACCATCGTATCAGATAGAGGAACATAGTTTACTTCAAAGTTTTGGAATCAGTTGCATGAAACTTTGGGTACTAGGCTCGAGTTCAGTACAGTCTTTCATCCACAGACAGATGGACAGACCGAGAGAGTCAATCAGATTTTGGAGGACATGTTGAGAACTTGTGCGCTAGATTATGGATCTAGTTCGGATGACAATTTGCCCTATGCAGAGTTCTCCTATAACAACAGTTATCAAGGCAGTTTAAAGATGTCCCCTTTCGAAGCCTTGTACGGAAGGAGATGCAGGACACCACTATCATGGGATGAAGTTGGAGATCGACAGTTGTTCGGACCAGACTTATTCAGAGATTCTATAGAGAAGGTTAAGTTGATTCGAGACCGAATCAAGGTAGCCCAGCAAGGCAGAAGAGTTATGCGGGTACTAAATGCAAGGAGGTAGCCTATGAAGTCAGAGACATAGCATATCTTCACGTGTCCCCACTTCGAGGAGTTAAGCATTTTGTACTTAAGGGAAAGCTAGCACCATGTTTTGTGGGACCATACAAAGTTTTGGAATGCATGGGAGAAGTTGCATACAAGTTGGAATTGTTGGAAGGATTGTCAGGAGTTCATGATGTGTTTCATGTTTCCCAGTTGAAGAAGTGCCACACAAAGATGGCCGACATTCCTCTGAGAGATACAGTGCCACTGGAAGCAATTCAGTTGGATAGTGATCCGACCTAGGAAGAGAAGCCAGTCAAGATTCTCGAGTTTTCTAGCCGAGTTACTCGCAACAAGGTTATCAAGTTTTGCAAAATTCAGTGGAGCCACCATACCGAGGAGGAAGCCACCTAGGAACGAGAAGAAGACCTCCGCAAGGACCACCCAAACCTTTTTGCTGACCAACCTGAATCTCCAGGGTGAGATTCATCTTAAGGGGGTAGGTTTGTAACATCCCAATTTTCAATTTGGATGTTATACATAGATCATCATATGCATATTATATTTATTTTTGCATATTTTTGTGATCCTAGAAATCTTGAGCAACTCAAGGACCCAAGGAGAGAGTTGGAGGTTTCACAAAAATTTCATATTTGAATTTATTTCAAATTTGAAAAGAGGATCAATTTGATCTTCAATAAGTTCTCTCCACTTATTTCCAATGATTAAAAATAAATGAGTGAAGATAAAATAACTTCTTCAAAACAGAGGAGAAATATTGTAGAAGAAATTTTGAAATCAAATTATTATTTTATTTGAATTTTATTGCATTTTTATTTGAATTAGAGAAAACATGCATTTTAAAAATTGCATTTAGTCCAGAAAATGTTCATATTGTCCCAAATATTAGGTAGGGACGGTGAGTATTGTTGCTGGAATTTTTAGATTTTTATTTATTAGGATTTTCTTCGCGAAAATCATTTAAAAAAATCTTCCTGGGCTGGCCCAGCCGACCGCCGCCGCCTCCCTCCAACTCGGGACCGGAGCCCCGAGCTCGCCCGCCGCCGCCGCAGTGTCCAACTAGGACACGGGGAGCCCACCCCCTCCCGCAAGCCGCGCCGCCGCGTCTCCCCCTCTTTAAAAGGAGCCGACCCCGGCCCCTCTCCTCTCCAAGTCGCCGTTCGCCTCCGCAGCCAAGCGCCGCCACCGCCGCACTTGTTTGCTGCCGCCACCACCGCTAGCTGCTGCTGCCGTCGCCGCCGCCTCACGCCGCCGCGTCTCCGCCGCCCCACGCCGCTGCCGCCTTCGCCCCGCCTCGCCAGAGCTGCCACCCGCCTTGCCCGATGCTGCCGTTGCCGATCCGCCGCAGCCGACCGAACCGGTAAAACTGACGATTTTCTCGGTTTAGTTTTGGTTTTTTTTGGTTAGTTAGGTTAGATCGGTTTTTAGTTTTAGTTCGTTATTTGAAAAATGTTCACCCATTAGTTTATTTTAATGAAAGAATTCGTTCTTTTAGTTCTGGTAGCGAATGTTCATTCCGTAGATTTTTCTTTTTAGTTTTATTTTCGGCCAGGGACCTATACGCGAATAGTTTTCTTGTGATTTAGCCCTTTATCTTGAAATTAGCTTAACTTTTTGCTCGTTTATCCAAATTAGATGAAACCAACGCCTAAATCTTTGTAACGTTGTCTTATTTCCAGTAAACCAACTTGAACATGATTTTGACAATTTAAAATTTGAGTTTAGTTCAGATTAGTATTTGATCTTGTTTCGTTTGTTTCTTGAGTTTCGTAACTCCGTTTGAGTTTATTCTTTTTGCATATCATTGCTAATCACATGTACCTACTGTTAAGATATAATCCACATAAAAATAATGTTGTTAGGTTTTGTTTTCTGTTTAGTTTAGCCGTTTGCTTGTTTCGAGTTTTATTTGGATCTTTTCTCGTTTTCTCTTTGTTTCGTTTGATTGATTGCTTATGTATGCTATTGTTTGTATACGCTAGATTATCCGGAGTGCGAAGCTTGTTACGACGAATCTCTAGAGTTTGCAGATCGTCAGCAAGGCAAGTTACACTTTGATCATACTCTTTTATACCCAATTTTTACTATGCATTAGTTCGGCCCCTGAAATATTTGCATGAGTAGGATTGGGAACATGTGGTTTGGTTGTAGTACTTGAGGTAGGAACGTAATACCTTTGATCACCCCTGGAATATATGTTATGCTCTATTATTGCTTAGCTATGCTCATAGACGGGGACTGGATCATGATACACATGCAAGTTATGAGAGTTATTAATCTTGGATAACCTTAAGGTGGCAAATTTAATACACATCTGGGTGGATTGGTTGGGGCACCTGGAGAATCCAGTGTTTCTCCGTTTGGGAAATCCCAGAGTACCCGTGTGATTTTTCCTTGGTTCGCCACCTAGGCTCAAAGGGATCATATGATATTTCATGCCTAAAAACTTCTGTGTGCAGCCACAAGCCATTATGAGCTCTGGCATAGTTGAGTAAGTTGTATGAGCTCTCGAAGAGGTGGACTAGCAGATGTAGGGGAAAGTAGGTGTACCGCTCTGCCCAGAGTAGAGAGTTAATGCTTTAGAAACACTATGTCTCAATCTTCCGAACATGGATGCGGTCGAGTCTTGTGGGGAAAAGTGAGCTACCACTGCAGAGTGTACAAACTAATCATGGTTAGCCGTGTCCCCGGTTGTGGACATCTTGAGTATCTGGAATTGGAAATTATTGTTGATCTCATCACTCTTTAATGAATTGAATTGGGTTTAATGATGATACTTGTTTAATTGGGATTTGAGTTGGAGGAACCTCCTCAAATATTGGTACAACTTGGGAGTAGTAATAAAATTTATTCCTTTGTTGTAGGGAAAACTAGCTTTATGCAAAAATCATAAACTTAGAGCCTCCACCAGCCAAATATTGCATGTATATATAGTTCTTGCATTCATTGCTTTACAGTGTAACTCTGCCAGCATATTCAATGTGATGACCTACACGGCTGCAACGTCGCATGTTGCAGACTTCTCAGACGACGAATAAGGTGCGATAGGTCATTGTCATGCACTCGGCTATGCCGTTGGAGTTGATGGACTCATTTACCTTCGAAGCTTCCACAGTTAATTAGTTTAAATGGCCTTCAGTCATTTTTATTTTGTGTAACCATACTCTTTATGAGGACCTCAATGTAATAAGTGTGTGATTGAACTCTGTTATAATTCCTTGAGTACTGTGTGTGTCAGCATTACCCATCAAGGGATGATACTTAAGCACAGAGACTTTGGTCCATTGGGATCGTGGTCGCTATAGAACTTCCCTCTCAGAGGGGGAAATCGTCATCACCAAAAACTCTCTCGTGTTTGGGAGGGCCATATCGATCAACTTCTTCAACATAACCATCTCCTCTCGAACCCTAGTTCATCTCTCGTGTTCAATCTTTGTATCGGAACCTTAGATTGGTGCTTGCGGGTGACTAGTAGTGTTGATTACATCTTGTGTTGATAGATTATATGTTCAGATCCTTTATGCTATTTAATACCCCTCTGATCTTGAGCATGATTATTATTTGTGAGTAGTTACTTTTGTTCTTGAGGTCACGTGAGAAGTCATGTTGCAAGTAATCATGTGAAATGATATGTGTTCGATATTTTGATGATATGTATGTTGAGATTCCCTTAGTGGTGTCACGTGAACATCGACTACATGGCACTTCACCATATTTGTGCCTAAGGGAATGCATTTTGGAATAGTTATTAGATGATGGGTTGCTAGAGTGACAGAAGCTTACACTACAAAAAAAAAATACACTTCCGTGATGATACGAATTTGTCACAGTAGGTCACGTTTTCTGTCATGCATGTACATCCATGACGATTTTATGACAGAATCAAGATAGTCATACATGTGCTGTCGTAGAAGTGTTCCATGACATTACCAAAATTATCATCACGGAAGTGTCCACTTCCATGACGATAAATCGCGTGTCACAGAAGTGCTTTCGTCAAGGGTGACCGACACGTGGCATCCACTGTAACGGAATGCTGTTAAGCTATCGGGTCCAGTTTTGGATCCGATAACCCGTTAACAGCCCTGACCAATGGGGATTTTCCACGTGTAAAATCATCATTGGCTGGAGGAAACACGTGTCAACTCACCGTTGGGACAGATGTCATCCACTCATTGGACAGAAGGCGCCTATGATACGTCGACACATGGCACGGCCCAATAGAGGCCCATTCCTGTGAAAAGGCTGGCCCATTTGACTGGGTCAAAATGTGGCGCGCCGGCCCATGGAAAGCATGTTAATGGCATGTTCACATATAGCCCATTAACAGCCCGCTAACCCAGGGCCCGTTACGACCTATCCGAATTAGGCCCAGTAGCGTCATCTGGGCCGTCCAATATGATTCCAGCCCATTTTAACTTTTGGCCCATGTATCGCCCATGATGTCTTTCAGCCCATATGAGCCCTTTGTAACTCTTGGCCCATTAACAGCCCGTGGTGAAGCTGGCCCATAATGAACAGTCTATCACTTTATACCCATTAACGGCCCGTGGTGAAACTGGCCCGTAATGAACAGTGTATCAGTTTATACCCATTAACGGCTCGTTATTCCGTTCGGCCGTTTCCAGCCCATGTTATCTTTCGGCCTTCTTAGGGCACATTTATTCTTGGGCTCATTTCCAGCATTCGTTTACTTGCGACCCGTTACTTTCATTTTCTACTTGTGGGCCAAATTCAGCCCAAGGTTACAGTCGACCCGTTTGTGGCCCGTTAATACGTTGGGCCGTTTTCATAGCGTCATCAAATACGGCTAACGACGGCCCATTATGGTTGGCCCATGAAAGGATGATTCCAACTCTAGCCCGTTTACGGCCATAATGCGGTCTGTTATTGGCCCATGTTTGGCCAACCGATCATACGGCTCACAGAAGGCCAATTGATGATACGACCCGTAGAAGGCCCATTGTGTCTATGACCCATATAAGGCCCATTGTTTCTACGACCCATAGAAGGCCCGTTGTTTCTACGGCTCGTAGGAGGGCCATGGTAACTATAGTAAATATGTAGCCCAGGGTTATTGTGGCCTAGTTTTAAAAAATAGGTTATTGCGGCCACTAGCAAACCGCGGAAAAAGAACTGCACTGACTACAAGCAAAGAAATAAACAAGACAATAAGGAAATAAATAAGCAAGCAACTTACGCTAGGCTATCACGGCTATTACACATATTACATACACTGGGCATCAAAGTTCGCCACCAGTGCAAATATAGGGAACAAAGCAGCATATAAACGTTGCAACAAAACAAGTACAGGACTGAAACCACTTCAAAAGAGCTCAAGAAACAATATCCTGGGTACCCATAATGCTGGCAAGATGCTTAGCAAGCTTATTAACTTTCTCTTGTTTGGCGCTTAAATCCTCCAGCACTTGTTGTTGCACCAGAAAGTATGCATCTGAATTCTACAGGGACTTCCTCAGTCCTTCGGCTTCCTATCGCATAACATCTGATCAATGTCTTTCAACTTGAAGTTGAGACTCAAGAAGCCGAACTGATTTAGGCAACGAGTTCGAAGAGCTGGTGCCAGCAGTAGTAGCCAGTAAATCGAACACTACATCAAGACAGGACTTTGAGGTTGTCTCATTGTCTTCAATATAGTTTTTATCAGCTTTCTTGGAGACCAACAGGGATGTCTCAATATCTTGAACCTTATCTACATTATTTCCTTTACCATTGCATAACAGGGTACTCTTCTCCAATATTTTATCCGCGTTCTAAAAGAGAAACAAACAAACACATCACAGGTTTACAATGTAGTATATGAAACTCATTTTGGTAAACCAGTTCAGTAGTAAGGTGGACATGATAACAACATGAAAAAACATATATCTATGTAGTATGGTCACTTTATGGTCTATATCATTCTAGTTTATGTTGCCAAATAAAGATAGATATAGTTTGAATCATATCTATTTAAGGCAAAGAAGCATAGGCAGAATATAAGTGTGGGAAACTACACAGCAATAACAACATGTGCATGGTATGAGAACATAACTGTTTATTCAATTGAAACTAAAATCAACATAGAGAAAGTTAAACAGCAAACACGTGAAAGAAACAGGTTTAAAACATACATGTTGCGCCATTGGAGTTTCAATTGCATCCTTCAAATTTGAAATTAGTCAGTATGAGTAAATACAGTGATGCAAGAGCAAAGTAGTATGAACCATAGCTACGGAACCTGACCTGCGAACAATTCTTCTTCTGCTTCAAGCGTTGACTTGGGGTTCGGAGTGGTGGTCCTTGTGCTTTGGGCACTGCAGTTGCCTTACTAACTCCTCGTGTTTGGGTGCTCTGTGGTGGAGATGGTGCTGTGTCAACGGGAACTGGGTTACTATCAGCTGGGGTTGGGGTTAGAAGGGGTGTAGCTGTTGGGGAACGTAGTAATTTCAAAAAAATTCCTACGCACACGCAAGGATCATGGTGATGCATAGCAACGAGAGGGGAGAGTGTTGTCCACGTACCCTCGTAGACCGAAAGCGGAAGCGTTAGAACAACGCGGTTGATGTAGTCGTACGTCTTCACAATCCGACCGATCCAAGTACCGAACGTACGACACCTCCGAGTTCAGCACACGTTCAGCTCGATGACGATCCCCAGACTCCGATCCAGCAGGGTGTCGGGGATGAGTTCCATCAGCACGACGGCGTGGTGACGGTGATGATGTTCTATCGACGCAGGGCTTCGCCTAAGCACCGCTACGATATGACCGAGGTGGAATAGGTGGAGGGGGGCACCGCACACAGCTAAGGAACGATCACGAAGATCAACTTGTGTGTCTAGAGGTGCCCCCTGCCCCCGTATATAAAGGAGCCAAGGGGGAGGGGGCGGTCGGCCAAGGAGGGCGCGCCAAGAGGGAGTCGTACTCCCACCGGGAGTAGGACTCTCTTCTTTCCTAGTTGGAGAAGGAGAAGGGGGAAGGAGGAGGAAGAGGGGAAGGAAAGGTGGGGCGCCGCCCCCTCTCCTTGTCCTATTCGGATTAGGGAGGGGAGGGGGCACAGCCCACCTCTTGCATCCACTCTTCCTCTCCACTAGAGCCCATGTAGGCCCATTAAGCCCCCGGGGGGTTCCGGTAACCTCCCGGTACTCCGGTAAAATCCCGATTTCACCCGGAACACTTCCGATATCCAGATATAGGCTTCCAATATATCAATGTTTATGTCTCGACCATTTCGAGACTCCTCGTCATGTCCGTGATCACATCCGGGACTCCGAACAACCTTCGGTACATCAAAACTTATAAACTCATAATAAAACTGTCATCGCAACGTTAAGCGTGCGGACCCTACGGGTTCGAGAACTATGTAGACAGGACCTAGAACTATTTCTGGTCAATAACCAATAGCAGAACCTGGATGTTCATATTGGCTCCTACATATTCTACAAAGATCTTTATCGGTCAAACCGCATAACAACATACGTTGTTCCCTTTGTCATCGGTATGTTACTTGCCCGAGATTCGATTGTCGGTATCCAATACCTAGTTCATTCTCGTTACCGGCAAGTCTCTTTACTCGTTTCGTAATACATCATCCTGTAACATTAGTTACAATGCTTGCAAGGCTTATAGTGATGTGCATTACAGAGTGGGCCCAGAGATACCTCTCCGACAATCGGAGTGACAAATCCTAATCTCGAAATACGCCAACCCAACAAGTACCTTCGGAGACACCTGTAGAGCACCTTTATAATCACCCAGTTACGTTGTGACGTTTGGTAGCACACAAAGTGTTCCTCCGGTAAACGGGAGTTGCATGATCTCATAGTTATAGGAACGTGTATAAGTCATGAAGAAAGCAATAACAACATACTAAACGATCAAGTGCTAAGCTAACGGAATGGGTCAAGTCAATCACATCATTTTCCTAATGATGTGATCCCGTTAATCAAATGACAACACATGTCTATGGTTAGGAAACATAACCATCTTTTACTAATGAGCTAGTTAAGTAGAGGCATACTAGTGACATTAAGTTTGTCTATGTATTCGCACATGTATCATGTTTCCGGTTAATACAATTATAGCATGAATAATAAACATTTATCATGATATGAGGAAATAAATAATAACTTTATTATTGCCTCTAGGGCATATTTCCTTCAGTCTCCCACTTGCACTAGAGTCAATAATCTAGTTCACATCGCCATGTGATTTAACACTAATATTCACATCTGTATGTGATTAATACCCATAGTTCACATTGTCGTGTGATCAACACCCAAAGGGTTACTAGAGTCAATAATCTAGTTCACATTGTTATGTGATTAACAACCAAAGAGTACTAAGGTATGATCATGTTTTGCTCGTGAGAGAAGTTTAGTCTCCGGGTCTGTCACATTCAGAGCCATATGTATTTTGCAAATATTCTATGTCTACAATGCTCTGCACAGAGCTACTCTAGCTAATTGCACCCACTTTCAATATGTATCCAGATTAAGACTTAGAGTCATCTGGATCAGTGCCAAAACTTGTATCGACGTAACCCTTTACGACGAACCTTTTGTCACCTCCATAATCGAGAAACATATCCTTATTCCACTAAGGATAATTTTGACCAATATCCAGTGATCTACTCCTAGATCACTATTGTACTCCCTTGCCAAACCAGGGCAGAGTATACAATAGGTCTGGACCATAACATGGCATACTTTTATAGAACCTATGACTGATGCATAGGGAATGACTTTCATTCTCTTTCTATTTTCTGCCGTGGTCGGGATTTGAGTCTTACTCAACTTCACACCTTGGAATACAGGCAAGAACTCCTTCTTTGACTGTTCCATTTTGAACCACTTCAAAATCTTATCAAGGTATGTACTCATTGAAAAAATCTTATCAAGCGTCTTGATCTATCTCAATAGATCTTGATGCTCAATATGTAAGTAGCTTTACTAAGGTCTTTCTTTAAAAAAACTCTTATTCAAGTATCCTTTTATGCTATCCAGAAATTCTATATAATTTCCAAACAACAATATGTCATCTACATATAGTATTTAGAAATGCTACATAGCTCCCACTCACTTTCTTGTAAATACAGGCTTCTCCAAAAGTCTGTATAATACCATATGCTTTGATCAACTCATCAAAGCGTATATTCCAACTCTAAGATGCTTGCGCTAGTCCATAGATGGATCCCTGGAGCATGCACACTTTGTTAGCACCTTTAGGATTGACAAAACCTTCTGGTTGTATCATATACAACTCTTCTTTAATAAATCCGTTAAGGAATGCAGTTTTGACATCCATTTGCCAGATTTCATAAAATGTGGCAATTGCTACCATGATTCGGACAGACTTAAGCATCGATACGAGTGAGAAAATCTCATCGTATTCAACACCTTGAACTTGTCGAAAAACCTTTTTCGACAATTCGAGCTTTGTAGATAGTAACACAACTATTAGCGTCTGTCTTCCTCTTGAAGATCCATTTATTTTCTATGGCTTTCCGATCATTGGGCAAGTCAACCAAAGTCCATACTTTGTTCTCATACATGGATCCCATCTCAGATTTCATAGCCTTAAGCCATTGCGCGGAATCTGGGCTCATCATCGCTTCCTCATAGTTCGTAGGTTCATCATGATCTAGTAACATGACTTCCAGAATAGGATTACCGTACCACTCTGGTGCGGATCTTAATCTGGAAGATCTACAAAGTTTGTTAGTAACTTGATCTGAAGCTTCATGATCATCATCATTAGCTTCCTCACTAATTGGTGTAGCAATCACTGGAACTGATTTCTATGATGAACTACTTTCCAATTCGGGAGAAGGTACAAATTACCTTATCAAGTTCTACTTTCCTCCCACTCACTTCTTTCGAGAGAAACTCCTTCTCTAGAAAGGATCCATTCTTAGCAACGAATGTTTTGCCTTCGGATCTGTGATAGAAGGTGTACCCAACAGTTTCCTTTGGGTATTCTATGAAGACGCACTTCTCCTATTTGGGTTCGAGCTTATCAGGTTGAAACTTTTTCACATAAGCATCGCAGCTCCAAAATTTAAGAAACGATAGCTTAGGTTTACTGCTAAACCATAGTTCACACGGTGTCGTCTCAATGGATTTAGATGGTGCCCTTTTTAAAGTGAATGTAGCTGTCTCTAGTGCATAATCCCAATATGACATTGGTAAATGGTAAGAAACATCATTGATCGCACCATATCAAATAAAGTGCGGTTATGACGTTCGGACACACCGTTACGCTGTGGTGTTCCAGGTGGCATGAGTTTGTGAAACTATTCCACATTATTTTAACTAAAGGCCAAACTCGTAACTCAAATATTCATCTCCACGATCAGATTGTAGAAACTTTATTTTCTTGTTACGATGATTTTCTACTTCACTCTGAAATTCTTTGAACCTTTCAACTGTTTCAGACTTATGTTTCATTAAGTAGATATACTCATATCTGCTCAAATCATTTGTGAAGGTCAGAAAATAACGATACTCGCCACGAGCATCAACACTCATTGGACCGCATACATCGGTATGTATTATTTCCAACAAGTCAGTAGCTCATTCCATTGTTTCGGAGAACGGAGTTTTAGTCATCTTGCCCAAAAGGCACGGTTCGCAAGCATCAAATGATTCATAACCAAGTGATTCCGAAAATCCATCTTTATGGAGTTTCTTCATGCGCTTTACACCGATATGACCCAAACGGCGGTGCCACAAATAAGTTGCACTATCATTATTAACTTTGCATCTTTTGGCATCAATATTATGAATATGTGTATCACTATGATCAAGATCCAATAAACTATTTTCATTGGGTGTATGACCATCGAAGGTCTTATTCATGTAAATTCTTTAACTTTAAATGAATAACCGTATTGCAATAAACATGATCAAATCATATTCATGCTCAACACAAACGCCAAATAACATTTATTTAGGTTTAACACTAATCCCGAAAGTATAGGGAGTGTGCGATGATGATCATATCAATCTTGGAACTACTTCCAACACTCATCGTCACTTCCCCTTCAACTAGTCTCTGTTTATTCCGTAACTCCTGTTTCAAGTTACTAATCTTAGCAACCGAACAAGTATCAAATACTCAGGGGCTACTATAAACACTAGTAAGGCACACATCAATAACCTGTATATCAAATATATCCTTGTTCACTTTGCCATCCTTCTTATCCACCAAATATTCAGGGCATTTCCGTTTCCAGTGACCATTTCCTTTGCAGTGTAAGCACTCAGTTTCAGGCTTTGGTCAGCTTTGGGCTTCTTCGCGGGAGTGACAACTTGTTTTCCATTCTACTTGAAGTTTCCCTTTCTTTCCCTTTGCCCTTTTCTTGAAACTAGTGGCCTTGTCAATCATCAACACTTGATGCTCTTTCTTGATTTCTACCTTTGTCGATTTCAACATCACGAAGAGCTCGGGAATCATTTTCGTCATCCCTTGCATACTATAGTTCATCACGAAGTTCTAGTAACTTAGTGATGGTGACTAAAGAATTCTATCAATCACTATCTTATTTGGAAGATTAACTCCCACTTGATTCAAGTGATTGTAGTACCCAGACAATCTGAGCACATGCTCACTAGTTGAGCGATTCTCCTCCATCTTTTAGCTATAGAACTTGTTGGAGACTTCATATCTCTCAACTCGGGTATTTGCTGGAAATATTAACTTCAACTCCTGGAACATCTCATATGGTCCATGACGTTCATAACATCTTTGAGGTCCCGATTCTAAGCCGTTTAAGCATGGTGCAGTAAACTATCAAGTAGTCATCATTTTGAGCTAGCCAAACACTCATAACGTCTACATCTGCTCCTGCAATAGGTCCGTCACCTAGCGGTGCATCAAGGACATAATTCTTCTGTGCAGCAATGAGGACAATCCTCAGATCTCGGATCCGATCCGCATCATTGCTACTAACATTTTTCAACACAATTATCTCTAAGAACATATCAAAATAAACATATGAAAGCAACAACGCGAGCTATTGATCTACAACATAATTTGCAAAATACTACCAGGACTAAGTTTATGATAAATTTAAGTTCAATTAATCATATTACTTAAGAACTCCCACTTAGACAGACATCTCTCTAGTCATCTAAGTGATCACATGATCCAAATCAACTAAACCATGTCCGATCATCATGTGAGATGGAGTAGTTTTCAATGGTGAACATCACTATGTTGATCATATCTACTATATGATTCATGCTCGACCTTTCGGTCTCCGTGTTCCGAGGCCATATCTGTATATGCTAGGCTCGTCAAGTTTAACCTGAGTATTCCGCGTGTGCAACTATTTTGCACCCGTTGTATTTGAACGTAGAGCCTATCACACCCGATCATCACGTGGTGTCTCAGCACGAAGAACTTTCGCAACGGTGCATACTCAGGGAGAACACTTCTTGATAATTAGTGATAGATCATCTTAAAATTCTACCGTCAATCAAAGCAAGATAAGATGCATAAAGGATAAACATCACATGCAATCAATATAAGTGATATGATATGGCCATCATCATCTTGTGCTTGTGATCTCCATCTCCGAAGCACCGTCGTGATCACCATCGTCACCGGCGCGACACCTTGATCTCCATCGTAGCATCGTTGTCGTTTACGCCATCTATTGCTTCTACGACTATCGCTACCGCTTAGTGATAAAGTAAAGCAATTACAGGGCGTTTGCATTTCATACAATAAAGCGACAACCATATGGCTCCTGCCAATTGCCGATAACTTCGGTTACAAAACATGATCATCTCATACAATAAAATATAGCATCACGTCTTGACCATATCACATCACAACATGCCCTGCAAAAACAAGTTAGACGTCCTCTACTTTGTTGTTGCAAATTTTACGTGGCTTCTACAGGCTGAGCAAGAACCGTTCTTAACTACGCATCAAAACTACAACGATAGTTCGTCAAGTTAGTATTGTTTTAACCTTCGCAAGGACCAGACGTAGCCACACTCGGTTCAACTAAAGTGAGATAGACAGACACCCGCCAGTCACCTTTAAGCAACGAGTGCTTGTAGCGGTGAAACCAGTCTCGCGTAAGCATACGCGTAATGTCGGTCCGGGCCGCTTCATCTCACAATACCGCTGAACCAAAGTATGACCTGCTGGTAAGCAGTATGACTTGTATCGCCCACAACTCACTTGTGTTCTACTCGTGCATATGACATCTACGCATAAAACCAGGCTCGAATGCCACTGTTGGGGAACATAGTAATTTCAAAAACATTCCTACACACACGCAAGGATCATGGTGATGCATCGTGACGAGAGGGGAGAATGTTGTCCACGTACCCTCGTAGACCGAAAGCGGAAGCGTTAGAACAACGCGGTTGATGTAGTCGTACGTCTTCACGATCCGACCGATCCAAGTACCGAACGTATGGCACTTCTGAGTTCAGCACATGTTCAGCTCGATGACGATCCCCGGACTCTGATCCAGCAGGGTGTCGGGGATGAGTTCCGTCAGCACGACGGCGTGGTGACGGTGATGATGTTCTACCGACGCAGGGCTTCGCCTAAGCACCGCTATGATATGACCAAGGTGGAATATGGTGGAGGGGGGCACCGCACACGGCTAAGGAACGATCACGAAGATCAACTTGTGTGTCTAGAGGTGCCCCTGCCCCCGTATATAAAGGAGCCAAGGGGGAGGGGGCGGCCGGCCAAGGAGGGCGTGCCAAGGGGGTGTCCTACTCCCACCGGGAGTAGGACTCCCTTCTTTCCTAGTTGGAGAAGGAGAAGGGGGGAAGGAGGAGGAAGAGGGGAAGGAAAGGGGGGGGGGAGGGGCGCCGCCCCCTCTCCTTGTCCTATTCGGACTAGGGAGGGGAGGGGCGCAGCCCACCTCTTGCCTCCTCTCTTCCTCTCCACTAGGGCCCATGTAGGCCCATTAAGCCCTCGGGGGGTTCCGGTAACCTCCCGGTACTCCGGTAAAATCCCGATTTCACCCGGAACACTTCCGATATCCAAATATAGGCTTCCAATATATCAATCTTTATAGCTCGACCATTTTGAGACTCCTCGTCATGTCCGTGATCACATCCGGGACTCCGAACAACCTTCGGTACATCAAAACTTATAAACTCTTAATAAAACTGTCATTGTAACGTTAAGCTTGCGGACCCTACGGGTTCGAGAACTATGTAGACATGACCTAGAACTGTTTCTGGTCAATAACCAATAGCGGAACCTGGATGCTCATATTGGCTCCTACATATTCTACGAAGATCTTTATTGGTCAAACCGCATAACAACATACATTGTTCCCTTTGTCATCAGTATGTTACTTGCCCGAGATTCGATCGTCGGTATCCAATACCTAGTTCAATCTTGTTACCGGCAAGTCTCTTTACTCGTTTCGTAATACATCATCCTGTAACTAACTCATTAGTTACAATGCTTGCAAGGCTTATAGTGATGTGCATTACCGAGTGAGCCCAGAGATACCTCTCCGACAATCGGAGTGACAAATCCTAATCTCGAAATACGCCAACCCAACAAGTACCTTCGGAGACACCTGTAGAGCACCTTTATAATCACCCAGTTACGTTGTGATGTTTGGTAGCACACAAAGTGTTCCTCCGGTAAATGGGAGTTGCATGATCTCATAGTTATAGGAACGTGTATAAGTCATGAAGAAAGCAATAGCAACATACTAAATGATCAAGTGCTAAGCTAACGGAATGGGTCAAGTCAATCACATCATTCTCCTAATGATGTGATCCAATTAATCAAATGACAACACATGTCTATGGTTAGGAAACATAACCATCTTTGATTAATGAGCTAGTTAAGTAGAGGCATACTAGTGACATTAAGTTTGTCTATGTATTCACACATGTATCATGTTTCCGGTTAATACAATTATAGCATGAATAATAAAAATTTATCATGATATGAGGAAATAAATAATAACTTTATTATTGCCTCTAGGGAATATTTCCTTCAATAGCTGGTTCTCTGTCCAACTGGGTAGGGGTACAATCTGCGTGAGTCTAGGTTATGTGTGGTGGGGCTGGTTCTTGGGCAAGTACAACCGTGGTTCTATATGCATCGACAGGTAGCACAATCTTTTCTAAAGACCGTGTTTTTACTCCCACAGATACTGCCATCACCCCCTCCAATTGAAATGGCTGATAAACAAGAAAAGTAATTGAATGTACACACATTGTAAGATAGATAGGTGCAATGGATAGTAGGGAAGAAACTAGGGCATGAAATAATTCAAATTTATGTTGTCTAACCGAACAGAGTAGCATGACATAATTTCACATATATGATGGCTAATTAAACAGGATAGCATGAAAAAATTTCACATGTATGATGGCTAACTAAACAGTATAGAATGACATACTTCAAAATATGATGACTATGTAAACAGGATGACATGATATAACTATACAATGTGTCTATTAAACTGGTTGGCATGCCATAAAAAAACATGCCATCGATGGAAACATGATGGCATGCTATAATTCACGGATAGAATGACATAATTTAAAATATGATGACTATGTAAACAGGATGAGATGATATAACTATATTATGTCTTTAGAAAATGGGTTGGCATGCCATAATTCAGATACATGTTGTCTATGTAAACATCATGGCATGATATAATTCAAATATATGATTAATATACTAAGTGAGTAGAGGGCAATCGCATATATGATGTGTCAACTAAGGAGATGGCATTCAATATTGTGTATATGATGTAAAAACTAAGCATTGCAATACAACATATGCATGATATGAGTAATATAACCCTGCCAAGTTTTAGCATACACCTCAGGGGGATAATAGGACTAGTCATCTGCCTCTGAATCCTCCTCTGAAGAGCTATCTGTAACCAGCAAGATATCTGCTTCAGCAGGTAGCATTGTCTGCTCTAAAGACCTTGTTTTCACTCCAGATTTCTCCATCACCAATTCAAATGGCTGATGCACAGGAAGAGCAGTTGAATATACAAACATTGTTGACAAAAGCAATGAGAAATACAAAAAAAGGACGGCATGATATAATTCACATATATGACGCTTGGCTAAACAGCATGGCATTGCATAATTCACATATATAATGCCTTGCAACAAGATAACATTGCATATTTCACATACATGATGTCTTCCAATAAGATGGCATTGCATAATTCACATATATGGTAATTAGACACTAAATAGGTGGCATTCACACAAAGCATGTATAAACTAAGCAAATGACATAGCAATGCAAGATACCATACACACGATATGAGCAACATAACCCTGCCAAGTTAGAGCATGCACCTCGGGGGGGGGGGGATAGGACTGGTCATCTGTCTCTGAATTCTCCTCTGAGGAGCTATCTGTAACCAGCAAGACATGCGCTTCATTAGATAGCATTGTCTGCTCTAAAGACCTTGTTTCCACTCCAGATTTTTCCATGACCATTCCGAATGGCTAATGCACAGGAAGAGTAATTGAATGTACTAAAATTGTTGACAAATTTAACACCTAATAAAAAATTATGGCATGATATAATTCACATATAAGATGACTGGCTAACCAGGGTGGCATTGCAAAATTCACATATATGATGCCTGGCTAAACAAGATGGCATTGCATGATTCACATATACGATAAAGAAACTAAACATATGGCATTGACACAAAGCATGTCTAAACTAAGCAGTTGACATCTTTGATGTATACAGTAAGCAATGCAAGGCACCATATGCATGATATTACCAACATCAACATGCCAAGTAAGAGCGAAGGCCTCATGGGGTAAATAGGAGTGGTCTTCTCCTTCTGAATCCCCCTCAGAACAGTTATCTTCCTCTTGATTACGATCCAAAATGGGTGGAGGGGGGCTGCCTTTGCGCCCACCATGGAGTGACGTCTGCATGCAATTTTATTGTCATGCAAGGCTCGTCTCTTTTGCTCTACATGATCAGTTCCATTGTGTACAATAACCGTCATGCATAGGAATAAAACAGATTATGTAAGGAGTGCATGCACAAATCCAGAGTGATGGTAGCAAACTGTGGATAGACCCAAAACCAATGATAGCAGGCAAATAATAGCTTTAGTTAAAAAATACAGATAATGGCTCCTTTAATGTTTGTTTGCACCCAACATGAAACTCATAGTAGACACCCGAGACTAACCAGATAGTAGACAGATAGTACTGATTGCTGCCCCAATATGTACACCACAACCATTTAAAAACTCAAGTTTCAGCATTAGTTTGGACCTGACTCGGAGTCTAATAGGTGAACACAACGATAATGTAGCATGTCATCATATTAAGCGATGAATAACATAAGCAGACACGAAAGAGTGCGACCTCTCTTGCGGACCCGTGTAGTCCTCAAGGTCATCTGCTCAGTTGATGATGGTAATGGAGTTGTCGTGGCTGCCGGTGGAGGGGAAGAATATCTGAGGCAGCAAAAGACAGTCTGGAGAGCGGATCCCTGCTTTGGTGAACCCTTCCGTCATTGGAGTAGCTGAGCTGGGGTGGAACACAGCGCCACAGGAGCAGGACAAACCACAAAAGGTTTTCTTTGACACATATCTGTAACAGAAGTAATTGTGTAAGGTCTTGTTTGAATTTGAGGATTCTAACAATGCAGGGATAGGAAATAGACATGAATAGGATAGGAATGCACGTGCAAAACAGAGAATTTAAAAACACGGGATTTCTGCCAATCTGGGTGTTTGATTCACAAGCATTTGAAGATCACAGGATGCAAAGAAGCATGGTGATATTAGGTCAAACCACAAGAAAATGTACGGTTATAATGCTATTATGCTACTATTTCTTAGTCTTGTGCTTCATGAAGAGGAATATGAAAAGGAGGACAAGTGGAAATTAGAATTCCTATGGTTTTTCCTTCAAGGAGACACTAAAGGAACAAATCCTACAGTTTTCTTTTGCTCCATTCCTTTGCACCAAATTCATGAAAAGTAGTACCATAGGAAACTTTCCAATTCCTAGTTTTTTCATTCACTTTTCCTTTCAAGCACTGGAGATTCTAGTAGGCAGGCTTGAGCTAGGAAAAGCCTACACTAAAAAAAGTTTTTGTGCTACTTCTATTACATTGGACCCGGGCCACTACCCTACTAGCTCAACTCCCAGGCCCATCGAGAAATGCATAGCTCAAACGCGTAGAGATAAATAATGATGGCATTCAAGAGTGTCCATCACGGATAGATAAGTTGCCTGGTACCTCACTGCTTGTCATATAGTAGGATAAAATAATCGTATTTCACGTTACTACGTGTGCTCAGTGGACGATATATATAACATGTAGAGTAAAAAAGAGATGCAACAAGTGTACAACCTCTTTGGCGAAGCCATGTTGATCTTAGTGTGATTGGGTTGGCCGGTGAGGATGCTCCAGCTGACTTGGCTGTCAGAGGAGGGGAAGAAGATCTTAGGCGTTTGGAGATGGAGGTCGAGGTACTGCTCCGCTGTGATGGAGGGTTTCGTTGTTGGAGCAGCTCTGGTGAGTTGTACAATGCCAAGGCTGATGCAGGACAAGAGAGACAACGTTAACTTGAGTGGAATTCTAATAGCATCTCCAATGATGACATAAAATACATAACCACAAAGTGCTAGATGTAAAATACATTAGCCACTCATCTCTTAACTTAACTATTGAAACTGAATTTAACTGTCGAAACTGAACTTAACTGTTGAAACTGAATTTTGGTGTCGAAACTGAATTTTACTGTCGAAACTGAACGCACTAGAGGTGAGGCTACACGCTAGTCGAATGACTTTTTCATCTCTGGTCAGTCGATTTTGCAGCCGTTGGATACGAAATCAAGGGCATGCAGTTCATCTTCAACCTCCACCCCCCCGAGCCACCAGCCACCACCGGCCAAATAGCCGCCCGCGACCGGCGGTGCGCCGCACCGCCCACTCAGAAAACACTCCCCGTCGCCGGTCCACCGCCGCCCCGACCATCCCTCTAGTCCCCCCCCCGTGCCGAGCTTTTTCTCCGGCGATCCCCATGCCACCGCCCCACCATCGTGGGTGACCACCGCCCCCACCCTGAACCCTAAGATAGATAGTGGGGTACCTCTCCGGCGAGCCCCCTTCCCACTGCGGCTAGTTCTTCCTTAACTCCGATGAGCCCGCCCACCCCCTGAAAATTGACTGATCCAAAAGTCGATTCAGTCGACTGAAGTGTAGCTAAATCGGAGAAGCATCGCAAGCAAGAGCAAGAGCAAGAGCAGCGCGAGCAAGAGCAATAGCAAGAGTAGACCAGGCAGGGGACCGAGAGCAAGAGTAGAGCAGCAGTGCTAGCGAGAGCTAAAGCAGCAGCAGATCCTACTGATGTGGACTTCGCCGCCGAGGGAGCGATGCCATGGAGGAAGTGGCCGGCGACGCCGCCATGGATGGAGCTGCGCCGTGTCGGCTTGGGACCGAGCGCCGGCAGCACCGTGAGATAGAATCAAGAAGAAAATGCGGCGATTAGTGTACAACCTATTTGGTGGCACCGATTAGGCCGCAGCTTCATCCGAGGAAACGGTGATGATGATGCTCTTCTGGTGGTGCAGGCGAAGACGACAGTGTGGGAATGGAGGTGGCACAAAATACGAGGGGAACCTCGAGGCAGCTCCTTGGAGGTGGAGGACGGGGTGGCTGAACCAGCGGGATGACGAGATCGACGACGGATCCTCATCTGGTATGGTGGAAGAGGGATGTCAAGGTGTTGTTGTGGACGACGTCGTCGGGGAACAGGCTCTGGCTGGGTGGCGGACGGAGGAGGGTGTGGGGCTTCGCGGGTTTTCGCGGCCTCGGTGTACGAATGGGTGGGCAGATGGGATGGGAGTGGGGATGTCAGTGTACTAAAGTAGGGGGGTACCTTAGTACCCCGAACTCGTGCACGGGCAGTCGCAGTGACCCGCGGCAGGGCTTGCCGGGCGTCCGCCAAAATCCTCCGCGGCTACTTTGATGCCATTCAAGAACAGAGTACTCAAGCTAAAGCCCCGGCAAGAGGAGCTTGCCGGGAAGGCCAACCAAGGCCCCGGCAAGAAGAGCTTACCGGGAAGAAAACAAAGGCCCCGGCAAGAGGAGCTTGCCGGGAAGGCCGAACAAGGCACCTCCATAGGACTTGCCGCGGCGCCCCGCGCGTCCCGGCAAGGCCCGATGGCCGGAAAGCTTGCCGGCACGACAAGAGAAGAGCCGCGGCAAGGCACTTGCCGCTGCAAGATTGCCAACCAAACTCCAGCACGTCCGACGATGTGTCATCGCAAGGCCATCCCAAAGGCACGTGGCGAGGCACTACACAGCCATGCGGGGCGAGGTGGCAAGAGGAGCTGACAGAGACACCATCGTGGCAACCGGTGGCTCACTCGATGGTCGCTTCTCTACACTGTTGGGGCGACCGGACAGGCATTAAATGCCCTTGTTCCCTGCCGCCAGAGTTAGGTAGGGGACACTGTTGGTCACTGTTACACCAACCTGCGTTGTTACCTTTCTACCCCCTCTTCTTACGCTGCCACCTGTTGGTGCCCCCTTTAGACTATAAAAGGGAGGCCCATGCGCACGTAGAAGAGGTTCGGCTGATCTGATTCGAGATAGGAGTCGGTTCATCTGGGAACACAGGATTAGGGTTCATTCGACGTAGGGTTCGGTTCAACACACACACCACTCCACCGTGCGCTCGCATTCGAGCAAGATCAAGTAAAAACACAAGGCAACAGTAGGAGTTTTATCTCTCCGGAGAGCTCCGAAGCTGGGTAAAAATCGCCCGTCTCCCCCCAGCGCGCGCGCCCGGGCCTCGATCCGCTCTGCGCGCGGCCTCCGCCCCCTCGCCGAACCAGAAAGGGGCCACCGACGTGCCCCATAGGCGCCCGGGGCCGCGGATACGACCTCGGCCCCGACATCTTTGGCGCGCCAGGTAGGGGGCGCGTCGAGGTCGTGAGCATCCGATCCGGTCTCCGCGCGCGCTGCATCAACGCCTTCATCAACATGCCACCGAAGAAGCCTTCGGAGGTAGCCGCTCCGTCTACGTCGATTCTGCCGCCACCGCCGGAGCGAGCGGGCGGTGGAGTGGACGCCGGCGGAGGAGCGGGCGCCGACGGTGGGACTCACGTCGTCACCAGATCCAAAAACAAGGCCCCGCAAGCGTCGGTGACCATGCAGACACCGCACCCTTCCCAGGAAGTGCAAGGTCGACAACGCCCCGGTGCTCCTAGCACCGTGCTCGCGTTGGAACAAGGCCAAGCTGGCGGGTCACGAGATGCTCGAGGTCAGCATGCACGCCCGCATGCTGGCGCGAGCGAGGTACGGTCGCCAGGGCGGGGTGTTGCACCTCCCAATCCAGTTGGGAGTCCGAGCACATCCCGCTCCTCGCGCCGCTCGTCGCCGCCACCACCCAAGACAGCAGAGGAAGCGCTGGCCCGAGCCCAGCTGCTCCTAGACTACCCTCCGGCACCGCACAAGATCGACGACTGGAGGATGACCATATACAGTCTCATCGCCTTCGCCAACGGCGGCAAGCCCCGGCAAGGCGTCCAAGCGCAAGCCGACGCCGACAAGACCGCTGGGGGGCCACCTCCGTGCACTCCCAGCCCCGAAGGCCAAGATCGCCGGCTCGTCGGACCAACCCCGACGGCGACTCCACCGCGTCGTCGGACCCGCGAACCCGACGCGATCAGCGCCACGTTCTCCAAGAACGGCAGCACGAAGACGCTCGCACTCGCATCGAGCGCAGAAGGGAAACGCGACGTCAATCTGACCAGCGTGCCGGGCCCACTGTCGACATGCATGCACTAGGGGAGCCAGGCGACTTGCCATACGCGGCAAGTTGCCCTGCGTTCACCCGCGAGCTGCGGCAAGTCCAGTGGCCCAAAAACCAAGAACTTCAAGCCAGACGTGCCCGAGAAGTACGATGGCAGGATACATCCATCGGAGTTCCTCAGCATCTACACCATTGCGGTGCAGGCTGCCGGAGGGCGCGATGAGAAGATCCTCGCCAACTACTTCCTGCTGGTGCTCAAGCCCAATATCAGATCTTGGCTCATGCACTTGCCGGACGGTTCCATCTCTTCATGGGCGGACCTGTGTCATCAGTTTGTCGGCGCCTTCACGGGTGGCCACAAGCCTCATGGCCAGGAGAGTGACCTCCACTTGCTCGTCCAGAAGGAGGGGGAGCCCCTGCGCAAGTACATACAGAGATTCAGCCAGGTGCAACGCAACATCCCAGACGTCCACCCTGCCGCAGTTATCAGCGCCTTTCATCAGAACGTGCGTAACAGCAGGATGAGGGAGGAGATGGCGATGTGCAAGATCAGAGACGTCAGCGAGCTCTATGCTCTGGCCGACAAGTGTGCACGGGCTGAGGAGGGGAGGAAAATCCCCGGAGAGGTTGCAGGAACAGAAGGATCTGACAGTGAGGATACCGCCCCGGCAAGGAAAAACCGAAGACGGAACAACAGGAAGAGAAAGACTAAGGATGTGCTAGCTGTTGAGCATTTCGGCAACGGAGGCGGCTCCGACAAGGCCAAGGCCGATGACTCTGGCGAGGCTGTGGTGGCCGCCGACAAGCAGGATGGCTCCGGCAAGCGATATTGCAAGATCCACCGCACCAAGGGCCACGATCTCCAAACCTGCAAGAAAGTCGAAGAGATGGCGGAGCTGCAGAAAGCCGAGTACGAGCGCCGCGATAAGGAGAGATCCCAGGGAGGTGGCGGAGGATCCGGCAAGAAGCTTCCCGCCCAGGGAGGACACCGCGGCAAGGCCAAGCCGCGGCAAGGAGATAGGCCTCCCCGCGGCCGCGACAAGGACTAAGATGAGGATGAGATGGAGGAAGATGAGACCGATGACCAAGAGTTTCAGAAGGCGACAGAGGTGCTGTGCATCGACGGCGGCGCCTCTCTGCACGCCTCGCACCGCCAACTCAAGCAGTGGGTGCGAGAGGTGAACGCAGCGGAGCCGTCCGTCGAGGCGCGCAAGCCTCTGAAATGGTCTGGCACGCCCATCATTTTCGATGTTGAGGACCACCCTGATCGCATCACTGCGGTCGGGTGCTTGCCGATGCTGGTCTCACCAACAATCCGCAACCTCAAGGTCACGAAGATGTTGGTTGACGGCGGGGCCGGCCTGAACCTGATTTCCTCCACAGTACTCAAGAAGCTCCAGATCCCCGACAGCGAGCTCGAAGAAACTGGTACTTTTCAAGGGATAAATCCGGGAAGGAGCAAGCCCAAGGGGAAGATCATGCTGCCAGTGACGTTTGGAAGCGAGCTGAATTTCAGGACAGAGAGGGTCACCTTCGATGTTGCTGATATCCCATTACCCTACAATGGGATACTCGGCCGACCAGCGCTTGCCAAGTTCATGGCAGCCTCTCACTACGCATACAACGTGCTCAAGATGCCTTGCCCGATGAGTGTCATTTCTGTCCAAGGTGACAAGAGGGATGCATTCATCTGCGCCGACAAGATCTACCGGGAAGCAGCAGCCGCAGTAGAGCGCGAGCCACTTGCCGCTGAAGCTCCCCGGGGGAAGGAGAAACTCAAGTCCGGCAAGTGCAGCCCTGATGCCCACTCCGGCAAGCGCACCTCCCCGGAGTGCTGCGCTGCCGTCGAGAGCGCACCATCGAGCTCCACCGGCAAGTGCAAGAAAGCAAAGGCAGATCCGCCAAAGACCAAGCCCGGCAAGAACAGCTCTGGTACCTGCTCCGGCAAGCACGCCTCCCCGGAGTGCCGCGCTACCGTCGAGGATGCACCATCGAGCTCCACCAGCCAGTAGGGCGAAGAAAGCGTCCAGTTTCAAGCTTTTGAATTGTACTCCCTGAGAATCCGTACCTTGTATGAGGAACCTGTGCGCAGAAGGGTCGAATCATGGCTAAGTTGCACCCTTGATCCGTTTCGAGTCCGCTCAACGATGAAAGCACGCCGCAACTAGCCCTGCGAGTTCTTCCTGCCGGAAGCAACACCACCAGCGGGCTGCTGATGTCCCGCACTCAGCAAGTGTGTTTGCGCCGGCAGGTTCCCCGAAAGTGCGGCGGGGTGAAAACGTACAAGGGAGGAAGTCAAGGGAGGAGCGCGGCTTCGCCGGACCGCGGAAGACAGGAAAGCTAAGTCACCCGAACTTGAGTGCATAGCTCTTCTTTTTAGTTTTAAGCGCTTATGTTATGTTCCTCGAATGTTCGTCCCTTGTACGAAAAGCCCGTGCGCTGCGGAGCCAACTCATGGTTAAGTTGCGCCCTTGCTTTGTTTTCGAGTCCGCTCAACAATACAAGCGCGCTGCAACTGGCCCGAGAAGGTTTCTTGCCGGGTACAACACCGCCAGCGGGCTACTGACGTTCCAAACTCAGCAAGTGTGTTAGCACCGGCAAGTTCCCTAGAAGCGTAGGGCAAAAACGTACAAGGGATGTAATGAAGTCGAGGATGTAACGTAGCAAGCCTTGCCATGGGACGTCCTTTGTATGAGAAACCTGCGCGCAGAGGAGCTAACTCGTGGTTAAGTTGCGCCCTTGCTTTGTTTTCGAGTCCGCTCGACAATACAAGTGCGCTGCAACTGGCCCGAGGAGGTTTCTTGCCGGGTACAACACCGCCAGCGGGCTGCTGATGTCCCGCACTCAGCAAGTGTGTTAGCACCGGCAAGTTCCCTAGAAGCGTAGAGTATAAACATACAAAGGGCGAAACATGGCGTCGCATTGCCCAAATTGAAGTTACATTGCAAAGAGTAACTTATTACAACGCTGTCTTAGTTATTTTTGTGACTATAATAACAGCGACAAGGTGAAACCAGAAGGGCGCACTGGCGAAGAGGCCCCGGCAAGCCGATTTCAGTGGGGGCTGCGATTGCCAAGATCCCTACGCGGCAAGTCAGGGTCCCTGGGGGCTACAACGCTGGCGGCAAGGATAGAGCAAGGCGCACCGGCACCTAGGTCCCGGCGGAGCCAAAGTTGCCGGGGGCTACAAATATCAAGATTCACCCCCGGCAAGCCAGAGTCGCCGGGGGCTGTAGCACCAGATAAGTTTTTCATCCCTCGTCATGCATCCTCTTGTGGGCTGGGGAAAGCGAGGCCGCGTCTCTAAATGATCATGCCTTGTACAAAAAAAAACCTGTGCGCGGAGGAACCAGTTCGTAGCTAGTCGCGCACCGACCATTGTTTCGAGTCCGCTCGACAATATTGGGTGAACTGCGGCTAGCTCAACGACAAGGTTTCTTGTCGGTCGCGGCACCGCCGGCAGAGAACCAACTCGCAGCTAGTTGCCTTACTGTCGTTTCGAGTCCGCTCAACGACTTAAGTAAGCCGCGACTAGCTCCGCGACAAGGTTTCCTGTCGTTTGCAGTTCCGTTGCCGACGTTCCGCACTCGGCGCTCACGGCAAGGTTCCCGCGCCGGCAAGTTCCCTAAAAGCGTAGGGTGAAAATGTACAAGGCACACAATCAAGTAAAGGACTTAATCCGGCAAGCTTTCCCCTCTTTTCATTAAAAAAACATCCCAATTTAGTGCAAGTCCATAGAGGATGAAAAACATGATAGAGAGGATTACAAACTTTAAATACAGCTAAGGCCCGAAGGCTTACAAATTAAAAGATAAGATGCCCGTAATCCCTCTCCCATTTCTCTCTTCAGGAGGTAGGTCAAGGAGGCCCCGGTAAGAGAAGCTTGCCGGGGAGGGCAAAAGAAGCGCCTAGGCGAGCTACGGGTGCCAGAAGACACCAAGAGAACTTCCCGGGGACCGGCCAGGAGCTTGGCGGAGACGGAGGCGCCGGAGGCAGAGCTCGAAGACGGGGCGGCAGGACGTCAGCACGCTGTCGAGGGCACCTTGCCCTCGTACTCCGACTTGACGGCCTTGCCGCCACCCCTCTTCCTCTTCCGCCGCCTCCCGACGCCAGCCGCCCAAGGAGACGGCCCCGGGGAGTTCGGAAGGCCGGCGACCCGGATGATGGGGTCGCCGGTGGCGCGCGCGAGGCAGCGTCCGACGCCTAGTCGGACCCGCCGTCCTCGTCGTCGCTGTCGCTCCCCTCCTCGTCACTCTCGCTCGAGGAGGGACCTTCGCTATCGGAGGAGCTGTCCACGCAGCATCTCGCCCGGATGCCGGAGTCCCCAAAGACCTTGACGGCGAGAAGGTTGCCCTCCATTAACCTAAAATGGAGGGTAAACCCCGCCGTCAAGCTATGGATGCGGGCGAACGTCTTCCACCCTCGATCGAAGTACATCACGCCGGGGGCTGGGGATACGACACTAACTCGAGTGCCGCTGATCCCGCAGCCCCTCATGCGTAACTCCAGCATCTCGGGCGGGTCCGGTTCCATCGCGCTTGCAAACGGAGCCGGAAGCCGGAGGCGTCGACGAGGTGCCCGGCGCAGCTTGACGAAGAACTCCCAGGGGTCATCCCCAATGTGGACCGCCTCGAGGAGAGGAGCCGCCGGCGGAGATAGGGGTGGCGCACCACCCCGGCCGCCTCTTCCTCGAGCGCCTCGGCCACGCCCTCGACCTCGTCCTCGGCCTCGCCCCCTCCCTCTTCCCCTCGCGGCCGACTCCGCCACCGCAGGGGTGAGGGAGGGAAGGATGCGCTGTCTGGCGGCAACCCTCGCCGCCACCGACGAAGGGCCAGGGTTCCCTTTCTCCATGGCGAGTGGGAGAAAGGGGAGCAGAAGTTAAAAAGAAAAGAAGGAGATGAAGGAGTGTGGGCTTCTGTGCCCCCCTCCCTGCCCTTTATAAAGGAGCAGGGTGGGAGCCCGGCCGCCCCGCTCGGCGAATCAAGGCACGGGAGAGCGGGGAATCGGGGCCGACCCGCTGCCTCTGCTCACGCCGGCCCGGATTCCCCAATCTCACCGTCCGTGACCCCAAGCGCATGGGAGCCGCATGGCAGGGATGCAGCGCCGAGTGGACGGGTGAGGCGGTCTCGCCCCACCCCGTGAGCCTGGGAGCGGACGCCTCAAAAGCCGCGCACTGGCCCCGTCCAGTAAATGCACCACGCCCCCACGCCTACCTCCGTTTAGGTAGGAGGGCGTGGGCCGTCCCCTTCATCATGGCTTGATGCATGCTCACGAGGCTCAGCCCCGCACGCGCCGCCCACATCGCCCACGATGCCGCGTTTGACGCGTGCCACTCCGAGCGTGCGCGGTGGAAGCGGAGTCCGATTTTGTGTGGACCCAGGCCACGCGTGCCCGTGCACTGTTTTGGGCCTGGCCCAACAACGCTCGGCACCGTGTATGGCCCAGGCCCGGGGGCTTCTGTCGGTGTACTAAAGTAGGGGGGTACCTTAGTATCCCGAACTCGTGCACGGGCAGTCGCAGTGACCCGCGGCAGGGCTTGCCGGGCGTCCGCCAAAATCCTCCGCGGCTACTTTGATGCCATTCAAGAACAGAGTACTCAAGCTAAAGCCCCGGCAAGAGGAGCTTGCCGGGAAGGCCAACCAAGGACCCGGCAAGAAGAGCTTACCGGGAAGAAAACAAAGGCCCCGGCAAGAGGAGCTTGCCGGGAAGGCCGAACAAGGCACCTCCAGAGGACTTGCCACGGCGCCCCGCGCGTCCCGGCAAGGCCCGACGGCCGGCAAGCTTGCCGGCACGACAAGAGAAGAGCCGCGACAAGGCACTTGCCACTGCAAGATTGCCAACCAAACTCCAGCACGTCCGGCGACGTGTCATCGCAAGGCCATCCCAAAGGCACGTGGCGAGGCACTACACAGCCATGCGGGGCGAGGTGGCAAGCGGAGCTGATAGAGACGCCATCGTGGCAACCGGTGGCTCACTCGACGGTCGCTTCTCTGCACTGTTGGGGCGATCGAACAGGCATTAAATGCCCTTGTCCCCTGCCGCCAGAGTTAGGTAGGGGACACTGTTGGTCACTGTTACACCAACCTGCGTTGTTACCTTTCTACCCCCTCTTCTTACGCTGCCACCTGTTGGTGCCCCCTTTAGACTATAAAAGGGAGGCCCATGCGCACGTAGAAGAGGTTCGGCTGATCTGATTCGAGATAGGAGTCGGTTCATCTGGGAACACAGGATTAGGGTTCATTCGACGTAGGGTTCGGTTCAACACACACACCACTCCACTGTGCGCTCGCATTCGAGCAAGATCAAATAAAAACACAAGGCAGTAGTAGGAGTTTTATCTCTCCGGAGAGCTCCGAAGCTGGGTAAAAATCGCCCGTCTTCCCCCAGTGCGCGCGCCCAGGCCTCGATCCGCTCTGCGCGCGGCCTCCGCCCCCTCGCCGAACCAGAAAGGGGCCACCGACGTGCCCCATAGGTGCCCGGGGCCGCGGATACGACCCCGGCCCCGACAGGGGAACCATGGCTTAGGGACGTGTGTGTCTGAAATGTGGGGTAAGTTACGAAAGTAACCCTACCGATTTGAGCCGGTTCTTTCGGTTCAGGGGTACCACGAGCATTTCGCGTGTCGGGATTTCACAGGAGGTGGGAGTTTTCGCGCGCATTGTAATTTTGGAATAGCAAGGCATGGGTTGAGATGGAGGGAGTTGTCGGAGCACAACGAGACAAAGATATGTCTTAAATATTTTGGGGTAACAAGGCGCGGGTTGAAGAGGCGGGAGTTCCGCAACACGATAGACAGAGACGCTAGCTTGAAATTTCGGCATAACAAGGCGCGGCTCGAAATTACGGGAGAACAAGCTTAACGTGTACCCCCAAAAAAGATAATTCGCACCTCAACACGCACAACACACACACAAACACCATTAAGACTAGTAAGGCACATGTGCATTGCACGCATGAGATTTGGTAACCAAATTATGAATAAATAGCACATTATAGCATGTAAGCTTTGAGTCATATATGCATAATGTAGATGTTCATTTAATTCTTATAGTTCATTTCATTCAAAATCATCTAGTTTTTATAAGAAAGCTAATCTATTTTAAGATTCATGGAATTGTGTGTCGTAAGACATAAAGTAAAAAACAAATAATGGCAAATTATGTAGAAAAACATTTGGGCAATTCTGATACGGAAGATTCTAGAACAAAGAAGAAGTGCTTGTGTTTTGAGGTTTGTGCATTATGCTTAAGTTCAACCATGGAGTCTTCTAGATTGTACATGTGGCGAAATCTGGTGGAATCTAGATGATATCCAACGGCCAGTAGTGCTCAAATTTGCCATCTCTGCACCATCGGATTCGCCTCATCCAACGACAATCTTTCAAAGTTAAAGTTACCCACCCACAATATAAAAATATAATATATATATATATATATATATATATATATATATATATATATATAGGGGTATAGATATAGATATGTGATGCGAAAGCCACACATCATCTCCAATTAGAATAGTGTGTCCATGCATGGATGTAATGTGGCCAAACGATGTCCGCCATCGGTATCTCAAATTTAAATCAGTCTAACCTTTTTCAATGTGTATACATTACAACATGCTCGTTTCCAAACCACACCGCGGAGATCTATGTTATATTCATGCATGCATGGGTTTCAAACATCATGATCTCTTATTCAAATATTTGAATTCAACTTTACATTGATTATGACTTCACCTAGTCTTTTACACCCACATAGTCATCTTCTCTTTAAAATTGTACCACTAACTTTCTCTCGTGCATGCATGCACACACACTACCAGTCGGCATTATCCATCGCACACATGCAATCTTTTTCTTCAAGTCGGTCTCCCATGAAGGCACACACACACACATCCCCCTCTCCATCATATCGGGCATTCTTTATCTCTCACGCGTGCATGCGCAACGATCGATGTTCCACGATGCATGTGTCTATATAGCTAGGTCTTTCATAGTTTTCCACACAAACCGATCAATCTATATATCTAGTGAGGTCTCACCCTCTTTCCCACGTCCACATCGATCAATCTATACCTCTCTATGTAGGACATATATAGCTAATACACCCACATTAATTATATCCAACGTCCCCCTCTCATCATCCATGCCTTCCGCTTCATCTCTCAGACGCGCGCACAATGGCAAAGACAGGGGGCAGCAAGGGCCCTGCCCCCCCCCCCCCCTAACATCACTATATATCGAGGCTAATATGAATGTGATCATTAGACAATTGCTGGTAAAAATGGTTTAAGTTCATGAATTGGCCCTCCTTGTAAAGGATTAGCAATGCTTGCCCCCCTAGCTCATTTATTTTTCATGGCTCCGCCACTGCGCGCAACAGTGCACGTTCTCGTCCCCTTTCTCTAAATATCGATGTCGCACTTGTGCACTCCTTCATAGTCTCCCTCCACTCGGCCCCTCGCACCATCTTCTAGCCCCCACCAGATTTTGCCACATGTACAATCTAGCAGACTCCATGGTTGAACTTAAGCATAATGCACAAACCTCAAAACAACAGTGGTTCTCCTTTGTTCTAGAATCTTCCGTATCATAACTGCCCAAACTTTTTTTCTAGTTGAATTTCCATTATTTGTTTTTACTTTATGCTTTACAACGCACAATTCCATGAATCATAAAATAGATTAAGGGCTTCTTTGACTCAAAGGATTCTCAAAGGAATTTTGGAGGATTCTTATCCTTAAGAATTTTTCCTATCTTGGTTGTTTGATTCGTAGGATTGTAAACCATAGGAATTTTTCCATATGATTCATTTGCAGTAGATTCCATAGGAAACATCCCATCCACTCAAACCGCTTTGATAGAATTTTGCGTTTTTTCTATGCACAATCAAACACTTGTACAATCCTGTAGGATTCAAGACGACATTCCACTATAATCCCATGTTTTTCCTATTACAACATTTTGGAAATCCTACGAATCCAAGAGGCCCTGGCTTTTTTATAAAAACTAATTGATTTTGAATGAGATGAACTATAAGAATTAAAACGAAGGTCTAGATCAGGCATATATGACTCAGAGCTTACATGTTATAGTGTGGTATTTATTCATAATTTGGTTGCAAAATCTGATGCGTGCAATGCACGTTTACCTTACTAGTACTTCGAGTATGTGCAAAACACATAAATTAGAATTCCAATGGCGCGCTACACAGTGTCTCTCTTACAGTTCATGAAGCCACGTGGCACATGTGGAGGCGTTGTCGCGACCTCCTTGTGTGGATTGATCATAGTGACGTGCTGCTGGTTCCAGAAGAATGTACTCGTCCTCCCTGAGCCATACTAGCGGTACATGCATGAAGCGAAGATGTGCACGCATGCCACGCACACACTCATTCCCTTGCATGCACACGCGGGTACACGGGCGAACACAATTTTGTACCAAGATCCACCCCATGTGATAATTTGACGCGTGTAAAGTCGTTCACTTCATTGATGGTCAATTAATACAGCACATGCAAATTGAATGAACGTGAGGGCAGAAGAAAGACATTACTACTCCACTGCGCGCATGCGATTAGTTAAATCATGGGTTGCTAGTAGTACTTCCATTGGTCTCCTTCGTATTTTGTGCCAATTTTTGATAGTAACATAATATTTACGCATTTGAGCAGTGTAGTCTACTTGAAATTTATGTTCAACTAAACTCATCGGGAGCCATTTCGGGCCTCGAAACCAAAACCATCAATTAATCTTTACCTTGTTCCCATCACATTTGAAAGTACTAGTGCTACAATTAAGTGCAAGCCTTCTCACACCTACTAGTACGTACCAAACCTGAATGTGTTCCCACTATGCAAGTATTAGTACTAGTGCTAGTACTTAGGTTATAAAAAGGGGAACTACCTAACTGAAAATTACTCTACCTTTCCTCCTCATCAGTGCTTCTTCTTTGTCCGTCCTTGCCATGGCTGGTGAGCAGAGCTCTAGGTTGAGAACTACTCATAACAAGGGAGCGGCAACCAAGGCTGCGGGAAAAGTAGGGCTCGCCGCCACGCAGAGACCTCAAAAGATCTCTCACGGGCAAGCAAACATGCCGAGCCGGCGGCGTTGGAGTCGTTATCCCTCGACGGCATGCCCGATCAGCTCAATAAGCACCTCAATAAGCAGAAGGAGTTCATCCATGGCTTGGTGGAGCTGCTGAAGGAGAGCCTCGATGACATGCCCGCTGAGCTCAATAAGCAGGGGGAGTTGACCGCCGGCTTGGTGATGCTGCAGAAGAAGAGCATTGCCTCGGAGAAGAAGGCGACCGGAAAAATCCTGCAACTTCAGGAGTACAAGGCGAAGCTCTGCCACAAGCTCGACCTGTTGAAGGAGAAGAACACCAGCTGGAAGAAGCTACATGAGAGTAGTAGTTCCTCGATGAAGATGATGCAGGCCCTCGTCATGGAACAAAAGGAGGAGTTGGTGAAGCTCCGCATCGAGCACCCGGCTGCTATCAAGGTACATAATGCGGCCGTGGAACAGATGATGAAGGCTGACATCAAGAAATCCTGCATCATGGATAGAATGAAGAAGATGACGGACGAGATGCGCAAGGAGATGGAGGTCGTGGAGGCGATGAAGAAGAAGTTACGACTCCACAGCGAATTAGATCATTTGGGGTGATAATCTTCCTTCTTCTTTTGCACATGTGTTTCACCTTTTGCTTCAGGTATTTCGCCACACATGTCACGTTCTCTACGAGGCATGAATAGAACAATGATAACAATGAGATGCCTAGCAAACTAGATCATTTTTTATCGCCATATGGCACTGGGCTACCGTGTTTTGTGATCCTCCATCGTAGTACTACTCCAGCGGAAAACTTGAGTATACCGCACGGTTCTTTGCTCCTCCTCAGGTCGTCGGCACATTTATACGAGCAGTCAAATCACAAGGCCCCGCCTTCCAGCAGTATTGAGCCGTCAAATCACAAAGGCCCTCGCCTCTCGTGAAACCGACCAAGCTAGACTGCCCCGCCCTCTAGCCTTTTAAAAATGTATACTTTTGTACAGTAGTAGTATCGACGGATTGCGTCATGGAGCAAAACTTGAAATTAGAAAAAAAGGTGGTACATATAGAGAGCGCTCGTTGCCAAATTATGCATATAGTACTATTATAACATGGCAAAAGAGATTTGAGTCACAATAATGGTGTCCAGCACAACCCATCCCTCAAATAAAACTAAGCACCCTTGAATTCTTTGACAAAACTAAGCACCCTAAAACTCTTTGACAACTAAACTGCTGGCTATATGATGTTGGCCATATATATTGTACGTATATAATGTGAAGAAACGAGTGGTAGTACTATACCAACTAAAAGATGAAATGTAAGAAATACTAGTATGTACGTACTGAAGAGTTAAAGTAACGAGAAGAAACATAACATAGTTCTGCTGGGGGCTCAGCACAACATATCCCTCAAATTAAACTAAGCACACTTGAAATTAAACTATGCAACTAATCCAGTAGACACTGCATAGAACCACCATGAGCAACGACACAACCACCTTACTCGGAGTCCTCGTCGACGTCCTCGACTTCGTCCTTGTCCCTCTTCCTCTTGGCTGATACTTCTTTGCTTGAACCGCACACTTGGCTCTTGCTCTTCATCCAACCCTTGTAGATATTGAAACAAAGGTAGACATCCATTGCAGCGTAGTGATGTGGTCTATATCTAGTACATTCCACTGTCGTGCATGACGATGAAACGTGTATGGAGGTTTCTCCAGTTTACCATACGAAGGATAAACCATGGCTTCTGCCAGGGTCAGCATTGAAGGCTGACCACTGGAGGGCAGCAGCCAATTCTTCTGGAGGTCGAAGGGGTTTCCTACAATGAGGCCTATCCGACCCAGGGCTCTTTCGTTGTTCGTAAAGTCTACAGTAACGAATTTGACTAGGCCGCTCTTGAGGAAGTTCTTAAAATCCTGGCATTCAACGTCGGCATGGCATATGTGGTAGACCAAGGATAAGTCATGCACGCAAACCTGGATCACGGCGGGCTTCTTCTTCTCTTCCTCCTTTAGATCCTTTTCTCATCCTAGGACTGGTGTACTCAACATCTAGCCCAGTGACCCACTCATGATTTGAGTTTTCGAACATGCTTCTGAAGCGAGCAAGGCATCCTTTCACCGTCGCGGAAGAAAGGGTGTGGATGACGTCGAACTCATTGCCGGTGATGGTTCTAACCTTGTACTCACCGCCGATCATGGAGATTTGGGACGCCATGAATTTTGGAGGAGGGTTACAATTAGTGGAACTACCATATTGTGAAAGGACGGGACGACTAGGAGCGAACTGCCGTAATTTTAAAGGACGTCCGGGGATGAGTAGGAACGAACTGCCATTGGTTTTTCGATTGTAAAAATGCTGAGTGGGGCGTGCGAACAGCAGGGTAGTGGCTTTCCATTCTCCCATGATATAGGCTTCCGAGAGCCCTTGGATCTGAGATCAAACAGTTGCATGGCGTGATTCTAGACCTATGGGTGAATATCCTATCCTGGGGGGTTATTCTGCAAATTTTTAGCAACTTAGCATGCGATCGTTCGATCTTAGATCCAAGGGCTACCAGCAGCCAGTATCATGGTCGCGCCTACCACGACCGTCGCCTCGCTCGCGCGGTCGCGCCCTTGGAGATTTAACACGGTGCGTTAGGCTATCTGATGTTGGCATGTCATACATAGTCATCAGTTAGTCACTCATACTACAACAAGGTTAGCTATAAGGTTGGCTATAAGTGCATTTTTTTACTTCTCTCTATCTCTTTCTTCGTAGTATTTATTGCATTTGCCAAGGAGTGACCTCTTCCAATGAAATGGTGCTTAGATGAGGTGCTAAGTGCATTAAATGGCTTAGCAATCAAGTCCCCAATTCATAGGGGATTAGTTTTTTGTTGCTAAGTTTGCTTCATTTAATTAGCTATAGACTCAAAATTGTCTTTTCACCTAGGTACATGCGCTTAGCATCGTTTCTTCCTTGGGTCACCAAACTAGTCTCTCTCTTCTTAATTAACTTGCCACATCACACTTTATGCCTATGTGGCAAGCTTAGCACTTGTATGAGTAAGTAAGTACAATAGTGGACTATAAGCCCGCTTTACATGGCATTTTTGCATATGTGGAGGAAAGAGGCAAGGAAAAAGTGGAGAAGTGGGCTCTCATGCAAGAGCCAGCCTCTACATGGTGGAGCATTGGGAGAGCACCTATATGGAGGTGGTCACGAATCAGGAGACTCACGTGGTCGTAGCACCGCAGTTAAAATGATAATGACAAGTCAAATCACGGGGCCCCACCTTTCCAGCAGTAACTCGCTGTCAAATCACACAGCCCTACATTTGCAGCAGCCTACTCCCTCATCTTCTCGTGTCCCTGTCGAACCGACTAGGCGGAACTACCCCGCCTACTGCGCAGGAAAAGGCCCGCCCTCGAGTTTTAAATAGTACAGTATACTAATTTTGTATCCATGGATTGCGCCATGGAGCAAAGCCTCATGAAAACGGCGGTACACATGTACGGAGTATACAACATTCCCGTCGCATTCGCGTCGCACCCCAGACGGCCGGTCAGTCTGGCACGCTGCTCTCCGAATGGAACGTGCGTCATATTGTGTTTGCACACACATGTGGGACCGCAATTGAGAACTGACCATAGGTGCACCCCCCGGCCCCGTAAGTCGGGTGACTTAATAGAAGAGAGAGACGAGCGATAGTACTAGAGAAGTGTTGTACTACGTTGGTGCCTGCTATGTCCCGAGCTTGTGTTGGTTTTCCTTGAAGAGGAAAGGGTGATGCAGCAATAGTAGCGTAAGTATTTGCCTCAGTTTTTGAGAACCAAGGTATCAATCCAGTAGGAGGCTCCTCAAAAGTCCCACGCACCTACACAAACAAACAAAGAACTCGCAACCAACGCAATAAAGGGGTTGTCAATCCCTTCACGGCCACTTGCGAAAGTGAGATCTAATAGAGATAGTATGATAATATAAATATATTTTTGGTATTTTATAATATAGATGCAGAAAGTAAAGATGCAAATAAAAGTAGATTGGAAGCAAATATGATAAGAGATAGACCCGAGGGCCATAGGTTTCACTAGTGGCTTCTCTCAAGATAGCATAAGTATTACGGTGGGTGAACAAATTACCGTCGAGCAATTGATAGAAAAGCGAATAATTATGAGATTATCTAGGCATGATCATGTATATAGGCATCACGTCCGCAACAAGTAGACCGACTCCTGCCTGCATCTACTACTATTACTCCACACATCGACCGACTCCTGCCTGCATCTAGAGTATTAAGTTCATAAGAACAGAGTAACGCATTAAGCAAGACAACATGATGTAGAGGGATAAACTCATGCAATATGATATAAACCCCATCTTTTTATCTTCGATGGCAACAATACAATACGTGCCTTGCAACCCTGCTGTCACTGGGTAAGGACACCGCAAGATTGAACCCAAAGCTAAGCACTTCTCCCATGGCAAGAAAGATCAATCTAGTAGGCCAAACCAAACTGGTAATTAGGCGAGACTTGCAAAGATAACTCAATCATACATAAAAGAATTCAGAGGAGATTCAAATATTTCTCATAGATAAACTTGATCATAAACCCACAATTCATCGGATCTCAACAAACACACCGCAAAAAGAGCTTACGTCGAATAGATCTCCACAAGAGAGGGGGAGAACATTGTATTGAGATCCAAAAAGAGAGAAGAAGCCATCTAGCTAATAACTATGGACCTGTAGGTCTGTGGTAAACTACTCACAACTCATCGGAGGGGCTATGGTGTTGATGTAGAAGCCCTCCATGGTCGATTCCCCCTCCGGTGGAGCGCCGACGAAGGCTCCAAGATGGGAACTCGCGGATACAGAAGGTTACGACGGTGGAAATTGTGTTTCGGTGGCTCCCTGGATGTTTTCGGGGTACGTAGGCTTATATAGGAGGAAGAAGTACGTCGGTGGCCGCCCGAGGGGCCCACGAGACAGGGGGCGCGCCCTACCCTCTCGTGGCCGCCTCGGCTGCTTCTTGACTTGTACTCCAAGTCCTCTGGATCACGTAAGTTCAAAAAATCATGCTCCCGAAGGTTTCATTCCGTTTGGACTTTGTTTGATATTCCTTTTCTTCGAAATACTGAAATAGGCAAAAAAACAGCAATACGGGCTGGGCCTCCGGTTAGTTGGTTAGTCCCAAAAATGATATAAATGTGTAAAATAAAGCCCATAAACATCCAAAAGGGGTAATATAATAGCATGGAACAATAAAAAATTATAGATATGTTGGATACGTATCAAGCATCCCCAAGCTTAATTCCTGCTCATCCTCGAGTAGGTAAATGATAAAAAGGAATTTTTGATGTGGAATGCTACCTAGCATAATTCTCAATGTAATTTTCTTTATTGTGGCATGAATGTTCAGATCCAAATGATACAAAATAAAAGTTCATATTAACATGAAAATGGTGATACTTCAAGCATACTAATCAAAGTAATCATGTCTTCTCAAAATATCATGGCCAAAGAAAGTTATCCCTACAAAATCATATAGTCTGACTGTTGCTCTATCTTCATCACACAAAGTATTGAATCATGCACAACCCCGATGACAAGCCAAGCAATTGTTTCATACTTTAATAATCTCAAACTCTTTCAACTTTCACACAATACATGAGCGTGAGCCATGGACATAGTACTATATGTGGAATAGGATGGTGTTTGAGGAGAAGACAAAAAGGAGAAGATAGTCTCACATCAACTAGGTGTATCAACGGTCTATGGAGATTCCCATTAATAGATATCAATGTGAGTGAGTAGGGATTGCCATGCAACGGATGCACTAGAGCTATAAATATATGAAAGCTCAACAAAAGAAACTAAGTGGGTGTGCATCCAACTTGCTTGCTCACAAAGACCTAGGGCATTTTGAGGAAGCCCATCATTGGAATATACAAGCCAAGTTCTATAATGAAAAATTCCCACTAGTATATGAAAGTGACAACATATGAGACTCTCTACAATGAAGATCATGGTGCTACTTTGAAGCACAAGTGTGGAAAAAGAGATAGTAGCATTGTCCCTTCTCTCTTTTTCTCTCTTTTTATTTTTATTTTTTTATTTTTCTTTTTCTCCTTTTTTTTCTTTCTTTTTTTCTTTGGCCTTTTTTTTCTTTTTGTAAAGTCCGAAGTCTCATCCCGACTTGTGGGGGAATCATAGTCTTCATCATCCTTTCCTCACTAGGACAATGCTCTAATAATGAAGATCATCACACTTTTATGGATTTATAACTCAAGAATTACAACTCAAAGCTAGAACAAGATATGACTCTATATGAATGCCTCCGGCGGTGTACCGGGATATGCAATGAATCAAGAGCGACATGTATGAAAATTATGAAGGTGGCCTTGCCACAAATACGATGTCAACTACATCATCATGCAAAAAGCAATATGACAAAAGTAATGCATGTCATATGAATGGAACGATGGAAAGTTGCATGACAATATATCTCGGAATGGCTATGGAAATGCCATAATAGGTAGGTATGGTGGCTGTTTTGAGGAAGGTAAATGGTCGGTGTATGGTACCGGCGAAAGTTGCGAGGCACAAGAGAGGCTAGCAATGGTGGAAGGGTGAGGTGCGTATAATCCATGGACTCAACATTAGTCAAAAGAACTCATGTACTTGTTGCAAAAATCTAGAAGTCATCAAAAACCAAAGAACTATGCGCATGCTCCTAGGGGAATAGATTGGTAGGAAAATACCATCGCTCGTCCCCGAACGCCACTCATAAGGAAGACACTCAATAAATAAAATTGTGCTCCAACTTCATCACAAAGCGGTTCACCATACGTGCATGCTACGGGAATCACAAACCTCAACACAAGTACTTTTCATAATCACCTCAACTAGCATGACTTTAATATCACTACCTCCATATCTCAAAACAATTATCAAGCATCAAATTGATCATAGCATCCAATTCTTTTCTATGTTAGTTTTTATTATACCCAACTTGGATGCTCATCATTCTAGGACCAACTTTGTAACCATAGCAAATTCCATGCTGTTATAAAATAATCTCAAAAAGATATAAGTGAAGCATGAGAGACTAGCAATTTCTTCAAAATTAAGTCACCACCATGCTCCAAAAAAATATAAGTGAAGCACTAGAGCAAAAACTATAAAGCTCAAAAGATATAAGTGAAGCACATAGAGTACTCTAGCAAATCCTAATCAAGTAGGCTTCTCTCAAAAAAAGGTGTGTACACCAAGGATGATTGTGGTAAACTAAAAAGCAAAGACTAATATAATACAAGACGCTCCAAGCAAAACACATATCATGTGGCGAATAAAAATATAGCTCCAAGTAAAGTTACCAATGAACGAAGACGAAAGAGGGGATGCCTTCCCGGGGCATACCCACGCTTAGGATTTTGGCTATCCTTGAATATCTTGGGTCGCCATGGGAATCCCCAAGCTTAGGCTCTTGCCACTCCTTATTCCATACTCCATAAAAGCTTTACCCAAAACTTGAAAACTTCACAACACAAAACTCAACAGGAAATCTTATAAGCTCCATTAGTGAAAGAAAACAAAACCACCACATAAGGTACTGTAATGAACTCATTCTTTATTTATTTTGGTGTTAAACCTACTGTATTCCAACTTCTCTATGGTTTATAAACTATTTTACTAGCCATAGATGCATCAAAATAAGCAAATAACACACGAAAAACAGAATCTGTCAAAAACAGAATAGTCTGTAGCAATCTATAACTAACACAAACTTATGGAACTCTAAAAATCGTACCAAAATAGGAAGTCCTGTACAATTTGTTTATTGAGCATCAGCAAAAAGAATCAACGCAAAAGCACGTTTCTGTGATTTAACAAAACTAAATTCGTGCGTGCAAAGTTTCTGTTTTTCAGCAGAATCAAATCAACTATCATCATAGGTTATCCTATAGGTTCTACTTGGCACAAACACTAATTAAAAGATAAAAACACATATAAAGAGAAGGTAGATGCAAGATTTATTACTAAACAGGAACAAAAGCAAAAAACACAAAGAAAATTGGGTTGCCTCCCAACTAGCGCTATCATTTAACGCCCCTAGCTAGGCATAAAAGCGAAGATAGATCTAAGTAGTGCCATCTTTGGCACTCAATTCATAAGTAGCTCGCATGATAGATTCATAAGGTAATTTGACTTTATTTCTTAGAAAGTGCTCCATGCCTTTCATTAATGGAAATTGGAATCTAATATTCCCTTCCATCATATCAATAATCGCGCCAATCGTTCTAAGGAAAGGCCTACCAAGAATAATAGGGCAAGAAAGATTGCAATCTATATCAAGAACGATAAAATCTACGGGCACCAAATTTCTATTTGCTACAATGAGAACATCATTGATCTTCCCATTGGCTTTTTAATGGTGGAATCCGCAAGGTGCAAATTTAAAGAGTAATCATCAAGATCATGGAAACCTAGAATATCACATAAAGTTTTCGGAATCGTGGAAACACTAGCACCCAAATCACACAAAGCAAAACACTCATGATCTTTAATTCTAATCTTTATAGTAGGTTCCCACTCATCATTAAGTTTTCTAGGTATAGAAACTTCCAAATTAAGTTTTTCATCATAAGATTGCATCAAGGCATCAACGATATGTTTGGTAAAAGCTTTATTTTGACTATAAGCATGAGGATAATTAACAACGGATTGCAACAAGGAAATACAACCTTCTAAAGAACAATTATCATAATCAAATTCCTTGAAATCCAAGATAGTGGGTTCAATATTATTTAAAGTCATGACCTCTTCAATCCCACTTTTACCAAATTTAGCATCAAGATCTAAAAACTCCGAATTCTTGGGACGCCTTCTAGGCAAAGTTGACTCATCATCAGTCTCATCAAGATTCATATTGCAAAACAAAGATCTAATAGGAGACGCATCAATAACTTTAAGATCTTCATCATTATTTTCATGGAAACTAGAAGAACACGCTTTTATAAAGCAATCTTTCTTTGCATGCAATCTAGCGGTTCTTTCCTTGCACTCATCAATGGAAATTCTCATTGCTTTAAGAGACTCATTGATATCATGCTTAGGAGAAGAAGATCTAAGTTTAAGAGAATCAACATCAAGCGAAAGTCTATCAACGTTCCTAGCTAAATCATCAACTTTGAGCAATCATTAAAATTCTTTTGAGAAATCATAAATTCTTTCACACTATTCTCAAAATCAGAGGGAATCTTCTTAAAATTACCATAAGAATTATTGTAGGAATTTCCATAATTATTAGAGCAATTACTAGGGAACGGTCTAGCATTAAAGTTTCCTCTATAAGCATTGTTTCCAAAACTATTCCTACCAACAAAATTCACATCCATAGATTCATTATTATTCTCAATCAAAGTAGACAAAGGCATATCATTGGGATCAAGAGGAGTATTTTTAGTAGCAAACAATTTCATAAGTTCATCCATCTTTCACTCAAAACATTGATTTCTTCTATAGCATGCACTTTTTGACTAGAAGATCTTTTGGTGTGCCGTTGAGAATAATTAGCCATAATATTATCAAGAAGTTTTGTAGCATCTCCTAACGTGATTTCCATAAACGTGCCTCCCGCGGCCGAATCTAAGAGATTTCTAGAAGCAAAGTTCAAACTGGCATAAAAAATTTGTATGATCATCCATAAATTCAAACCATGAGTAGGACGAATCATCAATTTCATTCTTTTCCAAGATTGGGCAACATGCTCATGATCAAGTTGTTTAAAATTCATAATATCGTTCCTAAGAGTGATGATCTTAGCAGGAGGAAAATACTTAGAGAGAAAAGCATCTTTGCATTTGTTCCAAGAATCAATACTATTTTTAGGCAAAGACGAAAACCAAACTTTAGCACGATCTTTAAGTGAAAACAGAAATAACTTCAATTTAACAATATTGTTATCCGTATCTTTCTTCTTTTGCATATCACACAAATCAACAAAGTTGTTTAGATGAGTAGAGGCATCTTCACTAGGAAGGCCGGCGAATTGATCTTTCATAACAAGATTCAGCAAAGCAGTATTGATTTCACAAGACTCAACATCATTAAGAGGAGCAATCGGGGTACTAAGGAAATCATTATTATTGGTATTCGAGAAATCACACAATTTGGTATTATCTTGCGCCATGGCAACAAGTAATCCAACACACAAGCAAACAGAAAAAGGTAAGCGAACAAGAGAGAGGAGGAGATTGGGAAAGAGAGGGCGAATAAAATGGCAAGGGTGGAGTGCGGGAGAGGAAAACGAGAGGCAAATGGCAAATAATGTAAATGCAAGGGAGATGAGTTTGTGATGGGTACTTGGCATGCCTTGACTTGAGCGAAGACCTCCCCAACAACGGCGCCAGAAATCCTTCTTGCTATGCCTTGAGCTTGCGTTGGTTTTCCTTGAAGAGGAAAGGGTGATGCAGCAATAGTAGCGTAAGTATTTCCCTCAGTTTTTGAGAACCAAGGTATCAATCCAGTAAGAGGCTCCTCAAAAGTCCCACACACCTACACAAACAAACAAAGAACTCGCAACCAACGCAATAAAGGGGTTGTCAATCCCTTCACGGCCATTTGCGAAAGTGAGATCTAATAGAGATAGTATGATAAGATAAATATATTTTTGATATTTTATAATATAGATGCAGAAAGTAAAGATGCAAATAAAAGTAGATTGGAAGCAAATATGATAAGAGATAGACCCGGGGGCCATAGGTTTCACTAGTGGCTTCTCTCAAGATAGCATAAGTATTACGGTGGGTGAACAAATTACTGTTGAGCAATTGATAGAAAAGCGAATAATTATGAGATTATCTAGGCATGATCATGTATATAGGCATCACGTCCGCAACAAGTAGACCGACTCCTGCCTGCATCTACTACTATTACTCCACACATCGACCGACTCCTGCCTGCATCTAGAGTATTAAGTTCATAAGAACAGAGTAACGCATTAAGCAAGATGACATGATGTAGAGGGATAAACTCATGCAATATGATATAAATCCCATCTTTTTATCCTCAATGGAACAATACAATACGTGCCTTGCAACCCCTGTTGTCACTTGGTAAGGACACCGCAAGATTGAACCCAAAGCTAAGCACTTCTCCCATGGCAAGAAAGATCAATCTAGTAGGCCAAACCAAACTGATAATTCGAAGAGACTTGCAAAGATAACTCAATCATACGTAAAACAATTCAGAGGAGATTCAAAAATTTCTCATAGATAAACTTGATCATAAACCCACAATTCATCGGATCTCGACAAACATACCGCAAAAAGAGTTTACATCGAATAGATCTCCACAAGAGAGGGGGAGAACATTGTATTGAGATCCAAAAAGAGAGAACAAGCCATCTAGCTAATAACTATGGACCCATAGGTCTGTGGTAAACTACTCACAACTCATCGGAGGGGCTATGGTGTTGATGTAGAAGCCCTCCGTGGTCGATTCCCCCTCCGGTGGAGCGCCGGCGAAGGCTCCAAGATGGGATCTCGTGGATACAGAAGGTTACGGCAATGGAAATTGTGTTTCGGTGGCTCCCTGGGTGTTTTCGGGGTACATAGGCTCATATAGGAGGAATAAGCACGTCGGTGGCCGCCCGAGGGGCCCACGAGACAGGGGGCACGCCCTATCGGGGGGCGCGCCCTACCCTCTCATGGCCGCCTCGGCTGCTTCTTGACTTGCACTCCAAGTCCTCTGGATCACATTCGTTCCAAAAATCACGCTCCTGAAGGTTTCATTCCGTTTGGACTCTGTTTGATATTCCTTTTCTTCTAAATACTAAAATAGGCAAAAAAACAGCAATACGGGCTAGGCCTCCAGTTAGTAGGTTAGTCCCAAAAATGATATAAATGTGTAAAATAAAGCCCATAAACATCCAAAAGGGGTAATATAATAGCATGGAACAATCAAAAATTATAGATACGTTGGATACGTATCAGTGCCTGGACGATCCCTGCAAGACACAGAAGATCAGTTCGTCCATGCATGTGACTGGACTCCAGCAGACACGCCTGGATTGGCTATCGTCTACATATCGTGCAGGCTGTGTTGTAGAGCGTTGTAGTTCTGGTGAGAAATCGAAAAAAAGGTTTCTTCTCATCTCGCAAAATTAGGTGTCATGTGCTTTGGATCACTGCGAGGGTTAAACAACGACAACTGAGTTGGGCTAGTCATTGGGGGACATGCATGAAGACTACTCGGCTGCCATCTAGGTCAAGCTGGCTATGTTAGTTAGGACATTTATCGATGAACCCCTTTTCTATGAGTTTATCTTTTATTTGAGCTTTGATCCTCGTCTATTTTGTCCGTCGAGATTCATGTTGTCTCCTTTGGGCAGTGAGGTTATGATTTCTTGTCATGCTAGCTTTGGAAGACAGGAAGAGAGACAGTGGTCTTGCAACAGAGAAGAGGGAGAGGCGAGATGGTGGTTTTGGAATGGAGATGATGAAGAGGAGAGGAGGTGGTTTTGCAATGGATAAGTGAGAGATGAAAGAAATATGCCCTAGAGGCAATAATAAAGTTATTATTTATTTCCTTATTTCATGATAAATGTTTATTATTCATGCTAGAATTGTATTAACCGAAAAATTAATACATGTATGAATACATAGATAAACAAAGTGTCACTAGTATGCCTCTACTTGACTAGCTCGTTGAATCAAAGATGGTTAAGTTTCCTAGCCATAGACATGAGTTGTCATTTGATTAACGGGATCACATCATTAGGAGAATGATGTGATTGACTTGACCCATTCCGTTAGCTTAGGACTTGATCATTTAGTATGTTGCTATTGCTTTCTTCATGACTTATACATGTTCCTATGACTATGAGATTATGCAACTCTTGTTTACCAGAGGAACACTTTGTGTGCTACCAAACATCACAACGTAACTGGGTGATTATAAAGGTGCTCTACAGGTGTCTCTGAAGGCACTTGTTGAGTTGGCGTATTTCGAGATTAGGTTTCTCACTCTGATTGTCGGAGAGGTATCTTTGGGCCCTCTTGGTAATGCACATCACTATAAGCCTTGCAAGCAATGTGACTAATGATTTAATTGTGGGACGATGTATTATATAACGAGTAAAGAGACTTGCCGGTAACGAGATTGAACTAGGTATTGAGATACCGTCGACCGAATCTCGGGCAAGTAACATACCGATGACAAAGGGAACAACGTATGTTGTTATGTGGTTTGACCGATAAAGATCTTCGTAGAATATGTGGGAGCCAATATGAGCATCCATGTTCCGCTATTGGTTATTGACTGGAGATGTGTGTCGGTCATGTCTACATAGTTCTCGAACCCATAGGGTCCGCACACTTAACGTTTGGTGATGATTTATATTATGAGTTATGTGTTTTGATGCACCGAACGTAGTTCGGAGTCCCGTATGAGATCGGGGACATGACGAGGAGTCTAAAAATGGTCGAGACGTAAAGATCTATATATTGGATTACTATGTTCGGACACCGGAAGTGTTTCGGGAGGTTTCGGACATTTACCGGAGTACCGGAGGGTTACCGGAACCCCCCGGGGAGTATATTGGGCCTTATGGGCCTTAGTGGGAGAAGAGGAGGGGCGGCCAGGGCGGCCGAGCGCCCCCTCTCCCTCTAGTCCGAATTGGACAAGGAGGGGGGCGGCGCCCCCCTTTTTTCCTTCTCCTCCTCTCTCCCTTCCTTCCCTTCTCCTACTCCAACAAGGAAAGGAGGAGTCCTACTCCCGGTGGGAGTAGGACTCCCCCCTTGGCGCGCCCTCCTTGGCCGGCTGCCTCTCCCCCCTTGCTCCTTTATATACGGGGGCAGGGGGCACCTCTAGACACACAAGTTGATCTGTTGATCTCTCCCAGCCGTGTGCGGTGCCCCCCTCCACCATATTCCACCTCGGTAATATTGTAGCGGTGCTTAGGCGAAGCCCTGCGTTGGTAGCATCATCAACACCATCATCACACTGTCATGCTGACGGAACTCTCCCGCAAAGCTCTGCTGGATCAGAGTTCGTGGGACGTCATCGAGCTGAATGTGTGCTGAACTCGGAGGTACCGTACGTTCGGTACATGGATCGGTCGGATCGTGAAGACGTACGACTACATCAACCGCGTTGTGCTAACGCTTCTTCTTACGGTCTACGAGGGTATGTGGACAACACTCTCCCCTCCCGTTGCTATGCATCACCATGATCTTGCGCGTGCGTAGAATTTTTTTGAAATTACTATGTTCCCCAACAGTGGCATCCGAGCCAGGTTTATGTGTAGATGTTATATGCACGAGTAGAACACAAGTGAGTTGTGGGCGATACAAGTCATACTGCTTACCACCATGTCATACTTTGTTTCGGCGGTATTGTTGGATGAAGTGGCCTGGACCAACATTATGCGTATGCTTACACGAGACTGGTTCTATCGACGTGCTTTGCACATAGGTGGCTGGCAGGTGTCAGTTTCTCCAACTTTAGTTGAACCGAGTGTGGCTACGCCCGGTCCTTGAGAAGATTAAAATAGCACTAACTTGACGAAATATCGTTGTGGTTTTTATGCGTAGGTAAGAACGGTTCTTGCTAAGCCTGTAGCAGCCACGTAAAACTTGCAACTACAAAGTAGAGGACGTCTAACTTTTTTTTGCAGGGCATGTTGTGATTTGATATGGTCAAGACGTGATGAGATATAAGTTGTTGTATGAGATGATCATGTTTTGTTGAAGTTATTGGCAACTGGCAGAAGCCTTATGGTTGTCTCTTTATTGCATAAGATGCAAGCGCCAAATAATTGCTTTACTTTATCGCTATGCGATAGCAATAGTTGCAAGAGCAATAGTTGGCGAGACGACCATGTGATGACACATTGATATAGATCAAGATGATGGAGATCATGGTGTCATGCCAGTGACGATGGAGATCATGACGATGCTTCGGAGATGGAGATCACAAGCATAAGATGATGATGGCCATATCATATCAGTTATATTGATTGCATGTGATGTTTATCCTTTATGCATCTTATTTTGCTTTGATTGACGGTAGCATTATAAGATGATCTCTCACTAAATTTCAAGGTAAAAGTGTTCTCCCTGAGTATGCACCTGCAAGGATCTATATGGTTGACTAGAGGGGGTGTGAATAGGCAACTAACAATTTTTAAGCTTTTCTTTACCAATTTAAAATTTGCAACAAAATAGGTTGTCTAGATATGCAACTATGTGAGCAACCTATATGATCCAAAAACAACTAGCACATAAGCAAGCAAGGGATACAACACAAGTAGGCTTGCATGAGTAAAGGCATGAAATAACCAAGAGTGGAGCCGGTGGAGACGAGGATGTGTTACCGAAGTTCCTTCCTTTTAAGGGGAAGTACGTCTCCGTTAGAGCGGTGTGGAGGCACAATGCTCCCCAAGAAGCCACTAGGGCCACCGTATTCTCCTCACGCCCTCACACAATGCGAGATGGCGTGATTCCACTATTGGTGCCCTTGAAGGCGGCGACCGAACCTTTACAAACAAGGTTGGGGCTATCTCCACAACAATTGGAGGCTCCCAACAACACCACGAAGCTTCACCACAATGGAGTATGGCTTCGAGGTGACCTCAACCGTCTAGGGTGCTCAAACACCCAAGAGTAACAAGATCCGCTAGGGATAAGAGAGGGAATCAAATTTCTCTTGGTGGAAGTGTAGATCAGGGCCTTCTCAACCAATCCCGAGCAAATCAACAAGTTTGATTGGCTAGGGAGAGAGATCGGGCGAAAATGGAGCTTGGAGCAACAATGGAGCTTTGGGGGAAAGAGGTAGGTCAACTTTGGGGAAGAAGACACCTTTATATAGTGGGGGAAACAATCCAACCGTTACCCCACTGAACACCCACGCACAGAGCGGTACTACCGCTAGGGCAGGGCAGTACTACCGCTGCAGAGCGGTACTACCGCACCCACACAGCGTTAGTACCGTGCTGACGAGGAAGGCAGGGTCCTGTCCCAGAGCGGTACTACCGCGGGAGCAAGAGCGGTACTACCGCTTGGAGCGGTACTACCGCAATTACTGCCGCTCCTTGTACCGTAAAACCCGACACAAAAAACATCGGTCTCGAATCGAGGCGGTAGTAGCCCGGAACCACTGCGGTACTACGACCGAAGGCCACAGGCGGTACTACTGCTCGGGGAGAGGTACTACCTCTTGGGGAGCGGTACTACCGCTCTCAGAGCGGTACTACCGCTTGACTGCTTCGGCGATACTACCGCTGAGGACTGCGGTACTACCGCTAGGGCAGGACGAAGCAGGCACAGAGGGAGAGGCAGCTCCAATGAAGCGGAAGGAAAACAACGGGTGTGATACGGATGTGTACGTGTTGATTCCACCCTAGCCTTACCAAAGGGGATCCCCTCTTGATAGTATGGTGACTCCTACGAAACTAGTCCGCCAACAGAAGAATGAAGGAGCTACACCATCTTGAATAACACACCGAGGGGAGGTAATCATCTCGTGCCAGTGGATGAATCTCTGAAAGAACTTAACGCACACGATTAGTCCGCAAAAGCATTGTCATCAATCACCAAAACATCTTGGGGATAAATATGCCCTTACAATCTCCCCCTTTTTGGGGGATTGATGACAATACGGGATTTGGACAAACATGACAGATATAGGACAAGCGCAAAAACCCCACCGTCCTAAAATGTAGATGGGCTCCCCCTAGATGTGTGCTATCTAGATAAGTGCTTTGGACTGCACGGCACACATACTAGGATCAACGCTCCCCCTACATTTTAGAGACCGACCAATCACCTAAGCAGGGTATATGAGAGGAGCATAGATAACTTAACAGGATAAGCATGCAACTCATAAGTTAGATAGTGACATAGATAATGATACTGGAAAGATAAGGTAGCATATGTCTCACACCATATGACGGGAACTTAGGTCTCACTGACACAAACCAACGAAAGCAAATAGCGAGGAAAACACAAACACAAAAGACAGAAGACACAAAGACACAAAGCACAAATCCCTAAACTCTCTCCCCCTTTGGCATCGAGACACCAAAAAGGAGAGGGAGTGATGCTACGGCTCCAGGTGATAGCAATAGAGGGACACACACATCAGATCTCAGTGGGATCATCTGCGCCACCGTCGTCGGTCGGGAAGTGCTCGGCATCAGAATCGATCCACGGACAGTGCTGCTGAATCCACTCCTCCTCCTTAGTAAGCTAGTCCTCAGATCCACTGTTAACTGTAGCACCCAACTGACGCATGAGCTCCTTGTGGCGACCTCGGGCCTTCTTCTCAGCCACATGAGTCATGTACTGACTGTGAGACTCCATGCAGAACAACTTCTTCATCTTGAGCTTGAGCTTCTTTGCCCAAGAGGGCTCTGCCTCAGAAGGCGCGTATTCATCATCATCATCCTCAGCCTCAGCCCCAGTCTCCTCCTCGGTCTCCATGGCAGTAGCAGACGAAGGAACTCCATACTTAGGGCCCCGAGTGCCCCAGTTATCCTTCTTCCTCAGACGCTTGATGTCGTGAGAAACCAACTCTCCAGTTTCCAGCATCACCTTGGGATAGACACGAGCCCAGGCCTTCTCAATAAGCAGCATGATGAACGGACCATAAATCGGGCACTTGCGCTCGGAGATAGCAGATAACAGCTCAGACCACATAACATGAGAGATATCCAGGGACTCTCCGGTGTTTTGTTCCTTCTGATGCTGGCAGAAGAGAAGCATGTCCACGAGATAGGAGTGAACCATATCCAGATTCCCGATACGAGGGAAAAGAGTCTCTCTGAAGACACGGTGAAGGATATCCAGAAAGGCAGGCAACTCATAAGTTTCCTTCTTCATCTCAGGGTTGATCCTCAAAGTGTAGTAGGGCCATAGAGCTTGCTTGTGAGTGGCATTGGTGTTGCGGTGTGGGTGAAAGCCAACAGGAGACTCAAGACCTAGATCTTGCACCCCAATCAACTCCATGAAAGCTTTCCACTTGACTGAAAGCAACTTGCCATTGGTCATCCAAGTCAGTGTCCTATCCTCATCAGTCCCGAGATGAACCGTGGCATAGAATTGGGCCACAATATCAGCATCATAATCTTTGTTGAATTGCATGACCCCAAGGATGTTCAGTTGAGTGCACATCTGAAGAGCTTCACCAAAGTATTCAGGATCCTTCTCCATATGGTCGGTGTCGATCGAGTGCACGTTGACAAAGAGGTTCTTCTTGGCTTTGAGAACATCAAAGAAGATGGCAAACTGGAACCTGTTCCAGAATGGACGGTTGACCAAAGTGGGATCTTGGTCTGCCTCATAGGGGTTGCGGTGACGCCTTGCCCAGAACTCCTTGGGTTGTATTTCTGTCACGGTTTTGCCAGAGTGCTTCGGCTTGACACCAGTCTTCTTTTTGAGTTGAGGTGGGGGTGGAGCACTTGAGGAACCTCCGGCAGACTCAGTGGTGCGGTAACGCTTGGACGTGGCACGACCGGGGTTGACACGACGAGTCGGATTCTCAGGAAGCTCATCACCTGGAACCACACACAAGAACACGCAAACAACCAGAAAGAACGAGCATAAGCCACAAAACACGAGCAAAAAGATCACTGAGAGGTAAGAGCATGGTGGAAACTGGTAGAGGGCGGTAGTACCGCGACCTACGAGCGGTAGTACCGCCCCAAGCGGTAGTACTGCTCCACAGAGAGCGATAGTACCGCTCCAAGCGGTAGTACCGCTCTGGAGAGAGCGGTAGTACCGCTCGAGATGGGGAAACAACAGTTTCCTACTGCCGTGGTCAGATCCGGCACTACCGTCCTACCAAATTCAAAAATACTCCAACCAAACATCAATCCAAACTGCCTAGAAGCTTTCTCCATCCAACTCAAGCCTAGATTTGGCCAAAAATCTAGAGATGCAACTGCTATTGCCCCTAAGATGCTAGATTGGAAATCTAGACAAGAAGAAAGAGGGAACGGGGGCAATACCGGCATCCATGGCAAGAGGACAAGGTGGGGATCGTCTCCACCGAAGGAAATGGAGAGGAACGCCCCGGAGAGGGAGATCCGCCGGAGCCCTCCCGCGGCGCCGGTTGCTGGAGAGAGAGGAACAAAGTGAGGGGGCGCGCGAATGGGTATGGGGGAGAAGAAAACTCCCCTGCCCCCGATATAACCCCCTGCCCGCACCTCATAGTGGTAGTACCACGCTGGAGGGCGGTAGTACCGCTCGCCACCAGCGGTAGTACCGCAGCAACCAGATGGCCTCTAGACAAACGGCTCAAGCACAAAAAGAGACGAGAAAGCAAGGCCAAGAAAATGAAAGACCAACAAGGCAACACACATACTAACAACGGTCCAGAACCCACTCCTTCAAGACAACCACACGAAAGCAGAGCGAGCTCTGGCCTCTCTCAAGAGAGGGCGGTGGCCAGAGCCACCTATGTTTGAGTCAATTGGTATGGCACCGCGAAGAATTATCCTTGGGCCCATGACCAAAACTCGTCTTTGAAGCACAAGTACCACAAAAATGGCTAATGTGAAAGAGTTGATCGTTTTATGCATAATGGGGGGAGGGAGAGTTCATTGAGAGAACAACACTCCCCCTATGTCCATGCCTACACCTAAACTAGACAACAAGTTGAGTGTGGTGGGGGGTGCAGGGGTTCAAGTCACATTGCTCGAATCAATGATATTTAGCTCATGCCTTAACTCGCGAAATCTTGCTTCATCCAAGGGCTTCATGAAAATATCTGCAAGGTTATCATGAGTGTTGACATACTTGAGCTCGATCTCCCCTCGCCTAATGTGATCCCGGATGAAATGATACCGAATCTCAATATGCTTCGTCTTGAAGTGTTGCACCGGGTTGAGAGAAATCTTGATGGCACTTTCGTTGTCACACCAAAGAGGCACTTTGTCACAAATGACACCGTATTCCTTTAAAGTTTGCCTCATCCATAAGAGTTGTGCACAACAACTACCAGCCGCCACATACTCCGCTTCGGTGGACGAGAGAGACACACAACTTTGCTTCTTGGAAGACCAACTCACCAACGAGCACCCAAGAAACTGGCACCCTCCGGAAGTGGACTTCCTATCCACTTTTTCTCCCGCCCAATCGGAATCCGTAAATCCTTCAAGCTTGAAGTTTGCCCCTCTTGGGTACCATAAGCCAAAGTTTGGGGTATGAGCCAAATATCGAAAGATTCGCTTGACCGCCACATAGTGACTTTCCTTTGGTGCGGCTTGAAACCGTGCACACATCCCCACACTCAACATGATATCCGGTCTAGATGCACAAAGGTAAAGCAAGGAGCCAAACATGGAGCGATATACCTTTTGATCCACCGCTTTACCATTGGGATCAATGTCAAGTTGGCACTTGGTGGGCATTGGTGTAGTAGCCGGCTTGACATCACTTAGCTTGAATCTTTTTAGCATGTCTTGAGTGTATTTGGCTTGGTTGATGAAGGTTCCTTCTCTTCTTTGTTTGATGTCAAAACCAAGGAAGAACTTCAACTCTCCCATCGAAGACATCTTGAACTTGGAGGTCATGAGAGCGGCAAATTCCTCATTGAAAGCTTTGTTAGGGGAACCAAAGATAATGTCATCAACATATAGTTGGCATACAAACAACTCCCCTTTGACCTTCTTAGTAAAAAGAGTGGGATCGATTAGCCCCACCTCAAATCCACGATCTTGTAACAACTCGGTAAGGTGGTCATACCACACATGTGGGGCTTGTTTAAGGCCATAGAGTGCCTTATCGAGTTGATACACATGATCCGGGAAGTAGGGATCCTCGAACCCGGGGGGTTGCTTGACATAGACCAACTCATTAATGGGACCATTAAGAAAAACACTTTTCACATCCATTTGTTGCAACTTAAAGTTGTGATGGGAAGCATAAGCAATTAACAAACGTATGGATTCAAGATGAGCAACGGGAGCAAAGGTTTCACCGTAGTCGATACCCTCGACTTGGGAGTAGCCTTGTGCTACCAATCGTGCCTTGTTGCGAACGATGTTCCCATGAGCATCTTGCTTGTTCTTGAAGATCCACTTGGTTCCAATGACGTTGTGGTCACCCGATGGCCTTGGCACCAATCTCCATACTTTGTTGTACTCGAAGTTGTGAGTTCTTAATGCATGGCATTGAGCCAATCCGAGTCTTCGAGCACCTCATAGACCTTTTGGGGTTCAACATAAGAGACAAATGCGTGATGTTCACAATAGTTTGCTAATTGTCTACGAGTGCTTACCCCCTTTCTTAGGCTTCCAACCACATTTTCCATGAGATGGCCTTGGGTGGTGAGCTTGGAAGCAATCTTCGCGGCACGACGCTCTAATTCCTCCTCGGGTGTGGAAGGAGGAGGGTTGACTTGATCATCTTGAGCGCCGTCTTGAGCTTGTTCTTGATCTTGAGCTTGCTCATGATCTTGAACTTGCTCGAGGGGGAGAACTTGACCTTGGGCATCATTTAGAGGTTCACCACCATCTTGAGGTTGATCTTGCCCTTGGTCTTGTTCACGAGGTTGAGGGACTTCACTTTGTTCTTCGGAAGCGTGTGGGTCTTGGGGAGGTGATGGCTCCACTTGAGTAGAGCATTGTCCTTCTCCTTCGGCCACATGGGGTTCCTCAATGGGTAGAATATGACCAATACCCATTCTTCTTATGGCTTGGGGAGGAATTTCATCACCTACATCACAAGTACCACTTTGCTCCACTTGGGAGCCATTATTTTCGTCAAACTCCACGTTACACGTCTCTTCAATGAGTCCGGTGGACTTGTTGAGAACACGGTAAGCATGAGAGTTTGTAGCATAACCAACAAATATGCCCTCATGAGCTCTAGCCTCGAATTTAGACAAACGAACACCTTTCTTGAGAATGAAACACTTACAACCGAACACCCGGAAGTACTTGAGGTTGGGCTTGTTGCCGGTGAGTATCTCATAAGGAGTCTTGTTCAAGCCTTTGCGGAGATAGAGCCGATTGGATGCATGACATGCGGTGTTGATGGCTTCGGCCCAAAAATTGTATGGAGACTTGAACTCCGCCATCATGGTCCTTGCCGCATCCATCAGCGTCCGGTTCTTCCTCTCCGCTACACCATTTTGTTGAGGGGTATAAGGTGCAGCATATTGATGCTTGATCCCCTCATCACTAAGAAACTCATCCAAGGTGTAGTTCTTGAACTCGGTGCCGTTGTCACTTCTTATTGTCAAGATCTTTGCATTATGTTGACGTTGAGCTTCATTTGCAAAGTCGATGACGGTTTGTTGAGTCTCACTCTTCCTCTTGAAGAAGTATACCCAAGTGTATCTTGAATAGTCATCCACAATCACCAAGCAATACTTTCTACCTCCAAGACTATCAAAAGATGGAGGCCCAAAGAGATCCATGTGAAGGAGCTCCAAGGGTATCTTTGAGTAGATGATGGTTGATGGAGGGTGAGCCTTCTCATGAAGCTTTCCTTCAATACAAGCACTGCAAGCATGATCTTTGGCAAAACTAACATTTGTTAGTCCATGGACATGGTCCCCCTTGAGAAGACTTTGCAAAGATCTCATATTGACATGGGCCAAACGGCGATGCCAAAGCCATCCCATGTCAACTTTAGCCATTAGACATGTCGCGGTCTTAGTGGGTCGCTTTGAAAAGTTAATCACATAGAGATCGTTCTTGACATGCCCAACAAAGGCTACTTTAAGAGTCTTGCTCCACAAGAGGGCCACGGTATCAATGTCAAAGAAAGTAGCAAGACCCATGAGTGCAAGTTGACGAACGGAAAGCAAATTGTATGCAAGGGACTCAACAAGCATGACTTTCTCGATCGTTAGATCATGAGAAACGACAATCTTGCCAACACCCAATACCTTAGAATGTGAGGCATCACCCCACTCAACATTGGTGGACATAGGTGGAATCTTTTGCACGTACACCACCAAGTCCTTGCTTCCGGTCATGTGATTTGTTGCTCCACTATCAAGCAACCATGATCCCCCACCGAAGCAAACACCTACAAGAGATCAATGCTTGGTTTTAGGTACCCATTTAGTAATGGGTCCTTTGATGTTAGTAACAAGGGTCTTAGGAACCCAAATAGACCACTCAATGTACTCATAAGGAGAACCAACAAATTTAGCATAAACATGTCCATCACTCGCACGGCACAACACATATGATGGGTTAAAGTCGCCGGCTTTGTTGGAGGAAATGCTTTTGCCCTTTTGGACGTCAACTCCCTTCACTTTTTCCTTCTTCTCCTTAGGAGCACCCTCTCCCTCTTTCACAAAAGTTTGCTTGAGAGGAGGAGGACGTTTGGTCTTATCGTTCTTCTTCTTCTTGCTCTTGGACTTGGGTGCAAACCCACTTCCTTCCTTGGCCACAACTTCTTTTTGATTGCTCAAAAGGTCATTGAGGTTCTTCTCACCTTGAATGCATGTCACAAGGCCTTTCTCAAGTTGATCCTTCAATTTGGCATTCTCCTCCACAAGATGCACATGCTCACAACATGGGTTAGTAGCACATGCATTATCAATTAATACCATATGAGGGAAGGTGGCCTTTTCCTTGGTTAGCTTAACTTGGAGTTGAGCATGAGACTCCTTGAGGTTAGCGTGAACACTCTTCAAGACCTTGTGGGCCTTGTCAAGTATCTCAAACTCCTCTTTGAGTCTAGCATAATCAACCCAAAGTTTAGCCTTCTCGGAAGTTAGCACACGAGACACGGCAAGAGCATGATCAAGATCTTTCTTTAACTTGGCATGGTCATCGTTGTGTGACTCCTCAAAAGTCAAACGATGAACACGCTCTTCCTCAAGAGCATTAGAGAGATCCGATATCTCATCGGCATAGTCACGACTATGACCTTCCATCTTAGAGATGGTTTCTTCGTGAGCCTCGATCATGTCATTGGCCTCACCAAGTTGTTCCAAGAGAGCAACAAAATGCTTCTTGGACTTGCCCATGAGCTTACTCATAAAAGACTCAAATTCATTCACTTCCTCATTAGACCCATCATGTTCATCAATGCAATCCTCCAAGGAGGGATTAGTTATGATGGTGGTTTTGATGTTGGGGGTTACCTTATTTGAAGCTTTAGCCATGAGGCACTTGGCGGTGATGTTCTCATTGGGTGAATCAAAGAGAGACACCCGTGGAGGAGTAGCAATGGCAACGGACGCCATGGCCATCGCTTCTCCATTTCCATCATCGTCGTCATCCTCTTGATATTCTTCTTGAACCACCAACCCACGTGTGGGAGTCTTCTTGGCGAAGTTGTTCTTGTTGGGGAAGGACTTGGCTTTGTCCTTTCGGATGAACTTGCCACCGTTGTCTTCCCGCTTCTCGTAAGGACAATCCACAACGAAATGGCTCACATTGCCACAGTTGAAGCACGTTCTAACTCGTTGCTTGCCCTTGATGCCGCTGAGTTGTTATTGTTGAAGTTGGGTCTTGTATTCTTCTTGCTCCAAAATTGTCTTGAAGCAAGGGCCATGTGTTCTTGATAATCATATTTGGTGTCTTCGGGGTTGCTCTCCTCATCTTCCACTTCTTCCTCTTCTTCCATAATAACCTTGGCCTTCAAAGCAAGGTTGGGCTTCTTTGCCCTTTGAGAACGGAACACCGCATTGTCGGTGGTCTTGTCCAAGATTCTCATTGCAACGAACTCATCCAACACCTCACTTGAGGTCATGGAGTGGAAGTCCGATCTTTGACGAATGACGGAGGACATGGCCTTGTTGTAGGGCATCATGGCCTTGAGGAATTTGCGCTTGACCCGATTGTCATCCGTGTCCTTGCTTCCATGATCTCGGAGTGAGACCGCGAGTTTGGTCACTCTTCAAAAGAGCTCACGAGGTTCTTCATCTTCTTTCATTGCAAACTCATCAGCTTCATCTTGCACCACTTCATAGTTGGAGCATTGAATGCTAGCACTTCCTCGGTAGAGAGACACAACACATTTCCATGCGTCCTTAGCCATGGCATGAGGTCAAAGATGAGGGAGATCTTCGGGAAGGATTGCATCTTGGATGATGAAGAGAGCACTCTCATTGAATTGATTATCCACGGCTTCTTGAGGGGTGAAGTTGCTTGGGTCATGAGGATAGAAACCTTCTTCAATGATTCTCCAAAGGTTAGTATTCACATGTTTTAAATGACGCTTGAAGCGATAAACCCAAGAATCAAAATCTTCATGTTTCTCATACTTAGGAGGAGGACCGGCATGATTTAAATGAGTAGAGGGAATCGGCCCTCCATAAATTGGAGGTTCCACATGGGCAAAGATGCCGGTGCCATTTTTACCACTAGACATAGGAGCTTTCTCACTAGTAGCTTCCCCCTTTTCAGGGTTAGCATCCATCACCGTGTTGGTGGGATCATCCACTTTCACGGGCGCGGTGGAAAGTTTAAGCCCTTCTAAGAATTCCTTAAACATGTTCTTGACCTCGGTCGTCATGGAGGTTTTCAATGTGTCCAACGCCACATTGAATTCCTCACGTGAGATCGAGTTACCCCCATCTCTCGTAGATGATATCGGATTCGCACCGGAGTGCTCTCCCACATCATCTACGACATCAACCATACTCTTTGGACGGTAAAGTCCTTAAAAAGAGACGAGGCTCTGATACCAATTGAAAGGATCGATATGGTTGACTAGAGGGGGGAGGGGTGAATAGGCAACTAACAATTTTTAAGCTTTTCTTTACCAATTTAAACTTTGCAACAAAATAGGTTGTCTAGATATGCAACTATGTGAGCAACCTATATGATGCAAAAACAACTAGCACATAAGCAAGCAAGGGATACAACACAAGTAGGCTTGCAAGAGTAAAGGCACGAAATAACCAAGAGTGGAGCCGGTGGAGACGAGGATGTATTACCAAAGTTCCTTCCTTTTAAGGGGAAGTACGTCTCTGTTAGAGCGGTGTGGAGGCACAATGCTCCCCAAGAAGCCACTAGGGCCACCATATTCTCCTCACGCCCTCACACAATGCGAGATGGCGTGATTCCACTATTGGTGCCCTTGAAGGCGGCGACCAAACCTTTACAAACAAGGTTGGGGCTATCTCCACAACAATTGGAGGCTCCCAACAACACCACGAAGCTTCACCACAATGGAGTATGGCTTTGAGGTGACCTCAACCGTCTAGGGTGCTAAAACACCAAAGACTAACAAGATCCTCTAGGGATAAGAGAGGGAATCAAATTTCTCTTGGTGGAAGTGTAGATCGGGGCCTTCTCAACCAATCCCGAGCAAATCAACAAGTTTGATTGGCTAGGGAGAGAGATCGGGCGAAAATGGAGCTTGGAGCAACAATGGAGCTTTGGGGGAAAGAGGTAGGTCAACTTTGGGGAAGAAGACACCTTTATATAGTGGGGGAAACAATCCAACCGTTACCCCACTGAACACCCACGCACAGAGCGGTACTACCGCTAGGGCAGGGCGGTATTACCGCTGCAGAGCGGTACTACCGCTCCCACACAGCGGTACTACCGTGCTGACGAGGAAGGCAGGGTCCTGTCCCAGAGCGGTACTACTGCTTGGACCGGTACTACCGCCATTACTGCCGCTCCTAGTACCGTAAAACCCGACACGAAAAACATCGGTCTCGAATCGAGGCGGTAGTAGCCCGGAACCACTGCGGTACTACGGCCGAAGGCTACAGGCGGTACTACCGCTCTGGGAGCGGTACTACCGCTTGAGTGCGTCGGCGGTACTACCGCTGAGGACCGCGGTACTACCGCTAGGGCAGGACGGAGCAGGCACAGAGAGAGAGGCAGCTCCAATGAAGTGGAAGGAAAACAATGGGTGTGATACGGATGTGTACGTGTTGATTCCACCCTAGCCTTACCAAAGGGGATCCCCTCTTGATAGTACGGTGACTCCTACGAAAATAGTCCACCAATAGAGGAACGAAGGAGCTACACCGTCTTGAATAACACACCGAGGGGAGGTAATCGTCTCGTGCCAGTGGATGAATCTCTGAAAGAACTTAACGCACACGATTAGTCCGCAAAAGCATTGTCATCAATCACCAAAACATCTTGGGGATAAATATGCCCTTACAACACCGTTGCCAAAGTTCGTCGTGCCGAGACACCATGTGATGATCGGGTGTTATAAGCTCAACGTTCATCTACAACAGGTGCAAGCCAGTTTTGCACACGCAGAATACTCGGGTTAAACTTGATGAGCCTAGCATATGCAGATATGGCCTCGGAACACTGGAGACCGAAAGGTCGAGCGTGAATCATATAGTAGATATGATCAACATAGTGATGTTCACCATTGAAAACTACTCCATCTCACGTGATGATCGGTTATGGTTTAGTTGATTTGGATCACGTGATCACTTAGATGATTACAGGGATGTCTATCTAAGTGGGAGTTCTTAAGTAATATGATTAACTGAACTTTAATTTATCATGAACTTAGTCCTGATAGTATTTTGCAAATAATGTTGTAGATCAATAGCTCGCGTTGTTGCTTCCCTATGTTTTATATGTGTTCCTAGAAAACTAAGTTGAAAGATGATAGTAGCAATGATACAGACTGGGTCCGTGATCTGAGGTTTATCCTCATTGCTGCATAGAAGAATTATGTCCTTGATGCACCGCTAGGTGATAGACCTATTGTAGGAGCAGATGCAAACATTATGAACGTTTGGCTAGCTCAATATGATGACTACTTGATAGTTTAGTGCACCATGCTTAACGGCTTAGAATCGGGACTTCAAAGACGTTTTGAACGTCATGGACCATATGAGATGTTCCAGGAGTTGAATTTAATATTTCAAGCAAATACCTGAGTTGAGAGATATGAAGTCTCCAACAAGTTCTATAGCTAAAAGATGGAGGAGAATTTCTCAACTAGTGAGCATGTGCTCAGATTGTCTGGGTACTACAATCACTTGAATCAAGTGGGAGTTAATCTTCTAGTTAAGATAGTGATTGACAGAATTCTCTAGTCACCATCACCAAGTTACTGGAACTTCGTGATGAACTATTGTATGCAAGGGATGACGAAACATTTCCCGAGCTATTCATGATGATGAAATTGATGAACGTAGAAATCAAGAAAGAGCATCAAGTTTTGATGATTAACAAGATCACTAGTTTCAAGAAAAGGTCAAAGGGAAAGAAAGGGAACTTCAAGTAAAATGACAAGTAAGTTCTCACTCCCATGAAGAAGCCCAAAGCTGGACCAAAGCCTGAAACTGAGTGCTTCTGCTGCAAAGGAAACGGTCACTGAAAGCGGAAATGCCCTGAATATTTGGTGGATAAGAAGGATGGCAAAGTGAACAAGGGTATATTTGATATACAGGTTATTTATGTGTACCTTACTAGTGTTTATAGTAGCCCCTGGGTAATTGATACTTGTTCGGTTGCTAAAAATTAGTAACTCAAAACAGGAGTTACAGAATAAACAGAGACTAGTTGAGGGTGAAGTGACGATGTGTGTTGGAAGTGGTTCCAAGATTGATATGATGATCATCGCACACTCCCTATACTTTTGGGATTAGTGTTAAACCTAAGTAAATGTTATTTGGCGTTTGTGTTGAGCATGAATACGATTTGATCATGTTTATTGCAATATGGTTATTCATTTAAAGTCAGAGAATAATTGTTGTTCTGTTTACATGAATAAAACCTTCGATGGTCATACACCCAATGAAAATAGTTTGTTGGATCTTGATCGTAGTGATACACATATTCATAATATTGATGCCAAAAGATGTAAAGTTGATAACAATAGTGCAACTTATTTGTGGCACTGCCGTTTGGGTCATATCGGTGTAAAGCGCATGAAGAAACTCCATAAAGATGGACTTTTGGAATCACTTGGTTATGAATCATTTGATGCTTGCAAACCGTGCCTTTTTTGGCAAGATGACTAAAACTCTGCTCTCCGGAGCAATGGAACAAGCTACTGAATTGTTGGAAATAATACATACCGATGTATGCGGTCCAATGAGTGTTGATGCTCGTGGCGGGTATCGTTATTTTTTGACCTTCACTGATGATTTGAGCAGATATGAGTATATGTACTAAATGAAGCACAAGTCTGAAATATTTGAAAATTTCAAAGAATTTCAGAGTGAAGTGGAGAATCATCGTAACAAGAAAATAAAGTTTCTACGATCTGATCGTGGAGGAGAATATTTGAGTTAAGAGTTTGGCCTTCATTTAAAAACAATGTGGAATAGTTTCACAGCTCAAGCCACATGGAACACCACAGCATAACGGTGTGTCCGAATGTCATAACTGCACTTTATTGGATATGGTGCGATCTATGATGCATCTTACCAATTTACCACTATCATTTTTGGGTTATGCATTAGAGATAGCTGCATTCACTTTAAATATGGCACCATCAAAATCCGTTGAGACGACGCCTTATGAAATGTGGTTTGGCAAGAAACCAAAGTTGTCGTTTCTTAAAGTTTGGGGCTGCGATGCTTATGTGAAAAAGTTTTAACCTGACAAGCTCGAACCCAAATCGGAGAAGTGCGTCTTCATAGAATACCCAAAGGAAACTATTGGGTACACCTTCTATCACAAATCCGAAGGCAAGATATTCATTGCTAAGATGGATCCTTTCTAGAGAAGGAGTTTCTCTCGAAAGAAGTGAGTGGGAGGAAAGTAGAGCTTGATAAGTTAATTGTACCTTCTCCTGAATTGGAAAGTAGTTCATCACAGAAATTAGTTCCAGTGATTCCTACACCAATTAGTGAGGAAGCTAATGATATTGATCATGAAACTTCAGATCAAGTTACTACCGAACCTCGTAGGTCAACCAGAGTAAGATCCGCACCAGAGTGGTACGGTAATCCTATTCTGGAGGTCATGTTACTTGACCATGGCGAACCTACAAACTATGAGGAAGCGATGATGAGCCCAGATTCCGCAAAATGGCTTGAGGCCATGAAATCTAAGATGGGATCCATGTATGAGAACAAAGTGTGGACTTTGGTGGACTTGCCCGATGATCGGCAGGCCATAGAAATAAATGGATTTTCAAAGAGGAAGACGGACACTGATAGTAGTGTTACTATCTACAAATCTAGACTTGTTGAAAAAGGTTTTTGACAAAGTTCAAGGTGTTGACTACGATGAGATTTTCTCACTCGTAGCGATTCTTAAGTCTGTCCAAATCATGTTAGCAAGTTGCCACATTTTATGAAATCTAGAAAATGGATGACAAAACTACATTCCTTCATGGATTTCTTAAAGAAGAGTTGTATATGATGCAACTAGAAGGTTTTGTCGATCCTAAAGGTGCTAACAAAATGTGCAAGCTCCAGCGATCAATCTATGGACTGGTGCAAGCATCTCAGAGTTGGAATATACGCTTTGATGAGTTGATCAAAGCATATAGTTTTATACAGACTTGCGGTAAAGCCTATATTTACAAGAAAGTGAGTGGGAGCACTACAACATTTCTGATAAAGTATATGTGAATGACATATTGTTGATCGGAAATAATGTAGAATTTTCTAAAGCATAAAGGAGTATTTTGATAGGAGTTTTTCAAAGAAAGACCTCGGTGAAGCTACTTACATATGGAGAATCAAGATCTATAGAGATAGATCAAGACGCTTGATAAGATTTTTCAATGAGTACATACTCAAAATGGAACAGTCAAAGAAGGAGTTCTTGCCTGTGTTGCAAGGTGCGAAGTTGAGTAAGACTCAAAACCCGACCATGGCAGAAAATAGAAAGAGAATGAAAAGTCATTCCCTATGCCTCAGTCATAGGTTCTATAAAGTATGCTCTGCTGTGTACCAGACCTATTGTATACCTTGCTCTGAGTTTTGCAAGGGAGTACAATTTTGATCTAGGAGTAGATCACTGGACAGCGGTGAAGAATATCCTTAGTGAGAACTAAGGAAATGTTTCTCGATTATGGAGGTGATAAAAGAGTTCGTCGTAAAGAGTTACATCGGTGCAAGCTTTTTCACCGATCCAGATGACTCTAAGTCTCAATCTAGATACATGTTGAAAGTGGGAGCAATTAGCTAGAGTAGCTCCGTGCAAAAGCATTGTAGACATAGAATATTTGCAAAATACATACGGCTCTAAATGTGACAGACCCGTTGACTAAACTTCTCTCACGAGCAAAACATGATCATACCTTAGTACTCTTTGGGTGTTAATCACATAGCGATGTGAACTAGATTACTGATTCTAGTAAACCCTTTGGGCATTGGTCACATGACGATGTGAACTATGGATGTTAATCACATACAGATGTGAATATTGGTGTTAAATCACATGATGATGTGAACTAGATTATTGACTCTAGTGCAAGTGGGAGACCGAAGGAAATATGCCCTAGAGGAAATAATAAAATGGTTATTATTATATTTCCTTGTTCATGATAATTGTCTATTATTCATGCTATAATTGTATTAACTGGAAACCATAATACATGTGTGAATACATAGAACACAACATGTCGCTAGTGAGCCTCTAGTTGAATAGCTCGTTGATCAATAGATGGTTATGGTTTCCTGACCATGGACATTGGATGTCATTGATAACGGGATCACATCATTAGGAGAATGATGTGATGGGCAAGACCCAATCCTAAGCATAGCACAAGATCATGTAGTTCGTTTGCTAAGAGCTTTTCAAATGTCAAGTATCATTTCCTTAGACCATGAGATTGTGCAACTCCCGGATACCGTAGGAATGCTTTGGGTGTACCAAACGTCACAACGTAACTGGGTGGCTATAAAGGTGCACTACAGGTATCTCCGAAAGTGTCTGTTCGGTTGGCACGAATCGAGACTGGGATTTGTCACTCCGTATGACGGAGAGGTATCTCTGGGCCCACTCGATAATGCATCATCATAATGAGCTCAATGTGACTAAGTAGTTAGTCACGGGATCATGCATTACGGAATGAGTAACATACCGATTGACAAAGGGAATTGTATACAGGATTGATTGAATCCCCGACATCGTGGTTCATCCGATGAGATCATCATGGAACATGTGGGAGCCAATATGGGTATCCATATCCTGCTATTGGTTATTGGCCGGAGAGGTATCTCGGTCAGGTCTGCATGGTTCCTGAACCCGTAGGGTCTACACACTTAAGGTTCGGTGATGCTAGAGTTGTTATGGGAATTAGTGTGTAGTTACCTAATGTTGTTCGGAGTCCCGGATGAGATCCCGGACCTCACGAGGAGTTCCGGAATGGTCCGGAGGTAAAGATTTATATATGGGAAGTCCTATTTTGGCCATCGGAAAATGTTCGGGATTTTTCGGTATTGTACCGGGAAGGTTCTAGAAGGTTCTGGAGTGGGGCCCACCTGCATGGGGGGACCCACATGAACGTGGGTAGTGGGGGCAATGCCCCACACCCCTTGTCAAGGCGCACCAAGATCCCCCCTTAGAAGGAATAATATCATATCCCGAAAGGATAAGATCAAGATCCCTAAAAAGGGGGATAACAATCGGTGGGGAAGGAAATGATGGGATTTCTTTCCTCCCACCTTTGCCAATGCCCCAATGGACTTGGAGGGCAAGAAACCAGACCCCTCCACCCCTATATATAGTGGGGAGGCGCATGGGAGCTTCACCCCTTGCCCTTGGCGCAGCCCTCCCCCTCTCCAACACCACCTCCTCCTTAGTAGTGCTTGGCGATGCCCTGCCAGAGAACTGCAAGCTCCACCACCACGCCGTCGTGCTGCCGGAGCTCTCCCTCAACTTCTTCTCTCCCCTTGCTGGATCAAGAAGGAGGAGACGTCCCCGGGCTGTACGTGTGTTGAACACGGAGGTGCCTTCCGTTCGGTGTTAGATCGGATCATCCGCGATTTGAATCGCTGCGAGTACGACTCCCTCATCCGCGTTCTTGTAACGCTTCCGCATCGCGATCTTCAAGGGTATGAAGATGCACTCCCCTCTCTCTCATTGCTAGTCTCTCCATAGATTGATCTTGGTGATGCGTAGAAAAATTTAATTTCTGCAACGATCCCCAACAGTGGCATCATGAGCTAGGTCTGTTCGTAGATTCTATGCACGAGTAGAACACAATTAGTTGTGGGCGTTGATTTGTTCAATATGCTCACCGTTAGTAGTCTTATCTTGATTTGGCGACATCGTGGGATGAAGCGGCCCGGACTGACCTTACACGTACGCTTACGTGAGACAGGTTCCACTGATTGACATGCACTTGTTGCATAAAGGTGGCTAGCGGGTGCCAGTCTCTCCCACTTTAGTCTGATCGGATTCGATGAAAAGGGTCCTTATGAAGGGTAAATAGCAATTGGCATATCACCGTTGTGGCTATTGCGTAGGTAAGAATTGTTCTTGCTAGAAACCCATAGCAGCCACGTAAAACATGCAACAACAATTAGAGGACATCTAACTTGTTTTTGCAGGGTATGCTATGTGATGTGATATGGCCAAAAGAATGTGATGAATGATATGTGATGTATGAGATTGATCATGTTCTTGTAATAGGAATCACGACTTGCATGTCGATGAGTATGACAACTGGCAGGAGCCATATGAGTTGTCTTAATTTATTGTATGACCTACGTGTCAATCCGAACGCCATGTAGTTACTTTACTTTATTTCTAACCGTTAGCCATAGTAGTAGAAGTAATAGTCGGCGAGAAAACTTCATGAAGACATGATGATGGAGATCATGATGATGGAGATCATGGTGTCATGCCAGTGACGAAGGTGATCATGTCGCGCCTCGAAGATGGAGATCAAGGGCGCAAGATGATATTGGCCATATCATGTCACTCTATGATTTGCATGTGATGTTTGTCATGTTTACATCTTATTTGCTTCGAACGACGGTAGCATAAATAAGATGATCCCTCATAAAATTTCAAGAAAGTGTTCCCCCTAACTGTGCACCGTTGCGAAAGTTCATTGTTTCGAAGCACCACGTGATGATCGGGTGTGATAGATTCTAACATTCGCATACAATGGGTGTAAGCCAGATTTACACATGCAAAACACTTAGGTTGACTTGACGAGCCTAGCATGTACAGACAGGGCCTCGGAACACAAGAGACCGAAAGGTCGAACATGAGTCGTATAGTGGATACGATCAACATGAAGATGTTCGCCAATGATGACTAGTCCGTCTCACGTGATGATCGGACACGGCCTAGTTGACTCGGATCATGTGTCACTTAGATGACTAGAGGGATGTCTATCTGAGTGGGAGTTCATTAAATAATTTGATTAGATGAACTTAGTTATCATGAACATAGTCAAAAGGTCTTTGCAAATTATGTCGTAGCTCACGCTTTGGTTCTACTATTTTAGATATGTTCCTACAGAAAATTTAGTTGAGAGTTGATAGTAGCAATTATGTGGACTGGGTCCGTAAACTGAGGATTGTCCTCATTGCTTCTCAGAAGGATTATGTCCTTAATGCACCGCTCAGTGTGCTGAACCTCGAGCGTCGGTTGTGGATGTTGCGAACATCTGACATACACGTTTTGATGACTACATGATAGTTCAGTGTGTAATGCTAAATGGTTTAGAATTGAGGCACCAAAGACGTTTTTGAAACATCGCAGAACATATGAGATGTTCCGAGGACAGAAATTGGGATTTCAGGCTAGTGCCCACGTCAAGAGGTATGAGACCTCTGACAAGTTTCTTAAGCCTGCAACCTAAGGAGAAAAGCTCAATCGTTGAGCATGTGCTCAGATTGTCTGAGTACTATAATCTCTTGAATCGAGTGGGAGTTAATCTTCCAGTTGAGACAGTGATAGTTCTCCATAGTCACTGTCACCAAGCTATTAGAGCTTCATGATGAACTATAACATATCAGGGATAGACATGATGATACTTGAGCAATTCGCGATGTTTGACACCGCGAAAGTAGAAATCAAGTAGGAGCATCAATTGTTGATGGTTAGTAAAACCACTAGTTTTCAAGAAGGGCAAGGGAAAGAAGGGATACTTCATGAAATGGCAAATCAGTTGCTGCTCTAGTGAAGAAACCCAAGTTTGAACCCAAACCCGAGACTAAGTGCTTTTTTAATGAGGGAACGGTCACTGAAGCAGAACTACCCTAGATACTTGGTAGATGAGAAGGCTGGTGTCGATGTCAAAACCGGCGGATCTCGGGTAGGGGGTCCCGAACTGTGCGTCGTGGCGGATGGTAACAGGAGACAAGGGACACAATGTTTTTACCCAGGTTCGGGCCCTCTCGGTGGAGGTAAAACCCTACTCCTGCTTGATTAATATTGATGATATGGGTAGTACAAGATAAGATCTACCACGAGATCAGAGAGGCTAAACCCTAGAAGCTAGCCTATGGTATGATTGTTGTTCGTCCTACGGACTAAAACCCTCCAGTTTATATAGACACCGGAGAGGGTTAGGGTTACACAGAGTCGGTTACAATGGTAGGAGATCTACATATCCGTATCGCCAAGCTTGCCTTCCACACCAAGGAAAGTCCCATCCGGACACGGGACGGAGTCTTCAATATTGTATCTTCATAGTCTAGGAGTCCGGCCGAAGATGATAGTTCGGCTATCCGGACACCCCCTAGTCTAGGACTCCCTCAGTAGCCCCTGAACCAGGCTTCAATGACGACGAGTCCGGCGCGCATATTGTCTTTGGCATTGCAAGGCGGGTTCCTCCTCCGAATACTTCATAGAAGATTTTGAACACCAGGATTGTGTCCGGCTCTGCAAAATAAGTTCCACGTACCATCGTAGAGAGAATAATATTTACACAAGTTCAATCTGCTGACGTATTTCGTGGCGTGACGTCACACCATGGCCAAGCCTTTATTCAAATTGTTTTTATTGTTCCACCTCAGCGCATTTAGCGAAGCGGTTTCCTTGGCACGTCTTGTCAAAGCAGAGATCGTGTCCCCTTATTCCGGGATTCTCATCAATACGGGCGTGGGTAACCCAACCGCGCCATTGATTACGGCGCTTGGGAGATAAGCGAGTTTTACCAGGCTGGTGGGGACGCATAGTTTTCGTCCGTCCATATAAGGGGATAAGGATCCACCTTTTTACCTACGCCTTCTTCCTCCTTTGCTTATCCATTTCCGCATACTCGAGCTCCAGCGCCCAAGTCCGCACATCTCGCCTCAACCTTCGCCAGCCATATCCGGAGCAGGAGGCAAGTGGATGGCCTCCTCCGTCACGGAGGGGCACATCAAAAGGTTGAGAAAAGCCGGATACCTGCACAACGATATTGCGCACCGGCTTCTAGACGAGGGGCAGCTCGTCCCCACCCCTAGGCCTCATGAGAGGGTGGTGTTCCTTCCCCATTTCCTCCGCGGACTGGGCTTCCCACTCCACCCATTTGTCCGGGGGCTCATGTTCTACTACGGCCTGGATTTCCACGATCTGGCCCCAAATTTCATCCTCGACATCTCAGCGTTTATCGTTGTGTGCGAGGCCTTCCTCCGCATCACACTCCACTTTGGCTTATGGCTGAAAACCTTCAACGTCAAGCCAAAGGTAGTGGGCGGCCAGCAGGCGGAGTGCGGAGGCGCCATGGTGGGCAAGATGCCCAACGTCACATGGCTCGAGGGCGCCTTCGTGGAAACCATCAAAGGGTGGCAATCGGGGTGGTTCTACATCACCGAGCCGCGTGACCCTGAATGGGCAGCGGCCCCCGAATTCAGATCTGGCATCCCCACACGGCTCACCTCCTGGAAAGAGAAGGGCCTGACATGGGGTGATTTGGAAGAGCTGACCGGACTCCAAACCTGCGTCCAAAACCTTGTGAACGAAAAGGTCAAGCTCGTCAACGCAGTCCATGTCATGCTCATCCGCGGGATCCTCCCGTGCCAACAACGAGCTTTCAAATTGTGGGAGTTTGATCTGGCACAGCACCAGACCTTGAGCAGGCTCTTCGACACTACGTACGAAGACACCAGGAGGGTGCTGTTAAAGGGCGCCGAGGCTCCCGCATCCGCTACCAAAGATCGCGGATTTAGCTCGCAGCATCATGCCAGCGAGGTAAGCTATTTTACCCTTTAAGGGACACTTGTTTTTCATAGTTTGACTCTATGCGGGATCTAAACTCCCTTACCTTTGACAGGCCTGGCAGAAGAAGTCCGGGTAGGTTAACTGTCCGGCTCCCTTACTAGAAGACCCAGCGGACGCCCGATTAACGGGGCTGCTGGTTCCGGCGCCTTACGTGGTGCCGGAGAAGAAGGCCAAGAAGAAGGTCACGAGAACTCGGAGGAGTTCCCGGCGCCAGGTGTTATCGGACTCATCGTCCGACTCCGAGGTGGACTCCTCCCGCGAAGACGAGGAGGAGAAAAAGGAGGCTTCTCCCCCAGCAGGGGGAGAGAAGAAAAGGAAGGCCTCCTCAACTGGGGAGGCCGGAGGGTCCAAGAAGGGAAGGACCCTTCCTCCGGACTGTTCCACCAACGCCGACAACGACGAAGAGGAGTGGCCCTCGAGGGCCAAGCCCCTGGCGAGATCGTAAGTGTCCAGATTCCATAATAACTCATGATTTTTCTTTTGTCGCGTAGTGTCTTCTCACACCGAATACACCCATGTAGCCCGCCCAAGGACGAGCTCCCCGCTTCGTCGAGCGGCTCCCTGGATTCGTCAGATGTGAATAGTACTTCACTTCCGACCGCCTCCCCCCCTTCCCCCCCCCCCCCCGTGATGCAGACGACGCCGCGGTGAGTCCCAGAAGGGGCCCAACCAGGAGGAGGTGGTCCTGGAGGCGCCGCAAGGCGAACTCCCGGACTCTGGGCGCGAAGAGGGCCAAACCCCAGAGGGCTCTAAGTCTGGACCTGTGCCGGACTCCGTACCGGAACCTATAGTGATTCCGAAGTCCGGCAGGCGGGCCCTTCATAAGAAGGGTAAGACTACGACGCCGGTGGCCTCCGTCCAACCGGAGGCACCGGATAACTTGCTGGAGGCGCTTAACGGCGCCACCATCGATGAGGAGCACCGCACTATTATGAGTGCGGTGATCCAGAAAGTTCAGTCTGCCAAGAGCGGGCTGACTGAAGCCTATGCCAACCTTCTAACAGGCTTTGAGGTAAGTAATTTAAGATATGTAAAAATAGTACCGCATAGACAATAGCCCCTGATGCTCAGTTTGGTGTTCGAAAAGAAAAGCCGAACTGAGGATCTAAAAAGATATACACAGGAGTCTAACATAAGCATGTCAATATGGGAATGCAGGCTGCGCTGCTAACCTCTGCCGCATTGACTGCGGAGGTCGATGTATTGAAGGAGAGCCTTGAGCGGTCCGAGAACGAGCTCGGCTGTGCCAAGAAGCAGCTCGAGGACAAGGAGGGTAAGTAATACCTTATTAAAGTAATACCTTATAGAAAAGGATTTGGTTGCAAAAAAATGACAGGAATAACGTGAGTATTGAAGGGGCCACGAACGAGGTGGCAATCCTGAAGGAAGCGGTGTCCAAGGCCGAAAGCGAGCGAGAGAAACAGGAGGCACGGGTGGCGGAGGTGCGGCAAGAGCTCCAGGCTCTCATGGAAAAACACGAGAGTTTGGAGCGTGACTCGAAGACTCGAGAGTCCGAGCTCGCCTCGGCTCTTGAGAGTGCCAAAGCCGCTAAGGCCGAAGCCCAAAAAGCCCTCCAGGAAATTGAGGCAGTAAAGAAGATAGCAGCGGGTAAGGCATTCTTCATGCAAAGCAAGCATGTAAAAGTGAATTATCTGTTACTTACCCAAATTCGGAGCTCTCCAGGAGCGTTCGTAGATTTGCCCCGTAGTGTGTGCGATGCTGCCGCGTTCTACCAAGCCGAGGAGGGGAGCTCGACAGAGAAGGTATTCTGGTCTCAGTATGCTGACGCCGGACATCCAGTGCCCCTGAGCGACCAGCTGAAGCAGCTGGTCGAGCTCCACAAGGTGGCCGAACAGGCCATGAAGGGCCTCATAGTTCAGCTATAGCCCAAAGAAGCCATGCCTGGGAGCTACTTCGGTCTGGTGCGACGGCTGGTGGACGCCTGTCCATGGATTGAAGTCATCAAGCACTCCGTTTGCATTGAAGGTGCCCGTCGGGCCCTTGCCCGCGCTAAAGTGCACTGGGGCAAGATGGACGCCGAGAAGCTTGTGACGGACGCGCCACCGCTGGGCAAGGAGTATCGCACGCCCGAGATGTACTATAAGGGTGTCCTGAAGGGTGCCCGCCTTATTGCGGGTGAGTGCTCAAAAGATGTAATTTTTTAGTAGACTCGCATTTGTTATCCTATGCGCTGAAAACTTTGTTCATATGCTCTAAGCAACGCTTGTTAATTTAAAATATTACCTTCTGTGCGGCCGTTTATCAAATTTGAGAGATGGCAAGTCGTTGGCTTCAGCCCCCATGCCATGATGCTGGGGTGTTCGGGATAAACTTGAGCGCTCTTGTTCCCATTCTTGGGTCCTTCGAGGGAGGCGCTCAACACAACGAACGAGGCAGCCGGACTTATAATGCTTGAACACTCCCACTTAGCCATAGAATTCTATAATTTAAATTTCGGCGAAGCCCCTAGTGTTCGGAAGACCGAATTCGGGGCGCGATCCACGCCTGGGCCGGACAAAGCCGGCTCCTCGCTCTAAGCGGCATAAGTCTTTAGGGACTCGAAAAAACCTCTCAAACAGCGACCGGCTCTCGCCCTATCATGACTGTCAGTTTTAGCTTTCTCCACTGAGGTGCTCAACCCAGCTCAACTGGGGCACAATCACAGTGGTTCTCCCAGCGCTACCTTAGTCGATATAACGGAATGTAAGGTACCAAAACATGGGAGCCGGGCAAACCCAACTATTGACCCAAGACATGATTCGAAGCCGATGCATATAATGCTATAAGTTCGGGGTGCCGCACTTGTGAAAGTGTTCGGACTTATCACACCATAATTTGGGGAACATAAGCCCCTGGTGTACTTGGCCGTACCAAAGCGTACGGGTGCAACATGTCATAAGTGAACATGTATAGATAGAAAAAGGAATGCAATAATAGGCAAAAAGCGATGCATTGTTTATTCAAAAAATACTGCAATGAAAGCAGAACGATACAAATAGTGCAATAAGCAAGGGATGGGACTATTTAACATGTCCCCCTCCAAGGGTAGGCTGCGGGATGGTATGTAAAATAGGTATAATGCTCGTAATAGAGACCACCTGGATACTCAACGTAGCTTTTCTGCTTCCCTGGCTGTTGCATCGTGAGTTCGGCAAGTCTATTGCCGGACAGGGCTTCTGGAGAACAGAGTCCTGTGAATAAGAGAAAGAAGAATGACACAATTGGGAGCCCCCTGGTGCGGTTGAGCCGCTCTCCGGGCATGCCATGGTCGTGCCCCTACCCCTATGCCCATGGTATCTCCAGAGCGTAGTTATGTACGCGTGGTACTGGTCTCGCGATTTTGCGAGGGCTGGGGTTGGGGCCGTATTGCTACGCATGCTCGGAACGTGCCAGGTGGTCTTGTTGTAGGTTACTCCGGGCACGCTTGACGGTGTCCGGCCGCTTAACAGCCGGACTTGAGAATTGCCTTAAGAGGCTACTTTGTACTTCCGCGGCGAGAGCCGCTATATGCTCCTCCGTTCGGAGAGAGCGTTCGGTGTTTCCGTTGACTGTAATGACTCCTCTAGGGCCTGGCATCTTGAGCTTTAGGTATGCGTAGTGTGGCACCGCATTGAACTTTGCAAATGCGGTTCATCTGAGCAGTGCATGATAGCCGCTGTGGAACGGGACTATGTCGAAGATTAACTCCTCGCTTCGGAAGTTATCCGGGGATACGAAGACCGCTTCAAGTGTAACTGAGCCTGTACAGTTGGCCTCTACACCTGGTATGACGCCTTTAAAGGTCGTTTTTGTGGGTTTAATCCTGGAGGGGGCTATGCCCATCTTGCACACTGTATCCTGATAAAGCAGGTTCAGGCTGCTGCCGCTGTCCATCAGGACTCTAGTGAGGTGAAATCCGTCAATGATTAGGTCTAGAACCAATGCGGCGAATCCGCCATGTCGGATGCTAGTGGGGTGGTCCCTTCGATCAAAAGTGATCAGATATGAGGACCACGGATTGAACTTTGGGGCGACTGGCTCCATCGGATTGCCAACCAAACTCCAGCACGTCCGACGACGTGTCATCGCAAGGCCATCCCAAAGGCACGTGGCGAGGCACTACACAGCCATGCGGGGCGAGGTGGCAAGAGGAGCTGACAGAGACACCATCGTGGCAACCGGTGGCTCACTCGATGGTCGCTTCTCTACACTATTGGGGCGACCGGACAGGCATTAAATGCCCTTGTTCCCTGCCGCCAGAGTTAGGTAGGGGACACTGTTGGTCACTGTTACACCAACCTGCGTTGTTACCTTTCTACCCCCTCTTCTTACGCTGCCACCTGTTGGTGCCCCCTTTAGACTATAAAAGGGAGGCCCATGCGCACGTAGAAGAGGTTCGGCTGATCTGATTCGAGATAGGAGTCGGTTCATCTGGGAACACAGGATTAGGGTTCATTCGACGTAGGGTTCGGTTCAACACACACACCACTCCACCGTGCGCTCGCATTCGAGCAAGATCAAGTAAAAACACAAGGCAGCAGTAGGAGTTTTATCTCTCCGGAGAGCTCCGAAGCTGGGTAAAAATCGCCCGTCTCCCCCCAGCGCGCGCGCCCGGGCCTCGATCCGCTCTGCGCGCGGCCTCCGCCCCCTCGCCGAACCAGAAAGGGGCCACCGACGTGCCCCATAGGCGCCCGGGGCCGCGGATACGACCTCGGCCCCGACATCTTTGGCGCGCCAGGTAGGGGGCGCGTCGAGGTCGTGAGCATCCGATCCGGTCTCCGCGCGCGCTGCATCAACGCCTTCATCAACATGCCACCGAAGAAGCCTTCCGAGGTAGCCGCTCCGTCTACGTCGATTCTGCCGCCACCGCCGGAGCGAGCGGGCGGTGGAGTGGACGCCGGCGGAGGAGCGGGCGCCGACGGTGGGACTCACGTCGTCACCAGATCCAAAAACAAGGCCCCGCAAGCGTTGGTGACCATGCAGACACCGCACCCTTCCCAGGAAGTGCAAGGTCGACAACGCCCCGGTGCTCCTAGCACCGTGCTCGCGTTGGAACAAGGCCAAGCTGGCGGGTCACGAGATGCTCGAGGTCAGCATGCACGCCCGCATGCTGGCGCGAGCGAGGTACGGTCGCCAGGGCGGGGTGTTGCACCTCCCAATCCAGTTGGGAGTCCGAGCACATCCCGCTCCTCGCGCCGCTCGTCGCCGCCACCACCCAAGACAGCAGAGGAAGCGCTGGCCCGAGCCCAGCTGCTCCTAGACTACCCTCCGGCACCGCACAAGATCGACGACTGGAGGATGACCATATACAGTCTCATCGCCTTCGCCAACGGCGGCAAGCCCCGGCAAGGCGTCCAAGCGCAAGCCGACGCCGACAAGACCGCTGGGGGGCCACCTCCGTGCACTCCCAGCCCCGAAGGCCAAGATCGCCGGCTCGTCGGACCAACCCCGACGGCGACTCCACCGCGTCGTCGGACCCGCGAACCCGACGCGATCAGCGCCACGTTCTCCAAGAACGGCAGCACGAAGACGCTCGCACTCGCATCGAGCGCAGAAGGGAAACGCGACGTCAATCTGACCAGCGTGCCGGGCCCACTGTCGACATGCATGCACTAGGGGAGCCAGGCGACTTGCCATACGCGGCAGGTTGCCCTGCGTTCACCCGCGAGCTGCGGCAAGTCCAGTGGCCCAAAACCAAGAACTTCAAGCCAGACGTGCCCGAGAAGTACGATGGCAGGATACATCCATCGGAGTTCCTCAGCATCTACACCATTGCGGTGCAGGCTGCCGGAGGGCGCGATGAGAAGATCCTCGCCAACTACTTCCTGCTGGTGCTCAAGCCCAATATCAGATCTTGGCTCATGCACTTGCCGGACGGTTCCATCTCTTCATGGGCGGACCTGTGTCATCAGTTTGTCGGCGCCTTCACGGGTGGCCACAAGCCTCATGGCCAGGAGAGTGACCTCCACTTGCTCTTCCAGAAGGAGGGGGAGCCCCTGCGCAAGTACATACAGAGATTCAGCCAGGTGCAACGCAACATCCCAGACGTCCACCCTGCCGCAGTTATCAGCGCCTTTCATCAGAACGTGCGTAACAGCAGGATGAGGGAGGAGATGGCGATGTGCAAGATCAGAGACGTCAGCGAGCTCTATGCTCTGGCCGACAAGTGTGCACGGGCTGAGGAGGGGAGGAAAATCCCCGGAGAGGTTGCAGGAACAGAAGGATCTGACAGTGAGGATACCGCCCCGGCAAGGAAAAACCGAAGACGGAACAACAGGAAGAGAAAGACTAAGGATGTGCTAGCTGTTGAGCATTTCGGCAACGGAGGCGGCTCCGACAAGGCCAAGGCCGATGACTCTGGCGAGGCTGTGGTGGCCGCCGACAAGCAGGATGGCTCCGGCAAGCGATATTGCAAGATCCACCGCACCAAGGGCCACGATCTCCAAACCTGCAAGAAAGTCGAAGAGATGGCGGAGCTGCAGAAAGCCGAGTACGAGCGCCGCGATAAGGAGAGATCCCAGGGAGGTGGCGGAGGATCCGGCAAGAAGCTTCCCGCCCAGGGAGGACACCGCGGCAAGGCCAAGCCGCGGCAAGGAGATAGGCCTCCCCGCGGCCGCGACAAGGACTAAGATGAGGATGAGATGGAGGAAGATGAGACCGATGACCAAGAGTTTCAGAAGGCGACAGAGGTGCTGTGCATCGACGGCGGCGCCTCTCTGCACGCCTCGCACCGCCAACTCAAGCAGTGGGTGCGAGAGGTGAACGCAGCGGAGCCGTCCGTCGAGGCGCGCAAGCCTCTGAAATGGTCTGGCACGCCCATCATTTTCGATGTTGAGGACCACCCTGATCGCATCACTGCGGTCGGGTGCTTGCCGATGCTGGTCTCACCAACAATCCGCAACCTCAAGGTCACGAAGATGTTGGTTGACGGCGGGGCCGGCCTGAACCTGATTTCCTCCACAGTACTCAAGAAGCTCCAGATCCCCGACAGCGAGCTCGAAGAAACTGGTACTTTTCAAGGGATAAATCCGGGAAGGAGCAAGCCCAAGGGGAAGATCATGCTGCCAGTGACGTTTGGAAGCGAGCTGAATTTCAGGACAGAGAGGGTCACCTTCGATGTTGCTGATATCCCATTACCCTACAATGGGATACTCGGCCGACCAGCGCTTGCCAAGTTCATGGCAGCCTCTCACTACGCATACAACGTGCTCAAGATGCCTTGCCCGATGAGTGTCATTTCTGTCCAAGGTGACAAGAGGGATGCATTCATCTGCGCCGACAAGATCTACCGGGAAGCAGCAGCCGCAGTAGAGCGCGAGCCACTTGCCGCTGAAGCTCCCCGGGGGAAGGAGAAACTCAAGTCCGGCAAGTGCAGCCCTGATGCCCACTCCGGCAAGCGCACCTCCCCGGAGTGCTGCGCTGCCGTCGAGAGCGCACCATCGAGCTCCACCGGCAAGTGCAAGAAAGCAAAGGCAGATCCGCCAAAGACCAAGCCCGGCAAGAACAGCTCTGGTACCTGCTCCGGCAAGCACGCCTCCCCGGAGTGCCGCGCTACCGTCGAGGATGCACCATCGAGCTCCACCAGCCAGTAGGGCGAAGAAAGCGTCCAGTTTCAAGCTTTTGAATTGTACTCCCTGAGAATCCGTACCTTGTATGAGGAACCTGTGCGCAGAAGGGTCGAATCATGGCTAAGTTGCACCCTTGATCCGTTTCGAGTCCGCTCAACGATGAAAGCACGCCGCAACTAGCCCTGCGAGTTCTTCCTGCCGGAAGCAACACCACCAGCGGGCTGCTGATGTCCCGCACTCAGCAAGTGTGTTTGCGCCGGCAGGTTCCCCGAAAGTGCGGCGGGGTGAAAACGTACAAGGGAGGAAGTCAAGGGAGGAGCGCGGCTTCGCCGGACCGCGGAAGACAGGAAAGCTAAGTCACCCGAACTTGAGTGCATAGCTCTTCTTTTTAGTTTTAAGCGCTTATGTTATGTTCCTCGAATGTTCGTCCCTTGTACGAAAAGCCCGTGCGCTGCGGAGCCAACTCATGGTTAAGTTGCGCCCTTGCTTTGTTTTCGAGTCCGCTCAACAATACAAGCGCGCTGCAACTGGCCCGAGCAGGTTTCTTGCCGGGTACAACACCGCCAGCGGGCTACTGACGTTCCAAACTCAGCAAGTGTGTTAGCACCGGCAAGTTCCCTAGAAGCGTAGGGCAAAAACGTACAAGGGATGTAATGAAGTCGAGGATGTAACGTAGCAAGCCTTGCCATGGGACGTCCTTTGTATGAGAAACCTGCGCGCAGAGGAGCTAACTCGTGGTTAAGTTGCGCCCTTGCTTTGTTTTCGAGTCCGCTCGACAATACAAGTGCGCTGCAACTGGCCCGAGGAGGTTTCTTGCCGGGTACAACACCGCCAGCGGGCTGCTGATGTCCCGCACTCAGCAAGTGTGTTAGCACCGGCAAGTTCCCTAGAAGCGTAGAGTATAAACATACAAAGGGCGAAACATGGCGTCGCATTGCCCAAATTGAAGTTACATTGCAAAGAGTAACTTATTACAACGCTGTCTTAGTTATTTTTGTGACTATAATAACAGCGACAAGGTGAAACCAGAAGGGCGCACTGGCGAAGAGGCCCCGGCAAGCCGATTTCAGTGGGGGCTGCGATTGCCAAGATCCCTACGCGGCAAGTCAGGGTCCCTGGGGGCTACAACGCTGGCGGCAAGGATAGAGCAAGGCGCACCGGCACCTAGGTCCCGGCGGAGCCAAAGTTGCCGGGGGCTGCAAATATCAAGATTCACCCCCGGCAAGCCAGAGTCGCCGGGGGCTGTAGCACCAGATAAGTTTTTCATCCCTCGTCATGCATCCTCTTGTGGGCTGGGGAAAGCGAGGCCGCGTCTCTAAACGATCATGCCTTGTACAAAAAAAAACCTGTGCGCGGAGGAACCAGTTCGTAGCTAGTCGCGCACCGACCATTGTTTCGAGTCCGCTCGACAATATTGGGTGAACTGCGGCTAGCTCAACGACAAGGTTTCTTGTCGGTCGCGGCACCGCCGGCAGAGAACCAACTCGCAGCTAGTTGCCTTACTGTCGTTTCGAGTCCGCTCAACGACTTAAGTAAGCCGCGACTAGCTCCGCGACAAGGTTTCCTGTCGTTTGCAGTTCCGTTGCCGACGTTCCGCACTCGGCGCTCACGGCAAGGTTCCCGCGCCGGCAAGTTCCCTAAAAGCGTAGGGTGAAAATGTACAAGGCACACAATCAAGTAAAGGACTTAATCCGGCAAGCTTTCCCCTCTTTTCATTAAAAAAACATCCCAATTTAGTGCAAGTCCATAGAGGATGAAAAACATGATAGAGAGGATTACAAACTTTAAATACAGCTAAGGCCCGAAGGCTTACAAATTAAAAGATAAGATGCCCGTAATCCCTCTCCCATTTCTCTCTTCAGGAGGTAGGTCAAGGAGGCCCCGGTAAGAGAAGCTTGCCGGGGAGGGCAAAAGAAGTGCCTAGGCGAGCTACGGGTGCCAGAAGACACCAAGAGAACTTCCCGGGGACCGGCCAGGAGCTTGGCGGAGACGGAGGCGCCGGAGGCAGAGCTCGAAGATGGGGCGGCAGGACGTCAGCATGCTGTCGAGGGCACCTCGCCCTCGTACTCCGACTTGACGGCCTTGCCGCCACCCCTCTTCCTCTTCCGCCGCCTCCCGAAGCCAGCCGCCCAAGGAGACGGCCCCGGGGAGTTCGGAAGGCCGGCGACCCGGATGATGGGGTCGCCGGTGGCGCGCGCGAGGCAGCGTCCGACGCCTAGTCGGACCCGCCGTCCTCGTCGTCGCTGTCGCTCCCCTCCTCGTCACTCTCGCTCGAGGAGGGACCTTCGCTATCGGAGGAGCTGTCCACGCAGCATCTCGCCCGGATGCCGGAGTCCCCAAAGACCTTGACGGCGAGAAGGTTGCCCTCCATTAACCTAAAATGGAGGGTAAACCCCGCCGTCAAGCTATGGATGCGGGCGAACGTCTTCCACCCTCGATCGAAGTACATCACGCCGGGGGCTGGGGATACGACACTAACTCGAGTGCCGCTGATCCCGCAGCCCCTCATGCGTAACTCCAGCATCTCGGGCGGGTCCGGTTCCATCGCGCTTGCAAACGGAGCCGGAAGCCGGAGGCGTCGACGAGGTGCCCGGCGCAGCTTGACGAAGAACTCCCAGGGGTCGTCCCCAATGTGGACCGCCTCGAGGAGAGGAGCCGCCGGCGGAGATAGGGGTGGCGCACCACCCCGGCCGCCTCTTCCTCGAGCGCCTCGGCCACGCCCTCGACCTCGTCCTCGGCCTCGCCCCCTCCCTCTTCCCCTCGCGGCCGACTCCGCCACCGCAGGGGTGAGGGAGGGAAGGATGCGCTGTCTGGCGGCAACCCTCGCCGCCACCGACGAAGGGCCAGGGTTCCCTTTCTCCATGGCGAGTGGGAGAAAGGGGAGCAGAAGTTAAAAAGAAAAGAAGGAGATGAAGGAGTGTGGGCTTCTGTGCCCCCCTCCCTGCCCTTTATAAAGGAGCAGGGTGGGAGCCCGGCCGCCCCGCTCGGCGAATCAAGGCACGGGAGAGCGGGGAATCGGGGCCGACCCGCTGCCTCTGCTCACGCCGGCCCGGATTCCCCAATCTCACCGTCCGTGACCCCAAGCGCATGGGAGCCGCATGGCAGGGATGCAGCGCCGAGTGGACGGGTGAGGCGGTCTCGCCCCACCCCGTGAGCCTGGGAGCGGACGCCTCAAAAGCCGCGCACTGGCCCCGTCCAGTAAATGCACCACGCCCCCACGCCTACCTCCGTTTAGGTAGGAGGGCGTGGGCCGTCCCCTTCATCATGGCTTGATGCATGCTCGCGAGGCTCAGCCCCGCACGCGCCGCCCACATCGCCCACGATGCCGCGTTTGACGCGTGCCACTCCGAGCGTGCGCGGTGGAAGCGGAGTCCGATTTTGTGTGGACCCAGGCCACGCGTGCCCGTGCACTGTTTTGGGCCTGGCCCAACAACGCTCGGCACCGTGTATGGCCCAGGCCCGGGGGCTTCTGTCGGTGTACTAAAGTAGGGGGGTACCTTAGTATCCCGAACTCGTGCACGGGCAGTCACAGTGACCCGCGGCAGGGCTTGCCGGGCGTCCGCCAAAATCCTCCGCGGCTACTTTGATGCCATTCAAGAACAGAGTACTCAAGCTAAAGCCCCGGCAAGAGGAGCTTGCCGGGAAGGCCAACCAAGGACCCGGCAAGAAGAGCTTACCGGGAAGAAAACAAAGGCCCCGGCAAGAGGAGCTTGCCGGGAAGGCCGAACAAGGCACCTCCAGAGGACTTGCCACGGCGCCCCGCACGTCCCGGCAAGGCCCGACGGCCGGCAAGCTTGCCGGCACGACAAGAGAAGAGCCGCGGCAAGGCACTTGCCACTGCAAGATTGCCAACCAAACTCCAGCACGTCCGGCGACGTGTCATCGCAAGGCCATCCCAAAGGCACGTGGCGAGGCACTACACAGCCATGCGGGGCGAGGTGGCAAGCGGAGCTGACAGAGACGCCATCGTGGCAACCGGTGGCTCACTCGACGGTCGCTTCTCTGCACTGTTGGGGCGATCGAACAGGCATTAAATGCCCTTGTCCCCTGCCGCCAGAGTTAGGTAGGGGACACTGTTGGTCACTGTTACACCAACCTGCGTTGTTACCTTTCTACCCCCTCTTCTTACGCTGCCACCTGTTGGTGCCCCCTTTAGACTATAAAAGGGAGGCCCATGCGCACGTAGAAGAGGTTCGGCTGATCTGATTCGAGATAGGAGTCGGTTCATCTGGGAACACAGGATTAGGGTTCATTCGACGTAGGGTTCGGTTCAACACACACACCACTCCACTGTGCGCTCGCATTCGAGCAAGATCAAATAAAAACACAAGGCAGTAGTAGGAGTTTTATCTCTCCGGAGAGCTCCGAAGCTGGGTAAAAATCGCCCGTCTTCCCCCAGCGCGCGCGCCCAGGCCTCGATCCGCTCTGCGCGCGGCCTCCGCCCCCTCGCCGAACCAGAAAGGGGCCACCGACGTGCCCCATAGGTGCCCGGGGCCGCGGATACGACCCCGGCCCCGACAGGGGAACCATGGCTTAGGGACGTGTGTGTCTGAAATGTGGGGTAAGTTACGAAAGTAACCCTACCGATTTGAGCCGGTTCTTTCGGTTCAGGGGTACCACGAGCATTTCACGTGTCGGGATTTCACAGGAGGTGGGAGTTTTCGCGCGCATTGTAATTTTGGAATAGCAAGGCATGGGTTGAGATGGAGGGAGTTGTCGGAGCACAACGAGACAAAGATATGTCTTAAATATTTTGGGGTAACAAGGCGCGGGTTGAAGAGGCGGGAGTTCCGCAACACGATAGACAGAGACGCTAGCTTGAAATTTCGGCATAACAAGGCGCGGCTCGAAATTACGGGAGAACAAGCTTAACGTGTACCCCCAAAAAAGATAATTCGCACCTCAACACGCACAACACACACACAAACACCATTAAGACTAGTAAGGCACATGTGCATTGCACGCATGAGATTTGGTAACCAAATTATGAATAAATAGCACATTATAGCATGTAAGCTTTGAGTCATATATGCATAATGTAGATGTTCATTTAATTCTTATAGTTCATTTCATTCAAAATCATCTAGTTTTTATAAGAAAGCTAATCTATTTTAAGATTCATGGAATTGTGTGTCGTAAGACATAAAGTAAAAAACAAATAATGGCAAATTATGTAGAAAAACATTTGGGCAATTCTGATACGGAAGATTCTAGAACAAAGAAGAAGTGCTTGTGTTTTGAGGTTTGTGCATTATGCTTAAGTTCAACCATGGAGTCTTCTAGATTGTACATGTGGCGAAATCTGGTGGAATCTAGATGATATCCAACGGCCAGTAGTGCTCAAATTTGCCATCTCTGCACCATCGGATTCGCCTCATCCAACGACAATCTTTCAAAGTTAAAGTTACCCACCCACAATATAAAAATATAATATATATATATATATATATAGGGGTATAGATATAGATATGTGATGCGAAAGCCACACATCATCTCCAATTAGAATAGTGTGTCCATGCATGGATGTAATGTGGCCAAACGATGTCCGCCATCGGTATCTCAAATTTAAATCAGTCTAACCTTTTTCAATGTGTATACATTACAACATGCTCGTTTCCAAACCACACCGCGGAGATCTATGTTATATTCATGCATGCATGGGTTTCAAACATCATGATCTCTTATTCAAATATTTGAATTCAACTTTACATTGATTATGACTTCACCTAGTCTTTTACACCCACATAGTCATCTTCTCTTTAAAATTGTACCACTAACTTTCTCTCGTGCATGCATGCACACACACTACCAGTCGGCATTATCCATCGCACACATGCAATCTTTTTCTTCAAGTCGGTCTCCCATGAAGGCACACACACACACATCCCCCTCTCCATCATATCGGGCATTCTTTATCTCTCACGCGTGCATGCGCAACGATCGATGTTCCACTATGCATGTGTCTATATAGCTAGGTCTTTCATAGTTTTCCACACAAACCGATCAATCTATATATCTAGTGAGGTCTCACCCTCTTTCCCACGTCCACATCGATCAATCTATACCTCTCTATGTAGGACATATATAGCTAATACACCCACATTAATTATATCCAACGTCCCCCTCTCATCATCCATGCCTTCCGCTTCATCTCTCAGACGCGCGCACAATGGCAAAGACAGGGGGCAGCAAGGGCCCTGCCCCCCCCCCCCTAACATCACTATATATCGAGGCTAATATGAATGTGATCATTAGACAATTGCTGGTAAAAATGGTTTAAGTTCATGAATTGGCCCTCCTTGTAAAGGATTAGCAATGCTTGCCCCCCTAGCTCATTTATTTTTCATGGCTCCGCCACTGCGCGCAACAGTGCACGTTCTCGTCCCCTTTCTCTAAATATCGATGTCGCACTTGTGCACTCCTTCATAGTCTCCCTCCACTCGGCCCCTCGCACCATCTTCTAGCCCCCACCAGATTTTGCCACATGTACAATCTAGCAGACTCCATGGTTGAACTTAAGCATAATGCACAAACCTCAAAACAACAGTGGTTCTCCTTTGTTCTAGAATCTTCCGTATCATAACTGCCCAAACTTTTTTTCTAGTTGAATTTCCATTATTTGTTTTTACTTTATGCTTTACAACGCACAATTCCATGAATCATAAAATAGATTAAGGGCTTCTTTGACTCAAAGGATTCTCAAAGGAATTTTGGAGGATTCTTATCCTTAAGAATTTTTCCTATCTTGGTTGTTTGATTCGTAGGATTGTAAACCATAGGAATTTTTCCATATGATTCATTTGCAGTAGATTCCATAGGAAACATCCCATCCACTCAAACCGCTTTGATAGAATTTTGCGTTTTTTCTATGCACAATCAAACACTTGTACAATCCTGTAGGATTCAAGACGACATTCCACTATAATCCCATGTTTTTCCTATTACAACATTTTGGAAATCCTACGAATCCAAGAGGCCCTGGCTTTTTTATAAAAACTAATTGATTTTGAATGAGATGAACTATAAGAATTAAAACGAAGGTCTAGATCAGGCATATATGACTCAGAGCTTACATGTTATAGTGTGGTATTTATTCATAATTTGGTTGCAAAATCTGATGCGTGCAATGCACGTTTACCTTACTAGTACTTCGAGTATGTGCAAAACACATAAATTAGAATTCCAATGGCGCGCTACACAGTGTCTCTCTTACAGTTCATGAAGCCACGTGGCACATGTGGAGGCGTTGTCGCGACCTCCTTGTGTGGATTGATCATAGTGACGTGCTGCTGGTTCCAGAAGAATGTACTCGTCCTCCCTGAGCCATACTAGCGGTACATGCATGAAGCAAAGATGTGCACGCATGCCACGCACACACTCATTCCCTTGCATGCACACGCGGGTACACGGGCGAACACAATTTTGTACCAAGATCCACCCCATGTGATAATTTGACGCGTGTAAAGTCGTTCACTTCATTGATGGTCAATTAATACAGCACATGCAAATTGAATGAACGTGAGGGCAGAAGAAAGACATTACTACTCCACTGCGCGCATGCGATTAGTTAAATCATGGGTTGCTAGTAGTACTTCCATTGGTCTCCTTCGTATTTTGTGCCAATTTTTGATAGTAACATAATATTTACGCATTTGAGCAGTGTAGTCTACTTGAAATTTATGTTCAACTAAACTCATCGGGAGCCATTTCGGGCCTCGAAACCAAAACCATCAATTAATCTTTACCTTGTTCCCATCACATTTGAAAGTACTAGTGCTACAATTAAGTGCAAGCCTTCTCACACCTACTAGTACGTACCAAACCTGAATGTGTTCCCACTATGCAAGTATTAGTACTAGTGCTAGTACTTAGGTTATAAAAAGGGGAACTACCTAACTGAAAATTACTCTACCTTTCCTCCTCATCAGTGCTTCTTCTTTGTCCGTCCTTGCCATGGCTGGTGAGCAGAGCTCTAGGTTGAGAACTACTCATAACAAGGGAGCGGCAACCAAGGCTGCGGGAAAAGTAGGGCTCGCCGCCACGCAGAGACCTCAAAAGATCTCTCACGGGCAAGCAAACATGCCGAGCCGGCGGCGTTGGAGTCGTTATCCCTCGACGGCATGCCCGATCAGCTCAATAAGCACCTCAATAAGCAGAAGGAGTTCATCCATGGCTTGGTGGAGCTGCTGAAGGAGAGCCTTGATGACATGCCCGCTGAGCTCAATAAGCAGGGGGAGTTGACCGCCGGCTTGGTGATGCTGCAGAAGAAGAGCATTGCCTCGGAGAAGAAGGCGACCGGAAAAATCCTGCAACTTCAGGAGTACAAGGCGAAGCTCTGCCACAAGCTCGACCTGTTGAAGGAGAAGAACACCAGCTGGAAGAAGCTACATGAGAGTAGTAGTTCCTCGATGAAGATGATGCAGGCCCTCGTCATGGAACAAAAGGAGGAGTTGGTGAAGCTCCGCATCGAGCACCCGGCTGCTATCAAGGTACATAATGCGGCCGTGGAACAGATGATGAAGGCTGACATCAAGAAATCCTGCATCATGGATAGAATGAAGAAGATGACGGACGAGATGCGCAAGGAGATGGAGGTCGTGGAGGCGATGAAGAAGAAGTTACGACTCCACAGCGAATTAGATCATTTGGGGTGATAATCTTCCTTCTTCTTTTGCACATGTGTTTCACCTTTTGCTTCAGGTATTTCGCCACACATGTCACGTTCTCTACGAGGCATGAATAGAACAATGATAACAATGAGATGCCTAGCAAACTAGATCATTTTTTATCGCCATATGGCACTGGGCTACCGTGTTTTGTGATCCTCCATCGTAGTACTACTCCAGCGGAAAACTTGAGTATACCGCACGGTTCTTTGCTCCTCCTCAGGTCGTCGGCACATTTATACGAGCAGTCAAATCACAAGGCCCCGCCTTCCAGCAGTATTGAGCCGTCAAATCACAAAGGCCCTCGCCTCTCGTGAAACCGACCAAGCTAGACTGCCCCGCCCTCTAGCCTTTTAAAAATGTATACTTTTGTACAGTAGTAGTATCGACGGATTGCGTCATGGAGCAAAACTTGAAATTAGAAAAAAAGGTGGTACATATAGAGAGCGCTCGTTGCCAAATTATGCATATAGTACTATTATAACATGGCAAAAGAGATTTGAGTCACAATAATGGTGTCCAGCACAACCCATCCCTCAAATAAAACTAAGCACCCTTGAATTCTTTGACAAAACTAAGCACCCTAAAACTCTTTGACAACTAAACTGCTGGCTATATGATGTTGGCCATATATATTGTACGTATATAATGTGAAGAAACGAGTGGTAGTACTATACCAACTAAAAGATGAAATGTAAGAAATACTAGTATGTACGTACTGAAGAGTTAAAGTAACGAGAAGAAACATAACATAGTTCTGCTGGGGGCTCAGCACAACATATCCCTCAAATTAAACTAAGCACACTTGAAATTAAACTATGCAACTAATCCAGTAGACACTGCATAGAACCACCATGAGCAACGACACAACCACCTTACTCGGAGTCCTCGTCGACGTCCTCGACTTCGTCCTTGTCCCTCTTCCTCTTGGCTGATACTTCTTTGCTTGAACCGCACACTTGGCTCTTGCTCTTCATCCAACCCTTGTAGATATTGAAACAAAGGTAGACATCCATTGCAGCGTAGTGATGTGGTCTATATCTAGTACATTCCACTGTCGTGCATGACGATGAAACGTGTATGGAGGTTTCTCCAGTTTACCATACGAAGGATAAACCATGGCTTCTGCCAGGGTCAGCATTGAAGGCTGACCACTGGAGGGCAGCAGCCAATTCTTCTGGAGGTCGAAGGGGTTTCCTACAATGAGGCCTATCCGACCCAGGGCTCTTTCGTTGTTCGTAAAGTCTACAGTAACGAATTTGACTAGGCATTCAACGTCGGCATGGCATATGTGGTAGACCAAGGATAAGTCATGCACGCAAACCTGGATCACGGCGGGCTTCTTCTTCTCTTCCTCCTTTAGATCCTTTTCTCATCCTAGGACTGGTGTACTCAACATCTAGCCCAGTGACCCACTCATGATTTGAGTTTTCGAACATGCTTCTGAAGCGAGCAAGGCATCCTTTCACCGTCGCGGAAGAAAGGGTGTGGATGACGTCGAACTCATTGCCGGTGATGGTTCTAACCTTGTACTCACCGCCGATCATGGAGATTTGGGACGCCATGAATTTTGGAGGAGGGTTACAATTAGTGGAACTACCATATTGTGAAAGGACGGGACGACTAGGAGCGAACTGCCGTAATTTTAAAGGACGTCCGGGGATGAGTAGGAACGAACTGCCATTGGTTTTTCGATTGTAAAAATGCTGAGTGGGGCGTGCGAACAGCAGGGTAGTGGCTTTCCATTCTCCCATGATATAGGCTTCCGAGAGCCCTTGGATCTGAGATCAAACAGTTGCATGGCGTGATTCTAGACCTATGGGTGAATATCCTATCCTGGGGGGTTATTCTGCAAATTTTTAGCAACTTAGCATGCGATCGTTCGATCTTAGATCCAAGGGCTACCAGCAGCCAGTATCATGGTCGCGCCTACCACGACCGTCGCCTCGCTCGCGCGGTCGCGCCCTTGGAGATTTAACACGGTGCGTTAGGCTATCTGATGTTGGCATGTCATACATAGTCATCAGTTAGTCACTCATACTACAACAAGGTTAGCTATAAGGTTGGCTATAAGTGCATTTTTTACTTCTCTCTATCTCTTTCTTCGTAGTATTTATTGCATTTGCCAAGGAGAGACCTCTTCCAATGAAATGGTGCTTAGATGAGGTGCTAAGTGCATTAAATGGCTTAGCAATCAAGTCCCCAATTCATAGGGGATTAGTTTTTTGTTGCTAAGTTTGCTTCATTTAATTAGCTATAGACTCAAAATTGTCTTTTCACCTAGGTACATGCGCTTAGCATCGTTTCTTCCTTGGGTCACCAAACTAGTCTCTCTCTTCTTAATTAACTTGCCACATCACACTTTATGCCTATGTGGCAAGCTTAGCACTTGTATGAGTAAGTAAGTACAATAGTGGACTATAAGCCCGCTTTACATGGCATTTTTGCATATGTGGAGGAAAGAGGCAAGGAAAAAGTGGAGAAGTGGGCTCTCATGCAAGAGCCAGCCTCTACATGGTGGAGCATTGGGAGAGCACCTATATGGAGGTGGTCACGAATCAGGAGACTCACGTGGTCGTAGCACCGCAGTTAAAATGATAATGACAAGTCAAATCACGGGGCCCCACCTTTCCAGCAGTAACTCGCTGTCAAATCACACAGCCCTACATTTGCAGCAGCCTACTCCCTCATCTTCTCGTGTCCCTGTCGAACCAACTAGGCGGAACTACCCCGCCTACTGCGCAGGAAAAGGCCCGCCCTCGAGTTTTAAATAGTACAGTATACTAATTTTGTATCCATGGATTGCGCCATGGAGCAAAGCCTCATGAAAACGGCGGTACACATGTACGGAGTATACAGCATTCCCGTCGCATTCGCGTCGCACCCCAGACGGCCGGTCAGTCTGGCACGCTGCTCTCCGAATGGAACGTGCGTCATATTGTGTTTGCACACACATGTGGGACCGCAATTGAGAACTGACCATAGGTGCACCCCCCGGCCCCGTAAGTCGGGTGACTTAATAGAAGAGAGAGACGAGCGATAGTACTAGAGAAGTGTTGTACTACGTTGGTGCCGGCTATGTCCCGAGCTTGTGTTGGTTTTCCTTGAAGAGGAAAGGGTGATGCAGCAATAGTAGCGTAAGTATTTGCCTCAGTTTTTGAGAACCAAGGTATCAATCCAGTAGGAGGCTCCTCAAAAGTCCCACGCACTTACACAAACAAACAAAGAACTCGCAACCAACGCAATAAAGGGGTTGTCAATCCCTTCACGGCCACTTGCGAAAGTGAGATCTAATAGAGATAGTATGATAATATAAATATATTTTTGGTATTTTATAATATAGATGCAGAAAGTAAAGATGCAAATAAAAGTAGATTGGAAGCAAATATGATAAGAGATAGACCCGAGGGCCATAGGTTTCACTAGTGGCTTCTCTCAAGATAGCATAAGTATTACGGTGGGTGAACAAATTACCGTCGAGCAATTGATAGAAAAGCGAATAATTATGAGATTATCTAGGCATGATCATGTATATAGGCATCACGTCCGCAACAAGTAGACCGACTCCTGCCTGCATCTACTACTATTACTCCACACATCGACCGACTCCTGCCTGCATCTAGAGTATTAAGTTCATAAGAACAGAGTAACGCATTAAGCAAGACAACATGATGTAGAGGGATAAACTCATGCAATATGATATAAACCCCATCTTTTTATCTTCGATGGCAACAATACAATACGTGCCTTGCAACCCTGCTGTCACTGGGTAAGGACACCGCAAGATTGAACCCAAAGCTAAGCACTTCTCCCATGGCAAGAAAGATCAATCTAGTAGGCCAAACCAAACTGGTAATTAGGCGAGACTTGCAAAGATAACTCAATCATACATAAAAGAATTCAGAGGAGATTCAAATATTTCTCATAGATAAACTTGATCATAAACCCACAATTCATCGGATCTCAACAAACACACCGCAAAAAGAGCTTACGTCGAATAGATCTCCACAAGAGAGGGGGAGAACATTGTATTGAGATCCAAAAAGAGAGAAGAAGCCATCTAGCTAATAACTATGGACCTGTAGGTCTGTGGTAAACTACTCACAACTCATCGGAGGGGCTATGGTGTTGATGTAGAAGCCCTCCATGGTCGATTCCCCCTGCGGTGGAGCGCCGACGAAGGCTCCAAGATGGGAACTCGCGGATACAGAAGGTTACGACGGTGGAAATTGTGTTTCGGTGGCTCCCTGGATGTTTTCGGGGTACGTAGGCTTATATACGAGGAAGAAGTACGTCGGTGGCCGCCCGAGGGGCCCACGAGACAGGGGGCGCGCCCTACCCTCTCGTGGCCGCCTCGGCTGCTTCTTGACTTGTACTCCAAGTCCTCTGGATCACGTAAGTTCAAAAAATCATGCTCCCGAAGGTTTCATTCCGTTTGGACTTTGTTTGATATTCCTTTTCTTCGAAATACTGAAATAGGCAAAAAAACATCAATATGGGCTGGGCCTCCGGTTAGTTGGTTAGTCCCAAAAATGATATAAATGTGTAAAATAAAGCCCATAAACATCCAAAAGGGGTAATATAATAGCATGGAACAATAAAAAATTATAGATATGTTGGATACGTATCAAGCATCCCCAAGCTTAATTCCTGCTCATCCTCGAGTAGGTAAATGATAAAAAGGAATTTTTGATGTGGAATGCTACCTAGCATAATTCTCAATGTAATTTTCTTTATTGTGGCATGAATGTTCAGATCCAAATGATACAAAATAAAAGTTCATATTAACATGAAAATGGTGATACTTCAAGCATACTAATCAAAGTAATCATGTCTTCTCAAAATATCATGGCCAAAGAAAGTTATCCCTACAAAATCATATAGTCTGACTGTTGCTCTATCTTCATCACACAAAGTATTGAATCATGCACAACCCCGATGACAAGCCAAGCAATTGTTTCATACTTTAATAATCTCAAACTCTTTCAACTTTCACACAATACATGAGCGTGAGCCATGGACATAGTACTATATGTGGAATAGGATGGTGTTTGAGGAGAAGACAAAAAGGAGAAGATAGTCTCACATCAACTAGGTGTATCAACGGTCTATGGAGATTCCCATTAATAGATATCAATGTGAGTGAGTAGGGATTGCCATGCAACGGATGCACTAGAGCTATAAATATATGAAAGCTCAACAAAAGAAACTAAGTGGGTGTGCATCCAACTTGCTTGCTCACAAAGACCTAGGGCATTTTGAGGAAGCCCATCATTGGAATATACAAGCCAAGTTCTATAATGAAAAATTCCCACTAGTATATGAAAGTGACAACATATGAGACTCTCTACAATGAAGATCATGGTGCTACTTTGAAGCACAAGTGTGGAAAAAGAGATAGTAGCATTGTCCCTTCTCTCTTTTTCTCTCTTTTTATTTTTATTTTTTTATTTTTCTTTTTCTCCTTTTTTTTCTTTCTTTTTTTCTTTGGCCTTTTTTTTTCTTTTTGTAAAGTCCGAAGTCTCATCCCGACTTGTGGGGGAATCATAGTCTTCATCATCCTTTCCTCACTAGGACAATGCTCTAATAATGAAGATCATCACACTTTTATGGATTTATAACTCAAGAATTACAACTCAAAGCTAGAACAAGATATGACTCTATATGAATGCCTCCGGCGGTGTACCGGGATATGCAATGAATCAAGAGCGACATGTATGAAAATTATGAAGGTGGCCTTGCCACAAATACGATGTCAACTACATCATCATGCAAAAAGCAATATGACAAAAGTAATGCATGTCATATGAATGGAACGATGGAAAGTTGCATGACAATATATCTCGGAATGGCTATGGAAATGCCATAATAGGTAGGTATGGTGGCTGTTTTGAGGAAGGTAAATGGTCGGTGTATGGTACCGGCGAAAGTTGCGAGGCACAAGAGAGGCTAGCAATGGTGGAAGGGTGAGGTGCGTATAATCCATGGACTCAACATTAGTCAAAAGAACTCATGTACTTGTTGCAAAAATCTAGAAGTCATCAAAAACCAAAGAACTATGCGCATGCTCCTAGGGGAATAGATTGGTAGGAAAATACCACCGCTCGTCCCCGAACGCCACTCATAAGGAAGACACTCAATAAATAAAATTGTGCTCCAACTTCATCACAAAGCGGTTCACCATACGTGCATGCTACGGGAATCACAAACCTCAACACAAGTACTTTTCATAATCACCTCAACTAGCATGACTTTAATATCACTACCTCCATATCTCAAAACAATTATCAAGCATCAAATTGATCATAGCATCCAATTCTTTTCTATGTTAGTTTTTATTATACCCAACTTGGATGCTCATCATTCTAGGACCAACTTTGTAACCATAGCAAATTCCATGCTGTTATAAAATAATCTCAAAAAGATATAAGTGAAGCATGAGAGACTAGCAATTTCTTCAAAATTAAGTCACCACCGTGCTCTAAAAAAATATAAGTGAAGCACTAGAGCAAAAACTATAAAGCTCAAAAGATATAAGTGAAGCACATAGAGTACTCTAGCAAATCCTAATCAAGTAGGCTTCTCTCAAAAAAAGGTGTGTACACCAAGGATGATTGTGGTAAACTAAAAAGCAAAGACTAATATAATACAAGACGCTCCAAGCAAAACACATATCATGTGGCGAATAAAAATATAGCTCCAAGTAAAGTTACCAATGAACGAAGACGAAAGAGGGGATGCCTTCCCGGGGCATACCCACGCTTAGGATTTTGGCTATCCTTGAATATCTTGGGTCGCCATGGGAATCCCCAAGCTTAGGCTCTTGCCACTCCTTATTCCATACTCCATAAAAGCTTTACCCAAAACTTGAAAACTTCACAACACAAAACTCAACAGGAAATCTTATAAGCTCCATTAGTGAAAGAAAACAAAACCACCACATAAGGTACTGTAATGAACTCATTCTTTATTTATTTTGGTGTTAAACCTACTGTATTCCAACTTCTCTATGGTTTATAAACTATTTTACTAGCCATAGATGCATCAAAATAAGCAAATAACACACGAAAAACAGAATCTGTCAAAAACAGAATAGTCTGTAGCAATCTATAACTAACACAAACTTATGGAACTCTAAAAATCGTACCAAAATAGGAAGTCCTGTACAATTTGTTTATTGAGCATCAGCAAAAAGAATCAACGCAAAAGCACGTTTCTGTGATTTAACAAAACTAAATTCGTGCGTGCAAAGTTTCTGTTTTTCAGCAGAATCAAATCAACTATCATCATAGGTTATCCTATAGGTTCTACTTGGCACAAACACTAATTAAAAGATAAAAACACATATAAAGAGAAGGTAGATGCAAGATTTATTACTAAACAGGAACAAAAGCAAAAAACACAAAGAAAATTGGGTTGCCTCCCAACTAGCGCTATCATTTAACGCCCCTAGCTAGGCATAAAAGCGAAGATAGATCTAAGTAGTGCCATCTTTGGCACTCAATTCATAAGTAGCTCGCATGATAGATTCATAAGGTAATTTGACTTTATTTCTTAGAAAGTGCTCCATGCCTTTCATTAATGGAAATTGGAATCTAATATTCCCTTCCATCATATCAATAATCGCGCCAATCGTTCTAAGGAAAGGCCTACCAAGAATAATAGGGCAAGAAAGATTGCAATCTATATCAAGAACGATAAAATCTACGGGCACCAAATTTCTATTTGCTACAATGAGAACATCATTGATCTTCCCATTGGCTTTTTAATGGTGGAATCCGCAAGGTGCAAATTTAAAGAGTAATCATCAAGATCATGGAAACCTAGAATATCACATAAAGTTTTCGGAATCGTGGAAACACTAGCACCCAAATCACACAAAGCAAAACACTCATGATCTTTAATTCTAATCTTTATAGTAGGTTCCCACTCATCATTAAGTTTTCTAGGTATAGAAACTTCCAAATTAAGTTTTTCATCATAAGATTGCATCAAGGCATCAACGATATGTTTGGTAAAAGCTTTATTTTGACTATAAGCATGAGGATAATTAACAACGGATTGCAACAAGGAAATACAACCTTCTAAAGAACAATTATCATAATCAAATTCCTTGAAATCCAAGATAGTGGGTTCAATATTATTTAAAGTCATGACCTCTTCAATCCCACTTTTACCAAATTTAGCATCAAGATCTAAAAACTCCGAATTCTTGGGACGCCTTCTAGGCAAAGTTGACTCATCATCAGTCTCATCAAGATTCATATTGCAAAACAAAGATCTAATAGGAGACGCATCAATAACTTTAAGATCTTCATCATTATTTTCATGGAAACTAGAAGAACACGCTTTTATAAAGCAATCTTTCTTTGCATGCAATCTAGCGGTTCTTTCCTTGCACTCATCAATGGAAATTCTCATTGCTTTAAGAGACTCATTGATATCATGCTTAGGAGAAGAAGATCTAAGTTTAAGAGAATCAACATCAAGCGAAAGTCTATCAACGTTCCTAGCTAAATCATCAACTTTGAGCAATTTTTCTTCAAGCAAAGCATTAAAATTCTTTTGAGAAATCATAAATTCTTTCACACTATTCTCAAAATCAGAGGGAATCTTCTTAAAATTACCATAAGAATTATTGTAGGAATTTCCATAATTATTAGAGCAATTACTAGGGAACGGTCTAGCATTAAAGTTTCCTCTATAAGCATTGTTTCCAAAACTATTCCTACCAACAAAATTCACATCCATAGATTCATTATTATTCTCAATCAAAGTAGACAAAGGCATATCATTGGGATCAAGAGGAGTATTTTTAGTAGCAAACAATTTCATAAGTTCATCCATCTTTCACTCAAAACATTGATTTCTTCTATAGCATGCACTTTTTGACTAGAAGATCTTTTGGTGTGCCGTTGAGAATAATTAGCCATAATATTATCAAGAAGTTTTGTAGCATCTCCTAACGTGATTTCCATAAACGTGCCTCCCGCGGCCGAATCTAAGAGATTTCTAGAAGCAAAGTTCAAACTGGCATAAAAAATTTGTATGATCATCCATAAATTCAAACCATGAGTAGGACGAATCATCAATTTCATTCTTTTCCAAGATTGGGCAACATGCTCATGATCAAGTTGTTTAAAATTCATAATATCGTTCCTAAGAGTGATGATCTTAGCAGGAGGAAAATACTTAGAGAGAAAAGCATCTTTGCATTTGTTCCAAGAATCAATACTATTTTTAGGCAAAGACGAAAACCAAACTTTAGCACGATCTTTAAGTGAAAACAGAAATAACTTCAATTTAACAATATTGTTATCCGTATCTTTCTTCTTTTGCATATCACACAAATCAACAAAGTTGTTTAGATGAGTAGAGGCATCTTCACTAGGAAGGCCGGCGAATTGATCTTTCATAACAAGATTCAGCAAAGCAGTATTGATTTCACAAGACTCAACATCATTAAGAGGAGCAATCGGGGTACTAAGGAAATCATTATTATTGGTATTCGAGAAATCACACAATTTGGTATTATCTTGCGCCATGGCAACAAGTAATCCAACACACAAGCAAACAGAAAAAGGTAAGCGAACAAGAGAGAGGAGGAGATTGGGAAAGAGAGGGCGAATAAAATGGCAAGGGTGGAGTGCGGGAGAGGAAAACGAGAGGCAAATGGCAAATAATGTAAATGCAAGGGAGATGAGTTTGTGATGGGTACTTGGCATGCCTTGACTTGAGCGAAGAACTCCCCAACAACGGCGCCAGAAATCCTTCTTGCTATGCCTTGAGCTTGCGTTGGTTGTCCTTGAAGAGGAAAGGGTGATGCAGCAATAGTAGCGTAAGTATTTCCCTCAGTTTTTGAGAACCAAGGTATCAATCCAGTAAGAGGCTCCTCAAAAGTCCCACACACCTACACAAACAAACAAAGAACTCGCAACCAACGCAATAAAGGGGTTGTCAATCCCTTCACGGCCATTTGCGAAAGTGAGATCTAATAGAGATAGTATGATAAGATAAATATATTTTTGATATTTTATAATATAGATGCAGAAAGTAAAGATGCAAATAAAAGTAGATTGGAAGCAAATATGATAAGAGATAGACCCGGGGGCCATAGGTTTCACTAGTGGCTTCTCTCAAGATAGCATAAGTATTACGGTGGGTGAACAAATTACTGTTGAGCAATTGATAGAAAAGCGAATAATTATGAGATTATCTAGGCATGATCATGTATATAGGCATCACGTCCGCAACAAGTAGACCGACTCCTGCCTGCATCTACTACTATTACTCCACACATCGACCGACTCCTGCCTGCATCTAGAGTATTAAGTTCATAAGAACAGAGTAACGCATTAAGCAAGATGACATGATGTAGAGGGATAAACTCATGCAATATGATATAAATCCCATCTTTTTATCCTCAATGGAACAATACAATACGTGCCTTGCAACCCCTGTTGTCACTTGGTAAGGACACCGCAAGATTGAACCCAAAGCTAAGCACTTCTCCCATGGCAAGAAAGATCAATCTAGTAGGCCAAACCAAACTGATAATTCGAAGAGACTTGCAAAGATAACTCAATCATACGTAAAAGAATTCAGAGGAGATTCAAAAATTTCTCATAGATAAACTTGATCATAAACCCACAATTCATCGGATCTCGACAAACATACCGCAAAAAGAGTTTACATCGAATAGATCTCCACAAGAGAGGGGGAGAACATTGTATTGAGATCCAAAAAGAGAGAACAAGCCATCTAGCTAATAACTATGGACCCATAGGTCTGTGGTAAACTACTCACAACTCATCGGAGGGGCTATGGTGTTGATGTAGAAGCCCTCCGTGGTCGATTCCCCCTCCGGTGGAGCGCCGGCGAAGGCTCCAAGATGGGATCTCGTGGATACAGAAGGTTACGGCAATGGAAATTGTGTTTCGGTGGCTCCCTGGGTGTTTTCGGGGTACATAGGCTCATATAGGAGGAATAAGCACGTCGGTGGCCGCCCGAGGGGCCCACGAGACAGGGGGCACGCCCTATCGGGGGGCGCGCCCTACCCTCTCATGGCCGCCTCGGCTGCTTCTTGACTTGCACTCCAAGTCCTCTGGATCACATTCGTTCCAAAAATCACGCTCCTGAAGGTTTCATTCCGTTTGGACTCTGTTTGATATTCCTTTTCTTCTAAATACTAAAATAGGCAAAAAAACAGCAATACGGGCTAGGCCTCCAGTTAGTAGGTTAGTCCCAAAAATGATATAAATGTGTAAAATAAAGCCCATAAACATCCAAAAGGGGTAATATAATAGCATGGAACAATCAAAAATTATAGATACGTTGGATACGTATCAGTGCCTGGACGATCCCTGCAAGACACAGAAGATCAGTTCGTCCATGCATGTGACTGGACTCCAGCAGACACGCCTGGATTGGCTATCGTCTACATATCGTGCAGGCTGTGTTGTAGAGCGTTGTAGTTCTGGTGAGAAATCGAAAAAAAGGTTTCTTCTCATCTCGCAAAATTAGGTGTCATGTGCTTTGGATCACTGCGAGGGTTAAACAACGACAACTGAGTTGGGCTAGTCATTGGGGGACATGCATGAAGACTACTCGGCTGCCATCTAGGTCAAGCTGGCTATGTTAGTTAGGACATTTATCGATGAACCCCTTTTCTATGAGTTTATCTTTTATTTGAGCTTTGATCCTCGTCTATTTTGTCCGTCGAGATTCATGTTGTCTCCTTTGGGCAGTGAGGTTATGATTTCTTGTCATGCTAGCTTTGGAAGACAGGAAGAGAGACAGTGGTCTTGCAACAGAGAAGAGGGAGAGGCGAGATGGTGGTTTTGGAATGGAGATGATGAAGAGGAGAGGAGGTGGTTTTGCAATGGATAAGTGAGAGATGAAAGAAATATGCCCTAGAGGCAATAATAAAGTTATTATTTATTTCCTTATTTCATGATAAATGTTTATTATTCATGCTAGAATTGTATTAACCGAAAAATTAATACATGTATGAATACATAGATAAACAAAGTGTCACTAGTATGCCTCTACTTGACTAGCTCGTTGAATCAAAGATGGTTAAGTTTCCTAGCCATAGACATGAGTTGTCATTTGATTAACGGGATCACATCATTAGGAGAATGATGTGATTGACTTGACCCATTCCGTTAGCTTAGGACTTGATCATTTAGTATGTTGCTATTGCTTTCTTCATGACTTATACATGTTCCTATGACTATGAGATTATGCAACTCCTGTTTACCAGAGGAACACTTTGTGTGCTACCAAACATCACAACGTAACTGGGTGATTATAAAGGTGCTCTACAGGTGTCTCTGAAGGCACTTGTTGAGTTGGCGTATTTCGAGATTAGGTTTCTCACTCTGATTGTCGGAGAGGTATCTTTGGGCCCTCTTGGTAATGCACATCACTATAAGCCTTGCAAGCAATGTGACTAATGATTTAATTGTGGGACGATGTATTATATAATGAGTAAAGAGACTTGCCGGTAACGAGATTGAACTAGGTATTGAGATACCGTCGACCGAATCTCGGGCAAGTAACATACCGATGACAAAGGGAACAACGTATGTTGTTATGTGGTTTGACCGATAAAGATCTTCGTAGAATATGTGGGAGCCAATATGAGCATCCATGTTCCGCTATTGGTTATTGACTGGAGATGTGTGTCGGTCATGTCTACATAGTTCTCGAACCCATAGGGTCCGCACACTTAACGTTTGGTGATGATTTATATTATGAGTTATGTGTTTTGATGCACCGAACGTAGTTCGGAGTCCCGTATGAGATCGGGGACATGACGAGGAGTCTAAAAATGGTCGAGACGTAAAGATCTATATATTGGATTACTATGTTCGGACACCGAAAGTGTTTCGGGAGGTTTCGGACATTTACCGGAGTACCGGAGGGTTACCGGAACCCCCCGGGGAGTATATTGGGCCTTATGGGCCTTAGTGGGAGAAGAGGAGGGGCGGCCAGGGCGGCCGAGCGCCCCCTCTCCCTCTAGTCCGAATTGGACAAGGAGGGGGGCGGCGCCCCCCTTTTTTCCTTCTCCTCCTCTCTCCCTTCCTTCCCTTCTCCTACTCCAACAAGGAAAGGAGGAGTCCTACTCCCGGTGGGAGTAGGACTCCCCCCTTGGCGCGCCCTCCTTGGCCGGCTGCCTCTCCCCCCTTGCTCCTTTATATACGGGGGCAGGGGGCACCTCTAGACACACAAGTTGATCTGTTGATCTCTCCCAGCCGTGTGCGGTGCCCCCCTCCACCATATTCCACCTCGGTAATATTGTAGCGGTGCTTAGGCGAAGCCCTGCGTTGGTAGCATCATCAACACCATCATCACACTGTCATGCTGACGGAACTCTCCCGCAAAGCTCTGCTGGATCAGAGTTCGTGGGACGTCATCGAGCTGAATGTGTGCTGAACTCGGAGGTACCGTACGTTCGGTACATGGATCGGTCGGATCGTGAAGACGTACGACTACATCAACCGCGTTGTGCTAACGCTTCTTCTTATGGTCTACGAGGGTATGTGGACAACACTCTCCCCTCCCGTTGCTATGCATCACCATGATCTTGCGCGTGCGTAGAATTTTTTTGAAATTACTATGTTCCCCAACAGTGGCATCCGAGCCAGGTTTATGTGTAGATGTTATATGCACGAGTAGAACACAAGTGAGTTGTGGGCGATACAAGTCATACTGCTTACCACCATGTCATACTTTGTTTCGGCGGTATTGTTGGATGAAGTGGCCTGGACCAACATTATGCGTATGCTTACACGAGACTGGTTCTATCAACGTGCTTTGCACATAGGTGGCTGGCAGGTGTCAGTTTCTCCAACTTTAGTTGAACCGAGTGTGGCTACGCCCGGTCCTTGAGAAGATTAAAATAGCACTAACTTGACGAAATATCGTTGTGGTTTTTATGCGTAGGTAAGAACGGTTCTTGCTAAGCCTGTAGCAGCCACGTAAAACTTGCAACTACAAAGTAGAGGACGTCTAACTTGTTTTTGCAGGGCATGTTGTGATTTGATATGGTCAAGACGTGATGAGATATAAGTTGTTGTATGAGATGATCATGTTTTGTTGAAGTTATTGGCAACTGGCAGAAGCCTTATGGTTGTCTCTTTATTGCATAAGATGCAAGCGCCAAATAATTGCTTTACTTTATCGCTATGCGATAGCAATAGTTGCAAGAGCAATAGTTGGCGAGACGACCATGTGATGACACATTGATATAGATCAAGATGATGGAGATCATGGTGTCATGCCAGTGACGATGGAGATCATGACGATGCTTCGGAGATGGAGATCACAAGCATAAGATGATGATGGCCATATCATATCAGTTATATTGATTGCATGTGATGTTTATCCTTTATGCATCTTATTTTGCTTTGATTGACGGTAGCATTATCAGATGATCTCTCACTAAATTTCAAGTTAAAAGTGTTCTCCCTGAGTATGCACCTGCAAGGATCTATATGGTTGACTAGAGGGGGTGTGAATAGGCAACTAACAATTTTTAAGCTTTTCTTTACCAATTTAAAATTTGCAACAAAATAGGTTGTCTAGATATGCAACTATGTGAGCAACCTATATGATCCAAAAACAACTAGCACATAAGCAAGCAAGGGATACAACACAAGTAGGCTTGCATGAGTAAAGGCATGAAATAACCAAGAGTGGAGCCGGTGGAGACGAGGATGTGTTACCGAAGTTCCTTCCTTTTAAGGGGAAGTACGTCTCCGTTAGAGCGGTGTGGAGGCACAATGCTCCCCAAGAAGCCACTAGGGCCACCGTATTCTCCTCACGCCCTCACACAATGCGAGATGGCGTGATTCCACTATTGGTGCCCTTGAAGGCGGCGACCGAACCTTTACAAACAAGGTTGGGGCTATCTCCACAACAATTGGAGGCTCCCAACAACACCACGAAGCTTCACCACAATGGAGTATGGCTTCGAGGTGACCTCAACCGTCTAGGGTGCTCAAACACCCAAGAGTAACAAGATCCGCTAGGGATAAGAGAGGGAATCAAATTTCTCTTGGTGGAAGTGTAGATCAGGGCCTTCTCAACCAATCCCGAGCAAATCAACAAGTTTGATTGGCTAGGGAGAGAGATCGGGCGAAAATGGAGCTTGGAGCAACAATGGAGCTTTGGGGGAAAGAGGTAGGTCAACTTTGGGGAAGAAGACACCTTTATATAGTGGGGGAAACAATCCAACCGTTACCCCACTGAACACCCACGCACAGAGCGGTACTACCGCTAGGGCAGGGCAGTACTACCGCTGCAGAGCGGTACTACCGCACCCACACAGCGTTAGTACCGTGCTGACGAGGAAGGCAGGGTCCTGTCCCAGAGCGGTACTACCGCGGGAGCAAGAGCGGTACTACCGCTTGGAGCGGTACTACCGCAATTACTGCCGCTCCTTGTACCGTAAAACCCGACACAAAAAACATCGGTCTCGAATCGAGGCGGTAGTAGCCCGGAACCACTGCGGTACTACGACCGAAGGCCACAGGCGGTACTACTGCTCGGGGAGAGGTACTACCTCTTGGGGAGCGGTACTACCGCTCTCAGAGCGGTACTACCGCTTGACTGCTTCGGCGATACTACCGCTGAGGACTGCGGTACTACCGCTAGGGCAGGACGAAGCAGGCACAGAGGGAGAGGCAGCTCCAATGAAGCGGAAGGAAAACAACGGGTGTGATACGGATGTGTACGTGTTGATTCCACCCTAGCCTTACCAAAGGGGATCCCCTCTTGATAGTATGGTGACTCCTACGAAACTAGTCCGCCAACAGAAGAATGAAGGAGCTACACCATCTTGAATAACACACCGAGGGGAGGTAATCATCTCGTGCCAGTGGATGAATCTCTGAAAGAACTTAACGCACACGATTAGTCCGCAAAAGCATTGTCATCAATCACCAAAACATCTTGGGGATAAATATGCCCTTACAATCTCCCCCTTTTTGGGGGATTGATGACAATACGGGATTTGGACAAACATGACAGATATAGGACAAGCGCAAAAACCCCACCGTCCTAAAATGTAGATGGGCTCCCCCTAGATGTGTGCTATCTAGATAAGTGCTTTGGACTGCACGGCACACATACTAGGATCAACGCTCCCCCTACATTTTAGAGACCGACCAATCACCTAAGCAGGGTATATGAGAGGAGCATAGATAACTTAACAGGATAAGCATGCAACTCATAAGTTAGATAGTGACATAGATAATGATACTGGAAAGATAAGGTAGCATATGTCTCACACCATATGACGGGAACTTAGGTCTCACTGACACAAACCAACGAAAGCAAATAGCGAGGAAAACACAAACACAAAAGACAGAAGACACAAAGACACAAAGCACAAATCCCTAAACTCTCTCCCCCTTTGGCATCAAGACACCAAAAAGGAGAGGGAGTGATGCTACGGCTCCAGGTGATAGCAATAGAGGGACACACACATCAGATCTCAGTGGGATCATCTGCGCCACCGTCGTCGGTCGGGAAGTGCTCGGCATCAGAATCGATCCACGGACAGTGCTGCTGAATCCACTCCTCCTCCTTAGTAAGCTAGTCCTCAGATCCACTGTTAACTGTAGCACCCAACTGACGCATGAGCTCCTTGTGGCGACCTCGGGCCTTCTTCTCAGCCACATGAGTCATGTACTGACTGTGAGACTCCATGCAGAACAGCTTCTTCATCTTGAGCTTGAGCTTCTTTGCCCAAGAGGGCTCTGCCTCAGAAGGCGCGTATTCATCATCATCATCCTCAGCCTCAGCCCCAGTCTCCTCCTCGGTCTCCATGGCAGTAGCAGACGAAGGAACTCCATACTTAGGGCCCCGAGTGCCCCAGTTATCCTTCTTCCTCAGACGCTTGATGTCGTGAGAAACCAACTCTCCAGTTTCCAGCATCACCTTGGGATAGACACGAGCCCAGGCCTTCTCAATAAGCAGCATGATGAACGGACCATAAATCGGGCACTTGCGCTCGGAGATAGCAGATAACAGCTCAGACCACATAACATGAGAGATATCCAGGGACTCTCCGGTGTTTTGTTCCTTCTGATGCTGGCAGAAGAGAAGCATGTCCACGAGATAGGAGTGAACCATATCCAGATTCCCGATACGAGGGAAAAGAGTCTCTCTGAAGACACGGTGAAGGATATCCAGAAAGGCAGGCAACTCATAAGTTTCCTTCTTCATCTCAGGGTTGATCCTCAAAGTGTAGTAGGGCCATAGAGCTTGCTTGTGAGTGGCATTGGTGTTGCGGTGTGGGTGAAAGCCAACAGGAGACTCAAGACCTAGATCTTGCACCCCAATCAACTCCATGAAAGCTTTCCACTTGACTGAAAGCAACTTGCCATTGGTCATCCAAGTCAGTGTCCTATCCTCATCAGTCCCGAGATGAACCGTGGCATAGAATTGGGCCACAATATCAGCATCATAATCTTTGTTGAATTGCATGACCCCAAGGATGTTCAGTTGAGTGCACATCTGAAGAGCTTCACCAAAGTATTCAGGATCCTTCTCCATATGGTCGGTGTCGATCGAGTGCACGTTGACAAAGAGGTTCTTCTTGGCTTTGAGAACATCAAAGAAGATGGCAAACTGGAACCTGTTCCAGAATGGACGGTTGACCAAAGTGGGATCTTGGTCTGCCTCATAGGGGTTGCGGTGACGCCTTGCCCAGAACTCCTTGGGTTGTATTTCTGTCACGGTTTTGCCAGAGTGCTTCGGCTTGACACCAGTCTTCTTTTTGAGTTGAGGTGGGGGTGGAGCACTTGAGGAACCTCCGGCAGACTCAGTGGTGCGGTAACGCTTGGACGTGGCACGACCGGGGTTGACACGACGAGTCGGATTCTCAGGAAGCTCATCACCTGGAACCACACACAAGAACACGCAAACAACCAGAAAGAACGAGCATAAGCCACAAAACACGAGCAAAAAGATCACTGAGAGGTAAGAGCATGGTGGAAACTGGTAGAGGGCGGTAGTACCGCGACCTACGAGCGGTAGTACCGCCCCAAGCGGTAGTACTGCTCCACAGAGAGCGATAGTACCGCTCCAAGCGGTAGTACCGCTCTGGAGAGAGCGGTAGTACCGCTCGAGATGGGGAAACAACAGTTTCCTACTGCCGTGGTCAGATCCGGCACTACCGTCCTACCAAATTCAAAAATACTCCAACCAAACATCAATCCAAACTGCCTAGAAGCTTTCTCCATCCAACTCAAGCCTAGATTTGGCCAAAAATCTAGAGATGCAACTGCTATTGCCCCTAAGATGCTAGATTGGAAATCTAGACAAGAAGAAAGAGGGAACGGGGGCAATACCGGCATCCATGGCAAGAGGACAAGGTGGGGATCGTCTCCACCGAAGGAAATGGAGAGGAACGCCCCGGAGAGGGAGATCCGCCGGAGCCCTCCCGCGGCGCCGGTTGCTGGAGAGAGAGGAACAAAGTGAGGGGGCGCGCGAATGGGTATGGGGGAGAAGAAAACTCCCCTGCCCCCGATATAACCCCCTGCCCGCACCTCATAGTGGTAGTACCACGCTGGAGGGCGGTAGTACCGCTCGCCACCAGCGGTAGTACCGCAGCAACCAGATGGCCTCTAGACAAACGGCTCAAGCACAAAAAGAGACGAGAAAGCAAGGCCAAGAAAATGAAAGACCAACAAGGCAACACACATACTAACAACGGTCCAGAACCCACTCCTTCAAGACAACCACACGAAAGCAGAGCGAGCTCTGGCCTCTCTCAAGAGAGGGCGGTGGCCAGAGCCACCTATGTTTGAGTCAATTGGTATGGCACCGCGAAGAATTATCCTTGGGCCCATGACCAAAACTCGTCTTTGAAGCACAAGTACCACAAAAATGGCTAATGTGAAAGAGTTGATCGTTTTATGCATAATGGGGGGAGGGAGAGTTCATTGAGAGAACAACACTCCCCCTATGTCCATGCCTACACCTAAACTAGACAACAAGTTGAGTGTGGTGGGGGGTGCAGGGGTTCAAGTCACATTGCTCGAATCAATGATATTTAGCTCATGCCTTAACTCGCGAAATCTTGCTTCATCCAAGGGCTTCATGAAAATATCTGCAAGGTTATCATGAGTGTTGACATACTTGAGCTCGATCTCCCCTCGCCTAATGTGATCCCGGATGAAATGATACCGAATCTCAATATGCTTCGTCTTGAAGTGTTGCACCGGGTTGAGAGAAATCTTGATGGCACTTTCGTTGTCACACCAAAGAGGCACTTTGTCACAAATGACACCGTATTCCTTTAAAGTTTGCCTCATCCATAAGAGTTGTGCACAACAACTACCAGCCGCCACATACTCCGCTTCGGTGGACGAGAGAGACACACAACTTTGCTTCTTGGAAGACCAACTCACCAACGAGCACCCAAGAAACTGGCACCCTCCGGAAGTGGACTTCCTATCCACTTTTTCTCCCGCCCAATCGGAATCCGTAAATCCTTCAAGCTTGAAGTTTGCCCCTCTTGGGTACCATAAGCCAAAGTTTGGGGTATGAGCCAAATATCGAAAGATTCGCTTGACCGCCACATAGTGACTTTCCTTTGGTGCGGCTTGAAACCGTGCACACATCCCCACACTCAACATGATATCCGGTCTAGATGCACAAAGGTAAAGCAAGGAGCCAAACATGGAGCGATATACCTTTTGATCCACCGCTTTACCATTGGGATCAATGTCAAGTTGGCACTTGGTGGGCATTGGTGTAGTAGCCGGCTTGACATCACTTAGCTTGAATCTTTTTAGCATGTCTTGAGTGTATTTGGCTTCGTTGATGAAGGTTCCTTCTCTTCTTTGTTTGATGTCAAAACCAAGGAAGAACTTCAACTCTCCCATCGAAGACATCTTGAACTTGGAGGTCATGAGAGCGGCAAATTCCTCATTGAAAGCTTTGTTAGGGGAACCAAAGATAATGTCATCAACATATAGTTGGCATACAAACAACTCCCCTTTGACCTTCTTAGTAAAAAGAGTGGGATCGATTAGCCCCACCTCAAATCCACGATCTTGTAACAACTCGGTAAGGTGGTCATACCACACATGTGGGGCTTGTTTAAGGCCATAGAGTGCCTTATCGAGTTGATACACATGATCCGGGAAGTAGGGATCCTCGAACCCGGGGGGTTGCTTGACATAGACCAACTCATTAATGGGACCATTAAGAAAAACACTTTTCACATCCATTTGTTGCAACTTAAAGTTGTGATGGGAAGCATAAGCAATTAACAAACGTATGGATTCAAGATGAGCAACGGGAGCAAAGGTTTCACCGTAGTCGATACCCTCGACTTGGGAGTAGCCTTGTGCTACCAATCGTGCCTTGTTGCGAACGATGTTCCCATGAGCATCTTGCTTGTTCTTGAAGATCCACTTGGTTCCAATGACGTTGTGGTCACCCGATGGCCTTGGCACCAATCTCCATACTTTGTTGTACTCGAAGTTGTGAGTTCTTAATGCATGGCATTGAGCCAATCCGAGTCTTCGAGCACCTCATAGACCTTTTGGGGTTCAACATAAGAGACAAATGCGTGATGTTCACAATAGTTTGCTAATTGTCTACGAGTGCTTACCCCCTTTCTTAGGCTTCCAACCACATTTTCCATGAGATGGCCTTGGGTGGTGAGCTTGGAAGCAATCTTCGCGGCACGACGCTCTGATTCCTCCTCAGGTGTGGAAGGAGGAGGGTTGACTTGATCATCTTGAGCGCCGTCTTGAGCTTGTTCTTGATCTTGAGCTTGCTCATGATCTTGAACTTGCTCGAGGGGGAGAACTTGACCTTGGGCATCATTTAGAGGTTCACCACCATCTTGAGGTTGATCTTGCCCTTGGTCTTGTTCACGAGGTTGAGGGACTTCACTTTGTTCTTCGGAAGCGTGTGGGTCTTGGGGAGGTGATGGCTCCACTTGAGTAGAGCATTGTCCTTCTCCTTCGGCCACATGGGGTTCCTCAATGGGTAGAATATGACCAATACCCATTCTTCTTATGGCTTGGGGAGGAATTTCATCACCTACATCACAAGTACCACTTTGCTCCACTTGGGAGCCATTATTTTCGTCAAACTCCACGTTACACGTCTCTTCAATGAGTCCGGTGGACTTGTTGAGAACACGGTAAGCATGAGAGTTTGTAGCATAACCAACAAATATGCCCTCATGAGCTCTAGCCTCGAATTTAGACAAACGAACACCTTTCTTGAGAATGAAACACTTACAACCGAACACCCGGAAGTACTTGAGGTTGGGCTTGTTGCCGGTGAGTATCTCATAAGGAGTCTTGTTCAAGCCTTTGCGGAGATAGAGCCGATTGGATGCATGACATGCGGTGTTGATGGCTTCGGCCCAAAAATTGTATGGAGACTTGAACTCCGCCATCATGGTCCTTGCCGCATCCATCAGCGTCCGGTTCTTCCTCTCCGCTACACCATTTTGTTGAGGGGTATAAGGTGCAGCATATTGATGCTTGATCCCCTCATCACTAAGAAACTCATCCAAGGTGTAGTTCTTGAACTCGGTGCCGTTGTCACTTCTTATTGTCAAGATCTTTGCATTATGTTGACGTTGAGCTTCATTTGCAAAGTCGATGACGGTTTGTTGAGTCTCACTCTTCCTCTTGAAGAAGTATACCCAAGTGTATCTTGAATAGTCATCCACAATCACCAAGCAATACTTTCTACCTCCAAGACTATCAAAAGATGGAGGCCCAAAGAGATCCATGTGAAGGAGCTCCAAGGGTATCTTTGAGTAGATGATGGTTGATGGAGGGTGAGCCTTCTCATGAAGCTTTCCTTCAATACAAGCACTGCAAGCATGATCTTTGGCAAAACTAACATTTGTTAGTCCATGGACATGGTCCCCCTTGAGAAGACTTTGCAAAGATCTCATATTGACATGGGCCAAACGGCGATGCCAAAGCCATCCCATGTCAACTTTAGCCATTAGACATGTCGCGGTCTTAGTGGGTCGCTTTGAAAAGTTAATCACATAGAGATCGTTCTTGACATGCCCAACAAAGGCTACTTTAAGAGTCTTGCTCCACAAGAGGGCCACGGTATCAATGTCAAAGAAAGTAGCAAGACCCATGAGTGCAAGTTGACGAACGGAAAGCAAATTGTATGCAAGGGACTCAACAAGCATGACTTTCTCGATCGTTAGATCATGAGAAACGACAATCTTGCCAACACCCAATACCTTAGAATGTGAGGCATCACCCCACTCAACATTGGTGGACATAGGTGGAATCTTTTGCATGTACACCACCAAGTCCTTGCTTCCGGTCATGTGATTTGTTGCTCCACTATCAAGCAACCATGATCCCCCACCGAAGCAAACACCTACAAGAGATCAATGCTTGGTTTTAGGTACCCATTTAGTAATGGGTCCTTTGATGTTAGTAACAAGGGTCTTAGGAACCCAAATAGACCACTCAATGTACTCATAAGGAGAACCAACAAATTTAGCATAAACATGTCCATCACTCGCACGGCACAACACATATGATGGGTTAAAGTCGCCGGCTTTGTTGGAGGAAATGCTTTTGCCCTTTTGGACGTCAACTCCCTTCACTTTTTCCTTCTTCTCCTTAGGAGCACCCTCTCCCTATTTCACAAAAGTTTGCTTGAGAGGAGGAGGACGTTTGGTCTTATCGTTCTTCTTCTTCTTGCTCTTGGACTTGGGTGCAAACCCAATTCCTTCCTTGGCCACAACTTCTTTTTGATTGCTCAAAAGGTCATTGAGGTTCTTCTCACCTTGAATGCATGTCACAAGGCCTTTCTCAAGTTGATCCTTCAATTTGGCATTCTCCTCCACAAGATGCACATGCTCACAACATGGGTTAGTAGCACATGCATTATCAATTAATACCATATGAGGGAAGGTGGCCTTTTCCTTGGTTAGCTTAACTTGGAGTTGAGCATGAGACTCCTTGAGGTTAGCGTGAACACTCTTCAAGACCTTGTGGGCCTTGTCAAGTATCTCAAACTCCTCTTTGAGTCTAGCATAATCAACCCAAAGTTTAGCCTTCTCGGAAGTTAGCACACGAGACACGGCAAGAGCATGATCAAGATCTTTCTTTAACTTGGCATGGTCATCGTTGTGTGACTCCTCAAAAGTCAAACGATGAACACGCTCTTCCTCAAGAGCATTAGAGAGATCCGATATCTCATCGGCATAGTCACGACTATGACCTTCCATCTTAGAGATGGTTTCTTCGTGAGCCTCGATCATGTCATTGGCCTCACCAAGTTGTTCCAAGAGAGCAACAAAATGCTTCTTGGACTTGCCCATGAGCTTACTCATAAAAGACTCAAATTCATTCACTTCCTCATTAGACCCATCATGTTCATCAATGCAATCCTCCAAGGAGGGATTAGTTATGATGGTGGTTTTGATGTTGGGGGTTACCTTATTTGAAGCTTTAGCCATGAGGCACTTGGCGGTGATGTTCTCATTGGGTGAATCAAAGAGAGACACCCGTGGAGGAGTAGCAATGGCAACGGACGCCATGGCCATCGCTTCTCCATTTCCATCATCGTCGTCATCCTCTTGATATTCTTCTTGAACCACCAACCCACGTGTGGGAGTCTTCTTGGCGAAGTTGTTCTTGTTGGGGAAGGACTTGGCTTTGTCCTTTCGGATGAACTTGCCACCGTTGTCTTCCCGCTTCTCGTAAGGACAATCCACAACGAAATGGCTCACATTGCCACAGTTGAAGCACGTTCTAACTCGTTGCTTGCCCTTGATGCCGCTGAGTTGTTATTGTTGAAGTTGGGTCTTGTATTCTTCTTGCTCCAAAATTGTCTTGAAGCAAGGGCCATGTGTTCTTGATAATCATATTTGGTGTCTTCGGGGTTGCTCTCCTCATCTTCCACTTCTTCCTCTTCTTCCATAATAACCTTGGCCTTCAAAGCAAGGTTGGGCTTCTTTGCCCTTTGAGAACGGAACACCGCATTGTCGGTGGTCTTGTCCAAGATTCTCATTGCAACGAACTCATCCAACACCTCACTTGAGGTCATGGAGTGGAAGTCCGATCTTTGACGAATGACGGAGGACATGGCCTTGTTGTAGGGCATCATGGCCTTGAGGAATTTGCGCTTGACCCGATTGTCATCCGTGTCCTTGCTTCCATGATCTCGGAGTGAGACCGCGAGTTTGGTCACTCTTCAAAAGAGCTCACGAGGTTCTTCATCTTCTTTCATTGCAAACTCATCAGCTTCATCTTGCACCACTTCATAGTTGGAGCATTGAATGCTAGCACTTCCTCGGTAGAGAGACACAACACATTTCCATGCGTCCTTAGCCATGGCATGAGGTCAAAGATGAGGGAGATCTTCGGGAAGGATTGCATCTTGGATGATGAAGAGAGCACTCTCATTGAATTGATTATCCACGGCTTCTTGAGGGGTGAAGTTGCTTGGGTCATGAGGATAGAAACCTTCTTCAATGATTCTCCAAAGGTTAGTATTCACATGTTTTAAATGACGCTTGAAGCGATAAACCCAAGAATCAAAATCTTCATGTTTCTCATACTTAGGAGGAGGACCGGCATGATTTAAATGAGTAGAGGGAATCGGCCCTCCATAAATTGGAGGTTCCACATGGGCAAAGATGCCGGTGCCATTTTTACCACTAGACATAGGAGCTTTCTCACTAGTAGCTTCCCCCTTTTCAGGGTTAGCATCCATCACCGTGTTGGTGGGATCACCCACTTTCACGGGCGCGGTGGAAAGTTTAAGCCCTTCTAAGAATTCCTTAAACATGTTCTTGACCTCGGTCGTCATGGAGGTTTTCAATGTGTCCAACGCCACATTGAATTCCTCACGTGAGATCGAGTTACCCCCATCTCTCGTAGATGATATCGGATTCGCACCGGAGTGCTCTCCCACATCATCTACGACATCAACCATACTCTTCGGACGGTAAAGTCCTTAAAAAGAGACGAGGCTCTGATACCAATTGAAAGGATCGATATGGTTGACTAGAGGGGGGAGGGGTGAATAGGCAACTAACAATTTTTAAGCTTTTCTTTACCAATTTAAACTTTGCAACAAAATAGGTTGTCTAGATATGCAACTATGTGAGCAACCTATATGATGCAAAAACAACTAGCACATAAGCAAGCAAGGGATACAACACAAGTAGGCTTGCAAGAGTAAAGGCACGAAATAACCAAGAGTGGAGCCGGTGGAGACGAGGATGTATTACCAAAGTTCCTTCCTTTTAAGGGGAAGTACGTCTCTGTTAGAGCGGTGTGGAGGCACAATGCTCCCCAAGAAGCCACTAGGGCCACCATATTCTCCTCACGCCCTCACACAATGCGAGATGGCGTGATTCCACTATTGGTGCCCTTGAAGGCGGCGACCAAACCTTTACAAACAAGGTTGGGGCTATCTCCACAACAATTGGAGGCTCCCAACAACACCACGAAGCTTCACCACAATGGAGTATGGCTTTGAGGTGACCTCAACCGTCTAGGGTGCTAAAACACCAAAGACTAACAAGATCCTCTAGGGATAAGAGAGGGAATCAAATTTCTCTTGGTGGAAGTGTAGATCGGGGCCTTCTCAACCAATCCCGAGCAAATCAACAAGTTTGATTGGCTAGGGAGAGAGATCGGGCGAAAATGGAGCTTGGAGCAACAATGGAGCTTTGGGGGAAAGAGTTAGGTCAACTTTGGGGAAGAAGACACCTTTATATAGTGGGGGAAACAATCCAACCGTTACCCCACTGAACACCCACGCACAGAGCGGTACTACCGCTAGGGCAGGGCGGTATTACCGCTGCAGAGCGGTACTACCGCTCCCACACAGCGGTACTACCGTGCTGACGAGGAAGGCAGGGTCCTGTCCCAGAGCGGTACTACTGCTTGGACCGGTACTACCGCCATTACTGCCGCTCCTAGTACCGTAAAACCCGACACGAAAAACATCGGTCTCGAATCGAGGCGGTAGTAGCCCGGAACCACTGCGGTACTACGGCCGAAGGCTACAGGCGGTACTACCGCTCTGGGAGCGGTACTACCGCTTGAGTGCGTCGGCGGTACTACCGCTGAGGACCGCGGTACTACCGCTAGGGCAGGACGGAGCAGGCACAGAGAGAGAGGCAGCTCCAATGAAGTGGAAGGAAAACAATGGGTGTGATACGGATGTGTACGTGTTGATTCCACCCTAGCCTTACCAAAGGGGATCCCCTCTTGATAGTACGGTGACTCCTACGAAAATAGTCCACCAATAGAGGAACGAAGGAGCTACACCGTCTTGAATAACACACCGAGGGGAGGTAATCGTCTCGTGCCAGTGGATGAATCTCTGAAAGAACTTAACGCACACGATTAGTCCGCAAAAGCATTGTCATCAATCACCAAAACATCTTGGGGATAAATATGCCCTTACAACACCGTTGCCAAAGTTCGTCGTGCCGAGACACCATGTGATGATCGGGTGTTATAAGCTCAACGTTCATCTACAACAGGTGCAAGCCAGTTTTGCACACGCAGAATACTCGGGTTAAACTTGATGAGCCTAGCATATGCAGATATGGCCTCGGAACACTGGAGACCGAAAGGTCGAGCGTGAATCATATAGTAGATATGATCAACATAGTGATGTTCACCATTGAAAACTACTCCATCTCACGTGATGATCGGTTATGGTTTAGTTGATTTGGATCACGTGATCACTTAGATGATTACAGGGATGTCTATCTAAGTGGGAGTTCTTAAGTAATATGATTAACTGAACTTTAATTTATCATGAACTTAGTCCTGATAGTATTTTGCAAATAATGTTGTAGATCAATAGCTCGCGTTGTTGCTTCCCTATGTTTTATATGTGTTCCTAGAAAACTAAGTTGAAAGATGATAGTAGCAATGATACAGACTGGGTCCGTGATCTGAGGTTTATCCTCATTGCTGCATAGAAGAATTATGTCCTTGATGCACCGCTAGGTGATAGACCTATTGTAGGAGCAGATGCAAACATTATGAACGTTTGGCTAGCTCAATATGATGACTACTTGATAGTTTAGTGCACCATGCTTAACGGCTTAGAATCGGGACTTCAAAGACGTTTTGAACGTCATGGACCATATGAGATGTTCCAGGAGTTGAATTTAATATTTCAAGCAAATACCTGAGTTGAGAGATATGAAGTCTCCAACAAGTTCTATAGCTAAAAGATGGAGGAGAATTTCTCAACTAGTGAGCATGTGCTCAGATTGTCTGGGTACTACAATCACTTGAATCAAGTGGGAGTTAATCTTCTAGTTAAGATAGTGATTGACAGAATTCTCTAGTCACCATCACCAAGTTACTGGAACTTCGTGATGAACTATTGTATGCAAGGGATGACGAAACATTTCCCGAGCTATTCATGATGATGAAATTGATGAACGTAGAAATCAAGAAAGAGCATCAAGTTTTGATGATTAACAAGATCACTAGTTTCAAGAAAAGGTCAAAGGGAAAGAAAGGGAACTTCAAGTAAAATGACAAGTAAGTTCTCACTCCCATGAAGAAGCCCAAAGCTGGACCAAAGCCTGAAACTGAGTGCTTCTGCTGCAAAGGAAACGGTCACTGAAAGCGGAAATGCCCTGAATATTTGGTGGATAAGAAGGATGGCAAAGTGAACAAGGGTATATTTGATATACAGGTTATTTATGTGTACCTTACTAGTGTTTATAGTAGCCCCTGGGTAATTGATACTTGTTCGGTTGCTAAAAATTAGTAACTCAAAACAGGAGTTACAGAATAAACAGAGACTAGTTGAGGGTGAAGTGACGATGTGTGTTGGAAGTGGTTCCAAGATTGATATGATGATCATCGCACACTCCCTATACTTTTGGGATTAGTGTTAAACCTAAGTAAATGTTATTTGGCGTTTGTGTTGAGCATGAATACGATTTGATCATGTTTATTGCAATATGGTTATTCATTTAAAGTCAGAGAATAATTGTTGTTCTGTTTACATGAATAAAACCTTCGATGGTCATACACCCAATGAAAATAGTTTGTTGGATCTTGATCGTAGTGATACACATATTCATAATATTGATGCCAAAAGATGTAAAGTTGATAACAATAGTGCAACTTATTTGTGGCACTGCCGTTTGGGTCATATCGGTGTAAAGCGCATGAAGAAACTCCATAAAGATGGACTTTTGGAATCACTTGGTTATGAATCATTTGATGCTTGCAAACCGTGCCTTTTTTGGCAAGATGACTAAAACTCTGCTCTCCGGAGCAATGGAACAAGCTACTGAATTGTTGGAAATAATACATACCGATGTATGCGGTCCAATGAGTGTTGATGCTCGTGGCGGGTATCGTTATTTTTTGACCTTCACTGATGATTTGAGCAGATATGAGTATATGTACTAAATGAAGCACAAGTCTGAAATATTTGAAAATTTCAAAGAATTTCAGAGTGAAGTGGAGAATCATCGTAACAAGAAAATAAAGTTTCTACGATCTGATCGTGGAGGAGAATATTTGAGTTAAGAGTTTGGCCTTCATTTAAAAACAATGTGGAATAGTTTCACAGCTCAAGCCACATGGAACACCACAGCATAACGGTGTGTCCGAATGTCATAACTGCACTTTATTGGATATGGTGCGATCTATGATGCATCTTACCAATTTACCACTATCATTTTTGGGTTATGCATTAGAGATAGCTGCATTCACTTTAAATATGGCACCATCAAAATCCGTTGAGACGACGCCTTATGAAATGTGGTTTGGCAAGAAACCAAAGTTGTCGTTTCTTAAAGTTTGGGGCTGCGATGCTTATGTGAAAAAGTTTTAACCTGACAAGCTCGAACCCAAATCGGAGAAGTGCGTCTTCATAGAATACCCAAAGGAAACTATTGGGTACACCTTCTATCACAAATCCGAAGGCAAGATATTCATTGCTAAGATGGATCCTTTCTAGAGAAGGAGTTTCTCTCGAAAGAAGTGAGTGGGAGGAAAGTAGAGCTTGATAAGTTAATTGTACCTTCTCCTGAATTGGAAAGTAGTTCATCACAGAAATTAGTTCCAGTGATTCCTACACCAATTAGTGAGGAAGCTAATGATATTGATCATGAAACTTCAGATCAAGTTACTACCGAACCTCGTAGGTCAACCAGAGTAAGATCCGCACCAGAGTGGTACGGTAATCCTATTCTGGAGGTCATGTTACTTGACCATGGCGAACCTACAAACTATGAGGAAGTGATGATGAGCCCAGATTCCGCAAAATGGCTTGAGGCCATGAAATCTAAGATGGGATCCATGTATGAGAACAAAGTGTGGACTTTGGTGGACTTGCCCGATGATCGGCAGGCCATAGAAATAAATGGATTTTCAAAGAGGAAGACGGACACTGATAGTAGTGTTACTATCTACAAATCTAGACTTGTTGAAAAAGGTTTTTGACAAAGTTCAAGGTGTTGACTACGATGAGATTTTCTCACTCGTAGCGATTCTTAAGTCTGTCCAAATCATGTTAGCAAGTTGCCACATTTTATGAAATCTAGAAAATGGATGACAAAACTACATTCCTTCATGGATTTCTTAAAGAAGAGTTGTATATGATGCAACTAGAAGGTTTTGTCGATCCTAAAGGTGCTAACAAAATGTGCAAGCTCCAGCGATCAATCTATGGACTGGTGCAAGCATCTCAGAGTTGGAATATACGCTTTGATGAGTTGATCAAAGCATATAGTTTTATACAGACGTGCGGTAAAGCCTATATTTACAAGAAAGTGAGTGGGAGCACTACAACATTTCTGATAAAGTATACGTGAATGACATATTGTTGATCGGAAATAATGTAGAATTTTCTAAAGCATAAAGGAGTATTTTGATAGGAGTTTTTCAAAGAAAGACCTCGGTGAAGCTACTTACATATTGAGAATCAAGATCTATAGAGATAGATCAAGACGCTTGATAAGATTTTTCAATGAGTACATACTCAAAATGGAACAGTCAAAGAAGGAGTTCTTGCCTGTGTTGCAAGGTGCGAAGTTGAGTAAGACTCAAAACCCGACCATGGCAGAAAATAGAAAGAGAATGAAAAGTCATTCCCTATGCCTCAGTCATAGGTTCTATAAAGTATGCTCTGCTGTGTACCAGACCTATTGTATACCTTGCTCTGAGTTTTGCAAGGGAGTACAATTTTGATCTAGGAGTAGATCACTGGACAGCGGTGAAGAATATCCTTAGTGAGAACTAAGGAAATGTTTCTCGATTATGGAGGTGATAAAAGAGTTCGTCGTAAAGAGTTACATCGGTGCAAGCTTTTTCACCGATCCAGATGACTCTAAGTCTCAATCTAGATACATGTTGAAAGTGGGAGCAATTAGCTAGAGTAGCTCCGTGCAAAAGCATTGTAGACATAGAATATTTGCAAAATACATACGGCTCTAAATGTGACAGACCCGTTGACTAAACTTCTCTCACGAGCAAAACATGATCATACCTTAGTACTCTTTGGGTGTTAATCACATAGCGATGTGAACTAGATTACTGATTCTAGTAAACCCTTTGGGCATTGGTCACATGACGATGTGAACTATGGATGTTAATCACATACAGATGTGAATATTGGTGTTAAATCACATGATGATGTGAACTAGATTATTGACTCTAGTGCAAGTGGGAGACCGAAGGAAATATGCCCTAGAGGAAATAATAAAATGGTTATTATTATATTTCCTTGTTCATGATAATTGTCTATTATTCATGCTATAATTGTATTAACTGGAAACCATAATACATGTGTGAATACATAGAACACAACATGTCGCTAGTGAGCCTCTAGTTGAATAGCTCGTTGATCAATAGATGGTTATGGTTTCCTGACCATGGACATTGGATGTCATTGATAACGGGATCACATCATTAGGAGAATGATGTGATGGGCAAGACCCAATCCTAAGCATAGCACAAGATCAAGTAGTTCGTTTGCTAAGAGCTTTTCAAATGTCAAGTATCATTTCCTTAGACCATGAGATTGTGCAACTCCCGGATACCGTAGGAATGCTTTGGGTGTACCAAACGTCACAACGTAACTGGGTGGCTATAAAGGTGCACTACAGGTATCTCCGAAAGTGTCTGTTCGGTTGGCACGAATCGAGACTGGGATTTGTCACTCCGTATGACGGAGAGGTATCTCTGGGCCCACTCGGTAATGCATCATCATAATGAGCTCAATGTGACTAAGTAGTTAGTCACGGGATCATGCATTACGGAATGAGTAACATACCGATTGACAAAGGGAATTGTATACAGGATTGATTGAATCCCCGACATCGTGGTTCATCCGATGAGATCATCATGGAACATGTGGGAGCCAATATGGGTATCCATATCCTGCTATTGGTTATAGGCCGGAGAGGTATCTCGGTCAGGTCTGCATGGTTCCTGAACCCGTAGGGTCTACACACTTAAGGTTCGGTGATGCTAGAGTTGTTATGGGAATTAGTGTGTAGTTACCTAATGTTGTTCGGAGTCCCGGATGAGATCCCGGACCTCACGAGGAGTTCCGGAATGGTCCGGAGGTAAAGATTTATATATGGGAAGTCCTATTTTGGCCATCGGAAAATGTTCGGGATTTTTCGGTATTGTACCGGGAAGGTTCTAGAAGGTTCTGGAGTGGGGCCCACCTGCATGGGGGGACCCACATGAACGTGGGTAGTGGGGGCAATGCCCCACACCCCTTGTCAAGGCGCACCAAGATCCCCCCTTAGAAGGAATAATATCATATCCCGAAAGGATAAGATCAAGATCCCTAAAAAGGGGGATAACAATCGGTGGGGAAGGAAATGATGGGATTTCTTTCCTCCCACCTTTGCCAATGCCCCAATGGACTTGGAGGGCAAGAAACCAGACCCCTCCACCCCTATATATAGTGGGGAGGCGCATGGGAGCTTCACCCCTTGCCCTTGGCGCAGCCCTCCCCCTCTCCAACACCACCTCCTCCTTAGTAGTGCTTGGCGATGCCCTGCCAGAGAACTGCAAGCTCCACCACCACGCCGTCGTGCTGCCGGAGCTCTCCCTCAACTTCTTCTCTCCCCTTGCTGGATCAAGAAGGAGGAGACGTCCCCGGGCTGTACGTGTGTTGAACACGGAGGTGCCTTCCGTTCGGTGTTAGATCGGATCATCCGCGATTTGAATCGCTGCGAGTACGACTCCCTCATCCGCGTTCTTGTAACGCTTCCGCATCGCGATCTTCAAGGGTATGAAGATGCACTCCCCTCTCTCTCATTGCTAGTCTCTCCATAGATTGATCTTGGTGATGCGTAGAAAAATTTAATTTCTGCAACGATCCCCAACAGTGGCATCATGAGCTAGGTCTGTTCGTAGATTCTATGCACGAGTAGAACACAATTAGTTGTGGGCGTTGATTTGTTCAATATGCTCACCGTTAGTAGTCTTATCTTGATTTGGCGGCATCGTGGGATGAAGCGGCCCGGACTGACCTTACACGTACGCTTACGTGAGACAGGTTCCACTGATTGACATGCACTTGTTGCATAAAGGTGGCTAGCGGGTGCCAGTCTCTCCCACTTTAGTCTGATCGGATTCGATGAAAAGGGTCCTTATGAAGGGTAAATAGCAATTGGCATATCACCGTTGTGGCTATTGCGTAGGTAAGAATTGTTCTTGCTAGAAACCCATAGCAGCCACGTAAAACATGCAACAACAATTAGAGGACATCTAACTTGTTTTTGCAGGGTATGCTATGTGATGTGATATGGCCAAAAGAATGTGATGAATGATATGTGATGTATGAGATTGATCATGTTCTTGTAATAGGAATCACGACTTGCATGTCGATGAGTATGACAACTGGCAGGAGCCATATGAGTTGTCTTAATTTATTGTATGACCTACGTGTCAATCCGAACGCCATGTAGTTACTTTACTTTATTGCTAACCGTTAGCCATAGTAGTAGAAGTAATAGTCGGCGAGACAACTTCATGAAGACATGATGATGGAGATCATGATGATGGAGATCATGGTGTCATGCCAGTGACGAAGGTGATCATGTCGCGCCTCGAAGATGGAGATCAAGGGCGCAAGATGATATTGGCCATATCATGTCACTCTATGATTTGCATGTGATGTTTGTCATGTTTACATCTTATTTGCTTCGAACGACGGTAGCATAAATAAGATGATCCCTCATAAAATTTCAAGAAAGTGTTCCCCCTAACTGTGCACCGTTGCGAAAGTTCGTTGTTTCGAAGCACCACGTGATGATCGGGTGTGATAGATTCTAACATTCGCATACAATGGGTGTAAGCCAGATTTACACATGCAAAACACTTAGGTTGACTTGACGAGCCTAGCATGTACAGACAGGGCCTCGGAACACAAGAGACCGAAAGGTCGAACATGAGTCGTATAGTGGATACGATCAACATGAAGATGTTCGCCAATGATGACTAGTCCGTCTCACGTGATGATCGGACACGGCCTAGTTGACTCGGATCATGTGTCACTTAGATGACTAGAGGGATGTCTATCTGAGTGGGAGTTCATTAAATAATTTGATTAGATGAACTTAGTTATCATGAACATAGTCAAAAGGTCTTTGCAAATTATGTCGTAGCTCACGCTTTGGTTCTACTATTTTAGATATGTTCCTACAGAAAATTTAGTTGAGATTTGATAGTAGCAATTATGTGGACTGGGTCCGTAAACTGAGGATTGTCCTCATTGCTTCTCTGAAGGATTATGTCCTTAATGCACCGCTCAGTGTGCTGAACCTCGAGCGTCGGTTGTGGATGTTGCGAACATCTGACATACACGTTTTGATGACTACATGATAGTTCAGTGTGTAATGCTAAATGGTTTAGAATTGAGGCACCAAAGACGTTTTTGAAACATCGCAGAACATATGAGATGTTCCGAGGACTGAAATTGGGATTTCAGGCTAGTGCCCACGTCAAGAGGTATGAGACCTCTAACAAGTTTCTTAAGCCTGCAACCTAAGGAGAAAAGCTCAATCGTTGAGCATGTGCTCAGATTGTCTGAGTACTATAATCTCTTGAATCGAGTGGGAGTTAATCTTCCAGTTGAGACAGTGATAGTTCTCCATAGTCACTGTCACCAAGCTATTAGAGCTTCGTGATGAACTATAACATATCAGGGATAGACATGATGATACTTGAGCAATTCGCGATGTTTGACACCGTGAAAGTAGAAATCAAGTAGGAGCATCAATTGTTGATGGTTAGTAAAACCACTAGTTTTCAAGAAGGGCAAGGGAAAGAAGGGATACTTCATGAAATGGCAAATCAGTTGCTGCTCTAGTGAAGAAACCCAAGTTTGAACCCAAACCCGAGACTAAGTGCTTTTTTAATGAGGGAACGGTCACTGAAGCAGAACTACCCTAGATACTTGGTAGATGAGAAGGCTGGTGTCGATGTCAAAACCGGCGGATCTCGGGTAGGGGGTCCCGAACTGTGCGTCGTGGCGGATGGTAACAGGAGACAAGGGACACAATGTTTTTACCCAGGTTCGGGCCCTCTCGGTGGAGGTAAAACCCTACTCCTGCTTGATTAATATTGATGATATGGGTAGTACAAGATAAGATCTACCACGAGATCAGAGAGGCTAAACCCTAGAAGCTAGCCTATGGTATGATTGTTGTTCGTCCTACGGACTAAAACCCTCCAGTTTATATAGACACCGGAGAGGGTTAGGGTTACACAGAGTCGGTTACAATGGTAGGAGATCTACATATCCGTATCGCCAAGCTTGCCTTCCACACCAAGGAAAGTCCCATCCGGACACGGGACGGAGTCTTCAATATTGTATCTTCATAGTCTAGGAGTCCGGCCGAAGATGATAGTTCGGCTATCCGGACACCCCCTAGTCTAGGACTCCCTCAGTAGCCCCTGAACCAGGCTTCAATGACGACGAGTCCGGCGCGCATATTGTCTTTGGCATTGCAAGGCGGGTTCCTCCTCCGAATACTTCATAGAAGATTTTGAACACCAGGATTGTGTCCGGCTCTGCAAAATAAGTTCCACGTACCATCGTAGAGAGAATAATATTTACACAAGTTCAATCTGCTGACGTATTTCGTGGCGTGACGTCACACCATGGCCAAGCCTTTATTCAAATTGTTTTTATTGTTCCACCTCAGCGCATTTAGCGAAGCGGTTTCCTTGGCACGTCTTGTCAAAGCAGAGATCGTGTCCCCTTATTCCGGGATTCTCATCAATACGGGCGTGGGTAACCCAACCGCGCCATTGATTACGGCGCTTGGGAGATAAGCGAGTTTTACCAGGCTGGTGGGGACGCATAGTTTTCGTCCGTCCATATAAGGGGATAAGGATCCACCTTTTTACCTACGCCTTCTTCCTCCTTTGCTTATCCATTTCCGCATACTCGAGCTCCAGCGCCCAAGTCCGCACATCTCGCCTCAACCTTCGCCAGCCATATCCGGAGCAGGAGGCAAGTGGATGGCCTCCTCCGTCACGGAGGGGCACATCAAAAGGTTGAGAAAAGCCGGATACCTGCACAACGATATTGCGCACCGGCTTCTAGACGAGGGGCAGCTCGTCCCCACCCCTAGGCCTCATGAGAGGGTGGTGTTCCTTCCCCATTTCCTCCGCGGACTGGGCTTCCCACTCCACCCATTTGTCCGGGGGCTCATGTTCTACTACGGCCTGGATTTCCACGATCTGGCCCCAAATTTCATCCTCGACATCTCAGCGTTTATCGTTGTGTGCGAGGCCTTCCTCCGCATCACACCCCACTTTGGCTTATGGCTGAAAACCTTCAACGTCAAGCCAAAGGTAGTGGGCGGCCAGCAGGCGGAGTGCGGAGGCGCCATGGTGGGCAAGATGCCCAACGTCACATGGCTCGAGGGCGCCTTCGTGGAAACCATCAAAGGGTGGCAATCGGGGTGGTTCTACATCACCGAGCCGCGTGACCCTGAATGGGCAGCGGCCCCCGAATTCAGATCTGGCATCCCCACACGGCTCACCTCCTGGAAAGAGAAGGGCCTGACATGGGGTGATTTGGAAGAGCTGACCGGACTCCAAACCTGCGTCCAAAACCTTGTGAACGAAAAGGTCAAGCTCGTCAACGCAGTCCATGTCATGCTCATCCGCGGGATCCTCCCGTGCCAACAACGAGCTTTCAAATTGTGGGAGTTTGATCTGGCACAGCACCAGACCTTGAGCAGGCTCTTCGACACTACGTACGAAGACACCAGGAGGGTGCTGTTAAAGGGCGCCGAGGCTCCCGCATCCGCTACCAAAGATCGCGGATTTAGCTCGCAGCATCATGCCAGCGAGGTAAGCTATTTTACCCTTTAAGGGACACTTGTTTTTCATAGTTTGACTCTATGCGGGATCTAAACTCCCTTACCTTTGACAGGCCTGGCAGAAGAAGTCCGGGTAGGTTAACTGTCCGGCTCCCTTACTAGAAGACCCAGCGGACGCCCGATTAACGGGGCTGCTGGTTCCGGCGCCTTACGTGGTGCCGGAGAAGAAGGCCAAGAAGAAGGTCACGAGAACTCGGAGGAGTTCCCGGCGCCAGGTGTTATCGGACTCATCGTCCGACTCCGAGGTGGACTCCTCCCGCGAAGACGAGGAGGAGAAAAAGGAGGCTTCTCCCCCAGCAGGGGGAGAGAAGAAAAGGAAGGCCTCCTCAACTGGGGAGGCCGGAGGGTCCAAGAAGGGAAGGACCCTTCCTCCGGACTGTTCCACCAACGCCGACAACGACGAAGAGGAGTGGCCCTCGAGGGCCAAGCCCCTGGCGAGATCGTAAGTGTCCAGATTCCATAATAACTCATGATTTTTCTTTTGTCGCGTAGTGTCTTCTCACACCGAATACACCCATGTAGCCCGCCCAAGGACGAGCTCCCCGCTTCGTCGAGCGGCTCCCTGGATTCGTCAGATGTGAATAGTACTTCACTTCCGACCGCCTCCCCCCCTTCCCCCCCCCCCCCCCCGTGATGCAGACGACGCCGCGGTGAGTCCCAGAAGGGGCCCAACCAGGAGGAGGTGGTCCTGGAGGCGCCGCAAGGCGAACTCCCGGACTCTGGGCGCGAAGAGGGCCAAACCCCAGAGGGCTCTAAGTCTGGACCTGTGCCGGACTCCGTACCGGAACCTATAGTGATTCCGAAGTCCGGCAGGCGGGCCCTTCATAAGAAGGGTAAGACTACGACGCCGGTGGCCTCCGTCCAACCGGAGGCACCGGATAACTTGCTGGAGGCGCTTAACGGCGCCACCATCGATGAGGAGCACCGCACTATTATGAGTGCGGTGATCCAGAAAGTTCAGTCTGCCAAGAGCGGGCTGACTGAAGCCTATGCCAGCCTTCTAACAGGCTTTGAGGTAAGTAATTTAAGATATGTAAAAATAGTACCGCATAGACAATAGCCCCTGATGCTCAGTTTGGTGTTCGAAAAGAAAAGCCGAACTGAGGATCTAAAAAGATATACACAGGAGTCTAACATAAGCATGTCAATATGGGAATGCAGGCTGCGCTGCTAACCTCTGCCGCATTGACTGCGGAGGTCGATGTATTGAAGGAGAGCCTTGAGCGGTCCGAGAACGAGCTCGGTTGTGCCAAGAAGCAGCTCGAGGACAAGGAGGGTAAGTAATACCTTATTAAAGTAATACCTTATAGAAAAGGATTTGGTTGCAAAAAAATGACAGGAATAACGTGAGTATTGAAGGGGCCACGAACGAGGTGGCAATCCTGAAGGAAGCGGTGTCCAAGGCCGAAAGCGAGAGAGAGAAACAGGAGGCACGGGTGGCGGAGGTGCGGCAAGAGCTCCAGGCTCTCATGGAAAAACACGAGAGTTTGGAGCGTGACTCGAAGACTCGAGAGTCCGAGCTCGCCTCGGCTCTTGAGAGTGCCAAAGCCGCTAAGGCCGAAGCCCAAAAAGCCCTCCAGGAAATTGAGGCAGTAAAGAAGATAGCAGCGGGTAAGGCATTCTTCATGCAAAGCAAGCATGTAAAAGTGAATTATCTGTTACTTACCCAAATTCGGAGCTCTCCAGGAGCGTTCGTAGATTTGCCCCGTAGTGTGTGCGATGCTGCCGCGTTCTACCAAGCCGAGGAGGGGAGCTCGACAGAGAAGGTATTCTGGTCTCAGTATGCTGACGCCGGACATCCAGTGCCCCTGAGCGACCAGCTGAAGCAGCTGGTCGAGCTCCACAAGGTGGCCGAACAGGCCATGAAGGGCCTCATAGTTCAGCTATAGCCCAAAGAAGCCATGCCTGGGAGCTACTTCGGTCTGGTGCGACGGCTGGTGGACGCCTGTCCATGGATTGAAGTCATCAAGCACTCCGTTTGCATTGAAGGTGCCCGTCGGGCCCTTGCCCGCGCTAAAGTGCACTGGGGCAAGATGGACGCCGAGAAGCTTGTGACGGACGCGCCACCGCTGGGCAAGGAGTATCGCACGCCCGAGATGTACTATAAGGGTGTCCTGAAGGGTGCCCGCCTTATTGCGGGTGAGTGCTCAAAAGATGTAATTTTTTAGTAGACTCGCATTTGTTATCCTATGCGCTGAAAACTTTGTTCATATGCTCTAAGCAACGCTTGTTAATTTAAAATATTACCTTCTGTGCGGCCGTTTATCAAATTTGAGAGATGGCAAGTCGTTGGCTTCAGCCCCCATGCCACGATGCTGGGGTGTTCGGGATAAACTTGAGCGCTCTTGTTCCCATTCTTGGGTCCTTCGAGGGAGGCGCTCAACACAACGAACGAGGCAGCCGGACTTATAATGCTTGAACACTCCCACTTAGCCATAGAATTCTATAATTTAAATTTCGGCGAAGCCCCTAGTGTTCGGAAGACCGAATTCGGGGCGCGATCCACGCCTGGGCCGGACAAAGCCGGCTCCTCGCTCTAAGCGGCATAAGTCTTTAGGGACTCGAAAAAACCTCTCAAACAGCGACCGGCTCTCGCCCTATCATGACTGTCAGTTTTAGCTTTCTCCACTGAGGTGCTCAACCCAGCTCAACTGGGGCACAATCACAGTGGTTCTCCCAGCGCTACCTTAGTCGATATAACGGAATGTAAGGTACCAAAACATGGGAGCCGGGCAAACCCAACTATTGACCCAAGACATGATTCGAAGCCGATGCATATAATGCTATAAGTTCGGGGTGCCGCACTTGTGAAAGTGTTCGGACTTATCACACCATAATTTGGGGAACATAAGCCCCTGGTGTACTTGGCCGTACCAAAGCGTACGGGTGCAACATGTCATAAGTGAACATGTATAGATAGAAAAAGGAATGCAATAATAGGCAAAAAGCGATGCATTGTTTATTCAAAAAATACTGCAATGAAAGCAGAACGATACAAATAGTGCAATAAGCAAGGGATGGGACTATTTAACATGTCCCCCTCCAAGGGTAGGCTGCGGGATGGTATGTAAAATAGGTATAATGCTCGTAATAGAGACCACCTGGATACTCAACGTAGCTTTTCTGCTTCCCTGGCTGTTGCATCGTGAGTTCGGCAAGTCTATTGCCGGACAGGGCTTCTGGAGAACAGAGTCCTGTGAATAAGAGAAAGAAGAATGACACAATTGGGAGCCCCCTGGTGCGGTTGAGCCGCTCTCCGGGCATGCCATGGTCGTGCCCCTACCCCTATGCCCATGGTATCTCCAGAGCGTAGTTATGTACGCGTGGTACTGGTCTCGCGATTTTGCGAGGGCTGGGGTTGGGGCCGTATTGCTACGCATGCTCGGAACGTGCCAGGTGGTCTTGTTGTAGGTTACTCCGGGCACGCTTGACGGTGTCCGGCCGCTTAACAGCCGGACTTGAGAATTGCCTTAAGAGGCTACTTTGTACTTCCGCGGCGAGAGCCGCTATATGCTCCTCCGTTCGGAGAGAGCGTTCGGTGTTTCCGTTGACTGTAATGACTCCTCTAGGGCCTGGCATCTTGAGCTTTAGGTATGCGTAGTATGGCACCGCATTGAACTTTGCAAATGCGGTTCGTCTGAGCAGTGCATGATAGCCGCTGTGGAATGGGACTATGTCGAAGATTAACTCCTCGCTTCGGAAGTTATCCGGGGATACGAAGACCGCTTCAAGTGTAACTGAGCCTGTACAGTTGGCCTCTACACCTGGTATGACGCCTTTAAAGGTCGTTTTTGTGGGTTTAATCCTGGAGGGGGCTATGCCCATCTTGCACACTGTATCCTGATAAAGCAGGTTCAGGCTGCTGCCGCTGTCCATCAGGACTCTAGTGAGGTGAAATCCGTCAATGATTAGGTCTAGAACCAATGCGGCGAATCCGCCATGTCGGATGCTAGTGGGGTGGTCCCTTCGATCAAAAGTGATCAGATATGAGGACCACGGATTGAACTTTGGGGCGACTGGCTCCATCGCATATACGTCCCTGAGTGCATGCTTCCGCTCCCTTTTGGGTATGTGGGTTGCGTATATCATGTTCACCGTCCGCACTTGTGGGGGGAAACCCTTTTGTCCTCTATTGTTCGGCGGCCGGGTCTCCTCCTCGTCATCGATATGCAGCCCCTTGTCATTGTTTTCGGCAATTAACTTGTCTGCCTGCTTGAACACCCAACAACCCCTATTGATGTGATTGGCTGGCTTTTCGGGGGTGCCGTGTATCTGGCACGAGCGATCGAGTATTCGGTCCAAATTGGACGGGCCCAGAGTATTTCTTTTGAATGCCTTTTTACGCTGACCGGGTTTAGAGCCTCTGAATCTGGCATTGACTGCCGTATCTTCAGTATTATCGCCCTTAATGCGGCGCTTGTGCTTATTGCGACGCGACCTGCTGTTGCTGTCCTTGGTATCCGAACTACCAGGGTTTTTGGTCAGGTTGTTACTGCGAGCTAGCCAGCTGTCCTCTCCCGCGTAGAAGCGGGTCATGAGTGCAGTGAGGGCTGCCATGGATTTCGGCTTTTCCTGTCCTAGGTGCCGGGCAAGCCACTCGTCGCGGATGTTATGTTTGAAGGCTGCAAGGGCCTTTGCATATGGACAGTCGACGATTTTATTTTTCTTGGTTAAGAACCGTGTCCAGAATTGTCTGGCCGATTCGTCTGGCTGCTGAATTATGTGGCTTAGGTCATCGGCGTCTGGTGGTCGCACATATGTGCCCTGGAAGTTATCAAGGAATGCGGCTTCCAGGTCTTCCCAACACCCAATTGATTCTGCTGGCAAGCTGTTGAGCCAATGCCGAGCTGGTCCTTTAAGCTTGAGTGGGAGGTATTTGATGGCGTGTAGATCATCACCGCGGGCCATGTGGATATGAAGGAGATAGTCCTCGATCCAGGCCGCAGGGTCTGTTGTGCCATCGTATGATACAATGTTTACGGGTTTGAAACCCTCGGGGATTTGATGATCCATTACTTCGTCTGTGAAGCATAGTGGGTGTGCGGCGCCTCTGTATTGGGCTATATCACGACGCAGCTCAAACGAGCTTTGTCCACTGTGTTCGTCCCGGTCGGAATTGCTATATCCGGTGTGACGGTTGTCATCACGTATCGTGGGGCGCCCATGCGATCCGTAGATCGATCTTGTTTGTCTTGCCTTTTCCTCCAATATGTCTCGCAAGTCTGGCGCATTCCCCCGTGGCTTTGTACTTTTCGAGCGACGCCGGGGTGCGGCCTTAGTGGAGGGCCTAAAGGCCTCTCTGTCACGGCCACGAGGTGGCCGGTTGGCTGTATTGTGCGCTGGTGATGTAGGTTTAGGTGCTTCCACCTCTAATCGGGGTAGCATCTTGCGTTTTGGGTAGCTTTTGGAGGGGCGTTCGAGTTCATACTCTTCGGCCGCAAGGACTTCAGTCCATCTGTCGGCTAGCAAGTCTTGGTCAGCTCTAAACTGTTGCTGCTTTTTGTTGAGGCTGCTTACCGTGGCCATAAGCCTGCGTTTTAAACGCTCTTGTTCGACGGGATCCTCAGGCACGACAAATTCGTCGTCGTCGAGGCTTGCCTCGTCTTCGGAGGGAGGCATATAATTATCGTCCTCTACCTCTCTGTCTGCCGCTCTCTCATGAGGGCTGGCTTCTCCATCCTCCTGCGCTGAATCCTGCTGGAGGGGGTTGTCTTCGGCACTGTCCGGGGTGTTATTATCTCCCATGCCGGAATCACCGTTTTTGCTTTGGCGGGATTTAGAGCGGCGCTGCTGACGCTGGCGCTTAGGCTGTTTCTTGGAGGGGTCGTCCTCCGTTGTTCCATCGCCATTCCCATCCTTTGGGATGTCCACCATGTAAATGTCGTATGATGAGGTGGCCTTCTAGTGCCCTGTAGGCGCTGGTTCTTGGTCGTCTCCTGCATCGTCGTCCATACCGTCGATGTCTTCGGAGTCGAAGTCTAGCATGTCCGTTAAGTCATCGACAGTGGCTACGAAGTGGGTGGTGGGTGGGCTTTGAATTTCTTCGTCGTCCGCATCCCAACCGTCCTAACCATAATCCGGCCAGGGCCCTCCTGATAAAGAGAGACGCTTTAGCGAATTCAGGATGTCGCCAAAGGGCAAGTGTTGAAAGATGTCTGCGGCGGTGAATTCCATAACCGGCGCCCAATCGGATTTGATCGGCAGGGGCGCGGGAGGTTCAGAGTCCGGAGAGGAGTCTGGCACCTTGGAGTCATGGGCTTTGAGAAGGAGAGGGTTCTTATTCGGCTCTATCGCCATAGAGGTAGCAGCCCCCGAGGCGGTGTCCAGCCACCCGTCCTCGATCGGCACAGTCGGCTCCGAGCTAAGGGTCAGAGCGGACACTTGTGCGGCCTCCAAGGCACTGTCCGGCGGCAGAGCTAGATCATGCCCATCGTGACAGTGCGGCGCGCTTGGCTGTGGCTCGAACCCGTCGAAAATCAAGTATCCGCGGACGTCAGCCGTATAGTTCAAACTTCCAAATCTGACCTGATGGCCAGGGGTGTAGCTTTCGATCTGCTCCAGATGGCCAAGCGAGTTGGCCCGCAGTGCGAAGCCGCCGAATATGAAGATCTGTCCGGGGAGAAAAGTCTCACCATGGACCGTGTCATTGTTGATGATCGAAGGAGCCATCGGGCCTAAAGATGACGACACAGAGGAACTCTCAATGAAAGCACCAACGTCGGTGTCAAAACTGGCGGATCTCGGGTAGGGGATCCCGAATTGTGCGTCGAGGCGGATGGTAACAGGAGACAAGGGACACGATGTTTTTACCCAGGTTCAGGCCCTCTCGGTGGAGGTAAAACCCTACTCCTGCTTGATTAATATTGATGATATGGGTAGTACAAGAGAAGATCTACCACGAGATCAGAGAGGCTAAACCCTAGAAGCTAGCCTATGGTATGATTGTTGTTCGTCCTACAGACTAAAACCCTCCGGTTTATATAGACACGGAGAGGGTTAGGGTTACACAGAGTCGGTTACAATGGTAGGATATCTACATATCCGTATCGCCAAGCTTGCCTTCCACGCCAAGGAAAGTCCCATCCGGACATGGGATGGAGTCTTCAATCTTGTATCTTCATAGTCTAGGAGTCCGGCCGAAGATGATAGTTCGGCTATCCGGACACCCCCTAGTCCAGGACTCCCTCAGCTGGCAAGGTTGACATAAGTAGCACCTGGGTATTAAGATACCGGTTCGGTTGCTAAGTATTAGTAACTCGAAATAAAAGAACTACGGAATAAACGGAGACTAGCTAAAGGTGAGATGACGATGTGTGTTGGAAGTGTTTCCAAGGTTGATGTGATCAAGCATCAGATGCTCCCACTACCATCGAGATTGGTGTTAAACCTAAATAATCGTTATTTGGTGTTTGTGTTGAGCATAGACATGATTGGATTATGCTTATCGCAATATGGTTATTCATTTAAGGAGAATAATGGTTACTCTATTTATTTGAATAATACCTTCAACGGTCTTGCACCTAAAATGAATGGTTTATTGAATCTCGATCGTAGTGATACACATGTTCATGCCAAAAGATATAAGATAGTAATGATAGTACCACCTACTTGTGGCACTGCCATTTGAGTCATATTGGTATAAAATGCATGAAGAAGCTCCATGTTGATGGATCTTTCGAACTCACTCGTTTTTTGAAAAGTTTGAGACATGCGAACCATGTCTATTAGTATGTATGCATGAAGAAACTCCATGCAGATGGATCATTTGGACTCACTTGATTTTGAATCACTTGAGACATGCAAATCATACCACATGGGCAAGATGACTGAAAAACCTCGTTTTCAGTAAGATGGAACAAGAAAGCAACTTGTTGGAAGTAATACATTTTGATGTATGCAGTCCAATGAGTGCTGAGGCACGTAGTGCATATCGTTATGTTCTTACTTCACAGATGATTTGAGTAGATGTTGAGTATATTTACTTGATGAAACACAAGTCTGAATTATTGAAAGGTTCAAGTAATTTCAGAGTGAAGTTGAAGATCATCGTGACAAGAGGATAAAATGTCTATGATATGATCATAGAGATAAATATCGGAGTTATGAGTTTGGCACATAATTTAGACATTGTGGAAATTGTTTCACAACTAATACCGCTTGGAACACCATAGTGTGATGGTGTGTCCGAACATCATAACTGCAACCTATTGGATATGGTGCATACCATGATGTCTCTTATCAAATTGACACTATCGTTTATGGGTTAGGCATTAGAGACAACTACATTCACTTTAAATAGGGCACCACACAATTCCGTTAAGATGACACCGTATGAACTATGGTTTAGAGAAACCTAAGCTGTCATTTCTTAAAAGTTTGGGACTTCAAAGCTTATGTGGAAAAGTTTTAGCTTGATAAGCTCGAACCCAAAGGTGATAAAATGCATCTTCATAGGACACCCAAAAACAGTTGGGTATACCTCCTGGTTTAGATCCGGAAGCAAAAGTGATTGTTTCCAGAAACGGGTCCTTTCTCGAGGGAAAGTTTCTCTTGAAAGAATTGAGTGGGAGGATGGTGGAGACTTGATGAGGTTATTGAACCATCAGTTCAACTAGTGTGTAGCAGGGCACAGGAAGTTGTTTCTATGGCGTCTACACCAATTGAACTGGAAGCTGATGATAGTGATCATGAAACTTCAGATCAAGTCACTACCAAACCTCGTAGGCCGACAAGGATGCGTACTACTTCAGAGTGGTATGTAATCCTATCTTAGAGGTCATTGAGGGAGTCCTGGATTAGGGGTATTCGGACAGCCGGACTGTATACATCGTCCGGACTATTGAAGCGTGAAGATACAAGACTCAAGACTTCGGCCCGTGTCCGGATGGGACTCTCCTTTGCATGGAAGACAAGCATGGCGATCCGGATATTGTGTTTCCTTCCTTGTAACCGACTCCATGTAAACCCTAGCCCTCTCCGATGTCTATATAAACCGGAGAGGTTGGTCCTTAGAAGGCCGATCACAATTATAATCATACCATCATAGGCTAGCTTCTAGGGTTTAGCCTCTACGATCTCGTGGTAGATCTACTCTTGTACTACCCATATCTTCAATATTAATCAGGCAGGAAGTAGTGTTTTACCTCCATCGAGAGGGCCCGAACCTGGGTAAACATCTGTGTCCCTTGCTTCCTGTTACCATCATCCTAGACGCACAGATCGGGACCCCCTACCCGAGATCCGCCGGTTTTGACACCGACATTGGTGCTTTCATTGAGAGTTCCTCTATGTCGTCACTGCGGGGCTTGATGGCGCCTTCAATCGTCAACAACACGGTCCAGGGGGAGACTTATCTCCTCGGACAGATCTTCGTGTTCGGCGGCTTCGCACTGCGGGCCAATTCGTCATCTGGAGCAGATCTACAGCTATGCCCCTGGCCACCAGGTCAGGTTCAGAAACTTGAACTACACAGCGGATATTCACGGAGACTTGATCTTCGACGGATTTGGGCCTGCGCCTGGAGCATCAAACAGTTACGATGGGCACGGCTTAGACCTGCTGTCGGAAGATGCACAGGATATCACCCCTGCACTAGCCCCGGATCTAAATCCGGAGCAGGTTGCGTTGCCTGAGGACGGAGAGGTGGACCTTGCCCCGCAGGCCGCACACTCATCGGCGGTTGAGCCGAACACAGGCCTCACTTATGAGGAAGCCTGTCACCCCGGGCCCCCGGACTCATATCCGGTTGTTGGTTCTGGTCCGCACACCCTCGAGCCAGCCGAGCCAGGTTGGGCTCCGGTAATGGAATTTACCGCTGCGGACATCTTCCAGCACTCGCCCTTTGGCGACATGCTGAACTCACTAAAGTCTCTCTCTTTGTCAGGAGGCTCTGGGCCGACCTATGTCCGGCTTGAGTGGGAAGCAGGCAATGAAGGAATTCGCTGCCCACCCACCACCCACTTCATTGCCACGGTCGATGATTTAACCGACGTGCTTGACTTCGACTCCGAAGACATCGACGGTATGGATGACGATGTAGGAGAATTACAGGAGCCACCGCTCACAGGGCGGTGGACGGCCACCTCCACATATGATATATACATGGTGGACACTTCAAATGAAACCAATGGCGATAAAGCAACGGAGGATAACCCCTCAGGGAGAAAGGCAAAGCATGGGCGTCGTCGGCGCTGCTCCAAGCCCCGCCACATCAACACTGGCCCCGGAGACGAAAGCAATCCGGATGGTGCCGAAGAGGAATACAGTCCTAATCAGCCTACCTTCAAGAAGGCTGGACCGGCCACGATGGGATACTTGGAGAGGGATAACTATACACCCCCCCTCCGACGACGAGGTAAGCCTCGGCAATGACGAATTCGGCGTACCTGAAGATCCAGTGGAACAAGTTCGCTTCAAGCGACGGCTCATGGCCACGGCAAGGAGCCTGCAAATGAAGCAAGAGCAACTTAAAGCTGACCAAGACTTGCTAGTGGATAGGTGGACCAAGGTACTGGCCACCGAAAAGTACGAACTCGACAGCCCCAACAAAGGGCATACACGGCACAACTGGCTACCTCAACCCAAGCAGGAGAACACAAGGCACACACCCCGACGTCCACACATCATTACGGTCCAAGACAGTAAGAAGGATACGCGAAGTGACACCCTCAAGCCTCGGCGCAATGGCCACAAACGTCAAGTTAAGGAAACTGGTGCCAGGTCCAACAAATCCCAGTCCGGTCAACGGACAAAGAGCAGCTCAAGCCTATTCGGTCCGAGCCACACGCTCGATCAACCATATGAAATTCATGGTACTCCTAGAAACACGGCAAAGCATACCAATAGAGAATGCAGATCCTCAAAACAAGGCGGCTGGTCGTGTGCCGGAAACAATGAGGGGAGGCGTCTAGTCAAGAGCCCCCCCCCCCCCCCCCAGAGCATAAAAGTACGGCCGATCGCCCCCGATCACACCAACCACAGCAATTCAATTGCCGTACCCCTAGACCTAGTAGTCCGGGGGCTCCATAACACATAAAGCCTCCATGGGTATGAAGCCACAAATAACATCCTCTAAAGGATGTCAGGTGCAAAGGCCAAGTTCATTGGCCCACCACCCTAACGGTTGTCTTTCGAATCACCAAAAAATACCACGCCAAAGTGTAATCCTTCGGCACCTTCCCCTCATACGGTAATTTACCGTATGCTAACGGGACGAATCACGTTGACTAAGATTCCACGTGATAAACCATTAGGCCAACACCGTGTGATATAATCACGCCCACGGGCAAGGTCGGACTCCGCACTTAGAACGGAAACCACACAACTGCCGGAGTAGTGAGTCGCGCATGCCTATCAAACTTTTGATATGACAGCCAACTATCCGGACACCAATTGAGGAGTCCGCGCTATTTCACGGTATAACGGCTGGGTTCACCAGGGTCCGATCAGGAACCCTTAGACCAACCACAAGAGGATGTTCAGCTGCCTTATAGCATTTGCCTTTATAAATTAACTTTGACAAAGAACAGGATTGGCGGCGTGGAATCAGCCTGGACACACAATGGCAGGAACATGCAGGTAGAAGGCAGTCCGGATTCACTCTTGATCCACTCACAACCCCCTACAGTCCGGCCATTACAGGTTCCGCCAAAAAACACCTCTTTTCATACATCGTACTCATATGCATAGACACATCATCCTACTACAATGCATAGATTTAAATAACAATTACCGGCCGACGTTTATCGCCGATGCCTCTTTGCCAAAAATGGCAGCCACGCTTCATGTTATGCCCGGTTATGCCAAGGGCTGCACAGTACGACAATACAGTCCGACCACCTTTTCAGTCGCTCGGCACCCCGAACTTATAACACTATATGCATCAGCTCCGAATCATGTCTTGGGTCATTGGTTGGGTTTGCCCGGCTCCCATGTTTTGGTACCTTACGTTCCGTTCTATCGGCTAAGGTAGCGCTGGGAGAACTACTGCGATTGTGTCCCGGTTCTGCCGGACGAGCACCTCAGTAGAGAAAGCCGAAAACCAACTGTCATGATGCAAGGAGAGCTGGTCAGCTATTCGAGAGGTTGTAAAATCCTTAAAGATTTATTCCGCACAACTCCATTATAAATGCAGAGTGCGACGGATCGGTCTTCCGATCAGGCGCCAATAGAGCCCCTAGTTCAGCCTTCCGAACACTGGGGGCTGTGCCGACCATACTCAAATTCCTATGGCTAAGTGAGAGTAATAAAGCCCTATAGTCCGATTGCCTGGTTCGTGGTGAGAAACACCTCCTTCAAAGGACCCAACTATGGGATAAAGAGCGTTCAGATATACCCCGAACACCCCTGTATTCTTTTTTACGTGGGGGCAGAGGCCGACGACTGGCCAACTCTCAGGATATACATACAATAAACAGCCGCACAGCAAGAACATATGTTCAAACAAAACAGGCAATATATAATAAAAATGCCATTATCCCATATTACAAAAAGCGGCACGAATGCCCTCAGGGAAATTAATGTCTTTGGCACACTTATCCGCCGCAAGGCGGGCCCCTTTCAGTACACCTTCATAGTACAGCTCGGGCTTGCCGTGCTCCTTACCCTCTGGTGGTCCCTCAGTCATCAGCTTCTCCGCGTCAAGCTTCCCCCAATGCATTTTTGCATGGGCAAATGCCATGCGCGCGCCTTCTATACAGACTGATCACTTGATAGCATCAAGCCGAGGACAGGCGCCCACAATCCGCTTGACGAGTCCGAAGTAACTACTTGGAATTGGCTCCGCAGGCCATAGCTGGACAACTAAGTCCTTCATGGATAGTTCGGCCGCCTGGTGCAGTTCGACCAGCTGTTTCAGCTGATCGATAAAAGGCACCGGATAGTTCGGCACCAAATACTGGAACCAGAAATCCCTCTTCGCAGACTTCTTCTCCTCGGTCCGGTAAAATTGGGCGGCATCTGATATGTTGCGAGGAAGATCCGCAAAAGCCCCTGGAAAAATAAGAATTCAGCTTGCCGCTTAGGATTCTTTCCATTACCATGTAGAAAGGGCTAAGAATACAGAAGGCCTTACCAGCCGCAACTTTCTGGGCCTCCTGAATGTCCCGCGCAACACCTCGGCCTTCTTCCCGAGCACCTTCCTCAGCCTCGAGAGCTTGGGTGAGTTCGGATTCTTTCCCTATTAGACTCTGCTCCAAGCCCTCGCTTTTCTTCACAGCTTCCTGGAGCTCTTGCTTAGCTGCGATGACCCTGGCCTCATGTTTTTCACGAAGCGCCTGTTCGGCGGCAGCCTTCTCGTTGGCATCAGCCATGGCCTTCTTTAGTGCCTCGTATTCGACACTCGCTCCTAGAGCATACAATACAAACACTTATCGCTAAGCACAACTATCCATTCGTGCCAACTTCAAGACAAATGTTTTCAACATACCCTGCTTGTCTTCCAATTGCTTCTTCACACGGCTAAGTTCTTCCTCGGCCCGTGCAAGGCTCTGCTTCAGTTCGGACACTTCTGCATTATAAGCGGTCGTCCTCTCTGCAGACGCCTGTTTTCACACAAAGGGTTATACGTCATTCACATAGGCTCCTGTGGAAGCAGAGGATTTGATCCCCTGCCCGGCTCCGTCTCCTTCGCCGGACAGTCCATCAGGGGATACTACTCATATTATGACAATTCCTCAAAGGTTTCTTAGGAAACATACCTCAAAGGCCTTTATAAGGCCAAAGCAGGACTCGTTCAGCCCGCTCTCGGCAGACTGAATCTTCTCAACCACCGTGCCCATGAGAGTCCGGTGCTCATTGATGATAGACGTGTTCTTCAACGTTGTCGATAGACCGCCGGGCAGCTCTGCTCGAACAGAGGATGCCGGCGGGGTAGGCAGGCCTCCTACCATCGAAGGTGGCTGTTCGCTCGACTCTGGAACCTTAGAGGTCCCGGGGGCCTTATCCGCCCCCGTGTGTCCGGCTCCAGGGATATGTCCTCCCTGGTCTGGGTCTTGTCGAGATGACACCTCAGTGTCGCGCCTGGACTTTAGGGAAGGGGCCTGCGGAGGCGTCTTTCTCGCCAAGGCGTCTGAGCCCAGCGAATCCTCCGATGAGGACTGTCCGGCGCGAGACCTCGCCGGGCTGTGCAAAATATGGCAATAGTTAAAGCTACTATATTCAAAAACAATCCCGGACGCATATGCGCGTTCGGATTACGTATACTTACGACTTCTCCAGGGGTTGGTCCCTGGGATCCCACTCCGGGCTGCTGTCGGTAGCCGTGGTGGATGTCTTTGGGAGGGAACCTTTCCCCCTCTTGGGCGATTCGGCCTCCAGGGACAGGGAAGCTGCACGCTTCCTCCCACCTTCGGAGTGAGGCTCGTCCTCCTCTGCTTCCTCCTCTTCGCCTTGTGAAGAAGGAGCGTCGCTTGAGCCTTCGGATTTTGCGTCCGAAGCCTCGCGGCAACGGAGGCCACTCCAGGTCTTCTTGACCTTCTTGGAGGCCTCCTTCTTTGGCGCCTCGTAAGGCGCAGGGACTAGCATCTTCGACAGAAGAGGTCCGGCCGGTTCCTCCGGCAGCGGGGCCGGACAGTGTATCCGCTCCACCTTCTTTATCCATCCCTAAGGTCACAATGAAACATGATTAAGATGTCTCCCTCATGGCATGCCAGCTGAAGCATGAATGGACAGAGCGTGGTTGTAACTTACCGAGCTTGCAGAATGGGATAATTGATACCCACGGTCCTCGGCGGGGCCCGGCCACGGTTTGCCGGGCTTGAAGAGCACCTTCCAGATATCCTTGTTTGAGGAATCATAGAGCTCCTGAATGGTTTGGTGCTCGGTTGGGTCGAATTCCCACAGAGTGCGGGCTCGGTGCTGACAAGGGAGAACCAGGCGAACTAGCATCACCTGGACTACGTCGACGAGTTTGACGTCCCTGTCGACCACACTCTGAACGCGCGTCTGAAGCAGTGACAGCTCATCGGACGAGGACCAGTTAGGGCCCTTCTTGGGCCAGGACGTGAGCCACAATGGAGCTCCGTATCTGAACTCGGTAACTGCAGCCCACTTTTTGCCGCGTGGTTCGGTGATATAAAACCACTGCTGCTGCCACTCCTTGAGGGAGTCGTTGAAGGCGCACTTCGGCCAAACGGCCTTGGGCATCTTGCTCACCATGGCGCCGCCGCACTCGGCGTGTTCGCCACTCACCACCTTGGGCTTCACATTGAAAATCTTCAGCCACAGGCTAAAGTGAGGCGAAATCCGGAGAAAGGCCTCGCACACGACGATGAACGTCGAGATATTGAGAAAAGAGTTGGGGGAAAGATCATGAAAATCGATCCCATAGTAATACATGACTCCACGGACAAATGGGTGGAGGGGAAACCTGAGCCCGCGGCCGAAGTGGGGAAGGAACATGGCTCTCTCATGAGACTCCGGAGTGGGGATGACCTGTCCCGCCGGTGGGAGACGATGGCCGATCTTTTGGGCCAGATACCCGGCTCCCCGGAGCTTCTTGATGTCCTTCTCCTGGACAGTTGAGGCCATCCATCTGCCTCCCGCTCCGGATCTGGACATCTTTGGAAAACCTCTCTTCGATGGAGAAAAAGAGTACTTGGGCGTTAGGGCTCAAACAAAGGGGAATGAGCTAACGGGAGAAGAAGGCGTGGGTGAAGAGAAAGAGACCTTACCTCTTTATAGGGGCAGTAAATGTTTTTTGCGCCTCCCCACTTGCCTGGTGGAGCCCGTCAGCCTCCCACTCACCGTGATTAGCGGTGCGGTTGGGTTACCCATACCCGTATTGATGAGAATCCCGTGATAAGGGGACACGACCTCTGCTTTGACAAGACGTGTCAAAGAAACCGCCTTGCAATATGCGTTGTGGCTGGTTGTGGGAAAACGGTTCGAATAATGATCCGACCGTAATAACATGTCACGTCGTCTAAAAAAGTTGTCAGCAGATTGCATTTGTGAAACATCATTCTCTCTACAGCGGTGTGTAAAGATCATTTTGTGGATCCGGACATGATTCAAGTGTTCGATAATTACTTTGGAGTATTCGGAGATGGAACCCGCCTTGCAATGCCGAAGACAAGACTGAGCGTCGGACTCATCGTCATTGAAGCCTAGTTCAGGGGCTACTGAGGGAGTCCTGGATTAGGGGGTATCCGGACAGCCAGACTATATACATCGTTCGGACTATTGAAGCGTGAAGATACAAGACTCAAGACTTTGGCCCGTGTCCGGATGGGACTCTCCTTTGCATGGAAGACAAGCTTGGCGATCCGGATATTATGTTTCCTTCCTTGTAACCGACTCTATGTAAACCCTAGACCTCTCTGGTGTCTATATAAACCAGAGAGGTTGGTCCTTAGAAGGCCGATCACAATTATAATCATACCATCATAGGCTAGCTTCTAGGGTTTAGCCTCTACGATCTCGTGTTAGATCTACTCTTGTACTACCCATATCTTCAATATTAATCAAGCAGGAAGTAGGGTTTTACCTCCATCGAGAGGGCCCGAACCTGGGTAAACATCTGTGTCCCTTGCTTCCTACTACCATCAGCCTAGACGCACAGATCGGGACCCCTACCCGAGATCCGCCAGTTTTGACACCAACAGTCATGTTGCTAGACAACAATGAACCTACGAGCTATGGAGAAGCGATGGTGGGCCCGGATTCCGACGAATAGCTCGAGGCCATAAAATCCGAGAGAGGATCCATGTATGAAAAAAAGTATAGACTTTGGAAGAACTACTCGATGGTCGTAAGGCTATTGAGTACAGATGTATTTTAAAAGGAAGACGGACGATGATGGTAAGTGTCACCATTAAGAAAGCTCGACTTGTCGCTAAGATGTTTTCCGACAAGTTCAAGGAGTTGACTACGATGAGACTTTCTCACTCGTGGCGATGCTAAGAGTCTGTTGGAATTATATTAGCAGTTACTTCATTATTTATGAAATCTTGCAGATAGGATGTCAAAACATTGTTTCCTCGATGATTTTCTTGACGAAAGGTTGTATGTGATACAACCAGAAGGTTTTGTCAATCCTAAAAAATGCTAACAAGTATGCAAAGCTCCAATAATCCTTCTAAGGACTGGAGTAAGCATCTCGGAGATGGAATATATGCTTTGATGAGATGATCAAAGATTTTGGGTTTATACAAAGTTTATGAGAAACTTGTATTTCCAAAGAAGTGAGTGGGAGCACTATAGAATTTCTGATGAGTATATGATGTTAAGATATTGTTGATCAGAAATGTTGTAGAATTTCTGGAAAGCATATAGGGTTATTTGAAAAGTGTTTTTCAATGGAAAGCCTGGATTAAGCTACTCTAACATTAAGCATCAAGATCTACAAGGATAGATCAAAAACGCTTAATAGTACTTTAAAATGAACACATACCGTGACAAGATTTTGAAGGAGTTCAAAATAGATCGGCAAAGAAGGAGTTCTTGGCTGTGTTATAAGGTGTGAGTATTGAGTAAGACTCAAGACCTGACCGCAGCAGAAGAGAGAGAAAGGACGAAGGTCGTCCCCTATGCTTTAGAAGTAGGCTCTACAGTATGCTATGTTGTGTACCGCACCTGAAGTGTTCCTTGCCATAAGTCAGTCAATGGGTACAAGTGTGATCCAGGAATGGATCACAGGACAACGGTCAAGGTTATCCTTAGTAACTAGTGGACTAAGGAATTTTCTCGATCATAGAAGTGGTAAAAGAGTTCGTCATAAAGGGTTACGTCGATGCAAACTTTGACACTAATCCGGATGACTCTGAATAGTAAACCGGATTCGTATAGTAGAGCAGTCATTTGGAACAGCTCCAAGTAGCGTGTGGTACCTGCATCTAGAAGATGACATTGAGATTTGTAAAGCACACACGGATCTGAAAGGTTCAAACCCGTTGACTAATAACCTCTCTCACAAGCGAGATATGATCAAACCCCATGGGCGTTGGATTCATTGCAATCACATAGTGATGTGAACTAGATTATTGACTCTAGTGCAAGTGGGAGACTGTTGGAAATATGCCCTAGAGGCAATAATAAAATGGTTATTATTATATTTCCTTGTTCATGATAATTGTCTATTGTTCATGCTATAATTGTATTAACTGGAAACCGTAATACATGTGTGAATACATATACCACAACAAGTCCCTAGTGAGCCTCTAGTTGACTAGCTCGTTGATCAATAGATGGTTTTGGTTTCCTAACCATGGACATTGGACGTCATTGATAACGGGATCACATCATTAGGAGAATGATGTGATGGACAAGACCCAATCCTAAGCATAGCACAAGATCGTGTAGTTCGTTTGCTAGGAGCTTTTCTAATGTCAAGTATCATTTCCTTAGACCATGAGATTGTGCAACTCCCGGATACCGTAGGAATGCTTTGGGTGTACCATACGTCACAACGTAACTGGGTGGCTATAAAGATGCACCACAGGTATCTCCGAAAGTGTCTGTGGGTTTGGCACGAATCGAGACTGAGATTTGTCACTCCGTATGACAGAGAGGTATCTCTGGGCCCACTCGGTAATGCATCATCATAATGAGCTTAATGTGACTAAGTAGTTAGTCATGGGATCATGCATTACGGAACGAGTAAAGTGACTTGCCGGTAACAAGATTGAACGAGGTATTGGGATACCGACGATCGAATCTCGGGCAAGTAACATACTGATTTACAAAGGGAATTGTATACGGGATTGATTGAATCCCCGACATCGTGGTTCATCTGATGAGATCATAGTGGAACATGTGGGAGCCAATATGGGTATCCAGATCCCGCTATTGGTTATTGGCCGGAGAGGTATCTCGGTCATGTCTGCATGGTTCCCGAACTCGTAGGGTCTACACACTTAAGGTTCGGTGATGCTAGAGTTGTTATGGGAATTAGTGTGCAGTTACTGAATGTTGTTCGGAGTCCCGGATGAGATCCCGGACCTCACGAGGAGTTCGGGAATGGTCCGGAGGTAAAGATTTATATATGGGAAGTCCTATTTTGGCCACTAGAAAATGTTCGGGATTTTTCAGTATTGTACCGGGAAGGTTCTAGAAGGTTCCAGAGTGGGGCCCACCTGCATGGGGGGACCCACATGAACATGGGTAGTGGGTACAAGGCCCAACACCCCTGGTCAAGGTGCACCATGATCCCCCCTTAGAAGGAATAATATTATATCCCGAAAGGATAAGATCAAGATCCCTAAAAAGGGGGGATAACAATCGGTGGGGAAGGAAATGATGGGTTTTCTTTCCTCCCACCTTTGCCAACGCCCCAATGGACTTGGAGGGAAAGAAACCAGCCCCATCCATCCCTATATATAGTGGGGAGGCGCATGGGAGCTTGACCCCTTGCCCCTGGCACAGCCCTCCCCCTCTCCAGCTCCACCTCCTCCTCAGTAGTGCTTGGCGAAGCCCTGCCAGAGAACTGCAAGCTCCACCACCACGCCGTCGTGCTGCCGGAGCTCTCCCTCAACTTCTCCTCTCCCCTTGCTGGATCAAGAAGGAGGAGACGTCCCCGGGCTGTACGTGTGTTGAACGCGGAGGCGTCTTCCGTTCGGCGTTAGATCGGATCTTCTGTGATTTGAATCGCCGCGAGTATGACTCCCTCATCCACGTTCTTGTAACGCTTCCGCATCGCGATCTTCAAGGGTAGGAAGATGCACTCCCCTCTCTCTCATTGCTAGTCTCTCCATAGGTTGATCTTGGTGATGCGTAGAAAAATTTAATTTCTGCAACTATCCCCAACAGTGGCATCATGAGCTAGGTCTGTGCGTAGATTCTATGCACGAGTAGAACACAATTTGTTGTGGGCGTTGGTTTGTTAAATATGCTTACCATTACTACTCTTATCTTGATTTGGCGGCATCGTGGGATGAAGCGGCCCGGACCGACCTTACACTTACGCTTACGTGAGACAGGTTCCACCGACTGACATGCACTTGTTGCATAAAGGTGGCTAACGGGTGCCAGTCTCTCCCACTTTAGCCGGATCAGATTCGATAAAAGGGTCCTTATGAAGGGTAAATAGCAATTGGCATATCACTGTTGTGGCTTTTGCATAGGTAAGAATCGTTCTTGTTAGAAACCCATAGCAGCCACGTAAAACATGCAACAACAATTAGAGGACGTCTAACTTGTTTTTGCAGGGTATGCTATGTGATGTGATATGGCCAAAAGAATGTGATGAATGATATGTGATGTATGAGATTGATCATGTTCTTGTAATAGGAATCACGACTTGCATCTCGATGAGTATGACAACCGGCAGGAGCCATAGGAGTTGTCTTAATTTATTGTATGACCTGCGTGTCAATCAGAATGCCATGTAATTACTTTACTTTATTGCTAACCTTTAGCCATAGTAGTAGAAGTAATAGTTGGTGAGAAAACTTCATGAAGACACGATGATGGAGATCATGATGATGGAGATCATGGTGTCATGCCAGTGATGAAGGTGATCATGCCGCGCCTCGAAGATGGAGATCAAAGGCGCAAGATGATATTGGCCATATCATGTCACTCCATGATTTGCATGTGATGTTTGTCATGTTTACATATTATTTGCCTAGAATGACGGTAGCATAAATAAGATGATCCCTCATAAAATTTCAAGAAAGTGTTCCCCCTAACTATGCACCGTTGCGAAAGTTCCTTGTTTAGAAGCACCACGTGATGATTGGGTGTGATAGATTCTAACGTTCGCATACAATGGCTGTAAGCCATATTTACACATGCAAAACACATAGGTTGACTTGACAAGCCTAGCATGTACAGACATGGCCTCGGAACACAAGAGACCGAAAGGTCGAACATGAGTCGTATAGTGGATACGATCAACATGAAGATGTTCACCGATGATGACTAGTCCGTCTCACATGATGATCGGACACGACCTAGTTGACTCGGATCATGTGTCACTTAGATGACTAGAGGGATGTCTATCTAAGTGGGAGTTCATTAAATAATTTGATTAGATGAACTTAGTTATCATGAACATAGTCAAAAGGTCTTTGCAAATTATGTCGTAGCTCACGCTTTGGTTCTACTATTTTAGATATGTTCCTAGAGAAAATTTAGTTGAGAGTTGACAGTAGCAATTATGCGGACTGGGTCCGTAAACTGAGGATTGTCCTCATTGCTGCTCAGAAGGATTATGTACTTAATGCATCGCTCAGTGTGCTGAACCTCGAGCGTCGGTTGTGGATGTTGCGAACATCTGACATACACGTTTTGATGACTATATGATAGTTCAGTGCGTAATGCTAAATGGTTTAGAATTGAGGCACCAAAGACGTTTTTGAAACATTACAGAACATATGAGATGTTCCGAGGACTGAAATTGGGATTTCAGGCTAGTGCCCACGTCAAGAGGTATGAGACCTCTGACAAGTTTCTTAAGCCTGCAAACTAAGGAGAAAATCTCAATCGTTGAGCATGTGCTCAGATTGTCTGAGTACTATAATCTCTTGAATCGAGTGGGAGTTAATCTTCTAGATGAGACAGAGATAGTTCTCCATAGTCACTGCCACCAAGCTATTAGAGCTTCGTGATGAACTATAACATATCAGGGATCAAGAAGGAGGAGACGTCCCCGGGCTGTACGTGTGTTGAACGCGGAGGCGCCGTCTGTTCGGCGTTAGATCGGATCTTCCGTGATTTGAATCGCCGCGAGTACGACTCCCTCATCCGCGCTCTTGTAACGCTTCCGCATCGCGATCTTCAAGGGTATGAAGATGCACTCCCCTCTCTGTCGTTGCTAGTCTCTCCATAGATTGATCTTGGTGATGCGTGGAAAAATTTAATTTCTGCAACGATCCCCAACAAATATGCCCTAGAGGCAATAATAAAGTTATTATTTATTTCCTTATTTCATGATAAATGTTTATTTTTCATGCTAGAATTGTATTAACTGGAAACTTAGTACATGTGTGAATACATAGACAAACAAAGTGTCACTAGCATACCTCTACTTGACCAGCTCGTTGAATCAAAGATGGTTAAGTTTCCTAGCCGTAGACATGAGTTTTCATTTGATTAACGGGATCACATCATTAGGAGAATGATGTGATTGACTTGACCCATTCCGTTAGCTTAGCACTTGATCATTCAGTATGTTGCTAGTGCTTTTTCATGACTTATACATGTTCCTATGACTATGAGATTATGCAACTCCCGTTTACCAGAGGAACACTTTGTGTGCTACCAAATGTCACAACATAACTGGGTGCTTATAAAGGTGCTCTATAGGTGTCTCTGAAGGTACTTGTTGAGTTGGCGTATTTCAATATTAGGTATCTCTGGGCCCTCTCGGTAATGCACATCACTATAAGCCTTGCAAGCAATGTGACTAATGAGTTATTTGCGGGATGATGCATTACATAACGAGTAAAGAGACTTGCCGGTAATGAGATTGAACTAGGTATTGAGATAACGACGATCGAATCTCGGGCAAGTAACATACCGATGACAAAGGGAACAACGTAGGTTGTTATGCGGTTTGACCGATAAAGATCTACGTAGAATATGTGGGAGTCAATATGAGCATCCAGGTTCCGCTATTGGTTATTGACCGGAGATGTGTCTCGATCATGTCTACATAGTTATCGAACCCGTAGGGTCCGCATGCTTAACGTTCGGTGACGATTTATATTATGAGTTATGTGTTTTGATGTACCGAAGGTAGTTCGGAGTCCCGGATGAGATCGGGGACATGACAAGGAGTCTCAAAATGGTCGAGACGTAAAGATCAATATATTGGATGACTATGTTCGGACACCGGAAGTGTTTCGAGAGGATTTCAGACATTTACCGGAGTACCGGAGGGTTACCGGAACCCCCGGGGGAGTATATTGGGCCTTATGGGCCTTAGTGGGAGAAGAGAACGGGCGGGTAGGGCAGCCGCACGCCCCCTCTCCCTCTAGTCCGAATTGGACAAGCAGGGGAGCGGCACCCCCCTTTTTTCCTTCTCCTCCTTTCTCCCTTCCTTCCCGTCTCCTACTCCAACAAGGAAAGGAGGAGTCCTACCCCGGTGGGAGTAGGACTCCCCCTTCACGCGCCCTCCTTGGCCGACCACCTGTCCCCCCTTGCTCCTTTATATACAGGGGCAGGGGCACCTCTAGACACACAAGTTGATCTGTTGATCTCTCCCAGTCGTGTGCGGTGCCCCCCTCCACCATATTCCACCTCGGTAATATTGTAGCAGTGCTTGGGCGAAGCCCTACATCGGTAGCATCTTCAACACCGTCATCACGCTGTCGTGCTGACGGAACTCTCCCGCAAAGCTCTGCTGGATTAGAGTTCGTGGGACGTCATCGAGCTGAACGTGTGCTGAACTCGGAGGTGCCGTACGTTCGGTACTTGGATCGATCGGATCATGAAGACGTACTACTACATCAACCGCATTGTGCTAACGCTTCCGCTTACGGTCTACGAGGGTACATGGACAACACGCTCCCCTCTCGTTGCTATGCATCACCATGATCTGGCGTGTGCGTAGGAATTTTTTTGAAATTACTACGTTCCTCAACAGGAGAGGTGAGATGGTGGTTTTGGAATGGAGATGATGGACAGGAGAGGAGGTGGTTTTGCAATGGAGAAGAGGGAGAGGAGCGTGTGGCAGCAATTTAGGATCGGACAAGAGGGCCGGCGCGCTGTGAGTGGATCAAAATCAAAATCAATTTACCCTTCAATTAAGAAAGCGACCCCACATTAACTAGTCTCCCTTTTATTCTGGCTCATAATTCACCATGATTTTCACAAATAAAATATATGTTATACGTTGCAAAAATAATATAACTTGAAAGTACATTCAGATACGAACCAAATGATACAATTTTTGGTGACATGCATTCACATTTTGCTTGTCAAATATAGTACATGGTCAAACTTTGACCCAAAATACGCAAAACAAAAAAAATACTTCCAAGACCAATGTCGCTCTTCCGCTCTTCTCCTCTTAAACCACCACCACTCCTCTCCTGTTCCAATGTAAATCCAGCGCCGCTCCTCTCCTCTTCCATTTCAAAACCACCGCCCCTCCTCTCCTGTTCCAATCCAAAACCAGCGTCGCTCCTCTCCCGTTCTAATCCAAAACCAGCGTTGCTCCTCTCCTCTTCCATTCAAAAACCACCGCCAGCGAGTGAAGGTGCTGTGGAGAAGTAGATCGATGGAGGACTACAACCAATACGTGAGGATCACAGACGGTGGCCCTGTGAAGCTAGCTAGGATGTTGGAGATACAGTATTGGTTTGACAACATGGACCAACTAGCGGCGACGGTGACATCCATGGCCAAATATCTGCAACAGAGCGAAAAGGCGGCGATACTCCCGAAGGGAGTCGCGCGGGAGTACATAGAGCTGCTCCTCTGAGCCATGGAGCAAACAGATTCGCCGAATCCGATCGTGAGGGAGCGGTGGTGGGAGTATCGATCCCAGATGGAGCATCCACGGAGATTGAAGGATCGAGCATCTACAGGGTGCCGTTTGTGAGGGTGTCGTGCCAAAGAGAGCCGGTGGAGTCTTCATCGACCGAACCCAACTGCAAGAGGAGAAAAGCAGTTGGCCCGACGATGCTTCCCCGCCATCCTCTCCCTCGCCGTTCACATCGTCTCACGGTCCGGCTGTCTGTCGCCGAGGAATAGGAGGGGACTGCCCCCCCCCCCCCCAGCCCAATAGTCGGGCAGGTTGTGAATTGTTAGGAGGAGCTTACGGTTCTCAGTATTTGCAGGTTGTGAATTGTGTTTTGTGTTGTGTATTTTGAGAGTACTTTCAAATATGAATGCCTTTTGAATTTCAGATTTGCAGTATTGAGGATATGAAGTATTTTATGAATTCTAGAGATCTATTTTTAGCACTTAAAAAAGTGTAGTTTCATAGGAGTATAAAAGTGCAGACAATGTGATTCTCAGAGAAGAAACTGCAAGTTTCAGTTTCAGATAAGAAACTGCAAGTTTAGTTTCAGATAAGAAACTGCAACTTTCAGAGGAAGAGCATTTATATTAACACGGCCTTTTTAAACAAGGCTAACATCATGTTGGAAGTTTTATTCATGGTCGAAAATGGAACTACCAGCCAGTTAACATCATGTTGATCAACATTCATGCATAGCACATCTTCATATGATGCACAGTCAAAAAGATATGCTATTTTCAAAATGCCCACACAATGTCGAGTGTGCGAAACACAGAGAAAATGAGGGACGAAGTTTTGGCAAGTGTTGGACATGATGTGCGTAGATGACAATGGGGACCCACATGTCAATAAAGGCAGAGGCAAAAAATTTGGAGATATTTTCCCTGCACAGGTGGAATCGAACCCGGGCGGAACAGCTGTCGGGTAGTGTCACTTGGCCACTAGGCTAGTTCAGTAGTTTCGTTACTAATAAGGCACTTCCTCAGGTGGTCGGATCCCCTCCCCCGCCTTTGTGCGCTCGCCGCGACACCGCTGTCTGCCGTTGTGAACATGCTGAACAAACGAGAGGAATCTGGAGAGGACTTTACGTGGAGAGGCGGACAGTCGGGACCCACCAGGTCTATGGTCGTACGCAAGCAAGTGCCTCATTGAAAAAATACTTCCTCCTAATGCTATACAGACGTTGGGGCCCACGGGTTTGTCAACATAGTTACTTTTTTAGGTTCTTCAATGTAGTTACTATAGGAGATAAATACACAACGAAGCCGGGGAGCTGGCAGGTATCATTTATTATCACTGGGGCAGCAAGTATCAGCTGGGTTTTGGGCTGCCCCGTCAAGGCTTTCTTTTTTAACATGCGCAGCCCACGACATGCCGGTTTGTATTTTCTTGAGGGCCGTCATGTATCGACCGGCCTATGGACCTCCCATCCGAGGTTTTATTTTTCCTGAAACATAGGCAACCCAATTTATGTATTTTTTTGAAGAAAACGCAGAGGTCTGTTCTATTTTTCTATATAAGAATATGAACGCCTGGTCCAACTTATGTTTCCCTTCTAACTATATTATATATATTTAAATTATTTTATATGTTATTATATATTATTTTTATTGTCATCATATATTTAACAAATACTTACAAATGTAAGAAAACAATATCCCACATCTTATTAACTTATAAAAATAATTTCTTAACAATAAAATCCTAGATTTTTTGGCACGAAAATCCTAGTGATTGTGTACAAAAGCTTGGTAAGATTTAAGGACGAATGTAATAATAAATCACTTATTATTTAAATATATTTAAAACAAAATGCTCAGCCCCTGTTTACTTTTTTGATAACATTGCTGGCCCAACCCAACATTATAATTAGAATCAGCCCAGCAAAATCGTGTATTTCGAGAAAGTGCAAATGGCCTGTAATTTTTAGGAAAACAATAAATGGGCCGCATGGACGCTACATTATTTGTTCACCCAGCCCAGCTAATGGACTATAATTCAAAAAAATATCAAATTGACTGTAAATTCTACCCCGCAAAAAAGACTATAAATTCTGAAAAAAATGGGTTGAATACGTGCCACATTTTCGGAGGCTGAAATGTGGGCCAATAGGTCGAAGCCAACGCAAGTGGTTGTCAACTTAGTCAACAAATGATTCTGACATCGTTAGCCGTTGGATTTACATCCAACGACCGGCATCCATCTTGAATCTCTCGTCTTCTTCCTGCAGCGCCGCCGGGACCACCTCCCGCCTCCTGCTGCTAGCAGCTCTGCTTAGCACGCTTCGCTGTGAAGTGCTACTCCACCATTGGCCAGGCCATCCGTAGACCCCTCCACACCTCCTGTTCTTCTCCACTGACTGCTGAACCACACCGCACCAGAACCAGTTAACCTTTGTACACCTCTCCGTCTACGACTCTACTCCCGCATCTTCCCATCTCTGGCTCGTTGCTGTCTGGGGCCTCGCCGTCGTCCACCACCTTGGATGCGCTCGGCGTGGCGTGGTCAACATGGTCAATGAACGACACCATCCGAAGTAGATTCTGCGTGGAGAGGCTGACAGCTGGGTCCTGATACGTCTCCAACGTATCTATAATTTTTTATTGTTCCATGCTATTATATTACCCTTTTTGGATGTTTATGGGCTTTACTTAGCACTTTTATATTATTTTTGGGACTAACCTATTAACCGGAGGCCCAGCCCAAATTGTTGTTTTCTTGCCTATTTCAGTGTTTCGAAGAAAAGGAATATCAAACGGAGTCCAAAAGGAATGAAACCTTCGGGAGCGTGATTTTGGGAACGAACGTGATCCAGGAGACGTGGAGCTGAAGTCAGGGAAGCTTCGAGGAGGCCACGAGGCAAGGGGGCGTGCCCACCCCCCTGGGCGCACCCTCCACCCTCGTGGGCCCCTTGTGGCTCCTCTGACCGACTTCTTTCACCTATATATCTCCATATACCCTAAAAACATCGGGGAACACAATAGATCGGGAGTTCCGCCGCCGCAAGCCTCTGTAGCCACCAAAAACCTCTCAAGAGCCCGTCTTGGCACCCTGTCGGAGGGGGGATCCCTCACCATTGGCCATCTTCATCATCCCGGTGCTCTCCATGACGAGAAGGGAGTAGTTCAACCTCGGGGCTGAGGGTATGTACCAGTAGCTATGTGTTTGATCTCTCTCTCTCTCTCTCTCTCTCTCTCTCTCTCTCGTGTTCTTGACTTTGCACGATCTTGATGTATCGTGAGCTTTGCTATTATAGTTGGATCTTATGATGTTTCTCCCCCTCCACTCTCTTGTGATGAATTGAGTTTTCCCCTTGAAGTTGTCTTGTCTGATTGAGTCTTTAAGGATTTGAGAACACTTGATGTATGTCTTGCCGTGCTTATCTGTGGTGACAATGGGATATTCACAAGATCCACTTGATGTATGTTTTGGTGATCAACTTGCGGGTTCAATGAATCTATGCATAAGGGTTGGCACATGTTTTCGTCTTGACTCTCCGGTAGAAACTTTGGGGCACTCTTTCAAGTTCTTTTTGTTGGTTGAATAGATGAATCTGAGATTGTGTGATGCATATTGTATAATCATGCCCACAGATACTTGAGGTGACAATGGAGTATCTAGGTGACATTAGGGTTTTGGTTTATTTGTGTCTTAAGGTGTTATTCTAGTATGAACTCTATGATAGATTGAACGGAAAGAATAGCTTTGTGTTATTTTGCTACGGACTCTTGAATAGATCAAGCAGAAAGGATAACTTTGAGGTAGTTTCGTACCCTACCATAATCTCTTCATTTGCTCTCCGCTATTAGTGACTTTGGAGTGACTCTTTGTTGCATGTTGAGGGATATTTATATGATCCAATTATGTTATTATTGTTGAGAGAACTTGCACTAGTGAAAGTATGAACCTTAGGCCTTGTTTCCTACCATTGCAATACCGTTTATGCTCACTTTTATCATTACTTACCTTGCTGTTTTTATATTTTCAGATTACAAAAACCTATATCTACCATCCATATTGCACTTGTATCACCATCTCTTCACCGAACTAGTGCACCTATACAATTTACCATTGTATTGGGTGTGTTGGGGACACAAGAGACTCTTTGTTATTTGGTTGCAGGGTTGTTTGAGAGAGACCTTCATCCTATGCCTCCCACGGATTGATAAACCTTAGGTCATCCACTTGAGGGAAATTTTCTACTGTCCTACAAACCTCTGCACTTGGAGGCCCAACAACGTCTACAAGGAGAAGGTTGCATAGTAGACATCATGCTCTTTTCTGGCGTCGTTGCCGAGGAGGTGAGTGCTTGAAGGTATATCTTTAGATCTTGCAATCGAATCTTTTTGTTTCTTGTTTTATCAATAGTTTAGTCTATAAAAGAAAACAACAAAAAAATGGAATTGAGTTTGTCTCATATGCTTCATCTTTTTAATATCTTTCGTAAGTATGATGAAAAGGAAAATTGTGCTCAAGTGCTAGAATAAGAAGTCTATAAAATGTTTGAAACTAAATCTTTGAATGATGAGCATGATTGCAATGTTGTTAGTATGAACGCTTTGAATATCCATAGTACTAATGATGATTGCACTAGTTATGATGAAAATGTATCCTATAAGCATGTCGATTTTTGTGGAGAGCATTGGGTTTGCATGAACACACCAAATAGAGAAGATAGATATTGCAAGAGGCATAAGCATTTAGAAACTAAATTGTTGCAAGAAAGGTTAAATGTGAGTGCTGGAAATTTATATTTCCTTTGCCGTACTTGTGAACTTTGCAATGAAAGTGGTCATTTACATCTCCGATGCAAATTGTTTCATGATCGAATCATGTCCAAAAATTGTGATGATTTGATTTCCCTTGCACATTATAATGAACTTAGTTTGCTTATGGGTTACGAAGAAATGAAACATTTAATTAAGCATCTTCCAGAATTTGCCCGTTATAAACTTCTTGATTTTGATCTAGAAGAAATTTATATATATTGTGCGGTGAATTGCATTGAAAATCCTTATATTGCCAATTACATAAAGAAAAGAAAGCAAATAGAAGATGAAGAGAATACTAATGAAAGGGAAGAGACTTCCCAATATCCTCCTATTATTTCTTATGATGAATCAGGTAACGGGGAGGAGCTTTCTATTGAACCAATCTCATTAATAAGGAGCTCAAAGAAGAAGGTTGAACCCACACATAATGTGAAGAAGAAAAAGAAAAAATGGAGAGCAAAGGTAAAAAGGTATCCCTCCCAAATGATGTTGCTCCTACTACTCATTGTGATGATGATAATTGCTATACTATTGGTGCTATCCATACTATTAATGATGAGAGTGATTATGCTTATGATATGAAAAGTCCCAAGCTTGGGGAAGCTATGTTTGATGAGGATGACATATTTGAGAATATATTTGTTGAAATTAATGTTTGTCCCAAGCTTGGGGATGCTACGTTTAATGAAGATGATATTTTTAGCCTCCCAAGTTTTGATATGCAAAGTTGTTATGATGATAGCATGCCTTCTACCTATGATGATTATATTGATGAAAGTGGGTTTTGAAGAGTGTCAACTTGAGGAAGTAATGATCCCACTATTTTGGAGGATGCTGAATCTTATAATATTTATGAAAGTGTATTTGGAGAGGTCATGACTTTATTTAGTGATGATTCCACTATCTTGGAGGAGGTTTCAATCGATTATGATGAGAACAAAGTTGCTACTTATGATGATTATTGTGATGAAACTTATGCTATAAAAAGTAGTGATGATTATATATATAAAACTTGTCATGATTATGATTACCCTTTTTCTGAACATTACTCTTTTAATGTGGAGACAATTTATAGTATTCTAGTCTCTTATGATACTCCCACCGAATAAGAAGAATTTTGCTTATGTGGAGAGTAGTAAATTTTCTATGCAAGTAGAATATGAAAAGAATGCTTTAGGTTCTGGTTATATTGTTGAATTCATTCATGATGCTACTGAAAATTATTATGAGGGAGGAACATATGCTTGTAGGAATTGCAATAATATCAAGTTTCCTCCCTATGTGTTGAAAATCTTGAAGCTATGCTTGTTTTGCCTTCCTATGCTAGTTGATTATTGTTCCCATAAGTTGTTTTCTCACAAAATCCCTATGCATAGGAAGTGGGTTAGACTTAAATGTGCTAGTCATATGCTTCATTATGCTCCCGTTATGTTTCAATTCTTATCTTTTATGTGAGCATCATTGTCATCATCATGCCTAGCTAGAAAGGCATTAAAGAAAAGCGCTTGTTGGGAGACAATCCAATATTTACCCCTACTGTTTTTGTGTGTTCACATGATTATGCTACTGTAGTAATCCTGTTCTATAGCTTTTGTTTCAATAAAGTGCCAAGTAAGACCTTTAGGATAACTTACGGTGATAGTTGTGTTGATCCTGCTGAAAATCAGAAACTTTTTCACCCAGTAAATTAGTTTTCATACTTCACAGAAATGTTACTTTGATCTGATTGTTTTTTATATGGATTGGTAAACAAATTGCTTAGGACTTCCTAATTTTGTATGATTTTTGGAGTTCCATAAGTATACGTTTGGTACAGATTACTACTGACTCTTCTGTTTTTGACAGATTCTGTTTTCTATGTGTTGTTTGCTTATTTTGATGAATCTATGAGTAGTATCGGAGGGTATGAACCATAGAAAAGTTGGAATACAGTAGATATTACACTAATATGAATTTAGAATGAGTTCACAATAGTACCTAAGTGGTGATTTATTTTCTTATACTAATGGAGCTTATGAGTTTTCTGTTGAGTTTTGTGTTGTGAAGTTTTCAAGTTTTGGGTAAAGATTCGATGGACTATGGAATAAGGAGTGGCAAGAGCCTAAGCTTGGGGATGCCCATGGCACCCCAAGATATTCAAGGATAACCAAAAGCCTAAGCTTGGGGATGCCTCGTAAGGCATCCCCTCTTTTGTCTTCGTCTATCGGTAACTTTACTTGGAGCTATATTTTTATTCACCACATGATATGTGTTTTGCTTGGAGCATCATGTTGTTTTATTTTGTTTTGCTTGCTGTTTGAATAAGATACCAAGATCTGAAATTCTTAAATGAGAGAGAGTCTTCACATAGTTACATAATTATTTAACTACTCATTGATCTTCACTTATATCTTTTGGAGTAGTTTGTCATTTACTCGTGTGCTTCACTTATATCCTATGAGTAAATGGTTGAATGAGTTGAATGTCATAAATCTAAAATTATATATGTTTCATATGCTTATCCCATGGGAAGTAATGACTTCACATCTAAGAAGTAGAGGTAGTAAATTTATTGAAGATTAGAAAGCATTGTATTGGTCACTTGAACAATTCATGAAAGAATATTGAAGGAAGAGAAATTTCACATATAAATATACTATCTTAGACATCTTGTATGATTGTGAGCCCCATTAATTATTTTCAAACCTAAGCAAATTAGTTGAAGTTGGCCAAGGAAGACAACGTAATGAGTTATGCTTGGGTATATTTGTATAGAAGTTATATTGTTATAGATCCTCCAGCATGTGGTGCTTGCTTTTTAGAATCCTTTGCTAGCCAAAATATCTGTACTAAGCGGGAATACTGCTTGTGCATCCAAATTCCTTGAACCAAGTTTCTTCCATGAGTGTCCACCATACCTACCTATATGCGGTATTTACCTATCGTTCCAAGTAAATTTGCATGTGCCAAAGTCTAAACCTTCAAATAATAATATGTTTTGTATGCCCGAATCACTCATGTAGCGACTAGGGGCTGTCAGTATCTTCCATGCTAGGTGGGTTATTCTCAAGAGAGTGGACTCTGCTCATCATTCACGAGAAAAATGGCTGGTAACCGGGATGCCCAGTCCCATGGTCAAAAGATCAAAATCAAATCAAAAATAATTGCAAACAAAACTCCCCAGAGATTGATGTTAGTTGGAGGCACCCTCTATTTTGGGCAAGCCATGGATTGATGATTGTTGGTGGAGGGGGAGTAAAAACTTTACCATTCTGTTTGGGAACCGCCTATAATGTATGTAGTATGGAAGATATTGGGAACTCTTGGTTGTTACGTTGACAATGAAAGCATACCTCTCAAAAGTATTTTCATCTCTATTTCAAAATCGAGCTCTAGCACCTCTGCAAATCCCTACATCCCTCTGCGAAGGGCCTATCTTTTACTTTTATGCAAGAGTCAGTAGTATTCCTTCTCATTCCTACCTACTCTTTAGTTGGCAAGCATCGTGTGTTAGGGAAAGATCTAAGCATATATGGCCATGCAGATATGTTTGATCATGAATTATTATTGTTGACAATTATCTATATGATAAGTGAGTTGGGAGGTGAAACACTAAGACCCTATCTTTCTCTGTGTTTGATGGATGCTATTTGTTCTAAGAATATGCTTTGAGTGGTAGCAATCATGGAAGACTATATGATAGTTGAGTATATGGAGTTTGCTAAATCAAAGCTCTGACATAGATCCTTCCTGAAAATAAGATGAATTGTCATTGTTTGATGACTGAGAATGAAGTTTGCTAGTTTTCAAGAAAGTTTATGGACTATGCTTTAACATGTGAATAGCTTGTTATTTGATCTTGAGAAGTTTTATGAGATGAACTACTATTATGACATATAATCATGCTAGAAAAGGTGATTGAAATTATCATTGATCAAACTTGTGCACCTGCTAGCATTCACACTTCATAAATTATTTCTTTTATCATTTACCTACTCGAGGACGAGCAGGAATTAAGCTTGGTGATGCTGATACGTCTCCAACGTATCTATAATTTTTGATTGTTCCATGCTATTATATTACTCGTTTTGGATGTTTATGGGCTTTACTTAGCACTTTTATATTATTTTTGGGACTAACCTATTAACTGGAGGCCCGACCCAAATTGTTGTTTTCTTGCCTATTTCAGTGTTTTGAAGAAAAGGAATATCAAACGGAGTCCAAACGGAATGAAACCTTCGGGAGCATGATTTTTGGAACGAACGTGATCCATGAGACGTGGAGTTGAAGTCAGGGAAGCTTCGAGGAGGCCACAAGGCAGGGGGACGTGCCCACCCCCCTGGGCGCGCCCTCCACCCTCGTGATCCCCTCGTGGCTCCCCTGACCGACTTCTTTCGCCTATATATCTCCATATACCCTAAAACATCGGGGAACACAATAGATTAGGAGTTCTGCCGCCGCAAGCCTCTTTAGCCACCAAAAACCTCTCGGGAGCCCGTCCCGGCACCCTACCGGAGGGGGGGATCCCTCACTGGTGGCCATCTTCATCATCTCGGCACTCTCCATGACGAGGAGGGAGTAGTTCACCCTTGGGGCTGAGGGTATGTACCAGTAGCTATGTGTTGGATCTCTCTCATGTTCTTGACTTCGCCCAATCTTGATGTATCGCGAGCTTTGCTATTATAGTTGGATCTTATGATGTTTCTCCCCCTCCACTCTCTTGTGATGAATTGAGTTTTCCCCTTGAAGTTGTCTTGTCAGATTGAGTCTTTAAGGATTTGAAAACACTTGATGTATGTCTTTCCGTGCTTATCTATGGTGACAATGGGATATTCACGTGATCCACTTGATGTATGTTTTGGTGAGCAACTTGCGGGTTCAATGAATCTATGCATAAGGGTTGGCACATGTTTTCATCTTGACTCTCCGGTAGAAACTTTGGGGCACTCTTTCAAGTTCTTTTTGTTGGTTGAATAGATGAATCTGAGATTGTGTGATGCATATCGTATAATCATGCCCACATATACTTGAGGTGACAATGGAGTATCTAGGTGACATTAGGGTTTTGGTTTATTTGTGTCTTAAGGTGTTATTCTAGTATGAACTCTATGATAGATTGAACGGAAAGAATAGCTTCGTGTTATTTTGCTACGGACTCTTGAATAGATCAAGGAGAAAGGATAACTTTGAGGTAGTTTCGTACCCAACCATAATCTCTTCATTTGCTCTCCACTATTAGTGACTTTGGAGTGACTCTTTGTTGCATGTTGAGGGATATTTATATGATCCAATTATGTTATTATTGTTGAGAGAACTTGCACTAGTGAAAGTATGAACCTTAGGCCTTGTTTCCTACCATTGCAATACCGTTTACGCTCACTTTTATCATTAGTTTCCTTGCTGTTTTTATATTTTCAGATTACAAAAACCTATTCTAGCATCCATATTGCACTTGTATCACCATCTCTTCGCCGAACTAGTGCACCTATACAGTTTACCATTGTATTGGGTGTGTTGGGGACACAAGAGACTCTTTGTTATTTGGTTGCAGGGTTGTTTGAGAGAGACCATCTTCATCCTCCGCCTCCACGGATTGATAAACCTGGTCATCCACTTGAGGGAAATTTGCTACTGTCCTACAAACCTCTGCACTTGGATGCCCAACAACATCTACAAGGAGAAGGTTGCATAGTATACATCAGGTCCACGGCCACACGCAAGGAAATGCCTCCTTATTATGCGCAAAATAATAATTCCTCCACCTGACAGCTGGGACCCACCGGAAGGGGCTCTGTATTTCGTGAAAAAAACGTTCCCCCCTCTGACAGGTCAGACCCACCAGCTATATCTTCGCACGCAAGGAACTGCCTCCTTATTACGCACAAAAAATGAATACCCCCTGCTAGCTGGGACCCACCATAGTGGGAGGCTGACTTGAGGGCCAACTTAGTTGACGGGGATGGAGGGCTTTGTCAACTTAGTCAATATGAATGATTCTAGCTCCAGTGACCGTACGATGTCCATCCAACGGCCGTAGTGCTTCTTCAACCTCTGCTCTTCTTGCTCCAGCCGCCCAAACCAGCGTCGGTCGTGCCGCGTTCTCCTGCCTCCCGTGGCCAGCTGTGATGCCGCGGAGGCCTCACCGCCCCCCTACTACTCCCACCGCTGGCCAGGCCATCCCTCTACTCACCCACACCCCCTGTTATTCTGCGGCGACAGCAGCCTCACACCGCAGCAGAACCAGTGAACCCTCATACTCCTCCATACGTGGGCATCCATTGCCGCGTCTTCCCAGGATCCACATCGTCCCCTTCCTAGTCCTCGCCGTCGTCCATCGGCCTGGTGCTCTCGACGCGGCGTGGTCAAGGAACGACTTCCATCGGAAGAGTACGATACATTGATAGGCTGACAGCTGGGTCCAGGGCAGCCGCAAGGAATTGGCTCCTTATTACGCACAAAATAATTATTCCTCCACCTGACAGCAGGGACCCACTGGACGGGCCACTGTATTTCATGAAAAAGATGTTCCCCCTGACAGTTGGGACCCACCAGCTACATCTTCGCACGCAAGGAAGTGCGTCCGGGCAAAAAAACGATTCGCCCCCTGACTGCTGGGACCCACCAGCTACATCTTCGCATGCAAGGAAGTGCGTGACAGTCGGGACCCACCTGGTCGAAGCGTACGTAGCGTTGTCACTCTGGTCGCGAACATGTACGTGCATACTGGTCGATGTAGACGCGCACGTGTCGTAGTAGAGGCGTGCATATAGCATGCACACATACGTACAGCGGCCAGGGTGCAAGAAAATAAATACGGCCACGTACATACATACGGGCGGGGTCTCGAACGCCTACTCGCGCATACGTACAGCCAGGGCTCGTGTACATGGCTGGGTCGAAACGGAGAAACTGCGTCGTCGTCATGTTCATGGGGAGCCAACCGGCTGGGTCGAAACGGAATGCGTCTTCGTGTTCATCGGGAGGGCTTGGACGGAACAACCAATGGAAATGAGGCCTGGCGTACCGTAGAACGGAGGAAACGGCCTTGTGTTCGACCGGCCACGGTCGAAACAGGATCCTGTTCATCGGGAGGGGTATGGCGTACCGCAAAACGGAGGAAATGGACTTGTGTTGGACCTCCTACAGTCGAAACAGAGTCCTGTTGATCGGGAGGGGTGTGGCGTAGCGCAAAATGGAGGAAACGGACTTGTGTTGGAGCGCTACGGTCAAAACGGGGGTCCTGTTCATCGGGAGGGGTGTGGCGTACCGCAAAATGGGACTAACGGGATATTGTTCTTCTCCACCGTCGACCTCCTCCAGCCTCCACGGGCTACTGTTCATCCACCGTCGACCTCCTCCAGCCTCCACCTGCGACTGTTCATCCATGGGCCCCTGTTCATCCAGCCTCCACCGCGCGCTACTCCACCGGCTACTGTTCAACCAGCCCTCTCCACGGGCTCCTGTTCAACCACCCCTCCACGGGCTACTGTTCCTCTAGCCCTCCACCATCTGCTATTCATCCAGCCCTCCACGGGGTCGTCTTGTTCATCCAGCCCTCCACGGGGTCCTGTTCATCTAGTCCCAACCGGCTCGATCAATCGGGGTCATGTTCATCCAGAAGCAACACCACGGGGTCCTGTTCATCGACCCCCATCGGGAACTGTTCATCCAATCCCCCCAGCAATGCTCACTATTCATCAAGGGAAGGAGGCTGCTGGGTTTGATCGGCTTCAATTAGCAGCAGTAGCGAAGGAATCACTCGGGTTCAGTAACGTAGCTAGTGCAATCGCTCGGGTTCAGTTAGAGCCCAACGCCTCCTCGGGTTCAGTTAGAGCCCAACGCCTCGCACACGCGCGCGTACATGTACAAGAGAAACGCGCATCGCTCGGCCCCCGACCACCCACCGTAACCGGGAACTCCTCGAAATTTTCCTCGCCCTCGCTTCTACCACGGTTTTTTCCGTCATGGACGGCCCAAAGAATGTCATGCAGCTGCGTCTCCGGCCCGCCCAGGACGAAAAGCCCATTTTTTGTCATGATTTTTTGTCATAGAAGTAGGAGACCATCACATCTATGATGATACCGGGTTTTTTCACAATTATCGTCATAGAAGTGTCATAAGTATGACATGAAAAAAATTCATTCGGCCCAAAATGTCACGGATGTGTCTTTTTTGTAGTGTTAAACCCTAGTTTATGCGCTACTGATGTCTACTGGAACTACGTCGGTATTTCCCCAAAGAGGAAAGGATGATGTAGTATAGCGACGGTAGGTATTTCCCTCAGTGATGGGACCAAGGTTATCAAACCAGTAGGAGAACCTCCTCACACCACGTAAATATCACTTGCACACAAATAACAAATACTCGCAACCCGACGTGTTAAAGGGGTCGTCAATCCCTTTTGGGTACGGCGCCTCAAGATAGGCAAATAATGTGAGGTAAAAGTGGTAGATAGGATAAATAGATTGCGGAACAAACAAATTGCAGTAAGGTATTTTTGTATTTTTGGTTTAACAAATCTGAAAATAAATGCAAAGGATAATATGATAAAAAGAGACCAGGGGCCGTAGGTTTCACTAGTGGCTTCTCTCGAGAAAAATAGCAAACAGTGGGAAAACAATTACTGTTGGGCAATTGATAGAACTTCAAATAATCATGGCGGTATCCATGCAATGATCATTATATAGGCATCACGTCCAAGATTAGTAAACCGACTCCTGCCTGCATCTACTACTATTACTCCACACATTGACTGCTATCCAGCATGCATCTAGTGTATTAAGTTCATGGAAAAAAGGAGTAATGCCATAAGAACGATGGCATGATGTAGTGATGTCTACTACACAACCTTCTTCTTGTAGACGTTGTTGGGCCTCCAAGTGCAGAGGTTTGTAGGGCAGTAGCAAATTTTCCTCAAGTGGATGACCTAAGGTTTATCAATCCGTGGGAGGCGTAGGATGAAGTTGGTCTCTCTCAAACAACCCTGCAACCAAATAACAAAGAGTCTCTTGTGTCCCCAACACACCCAATACAATGGTGAATTGTATAGGTGCACTAGTTCGGCGAAGAGATGGTGATACAAGTGCAATATGGATGGTTGATATAGGTTTTTGTTATCTGAAAATATAAAAACAGCAAGGTAACAAGTGGTAAAAGTGAGCATAAACGGTATTGCAATGCTAGGAAACAAGGCATAAGGTTCATACTTTCACTAGTGCAAGTTCTCTCAACAATGATAACATAAATGGATCATATAACTATCCCTCAACATGCAACAAAGAGTCACTCCAAAGTCACTAATAGCGGAGAACAAATGAAGAGATTACTGTAGGGTATGAAACCACCTCAAAGTTATCCTTTCTGATCGATCTATTCAAGAGTCCGTAGTAAAATAACACGAAGCTATTCTTTCCGTTCGATCTATCCTAGAGTTCGTACTAGAATAACACCTTAAGACACAGATCAACCAAAACCCTAATGTCACCTAGATACTCCAATGTCACGTCAAGTATACGTGGGTATGATTATACGATATGCATCCTCAACCAACACAAAGAACTTCAAAGAGTGCCCCAAAGTTTCTATTAGAGAGTCAAGACGAAAACGTGTGCCAACCCCTATGCATAAGTTCACAAGGTCACTAAACCCACAAGTTGATCACCAAAACATACATCAAGTGAATCACATGATATCCCATTGTCACCACGGATAAGCACATGCAAGACATACATCAAGTGTTCTCAAATCCTTAAAGACTCAATCCGATAACATAACTTCAAAGGGAAAACTCAATCCATTACAAGAGTGTAGAGGGGGAGAAACATCATAAGATCCAACTATAATAGCAAAGATCGTGGTACATCAAGATCGTGCCAAATCAAGAACACGAGAGAGAGAGAGAAAGAGAGAGAGAGAGAGAGAGAGATCAAACACATAGCTACTGGTACATTCCCTCAGCCCCGAGGGCGAACTACTCCCTCCTTGTCATGGAGAGCGCCGGGATGATGAAGATGGCCACCGGTGAGGGACCCCCCTCCGGCAGGGTGCCGGAAGAGGGACCCGATTGGTTTTTGGTGGCTACAGAGGCCTGCGGCAGCGGAACTCCCGATCTGTTGTGTTCCTGGATGTTTTCGGGGTATATGGGTATATATAGGAGGAAGAAGTAGGTTGGTGGAGCTGCGAGGGGCCCACGAGGGTGGGGGGCACACCCAGGGGGGCAGGAGCGCCTCCCTGCCTCGTGGCCTCCTCGCTTCTTTCTTGACGTCCACTCCAAGTCCTCTGGATGACGTTTGTTCCAAAAATCACTCTCTCGAAGGTTTCATTCCGTTTGGACTCCCTTTGATATTCCTTTTTTGTGAAACACTGAAACAGGCAAAATAACAGCAATTTGGACTGGGCCTCCGGTTAATAGGTTAGTCCCAAAAATAATATAAAAGTGTATAATAAAGCCCATTAAACATCCAAAACAGATAATATAATAGCATGGAAGAATAAAAAATTATAGATATGTTGGAGACATATCATGTAGACAATATCTATTTATGAAGAAATAGACCCCATGTTTTTTTTAACCGGGCTTTTCGACCCCTTTCCATTGCATAGAACGGAAATACATCAGTCCCAGAACCAGATTCAGACAGAAGGGAAAGGGGGAAAGCGAGTTCAAGCACTACCAGGAAACCCACCACACCCGCCCGACATCGTGACGAGTGCTATGGGGCGAAAACCTGAGCAGCACCAAAATTCATAAAGTCTAGACTAGCTATTACAAAACTGGTCTGCTGGGGGCCAAATTGACACAACCAGACCAAAATATCATGCTACTTGAAGCAACGAAGAGCAGCAGGCTTTCAGACTTCGGTGTGAATCGAAATAGACCCCATGTTGTTATCCTTAATAGCAACGATACATACGTGTCGTTTCCCTTTCTGTCACTTGGATCAAGCACCATAAGATCGAACCCATCGCAAAGCACCTCTTCCCATTGCAAGATAAATAAATCAAGTTGGCCAAACAAAACCCAAATATCGGATAAGAAATACGAGGCTATAATCAATCATGCATATAAGAGATCAAAGAAGACTCAAATAACTTTCATGGATAAAAACATAGATCTGATCATAAACTCAAAGTTCATCGGATCCCAACAAACACACCACAAAAAGACTTACATCATATGGATATCCAAGAGACCATTGTATTGATAATCAAGAGAGAGAGAGGGGAAGCCATCTAGCTACTAACTACGGACCCGTAGGTTTACAAAGAACTACTCACGCATCATCGGAGAGGCACAAATGGACATGATGAACCCCTCTGAGATGGTGTCTAGATTGGATCTGGTGTTTCGGGACTCTAGGGCGGCTCAAATTGATTTTTGTCGACTCCCCTAGCGTTTCTGGAATATTGGGGTATTTATAGAGCAAAGAGGCGGTGCGGGAGGCCAACAAGGAGGGCACAACCCACTGGGCGCGCCTAGGCCCCCAGGCCCGCCCTGGTGGGTTGTGCTCCCCTTGGAGCTCACCTCAGGTGCTTTCTTGGCCCACTGGATGTCTTCTGGTCCAAAAAAATCCACAAAAAGTTTCACTGCGTTTGGACTTCGTTCGGTATTGATTTCCTCCGATGTAAAAAACATGCAGAAAACAGCAACTGGCACTGGGCACTATGTCAATAGGTTAGTACCAAAAACTTATATAAAATAAATATAAAATGATTGTAAAACATCCAAGAATGATAATATAACAGCATGGAAAAATTAAAAATTATAGATACATTGGAGACGTATCAGCATCCCAAGCTTAACTCCTGCTCATCCTTGAACAGGTAAATGATAAAAACAGAATTTTTTATGTGGAATGCTGCCTAATATGTTCATCACATTTTTTTCTTATAGCATGGACATTTGGCCTTTTATATGATTCAAAGCAATAGTCTAGTTTTGATATGAAGACTTTAATACTCAAGCATACCAACAAGCAACCATGTCTTTCAATATATCAACACTAAAGCAAGTTATCCCTAGACCATTATGCTCAACCATTGATCCATTCATGAAACACACTCGAATATAAGCTACACCCAATGCTCAAATACGAGCATAGTGCCCCTTAGTTGGTGCTTTATAAGAGAAGATGGAGACTCAAATTCAAAATAAAAATTGCATAAGTAAAAGAAAGGCTCTTCGCGGAGGGAAGTAGGGATTTCTAGTGGCGCCAGAGCTCAAAGCTTAAATTGAGAGATAGAAACATTTTGAGAGGCATACTTTTTCCATCATAGGCGGTTCCCAAACAGAAAATAAAGTTTATTCCTATTTCCACCTTTACTTTCACTTTCCATGGCTTGTCTGTATCCACGGGTTCCCTCCATACCAACACTTTCCAAGGAATTTATTATTTGACAAAATAAAGTAAATTCATTTTTCATTTTGGGACTGGGCATCCCTAATACCTTTGTCGTACTCTCGTGCAATGACAAGTGAATAAACACTCATTGTGAGAATAACACATCTAGGATGGAAAATATTGGCCACCCCTCACCGCCTCGCGAGCGGTAGAGCACACAAAAGAGAAATTTATTTTGAAAATTAGAGATGGCACATGCAAATTTGCTTAGAACGGCATGGAAATACCACATATAGGTAGGTATAGTGGACTCATATGGCAAAACTGGTTTAAAGGGTTTTGGATGCACAAGTTGTGATCATACTTAGTGCAAAATGATGGCTAGCAAAAAGATTGAGAAATGACCAACCAAAAAGAAAAAAATCTCATACCCAAGCATTAAGCATAATTAACACCTAATAATGCACCACAAGTAGGATATAAATTTCATTGCATAACTATTAACTTTCGTGCTTGCATAGGGAATCACAAACCTTAACATCAATTTTCTTACTAAAGCACAATTACTCATCAACATGACTCACATATCATATCGTCATATCTCAAAACCATTACTAAGAATCAAGTTTATTTTGTCCAATGATCTTCATGAAAGTTTTTATTATATCCTCCTTAGATATCTATCACTTTGGGACTATTTTCATATGTTGCTTTTGATAAGCTCAACCAAATATAAGTGAAGAACATGAACAAAATATTTCTTTCTCTCAAAATAATCTAAGTGAAGCAAGATAGAATTTCTGAAAATTTTACTAACTCCCAAATAAATCTAAGTTAAGCATGAGAGAATTTCTTCAAAAATAACAAAGCACACCGTGCTAAAAAAATATAAGTGAGGTACTGGAGCAAATCCATGGTTCTAAAAAATTAAGTGAAGCATAGGAGCAAGCATAGCATAATTTTTGGCTCTCTCAAAAAGGTGTGTTCAGCAAGGATTCAACACTTAAAACACAAAACAAAACAAGCAAAGACTCATATCATACCAGACTCTCCAAGCAAAACTCAAAATATGTGAAGAATAAAAATATAGTTTCTAGTAAAATACTGATGGTTGTTAGAAGAAAGAGGGGATGCCACTCGGGGGCATCCCCAAGCTTAGTTGCTTGCTACTTCTTGAATATTATCTTGGGGTGCCTCGGGCATCCCCAAGCTTAGCCTTTTGCTAATCCTTATTCCTTCATCCATCGTAATATCACCCAAAACTTGAAAACTTCAATCACACAAAACTCAACAAAACCTTCCTGAGATCCGTTAGTATAAGAAAGCAAACCACTACTATAAGTATTGTTGCAAACCTATTCATATTTTATTTTTGCATTATATCTACTTTATTCCAACTTTTCTATGGCAAAAACTCATCAAAGAAAAGCATAGAATCATCAAAACAAGCACACAACACAAAGAAAACAGAATCTGTCAAAAACAGAACAGTCTGTAGCAATCTGTATATTTCAAATACTTCTGTAACTCCAAAAATCATTAGAAATTAGGAAAACCTGAGAAATTTGTATATTAATCTTCTACAAAAATAATACACTCAAAAGCATGTTTTTGTTATTTACGAAAATTATTTTCATGAGTGCATAAGTTTCTATTTTTCAGCAAGATCAAATCAACTTTCACCCAAATCATCCCAAAGGCCTTGCTTGGCACAAACACTAATTTAAACCACAAAAACACATCTAACCAGAGGTATAATTGTGTATTTTATTGAAAACAGCAAGAAAACCCAAAAGAAAAAAGATACAAGTTGGGTTGCCTCCCAACGAGTGCTATGGTTTTACGCCCCTAGCTAGGCATAACGCGTAGGATCTAAGTTTTGTCCTCGGTAATATTTGCCACTTTAGTAAGGGTCTTTTCAAATCCCGGAGGCTCTTTGCGCTTCCCTAAATTTTCTGGAAAAGAAACCATCTTGAGATCTAAAATATCCAACCGTTTATTGCAAAGTTTAGCCAAAGTGTTCATCCGGTTGATGCTACCATTGAGATGTTTAAGAGGTTCATTATATTTTTGCAACTCGACCATATGCTTATGCAAATCACCAAGTTTATCTAAGATTGGAGCTCCCTCTGGGGTGAAATAGAACCCTTTCTTTTGTGGCGGAACCCCCAAAATTCCTTCTAAGATTTCATAGGCAGCATTGACATCAAGCACAATAGAATTCCCTTTTGCAGCAAAATCTAAAAGTTATCTATGATGCAAAGCCAATTCCACATAAAAATTTCTAATAAATTTTTATGCATCTCCCTTTAAATTGCAAACATGATAGGACACAATTAGCCCATACCAAGCAATCTTTAAAATTTTCTCCTTGTCTTTGTTTGAAGTATAAAACTTCAAAATCTAGTAACAAAGGAGAATTCAAACTAGCCATAGTGAAGAGAAAGCAAGAACACAAATAGATCTGACGATAAAACGGCAAACGAAAAAGAGGGCGAATAAAACTGCAAATTTTTTGTGAAGTGGGGGAGAGGAAAACGAGGGGTGAATGGCAAATAATGTAAATCGCGAGGAGATGAGATTTGTGATTAGGAACCTGGTTGATGTTGAAGATCCTCCCCGTCAATGGCGCCAGAAATTCATTTTGATGTCTGCTAGAACTACGTCCGTATTTCCCCAAAGAGGAAGGGATGATGCAGTATAGCAACGAGAAGTATTTCCCTCAGTGATGAGACCATGGTTATCGAACCAGTAGGAGAACCTCCTTACACCACGTAAATAGCACCTGCACACAAATAACAAATACTCGCAACCCAGCGTGTTAAAGGGGTTGTCAATCCCTTTCGGGTACGGCACCTCAAGATAGGCAAATAACCTGAGGTAAAAGTGGTAGATAGGATAAATAGATCGCGAAAAAAATAAATTGCGGCAAGGTATTTTTGTATTTTTGGTTTAATAGATCTGAAAATAAATGCAAAGGAAAATAGATCGCAAAGGCAAATATGATAAAAAGAGACCCGGGGGCCGTAGGTTTCACTAGTGGCTTCTCTCAAGAAAAATAGCAAACGGTGGGAAAACAATTACTGTTGGGCAATTTATAGAACTACAAATAATCATGACGGTATCCAGGCAATGATCATTATATAGGCATCACATCCAAGATTAGTAGACCGACTCCTGCCTGCATCTACTACTATTACTCCACACATCGACCACTATCCAGCATGCATCTAGTGTATTAAGTTCATGGAAAAATGGAGTAATGCAATAAGAACAATGACATGATGTAGACAATAATTATTGTAGAAATAGACCCCCATCTTATTATCCTTAATAGCAACGATACATACGTCTCGTTTCCCTTTCTTTCACTGGATCAAGCACCGTAAGATCGAACCCATCACAAAGCACCTCTTCCCATTGCAAGATAAATAGATCAAGTTGGCCAAACAAAACCCAAATATCGGAGAAGAAATAAAAGGCTATAATCAATCATGCATATAGGAGATCAAAGAAGACTCAAATAACTTTCATGGATAAAAACATAGATCTGATCATAAACTCAAAGTTCATCGGATCCCAACAAATACACCGCAAAGAGACTTACATCATATATCCAAGAGACCATTGTATTGATAATCAAGAGAGAGAGGAAGCCATCTAGCTACTAACTACAGACCCGTAGGTCTACAAAGAACTACTCACGCATCATCGGAGAGGCACCAATGGACATGATGAACCCCTCCGAGATGGTGTCTAGATTGGATCTGGTGTTTCTGGACTCTACAATGGCTGTAATTGATTTTCGTCAACTCCCCTAGGGTTTTTAAAATATTGGGGTATTTATAGAGCAAAGAGGCGGTGCGGGAGGCCAACGAGGAGGGGACAACCCACTGGGGCGCGCCCTGGTGGGTTGTGCTCCCCTCGGAGCTCCCCTCAGGTGCTTTCTTGGCCCACTAGATGTCTTCTGGTCCAAAAAAATCCACAAAAAGTTTTGCTGCGTTTGGACTCCATTTGGTATTGATTTCCTGCAAAGTAAAAAACATGCAGAAAACAACAACTGGCACTAGGCACTATGTCAATAGGTTAGTACCAAAAAATGGTATAAAATGACTATAAAATGATTGTAAAACATCCAAGAATGATAATATAATAGCATGGAACAATCAAGAATTATAGATGGGTTGGAGACGTATCAACTACTTCGTAAGAGACTGATTTGGATCCAAAAGTTCAATGCTATGGTTAGATTTTATCTTAATACTTTTCTCGTAGTTGCGGATGCTTGCGAGGGGTTTAATCATAAGTAGGTGGTTTGTTCAAGTAATAATAGCACCTAAGCACCGGTCCACCCACATATCAAATTATCAAAGTAGCGAACATGAATCAAACCAACATGATGAAAGTGATATGATGAAATTCCCATGTACCCTCAAGAACGCTTTGCTTATTATAAGAGACCGTTTTGGCCTAGCCTTTGCCTCAAAAGGATTGGACTACCTTGCTGCACTTTTGTTACTCTTACCGTTACTTGCTCGTTACAAATTATCCTGCTATCAAACTATCTGTTACCGACAATTTCAGTGCTTGCAGACATTACCTTGCTGAAAACCACTTGTTATTTCCTTCTGCTCCTCGTTGGATTCGACACTCTTACTTATAGAAAGGACTACGATTGATCTCCTATACTTGTGATTCGTCATCACCCGTGAATGTGGAAGCTTCCTATAGTGCCCAACATGAGGCTCTAGCCCAATCAAGAGATGAAATCTTGATAAGGATAGAAATGCATATCGAGTCGCATAGCATGGTGGACATCATTAGAAAATGCCATCAATTGAATGGAAGAGAATATAAGATATAGGTTGCTTACACTCGCCACAAGCTACAACAGGAATATCTCAATATATCAATACATACAATTATCATACAGAAGAGTAGGATCCGACTACGAATGAAACCAAATGAAAGAAGATTGACATCCATCCTACTCCAGGATGCCAACCAGGAACTCATCCTAGGATCGTCAAAGAAGAATAAGAAGAACTCCATATAGAACAAGCATTGTTCTCACATCAAAACATCACTTTACCTCTACGTGAACCTTTTGTTGTAGTAATCTGTGAGCCTTTGGGACTCAGCAATCTCATTACCATGGGTACCAAAACTAAAAATACTTTAATGGGTTTGGAAAGGTTATGTGGTGAGGTTGCAGCAAGCACTATGCATTTGTATCTGGCTAACTTACGAGTACAAGATTAAGAAGAGTAAACTATGCATAATCAGGCGCAAACTAGTATGACCAAGAAGTGATCATGTACACCTACTTATCAGTCATTCATAACCCCACCTTGTTCTCTTCTGGACCCACCTTCAAAAGAGACGATCATGGTTGGTATATTTTAATTAGATTTAGTTCCAAGTTCTCCACAACCGGATATTATAAATTTCCAAGTCACCACATAACCACGGGCATGGCTTTCCGAAAGATTTAACCCTGCAGGGGTGCTACAACTCGTCCAATTACAAAATTAACCACAAGATGCTTTCAGAGATCTTAACATCATGATAGCATGATGCATCGTCGGAATCACGATGCACAAGACACTCATCAAAGGGAAAACAAATCCAGCAAGGCCTCCCGGTATGGCGTCATCTCGATTGGTGTTGTGCGCATCTTGCAGCCAAGACAAAATTGTCTATGCATAGTGCACGATAGTCAAATACCCTGAGTTTCCCCGAGGTGGCATCACCAACTTCTAGGTATTTTGGACCAACACCATCAACACTGGCCCACATGTTTATGTGGAATTAAGAATCCGCGGGTAGCGCTAACTCCCTATGCATTAATTATTTATCAATAGTATTATGTTGGCAAATGTTAAAACCAATATTGGGCCATGTTGGAAGAGTTTTATTCAAATATGAATTATCAAGGGGGGCCCATAAACCCCAAATGTGTAAGGAGCACTCTTCGATGAACATAACACCGATATCACAGATACTAGGGCGGCAAGTGTGGAAAAACACCAAGCAAAAGGCCGAGCATTCCACCCTTTACCAAGTGTATAAATGCATTAATTAAATAGCAAGATATTGTGATATCCTACGACATCCATGTCCCAACATGGAAAAAAACTGCACTTGCAACTAGCAACAATATAAGACGGTCTGAGCAAAGCAGTAACATAGCCAATCATCGGTTTGCTAGGATGGTGGAGGTTAGAGGCTTGTCTTGGTAATTGGGATGCCGACAAACAAGTGGTAGGTAGCGATACCAAATGATAGCATCGAGACAACTAGCAAAGCAAAGCAAGTAATGATATCCAAGGTAATGATCATCTTTCCTAGAATACCGCTTGGAAGAAGATCGAATCCGTGAAGTAGTCGAACAAGGCGTAGTCGAACGAATCCGCAAAACTCTGGAATGTAACCATAGCTCCGAATCCGTGAAGTAGTCTAACAAGGCGTAGTAACGGTTTATGTCACGTTTTTCACCAATATAATTTATTTAATTCGGAGCTACAATTCTTTAGTTATGACATAAACCATTTTAGCATGTCATCTATGCAAATTAATGCAAACATCAATTTTATACATTTTTATCATGGATGAAAGTTGGATATTGTGAAACTACATGAAATTCTACTCAAGTTTCATATATAATTCATTTTAGTCTGATGCGCGGTTGATGAGTTATTATATGCATGAAGTTTGAGGGTTTTTCTGTAGAACCGCAGTTCACTAGTTAATTATCAAATTCGATGACAACGAAAACAAACGTAATAGGCTAAATCTGGTGCACTGCTCAGCAGAACAGGAACGCGCGCAACATAGCAAATCTCACACGGGGCACTGTATAGGATGGGGCTCACCAGTAGGCCTGTCGTGCTGGTCAGTGGTGGGGTTGGGCCGGTGCAGAGGAAGCCGGCTCGGCTGGGCCTTGGTGCAGGCTACGGCTGGCCGGTGATGGCATTTGCAATGGACATCGTCAACATTGCAGGGCATGGGTAGGTCGATCCGGACCGGGAACGGACAGGGGCGATGGAGGACAGCTAACCCAGGCAACGAGCTTGGACTAGGTATGGTGATATAGATGATCAAATATGTGGCAAGTAACATATCATGAGACGAAGGGAATGGAATACAGGATTGTGTCAATCCTCAACATTGTGGTTCAAATCGATAAAGATCTTCGCTGAATATGTGGGAGTTATTATGGGCATCCAGATCCCGCTATTGATTATTGATCGAAGAAGTTGTCTCGATCATGTCCACATGTTCTCGAACACGTAGAGTCACACACTTAAGGTTCAATAATGCTAGGGTAGTACTGGGATATTCATAATGGTGAGACAAAAGATAGTTCAAAGTCTCGCATGGGATCCGGGATATCATGAGGAGCTTTAGAATGGTCCGGATATAAAGTTTCATATAAGGAAAGTGGTTTTCAGGGTTCCAGAAAATGTTTGGGATTTTTCGATATTGTACCGGGAAGGTTCTAAAAGGTTTTGGAGTGGGGCCCAACTGTGTGGAGGAACCCACATGGACGTGGGTAGTGGGGGAACACCCCCACACACCTAGTCCAGACGCACCAAGATCCCCCCTAAAAGGAATAGGATCATATCCTGAAGGAATAAGATCAAGATCCCTAAAAAGGGAGATCGTAATCGATGGGGAAGGAAAGGAGGGGATTCACTCCCCCCTTGGCCACCGGACCTAGGGACTTGGAGGAGGGGTCAAGCCCCCTACCCCATGCCTATATAAAGAGGGGAGGTGCAAGGGGCAGCAGCCAATCCATCCCTTGGTGCCTCCCCACTATAAATTCCACCACCACGCCGTCGTGTTGGCCTATATCCCATCTACCTCTCCCTCTCACTTGTTAGATTGGCTTGCAAAGAAAGTACGACCACGCCAACCACGTTCGTGAGAACGTTTATGCTTTCGTTGTACGAGAGTATGTAGACTTTCCCCACTCATTGCAAGCATCTAGTAGATTAGATATTGGGTGGATTCCTAGGATTGTTTTTTGTTTACCATGCAACGATTCCCAATAGCCTTACACTTCACCCTTCATTTGTACTCATGGTAGAATGTAGCACTTTGAAAGGTCACGTGCTATAGACGGTTGCTACACTAGGAAGAGCACCTTTTAACTTGATATTTTCTGTGAGAGATCACCCTAATAATTAGTACTGCGCAGTCAAAGGGTGCAAACAACAATGGGATAAACATCTCGGGCAATTCGTAATAGCATTATCTGGTATAGCCCTGGCACCGAGAACGTCTTCATGATCCTCTGAGGTCTTCATGAAGGTACTCCGTGATAATGTTGTAGCCACCATCATGTTCTCCTGCGCCTGGTGAAGCTCCGGGGTCCTCCATGTTACTTCCATCAATAAAATAATGAGCAGGAAAATGGTTCTCTTCGTCCCACGCCCTTGGTACCAATGTTGTTGCCAACATAACTGATAGGCTAACCTCTGACGTGCCTTGCCAGCATGACTATGCAAGATGTCACCGTTCCTTCTACTTTTAATCCACATGATGGGCTGATAACCCACAAGTATAAGGGATCGCAACAGTTTTCGAGGGTAGAGTATTCAACCCAAATTTATTGATTCGACACAAGGGGAGCCAAAGAATATTCTCAAGTATTAGCAGTTGAGTTGTCAATTCAACCACACCTGGAAACTTAGTATCTGCAGCAAAGTGTTTAGTAGCAAAGTAATATGATAGTAGTGGTAACGGTAACAAAAGTAAAGACAGTAAAAGTAATGTTTTTGGTATTTTGTAGTGATTGTAACAGTGGCAACGGAAAAGTAAATAAGTGTAAACCAGTATATGGAAAACTCGTAGGCACCGGATTAGCGATGGATAATTATACCGGATGTGGTTCATCATGTAGCAGTCATAACATAGGGTGACACAGAACTAGCTCCAGTTCATCAATGTAATGTAGGCATGTATTCCGTATATAGTCATACATGCTTATGGAAAAGAACTTGCATGACATCTTTTGTCCTACCCTCCCATGGCAGCGGGGTCCTATTGGAAACTAAGGGATATTAAGGCCTCCTTTTAATAGAGAACCGGAACAAAGCATTAGCACATAGTGAATACATGAACTCCTCAAACTATGGTCATCACCGGGAAAGGTCCCGATTATTGTCACTTCGGGGTTGCCGGATCATAACACATAGTTGGTGACTATAGACTTGCAAGATAGGATCTAGAACACACATATATTCATGAAAACATAATAGGTTCAGATCTGAAATCATGGCACTTGGGGCCTAGTCACAAGCATTAAGCATAGCAAAGTCATAGCAACATCAATCTCAGAACATAATGGATACTAGGGATCAAACCCTAACAAAACTAACTCGATTACATGATAAATCTCATCCAACCCATCACCGTCCAGCAAGCCTGCGATGCAATTACTCACGCACGGCGGTGAGCATCATCAAATTGGTGATGGAGGATGGTTGATGATGACGACGGCGATGAATCCCCCTCTCCGGAGCCCCGAACGGACTCCAGATCAGCCCTCCCGAGAGAGATTAGGGCTTGGCGGCGGCTCTGTATCGTAAAACGCGATGATTTCTTCTCTCTGATTTTTTTCTCCCCGAAAGCCAATATATGGAGTTGGAGTTGGCGTCGGAGGGCCACCAAGGGGCCCACGAGGTAGGGGGGCGCCCCCACCCTCGTGAGCAGGGTGTGGGCCCCCTGGTCTTTATCTTTTGTGATGATTTTTCTTTATTTTTTCTAAGGTGTTCCGTGGAGTTTCAGGACATTCCGAGAATTTTTATTTTCTGCACAAAAAACAACACCATGGCAGTTCTGCTGAAAACAGCGTCAGTCCGGGTTAGTTCCATTCAAATCATACAAGTTAGAGTCCAAAACAAGGGCAAAAGTGTTTGGAAAAGTAGATACGACGGAGACGTATCAACTCCCCCAAGCTTAAACCCTTGCTTGTCCTCAAGCAATTCAGTTGACAGACTGAAAGAGAAAAGGAAAAACTTTTACCAACTCTGTTTGCTCTTGTTGTTGTAAACATGAAAAGGCAGCATTCAAGTCTCAGTAATTATTATGAACTAACCATACTCACAATGACACGTAGGTCTCACAATTACTCATATCAATAACATAATCAGCTAGCGAGCCATAATAATAAAAGTCGGGTGACAACACTTTCTCAAAATAATCATAACATGATATAACAAAATGGTATCTCGCTAGCCCTTTCTGAGACTGCAAAACATAAATGCAGAGTACCTTTAAAGATCAAGGACTGACTAAACATTGTAATTCATGGTAAAAGAGATCCAGTCAAGTCATACCCAATATAAACCAATAATAATGAATGCAAACGACAGTGTGCTCTCCAGTGGGTGCTTTTAATAAGAAGGGTGATGACTCAACATAAAAGTAAATAGATAGGCCCTTCGCAGAGGGAAGCAGGGATTTGTAGAGGTGCCAGAGCTCGATTTTGAAATAGAGATAAATTATATTTTGAGCGGCATACTTTCATTGTCAACATAACAACTAAAAGACGACGATATCTTCCATGCTAAACATATTATAGGCGGTTCCCAAACAGAACGGTAAAGTTTATACTCCCCTTCCTCTACAAGCATCAATCCATGGCTTGCTCGAAACAACGAGTGCCTCCAACATTCAACGGGTCCCAAGGGGAGTTTTGTTTGCAGTTATTTTGATTTAGTTTGCACAAAGCATGGGACTGGGCATCCTGGATACCAGCCATTTTCTCGTGAATGAGGAGCGGAGTCCACTCCTCTTGAGAATAACCCGCCTAACACGGAAGATAAGGGCAGCTCTAGTTGACATATGAGCTATTCGAGCATGCAAAACAGAATGTTTATTTGAAGGTTTAGAGTTTGGCACATACAAATTTACTTGGAACGGCAGGTAAATACCGCATATAGGTAGGTATAGTGGACTCATATGGAATAACTTTGGGGTTTAAGGTGTTTGGATGCACAAGCAGTATTCCCGCTTAGTACAGGTGAAGACTAGCAAAAGACTCGGAAGCGACCAACTGAGAGAGCGACAACAGTCGTAAACATGCATTAAAATTAATTCACACCGAGTACAAGCATGAGTAGGATATAATCCACCATGAACATAAATATCATGAAGGCTATGTTGATTGGATTCAACTACATGCGTGAACATGTGCCAAGTCGAGTCACTCAATTCATTTAAAGGAGGATACCATCCCATCATACCACATCATAATCATTCTAATAGCATGTTGGCACGCAAGGTAAACCATTATAACTCATAGCTAATCAAGCATGGCACAAGCAACTATAATCTCTAAATGTCATTGCAAATATGTTTACTTCATAATAGCTGAATCAGGAACGATGAATCGTCATATTTACAAAAACAAAAGAGGTCGAGTTCATACCAGCTTTTCTCTTCTCAATAAGTCCATCATATATCATCATTATTGCCTTTCACTTGCACGACCGAACGGTGTGTATAATAATAAGAGTGCATGTGCATTGGACTAAGCTGGAATCTGCAAGCATTCAACTCAAGAGAGAAGACAAGTAATATGGGCTCTAAGTTAAATAAACAATCATGCATATAAGAGCCACTAAGCATTTTCAATATGGTCTTCTCAACCCCCAAAGAAAGGAAAAGAAAATAAAAACTATTTACACGGGAAAGCTCCTAACAAGTAAAAAGAAGAACGGGAAATATTTTTGGGTTTTCTTTTTAATTCTACTACAAGCATGGAAAGTAAACTAACTAATTTTTTTTGTTTTTTCTTAAGGTTTATCAAACACACAAGAAGAAAGCAGGAAAAAGAAATTTAAACTAGCATGGATATTACAATGAAAGAGTATGAGCACCGACATCTAGCAATGAGTGTGTGTGTGAACATAAATGTAATGTCGGTGGGAAATACGTACTCCCCCAAGCTTAGGCTTTTGGCCTAAGTTGGTCTATTGCCAGGGATGGCCTGGCGGATATCCGTAGGTGAAGCTGGGGTCGTACTATGACGAAGAAGACTCTGACTGCCACTGGCTGGCAGCCTCCTCTGGATCCCAAGAATAAACAGATAGTCGTGGAGGCTCATCTTGTGGCTCCGGCTCCGGGGCTGGTGCAGGGTTCCGATAGGCTTGAACGGCCGACCATGGAACAATGTGAGGCTCTGCATACAAGTTAAACAAAGAAGGAGCAGGCAAAGTAATAGTCTTAGGGTGATGTTTATCAAAGTATAATTTATATTTGAGCTCCCCATCGCGACTCTTAACAAGGAAATCATGCGCTATCATACTCTTATAATCTAAATAAGCATGGGGCAGCGCTGTTTCTTCTTTCTCCGCATGCCTAATAGGTATTTCAAAATGTTCAGCTAGGCGTGAAGCATAAATGCCTCCAAAAATGGGGCCCTTAGTACGGTTCAGACTTAACCGTCTAGCAACAATTCCACCCATACTAACAGAGTTATTGCGGTATAAACCATGGAGCAAAATAATAATATCAGGAATACTAAGGTTCCCACAGTTTCCGCGTCCAATCAAGCAACGACTAGCAAATAAAGCAAAGTAGTGTAAAACAGGATAATGTATGCTAGTGATCCTTGCATCAGAAACCTTCCTGGTTTCTCCCACCGTGATAGTGTTAATAAAAGCTTCTACTTCGTTACGGTGGGGTTCATCTAAGGTGCCCTCAAAGGGTATTCTGCAAACCTCGCAGAATTCAGCTAATGTCATCTCTTTAACAACGTCATATAAATGAAACTTTACTGTTGGAGGTGATTTCTTAGGGAAAAAAAGTAGAAGTTCTGCACAAAAGTATTTGTGAGTAAGAGATACTGATGACGTTGGTCGTGGAGGAAGTTGGCGAGGCCAGCATTCTCAATTAATACATAGAAATCTTCATGAATCCCAGCTCTCCTCAAGAAGTCATCGGAAGGCCATTCACACGGTCGGACCTCCGCGGTGCGAGGCAAATTAAATTTGGGCTTCTCCTCTTCTTCCTTATGTTTTTCCTTAGAGCATCGGCTCGACGAGCCCCTCAAAAGTCTCTTCATTATTTCTGAAACAATCTGAAATTTTTAGTAACCTCAAATAAAGGTGAACCAACTTCAATAAAATTGATAGTAACAACTCCCACAAGTGCATAGGGCCTATATAAAGCATTGGAACTACTTGGAACCATATAAATTTGACATGCAAGCTCAAGAACATGGTCACCTATGCAGCACAAATTTGCAATGAATAAAGCACTAGAACAAAAACTAATTGGACCAATGGAGGAGTCACATACCAAGGAACAATCTCCCCAAGTAGTTTTGCGAAAGGTGCTTTGAGCAAGGAGATCGAAAATCACAGCAACGGGGGCTGGAACTCGTGCTTGAGTTGGTTTTTCGTGTTTGTGTGAGGCAGAGGAAGAAGATGGGTGCAGGAATAAGTGGAGGAGGGCCACCGTGGGCCCACGAGGCAGGGGGCGCGCCCAGGGGGTAGGGCACGCCCTCCACCCTCGTGACCAGGTGGCAGGTCCCCCCGTGGTAGTTTTCGCACAGTAAATTCTCAAATATTCCCGAAAAAATCATATTAAATTGGCATGGCATTCTGAGGACTTTTATTTTCGGGATATTTTTATATTGCACGGATAAGTCAGGAAATAGACAAAAAAAATATTATTTTACTTTATTTCTACTAAATAACAGAAAATATAAAGAGGGTACAGAAGGTTGTGCTTCTAGTTTCATCCATCTCGTGATCATCAAAATGAACCCACTAACAAGGTTGATCAAGTCTTGTTAACAAACTCATTCCAAATAATCACGAAACCGGAGAAATTTCGAATAACACTAAGTTACCTCAACGGGGATATGAAAATCCCCAACAATAAGAATATCAAACTTTTTCTTGACAGTAGGGAGAGGAAATTCGAAACCTCCAAATATAATCGATGGAACTTTTCCAATAGAGTTGATACTATAAACTTGAGGTTGTTTCCTCGGAAAATGCACCGTGTGTTCATTGCCATTAACATGAAAAGTGACATTGCCTTTGGTGCAATCAATAACGGCCCCTGCAGTATTAAGGATAGGTCTTCCAAGAATAATAGACATACTATCATCCTCGGGAATATCAAGAATAACAAAGTCCGTTAAAATAGTAACGTTCTCAACTACAACAGGCACATCCTCACAAATACCGACAGGTATAGCAGTTGATTTATCAGCCATTTGTAAAGATATTTCAGTAGGTGTCAACTTATTCAAATCAAGTCTACGATATAAAGAGAGGCATAACACTAACACCGGCTCCAAGATCACATAAAGCAGTTTTAACATAACTTCTTTTAATGGAGCATGGTATAGTAGGTACTCCTGGATCTCCAAGTTTCTTTGGTATTCCACCTTTAAAAGTATAATTAGCAAGCATGGTGGAAATTTCAGCTTCAGGTATCTTTCTTTTATTAGTAATAATATCCTTCATATACTTAGCATAAGGATTTGTTTTGAGCACATCAGTTAATCGCATACGCAAAAAGATGGGTCTAATCATTTCAGCAAAGCGCTCAAAATCCTCATCATCCTTTTTCTTCGATGGTTTCGGAGGAAAAGGCATGGGTTTCTGAACCCATGGTCCCCTTTCTTTACCGTGTTTCCTAGCAACAAAATCTCTTTTATCATAACGTTGATTCTTTGATTGTGGGTTATCAAGATCAACAGCAGGTTCAACTTCTACACCATTATCATTACTAGGTTGAGCATCAACATGAACATTATCATTAACATTATCACTAGGTTCATGTTCATCACCTGATTGTGTTTTAGCATCAGAAATAGAGATATCATTTGGATTCTCAGGTGGTTCAGCAATAGGTTCACTAGAAGTTTGCAAAGTCCTATCATTTTTCTTTTTCTTCCTCTTAGAAGAACTAGGCACATCGATATTGTTTGTCTAAGAATCTTGCTCGATTCTCTTAGGGTGGCCTTCAGGATACAAAGGTTCCTGAGTCATTCTACCAGTTCTAGTAGCCACTCTAACAGCATAATCATTTTTATTACTATTCATTTCATCAAGCATTTCTTTCTGAGCTTTAAGTACTTGTTCTACTTGAGTAGTAACCATAGAAGCATGCTTGCTAACAAGTTTAAGTTCACCTCTAATATCAGCCATATAATCACCCAAGCGTTTAATCATAAAGGTATTCTGTTTTAATTGTCTACCAAAATAAGCATTAAAGTCATCTTGCTTAAACATAAAGTCATCAAACTCATCCAAGCACTGACTAGCAATTTTAGTAGGAGGTATTTCAGCTTTATCATATCTATTGAGAGAATTTACCTTTACTACCTGTGTCGGGATATCGGGAGGTTCTTCATTAAATAAGTAATTGAGACCATATACTTCTTCAACAGGCGGTAAATTAAGACCATGTATTTCTTCAATAGGAGGTAAATTCTTAACATCTTCAGCTTTAATACCTTTTTCTTTCATAGATTTCTTTGCCTCTTGCATATCTTCGGGGCTGAGAAATAGAACACCTCTCTTCTTCGGAGTTGGTTTAGGAATAGGCTCAATAATTGGCTCAGGAACTGGCTCGGGAGGTGCCCAATTATTTTCATTAGCCAACATATTATTCAATAGAATTTCAGCGTCATTCGGTGTTCTTTCCCTGAAAAGAGAACCAGCACAACTATCCAGGTAATCTCTGGAAGCATCAGTTAGTCCATTATAAAAGATATCAAATATTTCAGGTTTCTTAAGAGGATGATCAGGCAAAGCATTAAGTAACTTGAGAAGCCTCCCCCAAGCTTGTGGGAGACTCTCTTCTTCAATTTGCACAAAATTGTATATTTCCCTCAAAGCAGCTTGTTTCTTATGAGCAGGGAAATATTTAGCAGAGAAGTAATAAATCATATCCTGGGGACTTTGCACACAACCAGGATCAAGAGAATTATACCAAATCTTAGCATCACCTTTTAATGAGAACAGAAATATCTTGAGTAAATAAAGGTAGCGTGATCTCTCATTATTAGTAAACAGGGCGGCTATATCATTTAACTTAGTAAGATGTGCCACAACAGTTTCAGATTCATAGCCATAAAAAGGATCAGATTCAACCAAAGTAATTATATCTGGATCAACAGAAAAATCATAATAGTCCTGATCAGGAACACAGATAGGTGAAGTAGCAAAAGCAGGGTCGGGTTTCATTCTACCTCTAAAAGATTCTTTACTCCATTTAATTAGCAACCTCTTAAGTTCATATCTATCCTGGCAAGCAAAAATAGCTGCAGAAGATTCAGCATCAAAAAGATAACCCTCAGGAATAGAAGGCATAGGTTCATCATCACTAACATCATCGTGTTCAGATTCAATAATTTCTCTTTCTCTAGACCTGGCAATTTGCTCATCAAGATATTCACCAAGTGGCACAGTAGTATCAAGCATAGAAGTAGTTTCATCATAAGTATCATGCATAGCAGAAGTGGCATCATCAATAACATGCGACATATCAGAATCAATAGCAGTAGTAGGTTTAGGTGTCACAAACTTACTCATAATAGAAGGAGAATCTAGTGCAAGGCTAGATGGCAGTTCCTTACCTCCCCTCGTAGTTGAGGGCAAAATAGTAGTTCGATCATCTTTCAAGTTCTTCATAGTGTCCAGCAGATATAAATCCCAAGTGACTCAAAGAATAGAGCTATGCTCCCCGGCAACGGCGCCAGAAAATAGTCTTGATAACCCACAAGTATAGGGGATTGCAACAGTTTTCGAGGGTAGAGTATTCAACCCAAATTTATTGATTCGGCACAAGGGGGGCCAAAGAATATTCTCAAGTATTAGCAGCTGAGTTGTCAATTCAACCACACCTGGAAACTTAGTATCTGCAGCAAAGTGTTTAGTAGCAAAGTAATATGATAGTAGTGATAATGGTAACAAAAGTAAAGATAGTAAAAGTAATGTTTTTGGTATTTTGTAGTGATTGTAACAGTGGCAACGGAAAAGTAAATAAGTGTAAACCAGTATATGGAAAACTCGTAGGCACCGGATTAGCGATGCATAATTATGCCGGATGTGGTTCATCATGTAGCAGTCATAACATAGGGTGACACAGAACTAGCTCCAGTTCATCAATGTAATGTAGGCATGTATTCCGTATATAGTCATACGTGCTTATGGAAAAGAACTTGCATGATATCTTTTGTCCTACCCTCCCGTGGCAGTGGGGTCCTATTGGAAACTAAGGGATATTAAGGCCTCCTTTTAATAGAGAACTGGAACAAAGCATTAGCACATAGTGAATACATGAACTCCTCAAACTATGGTCATCACCGGGAGTGGTCCCGATTATTGTCACTTCGGGGTTGCCGGATCATAACACATAGTAGGTGACTATAGACTTGCAAGATAGGATCTAGAACACACATATATTCATGAAAACATAATAGGTTCAGATCTGAAATCATGGCACTCGGGCCCTAGTGACAAGCATTAAGCATAGCAAAGTCATAGCAACATCAATCTCAAAACATAATGGATACTGGGGATCAAACCCTAACAAAACTAACTCGATCACATGATAAATCTCATCCAACCCATCACCATCCAGCAAGCCTACGATGCAATTACTCACGCACGGCGGTGAGCATCATGAAATTGGTGATGGAGGATGGTTGATGATGACGACGACGACGAATCCCCCTCTCCGGAGCCCCGAACGGACTCCAGATCAGCCCTCCCGAGAGAGATTAGGGCTTGGCAGCGGCTCCGTATCGTAAAACGCGATGATTTCTTCTCTCTGATTTTTTTCTCTCCGAAAGCCAATATATGGAGTTGGAGTTGGCGTCGGAGGGCCACCAGGGGGCCCAGGAGGTAGGGGGCGCGCCCAGGGGGCGCGCCCCCCACCCTCGTGAGCAGGGTGTGGGCCCCCTGGTCTTCATCTTTTGCGAGGATTTTTCTTTATTTTTTCTAAGGTGTTCCGTGGAGTTTCAGGACATTCCGAGAATTTTTATTTTCTGCACAAAAAACAACACAATGGCAGTTCTGCTGAAAACAGCGTCAGTCCGGGTTAGTTCCATTCAAATCATACAAGTTAGAGTCCAAAACAAGGGCAAAAGTGTTTGGAAAAGTACATACGCGGAGACGTATCATGGGCCCATAACCCACAGTTCCACAGGATCGAAACCTGACTTCTCCTGTACACCCCTGTTGCCAAAGTATTCCTCACGTTTGACCCCGTATGTAGTTCATGTGTTGCCTTCCTAGAGATGATCTATTCTGGTATCAGATACAATACCTATTCCCGCTGCTCTGAACCCCTTTCATGCCCTAATTAAGACATCGAACGGTTGACTAACTGCTTGCAACTTCTTACCGTACCTTCTTGCTCGGCTCTCGATGTGTTTCATTTGACCAATTTGAGAGATACTCATGTGATCATTCATGGGATAACCTCCGATGATTACCCTTTAGCCTTCTATCGTTATCGAGTTGCCCCTTTCCTATTCGTAAGTACGATGGAGCTCCCAAAGGAAGAATGACAACTTTGTCACGATGCCCTGAAGCAAAGAAATAAGGACATCGACTCAATGGGTCAACTTCTCCAAGAAGAGCAACCAAGACCAAGAAGATTCGTTAGAATTTCATAACTAGAACTTTCTCCCTTACTCCACCTCTTAAATCTCAGGACGAGATTTCTTGTAGTGGAAGAGAATTGTGACGCCTGGATAATTATGCTAAAGTGAACCTCTGCTAATGATGCCACGTCACCTCGGTTACCATTGATAGACTCGCGTCAGTTCGAAATCCAGTTCAAATTTCAACTTTAGAATGAAGACAAACAACAAAAGTTTTCAAACACTAAAACAAAAATGTTCTAAATGTGTCGGATAGGTCATAGGTAATTGTGGTGGACAAACCAACGTTTTATAAAGTGATTACATGCCTTAACCGGATTAAAGCAGTGCCCAAAACAACATTTAAATTGTTTTCTAATTTGTGAAAATTCGAAATTAATTCAAGTCACTCTCGAACTTTTTCTGGCAGTGAGGTATATTAAATACTGATGTTTGGAGACTAGCCACACATTTTTCAAAAAATGGTTCAGTCCTAAGAGAAAATACAAAACATAAAACAAAGAAAACAAAAGAGAAAAGAACAGAAAAGGAATTCGAAGAAAAGAAAAAGGCCCCCGGTTTCCCCCAGGCCTTAGCTGCCAGGCCGGCCCACTTACCACCGTCCCCCTCCTCTGTTCATCAGGGGGATCGTGGCAACGCATCCACGACACCATGGCCGACCGTGGACACGCGCCCGGCATCCATGCCCCCCCTCGCCTACGAGCCCCCCCTCCCCCCCCCCCCCCCCCCCCCCCGGGCGCCCCTCTCTCCCTCCCCAAAAACCCTAGCGCCCACTGTCCTTCCCCTCGCTCCCCCTCTCGTTCATGAGCTCACCCGAACGGATCCATCGCCAAGCCATTGCCGTCTTGGTGCGCCGGAGTTCCCCGAGCCACCAGTTGATGACCAGGAAGGTGCTGCTACCTCTCCTTCTCCGGCCACACCCCTGGGTTCGTCGAGAGTTGCACATCATCACCGCAATCGAGCATCTTCATCAACGACGGCCACCGCGCATCATCGGCCGATCTGCACTGCTCTGACTAACCGCGGCCACGTTGAGCTCGTTCTCAGCCTCGTTGTGAGCTCCGCCTCACATCCCCTCCTCCCTTTACCTAGAACTCGCGTTATAGCTAGCTAGGACCGAGGCCAAGCGCTGACCCTGGCCATGTCTAAGCCTTCAGACCACGCTGTGGTCGTGCATGTGCTCCTGTGCGCGTCTCCTCCCGCTCCTAGCTGCCCCTAGGTGCCACCCCCTGCGCCGCCTGCAGTGCGCCCCTGGCCGCCCGCCTGCGTGACACCGCCGGCTACTGCTGCAACCACCGCGACTGGCCGCCGCCGTCCCCTGCCCCGCGTCGACGACGCTCGCTGCCTCTGATATCCCTGCCTCTCCCTAGGTCGCCCAGGCCCGCGTCCATCCGCCCGCTGCTGTCGCCTGAGCTCCATGCCCCGCATCGCCCCTGCAACGCCCTCCCACGGCCGCGCCCCACTCGAGCTCTCCTGCCTCGCACCTCTCTGCTCGCCGCTCTCGGCCACCACCGCCACCACGCCCGCGCGCTGCCCCCCCCCCCCCCCCCCCCCCCCCCCCCGCCCGCCGCCCGCTGCTCCCTTGCCGCCCGTTCCCCCTAGCCGCAGCAGCCGGCGATCACCCGCCCTGAGGCCGCCACCGGCCGTGCCCTCGCCCCCTTCTGGGCGGGTGCCCGATCGGTCTCCCAGCTCCACTCCGCCCCATACCCGCGCGCCTGTTAGCCCCCCCCCCCCCCCCCCCCCCCCCCGCCCCCCCCGCGGGGGGAACATGAAAGTAATTAAAAAAGAGATTAAATATATATATATATATATAGTTAATTAATTATGTTTAATCAAACTAATTAAACTTATAGTTAACCTAATTAACTAATTAAATGAACTAATATGTTAATTAGGTTAATCAGTCAATGGCAGACGGGACCCTCTTGCCTGTTTGATCAGTCAACGGTCAGAGTTGACCACTGACGTCATATGCTGATGCAATATATGTTTTCTTAGTTAAACTAATCTGATAATTTGAGAAAATTATTGAAAACTTTGAAAATTAATACTCCCTCCGTTCCTAGATGTAGGGTGTATAGTTTTTGGCACGGATATTAAAGAACGCATATGGAGGGATAATTTCACAAGTTTTGGGCGAGATTAGACCTGACTAGTTGACATGAGGAAATAGAGGAGATTGCCTAATATAAGGAAATGTAATCAAATCCCTAAAAAAAAATATCCAAACGAGTGGTGCAATGCAACCTTATATTTCGGATTTTTTCTCAAAAATCTATACACCTTATATCAAGGAACGGAAGGGTATAAAATAATCCGTAACTCGGATGAAAATACTTTATACATGAAATTTGCTCAGAACGACGAGACAAATCCGAATACATAGTCCGTTTATCAGCCACACGTCCCTAGCATAGCGAACCTGCAAGAATCCACCTCCGGTTCATCTGTCCGAAAACGCGAAACACCGAGAATACTTTCCCGAATGTTTTCCCCTTCGCCGGTATCACGTACTACCGCGTTAGGGCACACCTAACACCATTCATTGTCATGTCATGCATCGTCATGCTTATGTTTGCATTATATTTATTGTTTCTTCCCCTTCTTCTCTCCGGCAGACTAGAGACTGACGCTGCTGCTGCCCCGATCGACTACGGTGTTGACGACCCCTCCTTCTTGCCAGAGCAACTAGGCAAGCCCCCCTTGATCACCCGGTATTGCATATTCCTTCTCTCTATTGCTTGCATCAGAGTAGTGTAGCATGTTACTGCTTTCCGTTAATCCTATTCTGCTACATAGCCTGTCATTGTTGCTACAACTATTGATACCTTACCTGCAATCCTAAATGCATAGTATATGATGCTAGTTTATCATCAGTGGCCCTACATTCTTGTCTGTCTGCCATGCTATACTATTGGGCCGTGCTCACTCGGGAGGTGATCATGGGTTTATATTATACATACTTACATACTATACAGATGGTGACTAAAGTCGGATCGGCTCGTAGAGTACCCGCAAGTGATTTGGATGTGGGGGCTGGAAGGACAGGTGGCTCCATCCAGGTAGTGGTGGGCCAGGGTTCCCGACGGCCCCCGAGTAGGGCTGCAAACGAGTCGAGCTCGAGCGAGTTGGAGTTGGCTCAACTCAACTCATATGAAAATTCGACCGAGCTCAAACTGAGTGAACCTCATGATCGAGCTATAGAAAATGACTCGTGCTCCACTTGTAATGATCTCGAGTTAATCTCAAGCTAGTTTCGGGCTAAATGAGATGGTAAAACAATATAAATCTATGGAGGAAAACAAAAAATTAAGTTGAATATGCTGGGAACCTTTTCCAAAAATATAGGATATTTAACACATAGTCTACCACATGCCATAATTAGGCCTAAATATTATCTGCACTTAATTAAGTTTCCATGTTCGTTGGTAAATAAAATGGAAAAAAAATATGGACAACATATATGGTAATAAGTTATCTTATTTCCATTTAATATATGGCATGATCATTTAACATAATGATATTCTGTCGATCTATCGAGCTAAAATCGAGCGAGCCAACATTGGCTCAAGATCGGCTCGTTTGCCGGTCGAGCTACATAAAGTGTTCAAACTCAGCTTGTTTCTTTTCGAGTTGATCTTGAGTCGAGTCAAAAAACAAGTCGATCTCGAACGGCTCATGAGCCTCGAGCTTTTCTTGCAGCCCTACCCCCGAGTTCTACTTTGAGGCGGAGTGACAGGGCAAGTTGTGACCACCTAGGAGATAGGTGGGCCTGGTCCTGGTCGGCGGAGCGATAGGGCAGGTTGTAATGCAACTTCCTTTGTAATGGAGGTTTCTAGGTTTGCTCACTGGCCGCATACGCGACATGGAGGTGTGCAATGGGAGATGGGCCCAGACCCCTGCGCGCATAGGATTTAGACCGGCGTGCTGACCTCTCTGTTAGGCCTAGGTAGGGCTACAACGTGTTGATCTCCCAAGGCCGGACATGACCCAGGAAAGTGTGCCCGGCCAGAGGGATCGAGCGTGTCGGGTAATGTGGTGCACCCCTACAGGGAAGTTGATCTATTCGAATAGTTGTGTCGACGGTAACAGGACAACCCGGAGTTGTACTTCAACCTCATGAAAACTAGAACCGGATACTTAATAAAACACACCCTTTCAAGTGCCAGATACAACACGGTGATTGCTTTCCTACAGGGCGACGAGGGAGCATCGCCGGGTAGGATTATGCTATGCAATGATACTTGGTGAACATACCATCTACTCTCTTCTATATGCTTCAAGATGGAGGCTGCCAGAAGCGTAGTCTTCGATAGGACTAGCTATCACCCTCTTATTCTGGCATTCTGCAGTTCAGTCTACCGATACTACCCCTTTACACAGATATCCATGCATATGTAGTGTAGATTCTTGCTTGCGAGTACTTTGGATGAGTACTCATGGTTGCTTTGCTCCCTCTTTTCCCCCTTTCCCATTCTCCTCGGAGATCGCAAGAAGATGTTGGAGCCCAGGAGCCAGACGCCACCGTGGACGACGACCCCTACTACACCGAGGGTGCCTACTACTACGTTTAGGTCGCCGACGACCAGGAGTAGTTTAGGAGGATCCCAGGCAGGAGGCCTACTCCTCTTTCAATCTGTATCCCAGTTTGTGCTAGCCATCTTATGGTAACTTGTTTAATTTATGTCTATTCTCAGATATTGTTGCTTCCGCTGACTCGTTTATGTTCGAGCACTTGTATTCGAGCCCTCAAGGCCCCTGGCTTGTATGACTTATTTTACTTTTAGAGTTATGTTGTGATATCTTCCCGTGAGTCCCTGATCTTGATCGTACAAGTTTGCGTGCATGATTAGTGCATGATTGAATCGGGGGCGTCACATCGCTGCCGGCGGCGCCCGCGCACGTGCTGGCTTCTTCATGGTGGCGGTGGAGCGCGGCCTCGGCGTTGTCCTCCTCCTCCTTGTCGGTCTCGTTGAACACCGCCTCACCTGTATCGTCGTCACATTCATTGCCGTCGGACGCCACCTCCGCCACCCATTGCCGGTATTGCCAGCAGGCGAGGTGGATCTCGCGGGCGGAGCAGTAGGACTCGAGCAGTGCCTCCTGCTCCACCATGTCTGTGTCCCGCGCGACCGTTCTGCCGGCGGCGATCTGCTCCTCCGCCTGCAGATGCTCTTGAAGGAGGTGGTGGTTGTAGACGACATCAGCTTGTGCCTCCCGAAATTGCTCCTCCCGCTCCTCCCGCACCATGTCCATGTAATGGGCACAGCCGCACGGGCCTCGCCAATGATCATGGTGCAATGCACCAGCGAGGGTAGCGCCGAGGAGGAGGATGGTGTTGCGGAGGCGGAGGGTGGCGCCAGTTCATCGTTGGCAGCATCCTCCAATGGGACGTCATCGTCCTCCGGCTTCGTGCCGGGCAGCCAGGCGGCAACAATGGTAGCCATCTCCTTCTTTTGGTATGACTTCAGCCCGTCGTAGAGAACTTTGGTGGGGAGGGATCCATGGTGGGAGTGGTGCGGAGAGAGATCAGAGATGGATGACTGCGGCTATGGCCGGGGCAGCAACTTTTATAGCAATAGAGGGCGGCAGAGGGACGGAGGGTGGCGGTGGAGGATACGCCTCGGCAACCGCATGCCATTAATGCAGGCAACAGACAGATGGATGGGCGGTCGTCGTGTCGTTTGAACGCGTGGCAGTCGCCTGCACCGGGAAGCGACACGAGCGATGCTGCGCGAGCGGCGCTCTCTCGGCCGGTGCGCCGGTTCAATACCGGCGCCAGTGAGCGGTCGCGTCTACTCTGGCTGGGCATGAATCCGGACGCTGACGCTCTGGAGCAATGCTGACCGAAAACACACGCGAGGGGGGATAATTTTTTGTGGGCCAAGGCGGTCAGAAGCGGGCGGGTGATTGGTCCGGACTCTCACAAACCTCCCCGTGTTTATCTCCGGTTTGCGGGAGAAAACGCATCTGGACCGCGCCGCACACCGATACAAGACCACGTTGGATGTCTTCCATGGTCCGGACAACGAGGTGCTAACAGTTACAGGAGGTTTAAGGGTCGATGTTGACGATGCCCTCAGGACCAACATGCAGTAGTGTGTAATCACCTTTTTGATGTTTATAATCACATATGGTGTGTTCCTGTCGAGACACTTAGCCATTACGAGCGTTTCCAATCTTCCACGGCGTAATGACTACTTTGGCATTACGAGTTTCCCTTTGGTCTCCATTACGTGAAGAGGTGTCGGAAGGGCAAAGGCAAAATGGTACTGGTGTTGCGCGTTGAACTCTTTCTTTAATGTACGGCTCATCATCTACTTTCAACCGGTTGTGGAATCAGTCTTGGCGGCAAAGGTGTCTTTGATATTTGCTTGTGCACATCCGCTTCATAAACAACACACCGACTTTCCGATTCGTCGCCGTAGCCGTAGTGTTATTGCCCTCTACAGAAAGATACTACTACTAATTCCTTTGGATTGAAGAAAGCGTCAGGTGAGACCCTGTAAACACACTAGACGCTGCGTCAGCATCAACCCCTCGCGCAAAACACCCTATCACGTGAGATCCTCTTAACACACTAAACGCTGCGTCAGCATCATTTCACTTTCCAAACAATTTAGACTAGCCATAATGAAGAGTAGCTTAGAGAGTAACTTAGACTAGTAACATGCCTATGTTACTAGTCTATGCTACCACCTTTATAGTAGAAGATAACATATGGGTGGTAACATGCAACAGTTCATTTATTAGGCTATAGACTATCTTGCCTTGATATGTATGATGTTACTCATACTAGTAGTAACTAGTTATGTTATCACATGTCTCTCTTTCTTCATTTATTGTTTGCCACATCATCTATTTTATGTAGATATGTGTGATGTTACTAGATATGTTACTCCCATTGTCAACCGATTGATTTCTGTGCCAGTTGTCCGATCCCGTGCTGCATAGCCATTGGATGGGTCAACACAATGTCCTCCACGTCGTTCTCATCAACACAACCACAACTTCATCATCTTCTAGTTGTAGCACCACAACATCATGCTCCGTTGCCCCTGGCTCCCCGGCAGTCACTCGTAGATGCCGCATCCTCGTCGGTCCATGGCATCAAAAGCATACCTCCCTTGTAGCAGTCGCATTGGCCATGCAGCAGCGCCGGGCCTCTGCAACATCACCTTCTGTGACTTCGACAACATGTCGTCCTCGCAACATTGGCGACTAGGAGACATGCTGCTGCAATATCAGCGCTAGCCGCAACCTTTTAACCAACTTGTGGCATCGGCTCCGCCCACGGTTGCGCTAGTCAGCGTCATCCCCCCCCCCCCCCCCCCCCCCACACACACATTTACACCAACAATGATGTTGCGTGGCGAGGGATGTCATGGCGGTTGTTGTGTCACCCTCCAACATGTAGCATAGTGGATGTTGCGGCGAAGGTGTGCAGAGACGGTGGCTGGCACCACCCTCTCTCCTTTGCAGCAATGGTGCTAATGCAGACACATGTTTTTGCAACATTAGTGGTGTTGGGCCGTAGAACTCCGTTAGCGGGGTGGTCGACGACGAAGGGAGGCTGGATGAGCATGATGGTGAGAACAATGAGAAGCACGTGAAGAAGAAGGCATGAGGGGGGAAGATGTGGATGAGATTCGTCGGGGGAGAAGACAAGGCTGACTGGCTAAGCGTTCGGCTGGCTCACAAGGGACACGTGTCATGCGTGAGAGGGGACCGAAGCAGCCAAAAAATAAACCAGATGAAGGAAAATGTTTTCTCTCCTACCTTATGTACATTTTCTCTCCTCTCGCCATGTCTTTGGTAAAAAAGAATCTCCAATATACGGTTTTATCCACAGGTTTCCCATGAAAACCACCTCAACTATCCCACATTGTAGTTACTTACCAATTATATTTTTTGGTAAGCCAATAAAGTGGTTACCAGACAAGTTTTTACCAAATTTATAATTATATTTCCTTTACATACTCAAGTTAATATATGCTGGTAAATCACGGACTAGCCAAATAGCAGAATATTTATGTTCTGGTTGCAACGCATGGGCACATCCTATGAAACGCACGCACGCAGACCCTATCCTTATGAGAATCTTCGAGAGACGTAGCCGACATATCATCTTAAGATCAGCGAAGTCGTCACAAACGTTTTCGTAGTCAACGGAGATATCTCCTTCCACTAAACGTACATTAGTGAAAGATCTAAAATAAACTAAAAAAATTGCAAGCACCGGCGTCAAGTTTAGGACTTGAACACTGATGGTTAGGGATATCACTGTCCTTACAACCATCCAATTACAAGTTGATTCAGTATTGACCTTACTTAAAAAGGATAATGGTACAAAGCGCGTTCGTGAAAGTAACACTTTGCTCCGAGTTTACGTACGAATGACATTCTTGCACTCACCGATGGGCGCGCCCAGTACCCTCGGCCGTCCATTCGGCCGCCATCTAGAAAACTTGAAGGAAAGCCGCCGTCAGCGGGAGAAGCTTCGCCCGCCCTGCATGCCTCCTGTCGCCTGGGACTGGGAGAGGATATCCCGCGGCATAAACCTCCGACGCTCGTCCCCGTCAGATCCGATTCGCCTCCAACATCCGAACCTAACGCGACCTGTCCCGTAGATGTGTAAATCTTAATCGCTTAACCTCCGCCCCTTTCTATTCTCACGTTTATTGCACGTTCGAAGACACGGACGAACAGGCAAAGCGTGTGTATATATAGCGTCCTCCCCGACGCCTCTCCCACATCCACAGCCAAGCAAGGGCCCGTAAGTATATTTGCCGTTAACCGCCTCGGTCATCCCCGGTTGGCGCGAGTCAGCGGTCGCACGTCGCCGCGGCCAGCCGACGACACGCTCTTTCTTCGGCTTTGTCGGCGTACTATAGCCGTTCGCACATGGCCCAGCCCAAGGCCGTGCGCGCCGCCGTCGTGCCGGACATCGCCGCGCAGCTCGATCTCGCCTCCGCGTGCATCAACGGTACGTGCGTGCGCGTGACTGAAATGCATGCGTGCGTCGTCGGTGGATGTATAGCCTCATTGTATATCTTGTCCGTGTTGCCGTGCAGGCGCCGAGTCGATGATGGCGGCGCCGGCTGCCGCGGGGAGGCCGCCGCTGGTGGTGGTCGGCCACCGTGGGAAGGGGATGAACGCGCTGGCGTCCCCGGACGAGCGGCTGCGCGAGGTGAAGGAGAACACGGTGCGGTCATTCAACGACGCCGCGCGCGTCGCCGGCGTCGGCTACGTCGAGTTCGACGTCCAGGTAAACTATTATTACAGCCGCAACTACCTACTCCATTAGGCATTAGCCGACCCCCGACGGAAGTCTCGATCGAGCTGGCGTTGGTGAGCGGTGCCATGTGCAGCTGGGTCCTCTCCTTGGGCGGTGGGTGGCACGGGCCGGGGCAGCCTGTCTCCAGGTGCTGGCGAAGAGCGTGTACAGCACTACAAATTAGGCGACGTAGTACCTGGCTGTGGATAACATTTGTCGGGCTCTTAATTTGACCGTGCATTCCCTTTATTAGTTCGGTCCAGCACAAAAGAGATTCCATTCCATCCGGATTATTTTTAGCCTAGTGTGGAGCTCGAGAGCTTCTTTTTTTTTCTCCTCTCGAGGGCTTTTTTATTACTACTTATTTTATGATATTCCTGCTCTCAAACAGACCTGGCAAGCTATAGATGCGTCACATGCATATATGGGCTGTTTCATTTTCTCCTGCAACTGCAAAAGCGTGAAGTGCGACGGTCTTTAAAACGTCACATTCCATTTTGTTATTCAGGTGACCAAAGATGGCTGCCCGGTCGTCTTCCACGACAATTTCATCTTCACCGAACAAGATGTAAGTTTTCAACTTCCAATCAACTTTTCACTGCACAAAAGAAGAAGAAGAAAAGAAGCATGCACCATCTCGATGGCCGATGCTGCGACTGCGAGGTCTCACGAAACAATGACCGAAATTTCAGGGCAAAATCTGCGGGAAGCGCGTCACTGATCTTCCACTGGTCGAGTTCCTCTCCTACGGCCCTCAGAAGGACCAGGACAAGGTACACAGAACGGAACAACAGAGAACTGCAAACATATGACCAACGACACGCACCCTCTGGACAACCGTGACATCTGACTAGCATCTTGATTCAGGTCGGGAGGCCATTGCTGCGGAAGCTGAAGGACGGCAGGATACTGAGGTGGGACGTGCGTTCCGACGAACCCCTCTGCACGCTACGGGAGGCGTTCGAGGGCGTCAACACGCGTGTCGGCTTCAATGTCGAGCTCAAGTTTGACGACGATCTCGTGTACCAGGAGGAGGAGCTCGCCGGCGTCCTGCAAGCCATCCTCAAGGCAAGAAGCTAGCAGCATAATGACCATCTTTTCTTTCTGTAATGGTCTGAAGATACATGTCGATTAACAGCCGTGGTCTGTTTGTTTCGTTCAGGTTGTTTTTGAGCATGCCAAGGACAGGCCCGTCATTTTCTCCAGCTTCCAGCCCGACGCCGCGCAGCTTATGCGAAGACTGCAAGACCAGTACCCTGTAAGTGAAATTAGTGTACAAGATAATCAAATTCCCTGCAGTGTAACAACGGCCTACTGCTGTTTTTGCATTGTTCTTGTTCAGATAGCATGGCATTTTCGGGCCGCGAACAGTGACTGACCCTCCAAAGTTACCGTACAAATAATCTGATTACCAGGTTTACTTCCTGACGGTTGGAGGGACGCAGCTCCACGCCGACTCAAGGCGGAACTCGCTGGAGGAGGCTGTCAGGCTGTGCCGCGCCGGCGGCCTGCAGGGCATCGTGTCGGAGGCCAGGGCTGTGTTCCGGCGCCCGTCGGCGGTAGCCAGGGTCAAGGAGTCCGACCTCTCCCTGCTCACTTACGGGCAGCTCAAGTAAGGCAGCGACCCGAAGTTTGCACCAGACTGTTGTGTCTTGTAGACTGTAGTATAAGATACTGAATCCGATGTTGGTGCAGCAACGTGCCGGAGGCGGTGTACATGCAGCACCTGATGGGGGTGGACGGCGTGATCGTCGACCTGGTGCAGGAGATCGCCGAGGCCGTTTCAGAGTTCGCGGCCGTGGTCGCACCGGAGCACAGCCCCGAAGAAGGCCAGGCCGGAAGGTTGGGACTGGATAGGGCTGCGCCGGCGAAGAAGACACCCAACTTCTCGCAGCGGGAGATTTCCTTCCTGCTGAGGCTCATACCCGAGCTCGTACAGTAGCGCGTGTTCTTCTCGGATAGTAGTATCCACGGTGCGCCCGTGTAGGTTGACCAATCTTTGACACCACGGATGCGGCATGTAAATCAGGGCCACCACGACCCGTCCGATTGTTTGCATCAAGGTGAAATCCACTAGTGTTTGTGCCTGTGTAAATCTTGGGCGTGTGGCCATTGAGTGTTTTGTGTTGCTATACAAGCCTCCTTTGAAACGCATGACTGGAACAAACACCTCCCCCCCCCCAACCCAACCCAAGGCTGCGTCACTCCGACGCCGACGTCCGCCTTCCCACCGTTGGCCGCTCTGGCAACGGCGGCCACCTCGTCATCTGTTCATCTCTACCTTGTGTGTGGGTCAGCATGGCTTCCAGTCCGTAGTCTGCCTCGTTGTCCTACTGCATAGGGCCAGAGAGGCTCGTGGTGTCGGGGCTTAACCTTTCTTTCGCTTCGGAGGCCTCGGGACTGAGGGGACCAGAGGTGGAGGAGATCTTGTCGGTGGCACGCCGTGGTGAGGGTGTCGGTCACTAGGGAGGTGTGGTCCATCGCGGCATGGGAGCAACCACAACCATCAAGGAGGGTGTTGTGGAGGAGCGCCATGGCTTGGACTAGCGGGTGCCCCGCCCGGATTCCCAATCTGCGGGGCGGCGTGAGGCCTCGCCGGAGATAAAGGGTGTGTGTTTTCAATGCATTCGAGAAGGCCACTTCAAGCAGGACTGCACCAATGACATCGTCTGCATCAGCTGCGGGCTACCAGAGCACATCTCCTGGGTGTGCAAGCGTCCTCGCAATCCCTCCTCGGTTGAAGACCTGTGCTAGGCGGCATTGGACAACTTGGCGTGTCGTGGACTGGCAAGGCCTTCGGGTGGCTCTGTCCGTCATTTGGACTCTCATGTGGTTTGGCTAGTGCTTGCAGTGTCCAGGCTAGAGCGTACGGTGAACGAGCCGTTGGTCTCCTCTGCCATGTGCATCGTCCATCACTCGCGCTCCATGGAGGATCTGGAGCAGCGCTGAAGTATGTGTCCTACATCGGGACCGCAAGAAGGGATATCTTGCCGGACTTTGTGCTCGAGCCGCTGCGCATGGAATTTTTGTAGGGGTTAGAAAGCGTTGCGCATGGAGTTGTGCATCAAGCCGGAGTGGGTGTCGGTCCACCGGTATAGGTCGGGGGATTTCCTAGGGAAAATCTGGAGTTGTGCATCGAGCTGGAGTGGGTGCCGGTCCTTCGTGCTTCTAGAGCATCGCAACAGGCTCAGTTCGAGGCCTTCGCTGGAACTGGGTGTGAGGTTGTTTTTCCAGGCAATGGACTAGGTAGTCACGGGTAGTTCACGTAATGTTCTTGTCACATCCCAGATTTTCCCTAAATCTGCTATGTTAAAATTTTCATAGGGAATTAAAGCTTCCCTAGAAAAACCTTTATTGCTTGCTAGCTAGCTAACATTGCCTAGGAACTTACTTGATGGATGACTTGTTGCTCTGTTTGAATTCACTCAAAGGGTCAAGGACCCTATGGCCACATTGAAGCTCTTGTTTGAAATTTGGGAATACGGAATGAACCCTACAAGGTTTAGGGAATAATTTTGAATCCCAAAATAGGGTGACAAATTAAAATATTTATTTGGGCATAAGGCTATCCTTAACAAGACCCAAATGATATTCAAAGCCCTCATGAATTTTCCCAAATGATTGAGTTGGATCTGTTCTGGAAATCAATTCAAAACTAAAAGGGAATTATTGAAAATGGTCTTGCATTTATTTGGCAAAAAAGTAAATTCCCTAAGTCCAAACAATATGCTTGACTTCTATAAATTTTCCAAAATTGGATTTGGAACATTTTGAAACCAAACTCAAATTCAAAAAGGAAAATAAAGTGCAGAAATTGCATGCCCAAAATGTCCAAACAAAATGTTTACACATTCACACATATTCAATTATGAATTTAGAGCAAGTTTTCTTTTGGAAGAAATTCAAATGGAAATGGCAGAGCAAAACAGAAAACAGAAAAAGAGAAGAGGGAATAAAAGAAAAACACCGAGGCCCCGCTAGGCCAGTCCGGCCTAGCAAACACATGCACGCACCGTAGCCTACCCGCGCTCCTCTCCCCCCTCTCTCTCTCTCTCTCTCACTCACTCACTCACTGACGTGCGGATCCCACCAGTCAACCACTCCCCTAACCTGGCGCTGCAACCGCTCACACACGCCCATGACCGAGCGAACATTGTGGCCACGACCCCACTATTGGATGCTCCGGCTACACCCAACCCCGGCCACCTTGTCCTATTTAAATCCCAGCACCCCCTCGCCGTTTTGCCGTGGTCAATCGTGTCCTTGCCCCCAAGCTGCTCGTCGCGACCCCATTGCCGCTGCTCTAACCTAGCCCTCGCAGGCAGGATTCTAGCAAAGACCAACGTTCTCAGCACCAATCTGAGCTACCACTAGCCTCGCCGCCCCTCGCGCACCCCCTGAACATCCCCGTCAAGCCTAGAACCTCCTAGAAGCATGAGCTTGATGGAGCCCAAAGCTTTCTGTCGCACCGTCTTCTTCTCCAGCGAGGTGAGCTCACCCCTGATGCCCTGACCGCGTCCACCATCTTCAGTGTGCACTCTCGCATCTCCTGACCCCTTCCACTTGTCCAGGAGCATTCATTTTCTTCACACGCGACCTCATTCGAGAAGCTCCGCCACTCTTGCATCTCTGGCGAGCTTGCTACTTCTTGAGCTTGCGTTGGTTTTTCCCTTGAAGAGGAAAGGGTGATGCAGCAAAGTAGAGATAAGTATTTCCCTCAGTTAGAGAACCAAGGTATCAATCCAGTAGGAGACAACACACAAATCACCAAGACCTGCAAAAACAATCAAACAAACTTGCACCCAACGCGATAAAGGGGTTGTCAATCCCTTCACGGTTACTTGCAAAAGTGAGATCTAATAGAGATAGATAAATGACAAAGTAAATATTTTTGGTATTTTTGGTTTATAGATCGGAAAGTAAAAGATTGCAAAATAGTATATCGGAAACTAATATGATGGAAAATAGACCCGGGGGCCCTAGGTTTCACTAGAGGCTTCTCTCAAGATAACAAATAATACGGTGGGTGAACAAATTACCGCCGAGCAATCGATAGAAAAGAGCAGAGTTATGATGATATGTAAGGAAATGATTAAGAATATAGGCATCACGTCTGTGTGAAGTAGACCGACTCCTCCCTGCATCTACTACTATTACTCCACACATCGACCGCTATCCAGCATGCATCTAGAGTATTAAGTTCATAAAGAACGGAGTAATGCATTAAGTAAGATGACATGATGTAGAGGAATTAACTCAAGCAATATGATGAAAACCCCATTTTTTATCCTCGATGGCAAAAATACAATATGTGCCTTGTCGCCCCCACTGTCACGGGGAAAGGACACTGCAAGATTGAACCCAAAGCTAAGAACTTCTCCCATTGCAAGAAAAACCAATCTAGTTGCCCAAACCAAATCGATAGTTCGAAGAGAATTACAAAGATATCAAATCATGCATATAAGAATTCAGAGAAGATTCAAATATATTCATAGATAAGCTGGTCATAAATCCACAATTCATCGGATCTCGGCAAACACGTCGCAAAAAATATTACATCGAATAGATCTCCAAGAACATCGAGGAGAACATGGTATTGAGAATCAAAGAGAGAGAAGAACCCATCTAGCTACTAGCTATGGACCCGTAGGTCTGTGGAAAACTACTCACGCTTCATCGGAAGGGCAATAGATTTGATGTAGAAGCCCTCTGTGATCGAATCCACCTCCGACAGGGTGCCGGAAAAGGTCCCTAGATGGGATCTCACGGGTACAGAAGGTTGCGGTGGCGGAAACATGTTTTCGTGGATGCCTCTGGTGGTTTGGGGATATACGGGAATATATAGACGAAAGAATTAGGTCAGGAGGGCCACGGAGGGCCCACTAGGGTGGGGGCGCCCCCTCCATCCTTGTGGTCGCCTCGTGGATCCTCCGACTTCATCTCCAAGTCTCTTGGTTGTCTTCTGGTCCAAGAAAAATCATCGCGAAGGTTTCATTCCGTTTGGACTCCGTTTGGGAGGGGTATATATAGCCTACACACAAAATCTAACTGTTACACACAGATTCCCAAACTCAGTGAGAACAAATAGTGAAACTCGATCAGACCGATTCAGTTCAAAATGTGAAAGTTAGGCTTTTCGGTGGGACCGACATGATCAACTCAGTGGGACCGATGTGCTAGGGTTAGGGCATAACTTGATCTCGGTGAGACCGATCACACGAACTCGGTGGGACCGATTTTAGTAATAGGCAAACAGAGAGTTGGTCAGGCAAACTCGGTGGGACCGATAGCTCATTTCAGTGAGACCGAAATGTTACAAAATGGAAACAGAGAGTTTGCATTGCGAACTCAGTGGGACCGATCGCTCATTTCGGTTAGACCGAAACATTACGAAGGGAAACAAAGAGTTTGCAATCCCATCTCGGTGAGAGCGAGATCCCTATCGGTGAGACCGAAGTGATTAGGGTTTATGGCAGTGGCTATGTCAAATGAACTCGGTGGCACAGGATAGATCAAATCGGTGGGGCCGAATTTGACTTTAGGTTTAGGACATATGTGGATATGAGAAAGTGGTTGAGGGTTTTTAGAGCATATCACTAAGCATTTTGAGCAAGTAAGCTATTAAGCAACACCTCATCCCCTTTTAATAGTATTGGCTTTTCCTATGGACTCAATGTGATCTTGGATCACTTAAATGAAAATGTAAAGTCTTCAGCTTTTGCCAATATGTGTCCTTAGCATTTTGAGGGGTCCACATCTCTAGTCCATGCCATGCCAATCATTGAACTTTCTGAAATGATCATCTTGAAAGAGTATTAGTCCAATGAGCTATTGTGGTTAAGAATTACCAAAACCACCCAGGGATTAGTTGCACTTTCAATCTTCCCCTTTTTGGTAATTGATGACAACATATAGATCAAATCTTTGACAAATGATAATAAGAATGAAATACATCGTCGATCTGAGAAGTATGTGATAAGCAAGAGCTCCCCCCTAAATTTGTGCATTATTTAAAATTTGCTTTTGAATGCAAATGCACAATCAATTAGGATCATGGGTTACTCTTCCATCTCACATACATCTTGGTGGAGCGCTCAAAATGATAGAAAATGGAATATGCACTCATCACCAAGGCAAAGTGTGAATGATCATACATAAGAGATAGAGAATATTATCATCCAAGCACAAACATTAAAATGATATGATCAAACACATGACCATACAAGTATCTCACACACATAACCATAAAGTATCATCCAAGCAAGCAAGCAAATAAGTAGCAAAAGAGCAAAAAAGAAGCAAAACTCTCTCTCTCTCTCTCTCTCTCTATATATATATATATATATATATATATATATATATATATATATATATATATATATCTTGAAGCCTATGATCTATACACTTTCTCCCCCTTTGGCAAAAAGTTACCAAAAAGCTTGAAAAGGCATAGTGCTATGCGGCTCTCTAAGCTTGATCTTCAGGAGGTGAAGTGGAGAGGAGTCTTGCAACAAATGCTTCTGAAGAGGTTGTAGGCACTGGAGGAGTTGCAACCGGAGGGGCAACTGAAGTTGTGGCTGCAGGAGCTGAAGTTGTAGCTCTAGTGTCTGTCACCGGCACTGCTATAGACCTCTGTCTTTTGGGCACCCTTTGATAAGCATCAGTGGTGGTCTTGTCACTCCTGTCCTCAAGCTCTTCTTGGATCTTCTCCACAGAAGTCTGAATCTCTATCACCTTGACATCCAAGTCATGAAGTTTTGTCTCAAAAATTCTTTCAAGAATCTCTTGATTCTGAGTCAGGGTCGCCAATCCCTTCTCATGTTGGGGAACGTAGTAATTTCAAAAAAAATCCTACGCACACGCAAGATCATGGTGATGCATAGCAACAAGAGGGGAGAGTGTGTCCACGTACCCTCGTAGACCGAAAGCGGAAGCGTTAGCACAACGCGGTTGATGTAGTCATACGTCTTCACGATCCGACCAATCAAGTATCGAACGCACGGCACCTCCGAGTTCAGCACATGTTCAGCCCGATGACGTCCCTCGAACTCCGATCCAGCCGAGCTTCGAGGGAGAGTTCTGTCAGCACGACGGCGTGGTGAAGATGATGATGCTCTACAGACGCGGGGCTTCGCCTAAGCACCGCTACGATATTATCGAGGTGGAATATGGTGAAGGGGGGCACCGCACACGGCTAATAGATCTCAAGGATCAATTGTTGTGTCTAGAGGTGCCCCCTGCCCCTGTATATAAAGGAACAAGGGGGAGGGAGTGGCCGGCCAGGAGGGGGCGTGCCAGGAGGAGTCCTACTCCCACCGGGAGTAGGACTCCCTCCTTTCCTTGTCCAAGTAGGAGAGGGGGAGGAAGGGGAGAGATGAGAGGAAGAAAAGGGGGGCACCGCCCCCTCTCCTTGTCCTATTCGGACTAGAGGGGGAGGGGGTGCGCGGCCTGCCCTGACCGCCCCTCCTCTGCTCCACTTTGGGCCCATGAGGCCCATTAACCCCCCGGGGGGTTCCGGTAACCCCTCGGTACTCCGGTATACATCTGATAACCCCCGGAACCATTCCGGTGTCCGAATATAGTTGTCCAATATATCTATCTTCATGTCTCGACCATTTCAAGACTCCTCGTCATGTCCGTGATCACATCCGGGACTCCGAACTATCTTCGGTACATCAAAACATATAAACTCATAGTATAATCGTCATCTAACTTTAAGCGTGCGGACCCTACGGATTCGAGAACTATGTAGACATGACCGAGACACGTCTCCAGTCAATAATCAATAGCGGAACCTGGATGCTCATATTGGCTCCCACATATTCTATGAAGATCTTTATTGGTCAAACTGCATAACAACATACGTTGTTCCCTTTGTCATCGGTATGTTACTTGCCCGAGATTTGATAGTCGGTATCTCAATACCTAGTTCAATCTCGTTACCGGCAGGTCTCTTTACTCGTTACGTAATGCATCATCCCGTAACTAACTCATTAGCTACATTGCTTGCAAGGCTTATAGTGATGTGCATTGCTGAGAGGGCCCAGAGATACCTCTCCGACAATCGGAGTGACAAATCCTAATCTCGAAATACGCCAACTCAACATGTACCTTCGGAGACACCTGTAGAGCTCCTTTATAAACACCCAGTTACGTTGTGACATTTGGTAGCACACAAAGTGTTCCTCCGGTAAACGGGAGTTGCATAATCTCATAGTTGTAGGAGCATGTATAAGTCATGAAGAACACAATAGCAACATATTAAACAATCAAGCGCGAAGCTAACGGAATGGGTCAAGTCAATCACATCATTCTCCAAATGATGTGATCCCATTAATCAAATGACAACTCATGTCTATGGTCAGGAAACACAACCATCTTTGATCAACGAGCTAGTCAAGTAGAGGCATACTAGTGACACTATGTTTGTCTATGTATTCACACATGTATTATGTTTCCGGTTAATACAATTCTAGAATGAATAATAAACTTTTATCATGATATAAGGAAATAAATAATAAATTTATTATTGCCTCTAGCGCATATTTCCTTCAGTCTCCCACTTGTACTAGAGTCAATAATCTAGATTACACAGTAATGATTCTAACACCCATGGAGCCTTGGTGCTGATCATGTTTTGCTCGTGGAAGAGGCTTAGTCAACGGGTCTGCAACATTCAGATCCGTATGTATCTTGCAAATCTCTATGTCTCCCACCTGGACTTGGTCCCGGATGGAATTGAAGCGTCTCTTGATGTGCTTGGCCCTCTTGTGAAATCTAGATTCCTTTGCCAAGGCAATTGCACCAGTATTGTCACAGAAGATTTTCATTGGTCCCGATGCACTAGGTATGACACCTAGATCAGATATGAATTCCTTCATACAGACTCCTTCATTTGCTGCTTCCGAAGCAGCTATGTACTTTGCTTTGCATGTAGATCCCGCCATGACGCTTTGTTTAGAACTGCACCAACTGACAACTCCACCGTTCAATATAAACACGTATCCGGTTTGCGATTTAGAATCATCCGGATCAGTGTCAAAGCTTGCATCACCATAACCATTTATGACTAGCTCTTTGTCACCTCCATAAACGAGAAACATATCCTTAGTCCTTTTCAGGTATTTCAGGATATTCTTGACTGTTGTCCAGTGATCCACTCCTGAATTACTTTGGTACCTCCCTGCTAAACTTATTTCTAAGCATACATCAGGTTTGGTACATAGCATTGCATACATGATAGAGCCTATGGCTGAAGCATAGGGAACATCTTTCATTTTCTCTCTATCTTCTATTGTGGTCGGGCATTGAGTCTGACTCAACTTCACACCTTGTAATATAGGCAAGAACCCTTTCTTTGCTTGATCCATTTTGAACTTTTTCAAAACTTTATCAAGGTATGTGCTTTGTGAAAGTCCAATTAAGCGTCTTGATCTATCTCTATAGATCTTGATGACTAATATGTAAGCAGCTTCACTGAGGTCTTTCATTGAAAAACTTTTATTCAAGTATCCTTTTATGCTATCCACAAATTCTATATCATTTCCAGTCAACAATATGTCGTCTACATATAATATCAGAAATGCTACAGAGCTCCCACTCACTTTCTTGTAAATACAGGCTTCTCCAAAAGTCTGTATAAAACCATATGCTTTGATCACACTATCAAAGCATTTATTCCAACTCCGAGAGGCTTGCACCAGTCCATAAATGGATCGCTGGAGCTTGCACACTTTGTTAGCACCTTTTGGATCGACAAAACCTTCTGGTTGCATCATATACAACTCTTCTTCCAGAAATCCATTCAGGAATGCAGTTTTGATATCCATTTGCCATATTTCATAATCATAAAATACGGCAATTGCTAACATGATTCGGACAGACTTAAGCATCGCTAGGGTGAGAAAGTCTCATCGTATTCAACTCCTTGAACTTGTCGAAAACCTTTCGCAACAAGTCGAGCTTTGTAGACAGTGACATTACCATCAACGTCAGTCTTCTTCTTGAAAATTCATTTATTCTCAATGGCTTGCTGATACGTCTCCAATGTATCTACTTTTCCAAACACTTTTGCCCTTGTTTTGGACTCTAACCTGCATGATTTGAATGAAGCTAACCCGGACTGACGCTATTTTCAGCAGAACTGGCATGATGTTATTTTATGTGTAGAAAAGAAAAGTTCTCGGAATGTCCTAAAAATCCACGGAGGCACTTTTTGGAATTAATAAGAATTTCTGGGTGAAAGAAATACACCAGGGGGCCCAGGGCCTGTCCACGAGACAGGGGGCGCCCCCCCCCCTGTAGGGCGCGCCCCCTATCTCGTGGGCCCCCTGGACCTCCACCGACCTCAACTCCAACTCCATATATTCACGTTCGGGGAGAAAAAAATCAGAGAGAAAGTTTCATCGCATTTTACTGTTGGAAATATGCCCTAGAGGCAATAATAAAAGTATTATTATTATATTTCCTTGTTCATGATAATTGTCTTTTATTCATGCTATAACTGTATTATCCGGAAATCGTAATACATGTGTGAATACATAGACCACAATCTGTCCCTGGTGAGCCTCTAGTTGACTAGCTCGTTGTGATCAACAGATAGTCATGGTTTCCTGGCTATGGACATTGGATGTCGTTGATAACGGGATCACATCATTAGGAGAATGATGTGATGGACAAGACCCAATCCTAAGCCTAGCACAAAGATCGTGTAGTTCGTATGCTAAAGCTTTTCTAATGTCAAGTATCTTTTCCTTAGACCATGAGATTGTGCAACTCCCGGATACCGTAGGAATGCTTTGGGTGTACCAAACGTCACAACGTAACTGGGTGGCTACAAAGGTGCATTACAGGTATCTCCAAAAGTGTCTGTTGGGTTGGCACGAATCGAGACTGGGATTTGTCACTCCGTGTAAACGGAGAGGTATCTCTGGGCCCACTCGGTAGGACATCATCATAATGTGCACAATGTGATCAAGGAGTTGATCACGGGATGATGTGTTACGGAACGAGTAAAGAGACTTGCCTGTAACGAGATTGAACAAGGTATCGGGATACCGACGATCGAATCTCGGGCAAGTATCGTACCGCTAGACAAAGGGAATTGTATACGGGATTGATTAAGTCCTTGACATCGTGGTTCATCCAATGAGATCATCGTGGAACATGTGGGAGCCAACATGGGTATCCAGATCCCGCTGTTGGTTATTGATCGGAGAGTCATCTCGGTCATGTCTGCATGTCTCCCGAACCCGTAGGGTCTACACACTTAAGGTTCGATGACGCTAGGGTTGTAAAGGAAGTTTGTATGTGGTTACCGAATGTTGTTCGGAGTCCCGGATGAGATCCCGGACGTCACGAGGAGTTCTGGAATGGTCCGGAGGTAAAGATTTATATATAGGAAGTCCTGTTTCGGCCATCGGGACAAGTTTCGGGGTCATCGGTATTGTACCGGGACCACCGGAAGGGTCCCGGGGGCCCACCGGGTGGGGCCACCTGCCCCGGGGGGCCACATGGGCTGTAGGGGGTGCGCCTTGGCCTACATGGGCCAAGGTCACCAGCCCCTAGAGGCCCATGCGCCAAGAGTGGAGGAAAAGGGGAGAGTCCTAAAGGGGGAAGGCACCTCCGAGGTGCCTTGGGGAGGATGGACTCCTCCCCCCTTCTTAGCCGCACCCCTTCCTTGGAGGAAGGGGCAAGGCTGCGCCTCCCCCCTCTCCCTTGCCCCTATATATAGTGGAGGGGAGGGAGGGCATCCATACCTGAAGCCCTGGCGCCTCCCTCCCTCCCGTGACACCTCCTCCTCTCCCGAAGGTGCTTGGCGAAGCCCTGCAGGATTTCCACGCTCCTCCACCACCACCATGCCGTTGTGCTGCTGTTGGATGGAGTCTTCCTCAACCTCTCCCTCTCTCCTTGCTGGATCAAGGCGTGGAAGACATCGTCGAGCTGTACGTGTGTTGAACGCAGAGGTGCCATCCGTTCGGCACTAGGATCATCGGTGATTTGAATCACGACGAGTACGACTCCATCAACCCCGTTCTCTTGAACGCTTCCGCTTAGCGATCTACAAGGGTATGTAGATGCACTCTCCTTCCCTTCGTTGCTGGTTTCTCCATAGATAGATCTTGGTGATACGTAGGAAAATTTTGAATTTCTGCTACGTTCCCCAACAGTGGCATCATGAGCTAGGTCTATTGCGTAGATTCTTTGCACGAGTAGAACACAAAGTAGTTGTGGGCGTTGATTTTGTTCAATATGCTTGCCGTTACTAGTCTTATCTTGATTCGGCGGCATTGTGGGATGAAGCGGCCCGGACCAACCTTACACGTACTCTTACGTGAGACCGATTCCACCGACAAACATGCACTAGTTGCATAAGGTGGCTGGCGGGTGTCTGTCTCTCCCACTTTAGTCGGATCGGATTCGATGAAAAGGGTCCTTATGAAGGGTAAATAGCAATTGGCATATCACGTTGTGGTTTATGGGTAGGTAAGAAACGTTCTTGCTAGAAACCCATAGCAGCCACGTAAAACATGCAAACAACAATTAGAGGACGTCTAACTTGTTTTTGCAGGGTATGCTATGTGATGTGATATGGCCAAAAGGATGTGATGAATGATATATGTGATGTATGAGATTGATCATGTTCTTGTAATAGGAATCACGACTTGCATGTCGATGAGTATGACAACCGGCAGGAGCCATAGGAGTTGTCTTTCTTTATTGTATGACCTGCGTGTCATTGAACAACGCCATGTAATTACTTTACTTTATTGCTAACTGGTAACCATAGTAGTAGAAGTAATAGTTGGCGAGACAACTTCATGAAGACACGACGATGGAGATCATGATGATGGAGATCATGGTGTCATGCCGGTGACGATGATGATCATGGAGCCCCGAAGATGGAGATCAAAAGGAGCAAAATGATATTGGCCATATCATGTCACTATTTGATTGCATGTGATGTTTATCTTGTTTATGCATCTTGTTTACTTAGAACGACGGTAGTAAATAAGATGATCCCTTACAACAATTTCAAGAAGTGTTCTCCCCTAACTGTGCACCGTTGCTACAGTTCGTCGTTTCGAAGCACCACGTGATGATCGGGTGTGATAGATTCTTACATTCACATACAACAGGTGTAAGACATATTTACACATGCAAAACACTTAGGGTTAACTTGACGAGCCTAGCATGTACAGACATGGCCTCGGAACACGGAGACCGAAAGGTCGAGCATGAGTCGTATAGTAGATACGATCAACATGAAGATGTTCACCGATGATGACTAGTCCGTCTCACGTGATGATCGGACACGGCCTAGTTTGACTCGGATCATGTGATCACTTAGATGACCAGAGGGATGTCTATCTGAGTGGGAGTTCATAAGATGAACTTAATTATCTTGAACATAGTCAAAAGGTCTTCGCAAATTATGTCGTAGCTCGCGCTTCAGTTCTACTATTTAGATATGCTCCTAGAGAAAAATTTAGTTGAAAGTTAATAGTAGCAATTATGCGGACTAGGTCCGTAAACTGAGGATTGTCCTCATTGCTTCATAGAAGGCTTATGTCCTTAATGCACCGCTCAGTGTGCTGAACCCCAAACGTTGTTTGTGGATGTTGTGAACATCGGACATACACGTTTTGATAACTACGTGATAGTTCAGTTAAACGGTTTAAGTAGAGGCACCAAAGACGTTTTCAAAACGTCGCGAAACATATGAGATGTTTTGAGGGCTGAAATTGGGATTTCTGGCTCGTGCCCACGTCAAGAGGTATAAGACCTCCGACGATTTTCTTAACCTACAAACTAAGGGAGAAAAGCTCAATTGTTGAGCCTGTGCTCAGATTGTCTGAGTACAACAATCATTTGAATCGAGTGGGAGTTGATCTTCCAGATGAGATAGTGATGTTTCTCCGAAAGTCATTGCCACCAAGCTGCTAGAGCTTCATGATGAACTATAATATATCAGGGACATATATGATGATCCTTGAGATATTCGCGATGTTTGACACCACAAAAGTAGAAATCAAGAAGGAGCATCAATTTTTGATGGTTAGTGAAACCACTAGTTTCAAGAAGGGCAAGGGCAAGAAGGGATACTTCATGAAACGGCAAATCAGCTGCTGCTCTAGTGAAGAAACCCAAGGTTAAACCCAAACCCGAGACTAAGTGCTTCTGTAATAAGGGGAACAACCACTGGAGCAGAATTACCTTAGATACTTGGTAGATGAGAAGGCTGGCAAGGTCGATAGAAGTATATTGGATATACATTGTGTTAATGTGTACTTTACTAGTACTCCTAGTAGCACCAGGGTATTAGATACCGGTTCGGTTGCTAAGTGTTAGTAACTCGAAACAAAAGGCTACGGAATAAACGGAGACTAGCTAAAGGTGAGCTGGCGATATGTGTTGGAAGTTTTTCCAAGCTTGATATGATCAAGCATCGCACGCTCCCTCTACCAAAGAGATTGGTGTTAAACCTAAATAATTGTTATTTGGTGTTTGCGTTGAACATAGACATGATTGGATTATGTCTATCGCAATACGGTTATTCATTTAAGGAGAATAACGGTTACTCTGTTTATTTGAATAATACCTTCAATGGTCTTGCACCTAAATTGAATGGTTTATTGAATCTCGTTCGTAGTGATACACATGTTCATGCCAAAAGATAGTAATGATAGTACCACCTACTTGTGGCACTGCCACGTAAGTCATATTGGTATAAAACGCATGAAGAAGCTTCATGTTGATGGATCTTTGGGCTCACTCGTTTTTGAAAGGTTTGAGACATGCGAACCATGTCTATTGGTGTATATGCATGAAGAAACTCCATGCAGATGGACCGTTTGAACTCACTTGATTTTGAATCACTTGAGACATGCAAATCATACCACATGGGCAAGATGACTGAAAGCCTCGGTTTCAGTAAAATGGAACCAGAAAGCAACTTGTTGGAAGTAATACATTTTGATGTGTGCAGTCCAGTGAGTGTTGAGGCATGTGGTTGATATCGTTATGTTCTTACTTCACAAATGATTTGAGTAGATGTTGAGTACATTTACTTGATAAATCACGAGTCTGAATTATTGAAAGGTTCAAGTAATTTCAGGGTGAAGTTGAAAGATCGTCGTGACAAGAGGATAAAAGATCTATGATATGATCATAGAGATGAATATCTGAATTACGAGTTTGGCACAGAATTAAGACATTATGGAAATTGTTTCACAACTAATACAGCCTGGAACACCATAGTGTGATGGTGTGTCCAAACATCATAGTTGCACCCTATTGGATATGGTGCGTACCTTGATGTCTCTTATCAAATTACCACTATCGTTCATGGGTTAGGCATTAGAGACAACCACATTCACTTTAAATAGGGCACCATGCAATTCTGTTGAGATGACACCGTTTGGAGAAACCTAAGTTGTCGTTTCTTAAAGGTTTGGGGCTGCGACGCTTATGTGAAAAAGTTTCAGGTTGATAAGCTCGAACCCAAAGCGGATAAAATGCATCTTCATAGGACACCCAAAAAGTTGGGTATACCTCCTAATTCAGATCCGAAAGCAATAGGGATTGTTTCTTGTATCGGGTCCTTTCTCAAGGAAAAGTTTGTCTCGAAAAGTTGAATGGGAGGATGGTGGAGACTTGATGAGGTTATTGAACCATTACTACAGCTAGTGTGTAGCAGGGCACAGGAAGTTGTTCCTGTGGCACCTACACCAATTGAAGTAGAAGCTTATGATAGTGATCATGAAGCTTCGGATCAAGTCACTACCGAACCTCGTAGGGTCACAAGGATGTGTACTACTTCAGAGTGGTACAATAATCCTGTCTTGAAGGTCATGTTGCTAGACAACAATGAACCTACGAGCTATGGAGAAGCGATGGTGGGCCCAAATTCCAACAAATGTTTAGAAGACATGAAATCCGAGATAGGATCTATGTATCAGAACAAAGCATGGACTTTGGTGGACTTGCCCAATGATCGGAAAGCCATTGGGATAAATGGATCTTTTAAGAAGAAGACGGACGTGGATGGTAATGTCACCATCTATGAAGCTCGACTTGTGGCGAAGAGTTTTTCACAAGTTCAAGGAGTTGACTGCGATGAGATTTTCTCATCCGTAGCGATTCTTAAGTCCGTCGGAATCATGTTATCATAAGCTGCATTTATGAAATCTGGCAGATGGATGTCAAAACGAGTTTCCTTACCAACTTTCTTAAGGAAAGGTTGTATGTGATACAATCAGAAAGGTTTTGTCGATCCTAAGGATGCTAAAAGGTATGCTAGCTCCAGCAATCCTTCCATGGACTGGAGTAAGCATCTCGGAGTTGGAATGTGCGCTTTGATGAGATGATCAAAGATTTTGGGTTTATACAAAGTTTATGAGAAACTTGTATTTCCAAAGAAGTGAGTGGGAGCACTATAGAATTTCTGATGAATATATGTTGTCGACATATCATAGATCAGAAATGACGTAGAATTTCTAGAAAGCATATAGGGTTATTTGAAAGGTGTTTTTCAATAGAAAGCCTGGATTAAGCTACTTGAACATTGAGCATCAAGATCTATAAGGATAGATCAAAAAGCTTAATGGTACTTTCAAATGAGCACATACCTTGACATGATCTTGAAGGTGTTCAAGATGGATCAGTCGAAGAAGGAGTTCTTGCCTGAGTTGTAAGGTATGAAGTTAAGACTTAAAGGTCGACCACGGCAGAATAGAGAGAAAGGACGAAGGTCGTCCCCTATGCTTAAGACGTAGGCTCTACAGTATGCTATGCTGTGTACCGCACCTGAAGTGTGCCTTGCCATGAGTCAGTCAAGGGGTACAAGAGTGATCCAAGAATGGATCACAGGACAACGGTCAAAGTTATCCTTAGTAACTAGTGGACTAAGGAATTTTCTCGATTATGGAGGTGGTAAAAGAGTTCGTCGTAAAGGGTTACGTCGATGCAAGCTTAACACCTATCCGGATAGCTCTGAGTAGAGATACCGGATACGTATAATGGAGCAACAATTTAGAATAGCTCCAAGTAGAACAGTTATTTGGAATAGCTCCAAATAGAATGTGGTAGCTACATCTAGGAGATGACATAGAGATTTGTAAAGCACACACGGATCTGAAAGGTTTAGACCCGTTGACTATATCATCTCTCACAAGCATAACATGATCAAACCCAGAACTCATCGAGTGTTAATCACATGGTAATGTGAACTAGATTATTGACTCTAGTAAACTCTTTGGGTGTTAGTCACATGGGGATGTGACCTTGAGTGTTAATCACATATCGATGTGAACTAGATTATTGACTCTAGTGCAAGTGGGAGACTATTGGAAATATGCCCTAGAGGCAATAATAAAAGTATTATTATTATATTTCCTTGTTCATGATAATTGTCTTTTATTCATGCTATAACTGTATTATCCGGAAATCGTAATACACGTGTGAATACATAGACCACAATCTGTCCCTGGTGAGCCTCTAGTTGACTAGCTCGTTGTGATCAACAGATAGTCATGGTTTCCTGGCTATGGACATTGGATGTCGTTGATAACGGGATCACATCATTAGGAGAATGATGTGATGGACAAGACCCAATCCTAAGCCTAGCACAAAGATCGTGTAGTTCGTATGCTAAAGCTTTTCTAATGTCAAGTATCTTTTCCTTAGACCATGAGATTGTGCAACTCCCGGATACGGTAGGAATGCTTTGGGTGTACCAAAAGTCACAACGTAACTGGGTGGCTATAAAGGTGCATTACAGGTATCTCCGAAAGTGTCTGTTGGGTTGGCACGAATCGAGATTGGGATTTGTCACCCCGTGTAAACGGAGAGGTATCTCTGGGCCCACTCGGTAGGGCATCATCATAATGTGCACAATGTGATCAAGGAGTTGATCACGGGATGATGTGTTACGGAACGAGTAAAGAGACTTGCCTGTAACGAGATTGAACAAGGTATCGGGATACCGACGATCGAATCTCGGGCAAGTATCGTACCGCTAGACAAAGGGAATTGTATACGGGATTGATTAAGTCCTTGACATCGTGGTTCATCCGATGAGATCATCGTGGAACATGTGGGAGACAACATGGGTATCCAGATCCCGCTGTTGGTTATTGACCGGAGAGTCATCTCGGTCATGTCTGCATGTCTCCCGAACCCGTAGGGTCTACACACTTAAGGTTCGATGACGCTAGGGTTGTAAAGGAAGTTTGTATGTGGTTACCGAATGTTGTTCGGAGTCCCGGATGAGATCCCGGACGTCACGAGGAGTTCCGGAATGGTCCGGAGGTAAAGATTTATATATAGGAAGTCCTGTTTCGGCCATCGGGACAAGTTTCGGGGTCATCGGTATTGTACCGGGACCACCAGAAGGGTCCCGAGGGCCCACCGGGTGGGGCCACCTGCCCCGGGGGGCCACATGGTCTGTAGGGGGTGCGCCTTGGCCTACATGGGCCAAGGGCACCAGCCCCTAGAGGCCCATGCGCCAAGAGTGGAGGAAAAGGGGAGAGTCCTAAAGGGGGAAGGCACCTCCGTGGTGCCTTGGGGAGGATGGACTCCTCCCCCCTTCTTAGCCGCACCCCTTCCTTGGAGGAAGGGGTAAGGCTGCGCCTCCCCCCTCTCCCTTGCCCCTATATATAGTGGAGGGGAGGGAGGGCATCCATACCTGAAGCCCTGGCGCCTCCCTCCCTCCCGTGACACCTCCTCCTCTCCCGCAGGTGCTTGGCGAAGCCCTGCAGGATTGCCACGCTCCTCCACCACCACCATGCCGTTGTGTTGCTGTTGGATGGAGTCTTCCTCAACCTCTCCCTCTCTCCTTGCGGGATCAAGGCGTGGGAGACATCGTCGAGCTGTATGTGTGTTGAACGCGGAGGTGCCGTCCGTTCGGCACTAGGATCATCGGTGATTTGAATCACGACGAGTACGACTCCATCAACTCCGTTCTCTTGAACGCTTCCGCTTAGCGATCTACAAGGGTATGTAGATGCACTCTCCTTCCCCTTGTTGCTCGTTTCTCCATAGATAGATCTTGGTGATACGTAGGAAAATTTTGAATTTCTGCTACGTTCCCCAACATTTACGACACGGAGCCGCCGCCAAGCCCTAATCTCTCTCGAGAGGGCTGATCTGGAGTCCGTTCGGGGCTCCGGAGAGGGGGATTCATCGCCGTCGTCATCATCAACCATCCTTCATCACCAATTTCATGATGCTCACCGTCGTGCATGAGTAATTTCATCGTAGGCTTGCTGGACGGTGATGGGTTGGATGAGATTTACCATGTAATCAAGTTAGTTTTGTTAGGGTTTGATCCCTAGTATCCACTATGTTCTTAGATTGATGTTGCTATGACTTTGCTATGCTTAATGCTTGTCACTAGGGCCCGAGTGCCATGATTTCAGATCTGAACCTATTATGTTTTCATGAATATATGTGTGTTCTTGATCCTATCTTGCAAGTCTATAGTCACGTATTATGTGTTATGATCCGACAACCCCGAAGTGACAATAATCGGGATACTTCTTGGTGATGACCGTAGTTTGAGGAGTTCATGTATTCATTATGTGCTAATGCTTTGTTTTTGTTCTCTATTAAAAGGAGGCCTTAATATCCTTTAGTTTCCGCTAGGACCCCGCTGCCACGGGAGGGTAGGACAAAAGATATCATGCAAGTTCTTTTCCATAAGCACGTATGACTATCTACGGAATACATGCCTACATTACATTGATGAACTGGAGCTAGTTCTGTGTCACCCTATATTATAACTATTACATGAGGAATCGCATCCGGCATAATTATCCATCACTGATCCATTGCCTATGAGCTTTTCGCATATTGTTCTTCGCTTATTTACTTTTCCGTTGCTACTGTTACAACTACTACAAAAACCCAAAAACATTTATCTTTACTTTTGCTACCGTTACCTTTATTATCATATTACTTTGCTACTAAATACTTTGCTGTAGATACTAAGTTATCCAGGTGTGGTTGAATTGACAACTCAACTGCTAATACTCAAGAATATTCTTTGGCTCCCCTTGTGTCGAATCAATAAATTTGGGTTGAATACTTTACCCTCGAAAGCTGTTGCGATCCCCTACACTTGTGGGTTATCAAGACTAATTTCTGGCACCGTTGCCAGGGAGCATCGCTCTATTCACTGTCACTTGGGATTTATATCTGTTGATCACTATGAAGAACTTGAAAGACGACCGAACTATTATTTTGCCCTCAACTACGAGGGGAGGTAAGGAACTGCCATCTAGCTCTGCACTAGATTCTCCTTCCGTTATTAGTAAGCTTGCGACACCTAAACCTGCTACTGCTATGAATTCTCATATGTTGCATGTTATTGATGATGCCACTTCTGCTATGCGTGATGAAACTACTTTTGTGCGTGATACTACTTTGCCATTAGGTGAATTTCTTGATGAACAACTTGCTAGAGTTAGGGGGAATGAAATTATTGAAGATGCTATTATTGATGATAGTGATGATGAAAATTCTCCCAATGATTATGTATTGCCTGTTGTTCCTGGGGGTTATGTTATGAATGAAGAAGTTGCTAGAGTTATCTTTGCTTGCAATGATAGATATGATCTTAAGAAATTATTAGCTAAATGGAAGCAGCAGTCTCTTAATGCTAGAATGAAACCCGACCCTGCTTTTGCTACTTCACCTATCTGTGTTACTGATAAGGATTATGAATTCTTTGTTGATCCTGAGATTATTACTTTAGTTGAATCTAATCCTTTTTATGGCTTTGAATCTGAAACTGTTGTGGCACATCTTACCAACTTGAATGATATAGCTACCCTATTTAGTAATGATGAGAAGTCTCGCTATTATTATATCCTTAAGATATTTCCGTTCTCATTAAAGGGTGATGCTAAGACTTGGTACAATTACCTTGCTCCTGGTTGTGTGCGTAGTCCGCAGGATATGATTTATTACTTCTCTGCTAAATATTTCCCTGCTCATAAGAAACAAGCTGCCTTGCGGGAAATATATAATTTTGTGCAAATCAAAGAAGAGAGTCTCCCACAAGCTTGGGGAAGGCTTCTCCGGTTACTTAATGCTTTGCCTGATCACCCTCTCAAGAAAAATGAAATACTTGATATCTTTTATAATGGACTAACCGATGCTTCCAAGGACTACTTGGATAGTTGTGCTGGTTGTGTTTTCAGGGAAAGAACAGTCGACGAAGCTGAAATATCATTGAATAATATGTTGACTAATGAAAATAATTGGACTCTTCCTGAGCCAATTCCTGAGGCAATTCCTGAACCAATTGAGCCAACTCCTGAGCCTATTCCTAAACCCACTCCGAAGAAGAGAGGTGTTTTATTTCTCAGTCCTGAAGATATGCAAGAGGCAAAGAAATCAATGAAAGAAAAAGGTATTAAAGCTGAAGATGTTAAGAATTTACCTCCTATCGAAGAAATACATGGTCTTAATATACCGCCTATTGAAGAACCATATTGTCTTGATAACCCGACACAGGTAGTAAAGGTAAATTCTCTCTATAGATATGATAAAGTTGAAATACCCTCTACTAAATTTCATAGCCCTTGCTTAGATGAATTTGATGACTTTATGGCTAGACAAGAAAGTTTTAATGCTTATGTTCATAGAGAGTTAAAGAATAATGTTTTCGAGATAGGACGAGTAAGTGATAATCTGGCTAGAGTTAAAGATGAACTCAAACTCGTTAGCAAATATGCTTCTATGGTTGCTACTCAAGCTGAGCAAGTACTCAAAGCTCAAAATGATTTGCTTGATGAATTAAATAATAAAAATGACTTTTCTGTTAGAGTGGCTACTAGAACTGGTAGAATGACTCAGAAACCTTTGTATCCTGAAGGGCCACCCTAAGAGAATCGAGCAAGATTCTCAAAGAAATAATTTAGAGGCACCAAGTTCTTCTAAAAGAAGAAGAAGAAAAACGATAGGACTTTGCATGCTTCTAGTGAACCTACTCTAGACACACATGAGAATCCCAACGATATTTCTATTTCTAATGCTGAAACACAATCAGGTGATGAACATGAACCTAGTGATAATGTTAATGATAATGTTCATGTTGATGCTCAACCCAGCAAAAACAATGATGTAGAGATTGAACCTGCTGTTGATCTTGATAACCCACAATCAAAGAATCAACGTTATGATAAGAGAGATTTTGTTGCTAGGACGCACGGTAGAGAAAGAGAACCATGGGTTCAGAAACCCATGCCCTTTCCTCCTAAACCATCCAAGACAAAGGATGATGAGGATTTTGAGCGCTTTGCTGAAATGATTAGACCTATTTTCTTACGTATGCGCTTAACTGATATGCTCAAAGTAAACCCTTATGCTAAGTATATGAAGGATATCATTACAAACAAAAGAAAGATACCAGAAGCTGAAATTTCCACCATGCTTTCTAATTACACTTTTAAGGGTGGAGTACCAAAGAAACTTGGAGATCTGGGTGTACCAACTATACCATGCTCTATTAAAAGAAATTATGTTAGAACTGCTTTATGTGATCTTGGAGCTGGTGTTAGTGTTATGCCTCTCTCTTTATATCGTAGACTTGAATTGAATAAGTTGACACCTACTAAAATATCTTTGCAAATGGCTGATAAATCAACTGCTATACCTGTCGGTATTTGTGAGGATGTGCCTGTTGTGGTTGCAAATGTCACTATCTTAATGGACTTTGTTATTCTTGATATTCCTGAGGACGATAGTATGTCTATTATCCTTGGTAGACCTTTTCTTAATACTGCAGGGGCTGTTATTGATTGCATCAAAGGCAATGTCACTTTTCATGTTAATGGTAATGAGCATACGGTACACTTTCCGAGGAAACAATCTCAAGTTCATAGCATCAATTCTATTGGAAAAGCTCCAACTATTATTATTGGAGGTTTTGAATTTCCTCTCCCTACTATCAAGAAAAAGTATGATATTCTTATTGTTGGGGATTTTCATATCCCCGTTGAGGTAACTTAGTGTTATTCGAGATTTCTCCAGTTCCGTGTTATTCGGAATGAGTTTGTTAACAAGACTTGATCAACCTTGTTAGTGGATTCATTTTGATGATCATGAGATGGATGAAACTAGAAGGCACAACCTTCTATACCCACTTTTTACTTTCTATTATTTAGAATAAATAAAGAAAAAATAGTATTATCCGTCTATTTTCTGAATTATCCATGCATTAAAAAAATATCCCAAAAATAAAAGTGCTCCAAATGCCCTGCAAATTTAGTATGATTTTTTTCTGGAATAGTTGAGGATTTTAGGCACTGAAAGCACTTCAGGAGGGGCAAGCACCAGGCCGAGAGTGGAGGGCCCCCCCATAGGGCACGCCCCCTGTCTCGTGGGCCCCTGGTGGCCCCCCTCCACTTATGCCAGCACCCACACACTTCATCTTCTACCCAAAAAAAATCCCCATCCAGCTCAAGCACGAGTTCTAGCTCGTTTTGCTACGATTTTCGATCTCCTTGATCAAAGCTCCATTCACAAAACTGCTTTGGGAGATTGTTGCTTGGTATGTGACTCCTCCATTGGTCCAATTAGTTTTTGTTATAGTGCTTTATTCATTGCAATTTTTTGCTGCATAGGTGACCATGTTCTTGAGCTTGCATGTTAAATTTTTGAGGTCCCAAGTAATTCTAATGCATGATATAGGCTCTAGGCACTTGTAGGAGTAGTTGCTACCAATCTTGTTTAGTTTTATTCACTTTTATTTTGAAGTTACTAAAATTTCAGAAATTTTCAGAAAAAGAATTATGCTTAGAAGAATGTACCAAGGTGGTTCCTCGGCGAAGAAAGGGCCTAGGATTGCTATACGTGAGCAAGATGTTGAATTGCCGAGGGACGCAGATGTACGAGCTTGTGAGTGGCCATCCGATGATTTTATGGTTGAAGCAGGCTTCAAGGAGGAATTTGACGTGTATGTCCGTAATGCCGAGCTGGAGGACTTCTTACAAGATAAGTGTCCTCAGTACCATCAATTGACTGATTCTTTTGTGCGGAGGTTCAAATATAACTGTGTGCGTAATTCTCCTAGTGTCATATTTGATATTTATGATACATCTTATACCATGGATTTAGAGGATTTCACAACTGCTTGCAGACTCCCACAGTGGGGTAATATTAATGATCCTCACAAATATGAATTTAGAGATTTTCTTGCTAGTATTACTGTGGGAGAATCTAGGGACATAGCACAAGCTACTATAGGGAGCATTCATTTTCCTGCTATACATTATTTTGCTCTCTTTATTGGTAGATGCATTTACGGTAAGGATGAAGAATGTCACATGTGTGTTCCTGATTTGTGTATCCTCAAGAGTGTTGTATTAGGTTATAAAGGTTATAACTTGTGGCAATAGTTGCACGTAGGTTGCAGAATAATTGTAGAAAGGGAAATTTATTTGGAGGAATTTATGCAACCCGTGTGGCTAATTATCTTAATATAGCCTCACGAGAGGGGGATATGATTTTACCTCTTGTTTATTTGGATAAAGAAGCTATGTTCAATCATCAATTTCTTGCGAGGAATGAACAATTCCTCCATTATCGACTAATCTATGACAGATGCAACGTCGTCCCTGTTACTCTTCCTGCTCCCTACCTTTTTGATTATCAGGCAAAAGGAAGATATATTGTCACCAGGGAGGAAACAGTTGAACATGAGAGGGGAGTAGAGGCAGCCCGCCAACACGCTGCTGCTCAGTGGGCGGTTGCCACAGCATCTCAGTACGACCCCAGTTTCACTTATGGATATCAGCCAGGCGGTCCTTGGTACTAGACCAACTTAGGCCAAAAGCCTAAGCTTGGGGGAGTACGTCTTTCTCACCGACTTTACATTCATGTTCACACACTAGTCGTCGGTGCTCATACTCTTTCATTGTATTATCCATGCTAGTTTAAATTTCTTTTTCTAGTTTTATTCTTGTGTGTTTGTTAAACTTTAAGAAAAAACCAAAAAATTAGTTAGTTTAATTTCCATGCTTGTGGTAGAAATTAAAATGGAAACCCAAAAAGATTTCTAGTTCTTCTTCTTACTTGTTGGGAGCTTTCCTATGTAAATAGTTTTTTTCTCTTTTCTTTCTTTTGGGGGTCGAGAAGACTATATTGAAAATGCTTAGTGGCGCTTATTTGCATGATTGTTTATTTAACTTAGAGCCCATATTACCCTATCTTCTCTCTTGAGTTGAATGCTTGCAGATTCCAGCTTAGTCTAATGCACGTGCACTCTTATTATTATACACATCATTCGGTCGTGCAAGTGAAAGGCAATAATGACGACATATGATGGACTTATTGAGATGAGAAAAGCTGGTATGAACACGACCTCTCTTGTTTTTGTAAATATGATGAGTTCATCATTTCTGATTCAGCTTATTATGAAGTAAACATATTTGCAATGACATTTAGAGATTATAGTTGCTTGTGCCATGCTTGATTAGCTATGAGTTATAATGGTTTACCTTGCATGCCAACATGCTATTAGAATGATTATGATGTGGTATGATGGGATGGTATCCTCCTTTGAATGAATTGAGTGACTCGACTTGGCACATGTTCACGCATGTAGTTGAATCAAATCAACATAGCCTTCATGATATTTATGTTCATGGTGGATTATATCCTACTCATGCTTGTATTTGGTGTGAATTAATTTTGATGCATGTTTATGTCTGTTGTCGCTCTCTCAGTTGGTCGCTTCCCAGTCTTTTGCTAGCCTTCACCTGTACTAAGCGGGAATACTGCTTGTGCATCCAAACTCCTTAAACCCCAAAGTTGTTCCATATGAGTCCACTATACCTTCCTATATGCGGTATTTACCTGCCGTTCCAAGTAAATTTGTATGTGCCAAACTCCAAACCTTGAAATGAAATTCTATTTTGTATGCTCGAGCAGCTCATGTTTCAACTAGGGCTGCCTATATCTCCATGCTAGGTGGGTTATTCTCAAGAGGAGTGGACTCTGCTCCTCATTCACGAGAAAGGGCCGGTAACCGGGATGCCCAGTCCCATGATCCAAAAAGATCAAAGCAAATCAAAATAATTAAACAAAACTCCCCCAGGGCTGTTGTTAGTTGGAGGCACTCGTTGTTTCGAGCAAGCCATGGATTGATGCTTGTTGGTGGTTGGGGGAGTATAAACCTTTACCATTCTGTTTGGGAACTGCCTATAATGCATGTAGTATGGAAGATACAACCATCTCATAGTTGTTGCGTTGAGAGCAAAAGTATGCCGCTCAAAATGTTATTCAATCTCTATTTTAAAATCGAGCTCTGGCACCTCTACAAATCCCTGCTTCCCTCTGCGAAGGGCCTATCTATTTACTTTTATGTTGAGTCATCACCCTTCTCATTAAAAGCACCCGTTGGAGAGCACACTGTCATTTGCATTCATTACTATTGGTTTATATTGGGTATGACTTGACTGGATCTCTTTTACCACGAATTACAATGTTTAGTCACTCCTTGATCTGTAAAGGTGCTCTGCATTTATGTTTTGCGGTCTCAGAAAGGGCTAGCGAGATACCATTTTGTTATATCATGTTATGATTGTTTTGAGAGTCATCCGAGTTTTATTATTATGGCTCACTAGCTGATTATGCTATTGATATGAGTAAGTGTGAGACCTAAGTGTTATTGTGAGTATGGTTGGTTCATAATATTTGCTGAAACTTGAATGCTGGCTTTTCATGTTTACAACAACAAGAGCAAACAGAGTTTGTAAAAGTTTTTCTTTATCACTTTCAGTTTATCAACTGAATTGCTTGAGGACAAGCAAAGGTTTAAGCTTGGGGGAGTTGATATGTCTCCACCGTATCTACTTTTCCAAACACTTTTGCCCTTGTTTTGGACTCTAACTTGCATGATTTGAATGAAACTAACCCGGACTAACACTGATTTCAGCAGAACTGCCATGATGTTGTTTTATGTGTAGAAAAGAAAAGTTCTCGGAATGTCCTGAAAATCCATGGAGGCACTTTTTCGAATTAATAAGAATTTCTGTGCGAAAGAAATACACCAGGGGGCCCAGGGCCTATCCACGAGACAAGGGGGCGTGCCCCCCTGCAGGGTGTGCCCCCTATCTTGTGGGCCCCCTGGACCTCCACCGACCTCAACTCCAACTCCATATATTCACGTTCGGGGAGAAAAAAATCAGAGAGAAAGTTTCATCGCGTTTTACGACATGGAGCCGCCGCCAAGCCCTAATGTTTCTAGGGAGGGCTGGTCTGCACTACAAAAAAACACACATCCGTGACATTTTGGGCCGAACGAAATTTTTTTCTGTCATACATATGACACTTCTATGATGATAATTGTTACAAAACCCGGTATCATCATAGATGTGGTGGGCTCCTACTTCTATGACAAAAAATCATGACAGAAAATTGGCTTTTCGTCCTGGGCGAGCCGGAGACGCAGCTGCATGACATTCGTTGGGCCGTCCATGACAGAAAAAACGGCGGTAGAAGCGAGGGGGAGGAAAATTTCGGGGAGTTGCCGGTTACGGTGGGAGGTCGGGGGCCGAGCGATGCGCGTTTCTCTCACACACGTGTGAGGCGTTGGCTCTAACTGAACCCGAGCGAGGTGTTGGCTCTAACTGAACCCGAGCGATTGCACTACAGGCTACGCGTTACTGAACCCGAGCGATCGATCGATGGCTGTTAACAAAACCCGATCGAGCGATTCCTTCCCAAGTGCTGCTAACTGAAGCCGATCGATTGGATGAACAGTGAGCATTGCGGGGGGATTTAGATGAACAGTGAGCAGTGGCGTTGCCTCTGGATGAACAAGACCTCGTGGTGTGGAGGGCTGGATGAACAGTAGACGGTGGAGGGGTGGCCGTGGAAGGGTGGTTGAATAGGACCCCGTGGTGTGGAGGGCTGGATGAACAGTAGATGGTGGAGGGGTGCCCGTGGAGGGGTGGTTGAACAGTAGCTGGTGGAGTAGTGCGCGGTGGAGGCTGGATGAACAGGAGCCCGTGGAGGCTGGAGGAGGTCGACGGTGGAGATGAACAGTATCCCGTGGAGTCCCATTTTGTGGTACGCCACACCCCTCCCGATGAACAGGACCCCCGTTTCGACCGTAGCGCTCCAACACAAGTCCGTTTCGTCCGTTTTGCGGTACGCCACACCCCTCCCGATGAACAAGACCCCCGTTTCGACCATAGGAGGTCCGTTTCATCCGTTTTGCGGTATGCCACACCCCTCCCGATCAACAGGACCCCCGTTTCGACCGTAGGAGGTCCGTTTCCTCCGTTTTGCGGTACGCCAGACCCCTCCCGATGAACAAGATCCCGTTTCGAACGTGGCCGGTCGAACACAAGGCCATTTCCTCCGTTGTGCGGTACGCCAGGCCTCATTTCCCTCGCCTGTTCCGTCCAAGCCCTCCCGATGAACATGACCACGCATTCCGTTCCGACCCAGCCGGTTGGCTCCCACGCGTTCCATTGCCTCCCAATGAACACGACGCATTCATGTTGCCTCCCCATGAACACGATGCATTCCATTGCCTCCCCATGAACACGGCGACGACGCTGTTTCTCCGTTCCGACCCAGCCATGTACACGAGCCCTGGCCGTACGTATGCGCAAGTAGGCGTTCGAGACCCCGCCTGTATGTACACATACGTGGCCGTATTTTCTTTCTTGCACCCTGGCCGCTGTACGTACATGTACATGCTACGTGCGCGCATCTACTACGACACGTGCGCGCCTCTACATCGACCAGTATGTACGTACACGTTCGCGACCAGAATGACAACGCTACGTACGCTTCCACCAGGTGGGTCCCGACTGTCAGGCACTTCCTTGCCTGCAAAGATGTGGCTGGTGGATCCCAGCAGTCAGGGGGGCGAATCATTTTTTTTGCCCAGACGCACTTCCTTGCATGCGAAGATGTAGCTAGTGGGTCCCAGCAGTCAGGGGGGCGAATTGTTTTTTTTTGCCCGGACGCACTTCCTTGCGTGCGAAGGTGTAGCTGGTGGGTCCCAGCAGTCAGGGGGGAAACGTTTTTTTCACGAAATACAATGGCCCATCCGGTGGGTCCCAGCTGTTAGGTGGAGGAATAATTATTTTGCGCTTAATAAGGAGGCACTTCCTTGCGGCCGCCGTGGACCCAGCTGTCAACCTCTCCACGCACAGTACTCTTCCGATGGAAGTCGGTCGTTGACCACATTGATCACGCCGCACCAAGAGCACCACGGTGGTGGACGACGGCGAGGCCTAGGAAGGGGACGACGCGGAGCCGGGGAAGACGCAGCAGTGGATGCCCACGCGAAGAGGAGTACGAGGGTGAGGCTGCCGTCGTCATAGAATAACAGGGGGTGTGGGTGAGTAGAGGGATGGCCTGCCAGCGGTGGGAGTAGTAGGGGACGGTGAGGCCCCCGCAGCATCACAGTCAGCCACGGGAGGCAGGAGCACGCGACACGACCGGCGCTGCTTTGGGCGGCTGGAGCACGAAGACCAGAGGTTGAAGAAGCACTACGACCGTTGGATGGACATCGTACGGTCAGTGGAGCTAGAGTCATTCATATTGACTAAGTTGACAAAGCCCTCCGTCCCCGTAAACTTAGTAGGCCCACAAGTCAGCCTCCCACCAAGGTGAGTCCCAGCTAGCAGGGGGAGTATTCATTTTTTTGTGCGTAATAAGGAGGCATTTCCAGTGGGTCCGAGCTGACAGCGGGGGGAACATTTTTTTCGTGAAATATAGAGACCCTTCTAGTGGGTCCCAGCTATTAGGTGGAGGAATCATTATTTTGCGTGTAATAAGGAGGCATTTTCCGGTGTGGGCCCCTACTGTCAGCCTCTTCCAATGGTTGTTGTTTGTTGACTATGTTGACCTCGTCGCACCGAGAGCACAAACGCGATGGACGAGGGCGAGGCCCAGGAAGAGAACCACCCGGAGCTGGCGAAGCCACCGCAGCGGATGCCCACACTGAGGGGAGAACGAGCACTGACTGGTCGGCTGCGGGGTGAGGCTGACGTCGCCGGAAAATAACAGGATGTGTGGGTGGTTAGAGGGATGGCCTGGCGGCAGCACAGCCAGCCACAGGAGGAGGGAGCAGGCAGTCCCACCGGTGCTGGTTTGGGCGGCTAGAGCAGGAAGATCAGAGATTGAAGAAGCACGGCGGCCGTTGGATGGACATCCAACAGTCACTGCTGTGTGTTTACTAAGTTGACAAAGCCTTGCGTACGCGTCCAAAATTTTTTTAGGACAACGTCATCGTCAACCTAGTAGGCCAAGAAGTCAGCCTCCAAATCTGTGGAAAACAGCATACAAGCCATTAGCCATTATTTTCAATAATTTACAGCCCATTTGCTAATTCTTTAGGATATTTGAAGTCCATATTCTTTTTATTAGCATTACAGACCATATATTCTGGGCACTGCTAAAAAATTCAACGAAATTTTGCACATTTCGGTGGGGTCCGAACTCTTTTAATCACGAAATTTTGAGTCACGTTAAAAATAGTTTTCAAAAAATTATATCAAAATAAAATTCAAAAAACAATTCTCCGCAAAAAAATGAATGAAATTTAGATTTTTTACTAGCAAGATGCCCGTTCGTTGCACGGAACATGAAGATGCATTTGTATGAGTAGTTTATCTTGTGGGAGAAAAGATGATATTTTAATGTAATTGCCAGTTGGCTTTGGTTTTTATAAGAGTAGAGAGTAGAGAAATCCTGAAAAAATGATATTTCAATGCAATTGGCAGTTGGCTTTGGTTTAAAAATTTACAGCCCATTTCTTACAACTTATAGCCCGTTATCTGGGGAAGCCCATTTCTTATCCCTCCTCGTCTTGAAAGATTTGCAGCCCAGCAAGGCTGAGAAAAGCAAGTAGGCCTCGGTTTTGGTATTCTCCAAAAAAAAAGAACTGGGCTAGCCAATTTCAGAAACAAAAAATATATCAACTGGGCTCGTCATGTGCTTAATAAAAGCGTAAGCGTGGGCTAGACGGGCCACAGACCCCGCACAGCGCGCAGTTGAGCTCCGTCTCTGAAACTGAAAAACAACTGGGCGAGCTGCTAGGTCCCTGGTGTTATCCGCTCGTTGTGTAATTTTCTCGTTTATTGACTACATTGACAATGGCGTGGAACCTAGTTGTCAAATAATTAGGAGGAAGTATTTTTTTGGCTTGTAATAACGAGGCACCTGCTTGCGAAATGCAATGACCCTGGTGGGTCCCTACTGTCAGCCTCTCCACGTACAGTCATCTCCTGATTCCTCTTGGTTGTTGACCATGTTGACAACGCCAGACGGCGGCGGGCACAGTGAGCTAACCAAGGCGGAGAACGACGGCAAGGCCTCAGACGGGAACAAACAGCAGCCATGGAAGATGCGGCAGTGTAGTGGCAGGTGGAGGGGAGTACGAGGGCAACAACATGCAAGTCAAGCATACAAATGGTTCAAAAATCCCAAGGATTAATTGTTCATCAAATTTTTAGACAAAACCCAGATTGAACATGATAGTAACATCTAACCCAACCACTCTTTTTTGCAGTCACAAACAAATGGATTGGTCTGATCCATAAAATCAACATCCTGTGCAAAAAAATTTATTTCAGGATGTCTACAACTTATCTATAATACCTAAATAGTTCATCCCCACTATCCTGTTTCTCTTGACATGCAAGCTATCCACATCAACAACCTAGCCACATCAGCGTTTCATTACCCACTTATAGATGGGACCGACCACATATTGACCAGCCTACAAATGGCCACGTTAGCGTTCCACTACCAGCAGGATGACCCACCACTTCTTTAGCACACAACCTATCCACCTCAGCAATTCACTTCTGCACACTAAGGAAAAAAAATCAACAAACTGTGTGATTTAATTTTTATTTTGTACTCATCCATGCCCTGGTCATCGATCGAGTGCCCTTCTCTTCCGCTTCCATAACTGAGAGATGAGCCAGGCAGTTTCCTTCTTCCACGCAAGCGGTTCACTCACAAACCATAAAATCGCACTACCGGCTGCATGTGGCCATTGGGGTCACCGCATCTTTATCCTGTCTCCACTCCTCTCCCGATCCATCCATCCATGTCTCTCCCATCTTTCTCTGCTCAAGCCATCGATTGCATCATGGTGCACTGCGCCTCTGCCCTCACCTTCTGCCGCCCGCCTGCGCCTTGCCGCTAGGTTAGTGGTCACCCACGAACTACCAATGTGCCGCGCCATCGACATACCATTGCAGAGAAGCTGCAGATCCTGGGAGAGCGGCCACACTCTCCCTAGAGAAGTCACTAGTGGTGCAATATTCTTGCATCACTCATGTGGAAGATGGCTGGACGCTGATTTGGCCTTTCTTTTTGGTCTGGTTGGTTCAAAATCAAGCAGGTGAACCTTCCATCCTATTATCTGTTAGTGAGTTTAGCGATTGACATCCTTACTGTTTTGCTTGGTAAAAATCAACAAACAACAGATTGGTCGCCATGGGCGGAGGTAGCCAGGTAGGTGAAGCTACCGGGATGCACAAGCATCAGGTTCGGAAGAAAATATTTGTAGTGATTAGCATCCCTATAGAGAGCGTGTGCAATAGGTAATCCCAATGATAGTGCAGCATGTATACATTTTTTTAGGGAAAAACATGACTTTGTAGGCTGTGATGGTCGGCGGCAGGTCTGATTGCTGGTGGGCAAGGCAGGTCTCGGCTCTGTGGGACGGACTAAAGATCTGCTAGGCTAATTGGAGAAGGTCTCAGCGGTGAAACTGGATGCCTGTCAGGCTAATTGGTATACAATACTAGCACGTTGGTAACCACAAAATCGATTGATTATCTATCTCATAAAGTGGCACGTGTTTGCGTCGATGCTTCTAGTCTTCATACTTAGGCGACGAGTAAGGCAGCAGATGGCCAACACGCCGATGTTGCATCCTGCCCTAAATCATCAAGCACACAAGCATTGGTGCAGTGCCGACCTGGTCAGCTCCACCCACAGACATCACAAAGCAAGAATCTACATTATATTAATACTTATAGTTCAAAATTTATTTTCCGAAGGTGTTTATATACTTACATTGTTTTTCTAATTCCCTCCCCAAACTTTTCGCGAAGTGGAGAATCCGATTTATTTGTTTAGTCTTGGCCAAATACAGGTACATCACACATATCTTCCCAAAAGAAAAGCAACATCACAAAAAAGTCCAACCTCGCACTTATGAATTTCCATAACCATCGAGAAGAAAATAGAAGGTTTAATCCCAGGTTTCATTTTGTTTTTTTCACATGATAATTTGGTATCACATCTGGTTATTTTACATGTTATATGCAGGATTCAAGGTGAATTATTTTGCTACTATCGACTTTCTTTTACATATGGCATTGTGTGAGTGTAATAACTTAGTAAGAACTTGATCGCCCCTTATTTGTTATCATATGGTGTGCGTTTTTTGAATATTATATGCTAAGAATTGTTAAATACCTTATCATTGGGGGGATTGAACTAGATATGTTTGCACCATTGTTAAAGTTTTGCATCAGACTTGATTTTCTCCAACTCGGCCCATGTTGGTTGCCACAGCTCGACTTGCAACAAGTGCATCCACCATGGTAACCGGAAACACCAATACCCAAGAAAAAAACCCGGTGGAGGCGGGGCCTGTGGGTTATAGCTTTGTGGTGATGTTATAGTTGTAGCTTGGAAGTTTTCTTCCCTTGAAAAGAAGCGAAAGTGGTAGCCTGTTATTTTTGTCAAATAACAATGATTTGATAATTGTTTTTTTAATCCTTTTAAGCGGGTCAATTTTCTGAATAAAACACTAATTTTTGGCAATATCTCCCGCAGCAACGCGCGGGGAATCATCTAGTTGTAAATATAAGCCGAGCACGTTTAGAAGCCCATTTGTCCACCTGAAACTTATTTTTTTGCTGTTCAACATGTTCGTCCGTGAGAAATCTCTTGCTGTAAAAATTAAGCCTCATGGACAATAGTAACCTCGCGTTCAACAGGAAGAATGTGACAAAGCTTCTGTTTGCCTGGTTGGATGCATATCGTCCCATCGTTATTGTCCTCAAACGAGTGTCATGAGAACTGAGAAAATCCTTGTGCTTATTACACCAAGGATTGGTTATATGTTTTTCTCCATGTGGTTCTCCCTAAGTAGATATGAAGATTGAAAACAGTTAAGGTCTGAAAAAAGAGTATGTCGAAAGAACGACAGCTGAACAGTTAATTCTATTACAATATATACGGGCTTTCAATGTGCATGAAATCATCACCTCTATGTATAAATTCTCCAGAGATCGAAAGCATCACAGCAAGCCAATAATTATGTCCAGATCAAAACTATACATACTGATATATATGATCTTGACAAAATCCAGCAGCATTGATAGGCTATCAATGCTGCTGGATTTTGTCAAGATCATATATATCAGTATGTATATGGATGAACTCTTCATTGAGCATATAACATAATATTAGTACCCAAAGTGTACTGCAAGATGATATAAAACTTATGCGCACAAATGAAAAATGCAGCATATGATTACAAATGTGTAGATGATAATATACGGTACCTGAAAAAGTGAGGAGCCAAACACCAACTCCTTGTGATTATTAAATGGGTCACGAATTACACCCAAGGTCTCCAGTTTGGGTGAAGAGACGACAGTTATTTCTGAAGGTGTATAACAATTATGAAGGAGCAACCTTTCAAGTGAAGGGGCATCTTCGATGATGAGCTGCTGTCCTTTAAAACAAATTCCAATGCTTTTAAGGTGAGGCGACTTTATTTGGAGACAACTGATACCGATTTCTATTCCCAAAACAATCAGCAAGCGCTCCAGGGCAAGGAAACTAGAGTGGATGATGCTGTGCAGTGAGGCCTCCGACAGATAAAGCACTACAAGCGAAAGTTTTTTTAGCAGTGGGAGTCGAAGCATTTGTACCAGATCGTCTGATAGATGGCTCCAGGCGAAGGTGGCGGTGTGGAGAGAGGAGGAAAACAGCGAGATGGACAACGGTGGTGTGGGCACGAATTTTTGGTATGTTTGTGGTATGAAACTTTCGTGGTAATGGTAGAACTCAAACTGCTGGAGTTTTCCGAATTCAGGGGATGTTAGCCAAGCGTCCACCTTGCTGGCTATGGACAACAGGTAGCTTGTCGGGATGCAGAGGCATTGAATGGGGCTCTGCTGGTGAGAAGAGACGATGGCTCTGATGAGATCAAATTCAGGAAGGACAGATATATGACGACAGTCAAGATTGAGGGGCGCGGTGCGCCATAGAGGGCGCCACTGAGTTGAGAGGACTTGTGTGCGGCAGCAATCCTTGGTGGGGAGAAGCAGGATGATCTCCTCAAGGATGACGCCTGGGAGATTGCTGATGTGGTCCACCGGAGATTCTACCGGTTCCTCAGATCCGGGTGGGGGGGGGGGGGGGCTCGCCGCTTCTCCCCGCGCTACCGGGTGCGGGATCTACAACCAGCGTCACCGCTGGCGGGAGCCTCATCTTCTTCGCTGGGGCCAGCCGACTCCATTTTCCTTGTGGGCGTCGCGCCGAGCTCACGGGTTTGAGTAGAGTAGCCAGAGACGAGCCTAATGGCAGTGCGAGTGGGGAAGAAGGAGGGCCGGGGATTTCTGTAGGAGTGGAAGAAGAGGAGCAGGTGTTTTCTGTACGAGTGAGGAAGAAGGTGAGCGGGGTTTTCTCGATGAGTGAGGAAGATTGGGGAGCAGGGGGAATTGGGTGGGGAGATGGAAGCGGGAGAGCGAGTTGTTTGTGTTTATAAGGCCCGCTGCACTAAATACTCGCTTTTTCCCAAGAACCAGTCTCTTCTTTTGTGTTGCTGCATGACTGGCCATGCATGCAGGATGCATGTGCCCGCCGGCCACTGCATGCGCCTGGTTTGTTACTAGGCCTATTTAATAGGGTGGTTATGGAGTAAATTAAGGAGATTTATTTTCTCTGTGTGCATCCACCAAATTAGAGGACGCGGTACTGGATGCAGACACTCACATTAAACTAACATTCAGAAGAACAAAAGTTCAGCATGTCTATGCCTCTCAATGATTCACCATATTATAACCAATATACAAAGCTGTGAGAAGGTGTGGAAATAAAGAAAATCGGTCGATGCTTCTCTGAGCAAAGGGCCTCCCTGCGCACACATTAATTTCCTAGGCATGCTTGTTTCTTCTCAATGTTGCGAGCACTTTGAGCATGTTGGCAACTACACAGCTAGCTAGGTGCCTCATCTTGCAATTGATGCTGACACATTTGTAGCAAACACATGAGGCAATAGAGATGACTCAACATGGGTCCATATTGTGCAGTTCCCCTGATATCATATTCATTGTCCTGAATCTGAAAAGATAGGAAAACAGTAGCTATACTTAAACTGTGTTGCAAAACAGTAGCACATATCAATAGCTCGGCATGACAAAACACGATCATCTGGACGAAGGGGATACTGACCTGCACGAGGAAGATTACATATAATTTCATAAGTCCTTGGTTGATTTCCACCTTCGGCTGCACTGCTTGCTTGCTCCTCCACACATGACAGGATCGTTCTGCACTGCATTCAGCAAGTCAACGTACGAATAAGCTAATTTCATCTTGCGGTGGTCATTGTACCTAGTTACGAATGTAGGAATACCTGGAGCACCATGAGGTTAGCTGACAGCAGGTAGATGCAGCCATATAAATTTTGTGCGGTGCTACCAAAATTGAGGTTTGTATCCCTTCCCGTTATGAGAATTCTTCTTGAAGTTGGTAGAATGTGACGGCTTGTTCTTTGCATCAAACTTGCCTTTCCCCTGAGATTTGTTCTTGTTGTTTTGGGGCTGGTTGGGCTGGAAGTTCTTCTCGTGTACCATGTGGGCACTAGAAGCTCCCTCGGCGACCCGAGAACGTGTGTCTTTTGCTCTCGCCTTCTCCTCAAAATCAAGAGTGCTAATGAGATCCAAAATAGAAAACTCATGTCTCTTGTTTTTCAGAGAAGTAGCAAAATCGTTCCACGAAGGTGGAAGCTTGGCAATGATGGTCCCAACAACAAATTTGTCCGGCAACACACACTTAAAGTACTCAAGTTCCTTAGAGAGTGGATGTATCTCATGAGTCTGCTGAACAACAGAGCGCTCATCAGTCATCTTGTAGTCATAGAATTGCTCCATGACGTACAACTCGTTGCCAGCACCCGAGGGCCCAAACGTGGCCTCGAGCACAACCCACATGTCTTTGCCGCTATCAAACGACATATATGAATCCACAATGGAATCGTCAAGAACACTCAGCAGGGCGGCTTTGAAGAGGGTATCCATGTTCTGAAAAGCTTCCTGCTGTGTAGGATTAAGATCGCCCTCAGGCTTACCCTTAGTGGCGTCATAGTAGTACATGATCTGAAACCAATATACTGCTCTTGTGCGCCACCTTTTATATTGCACCCCCTTAAAAGTAGGCGGCTTCAAAAGCGCAGCAAAACCACTCGGAGTAAATTGCCTGTGATCAGGTTTTTGAATTGGATTGTTGAATATATGAGCAATTTAGTATGAGATTTAATCCGAATCAGCAGTAAATAGATCATGACGACAATTGCAAACATCAAAGTAATGATGCAGACTAAACCAGGACGACAGAATCACATACTGTACAGCGGGAGTAGAACCGATGTGGTTGATTTTGTCACTCATGTCGTTGATGAAGAGGTTACCGAGGTCGAGGAAGAAGGCTGTCGTTGAGGAAGTCGTTGCTGGCAGCAGTCACAGGAGTGTGCTCCCCAAAAACCTGATCGCCCCTCTCCCGTACATGATCACGAAAGGCGGGGTTCGGAGGACTGCTGTCCCTTCTCACAGTGCACACCGGAAGGAGGGCTGGAGAAGAATTGCATGGTGGCGCTAAGATCTGGAACGGTGCGAAACCATATGATACAGCGGCGGCTAGGGTAGAGCATGTCAGGTTGGTCGTGCTAGTATAATAGTAGGCCTTTGGCCCCCAAACCCCATGTCCAAGTCAATAAAAGCTAAAAAAAGTCAATAATAGCCCCACCAAGGTTTGTCTAAAAAAACAGAGTAATTAAGGCGTCCGTTAGTCCCTTTAGTATAAATACAATATCATTAATAATGGCCCCACCTTTTGTCTCACAAAGTAGAGTATGTTGGAGTACAACCGGCTACACGTTTACAATCCGCTACTCTTCTCTCTCCTCTTCTCTCTCCTTCAACTAAACACAAATACTATATTTAAATCCTTATAGCCTGCTTATGTCATCTAATTGTAGTACTTGCTCTAAAAGTTACTATCCACTATTGGGGAACATAGCAGAAATTCAAAATTTTCTACGCATCACCAAGATAAATCTATGGAGATTCTAGCAACAAGAGAGGGAGAGGATGAGCATCTTCATACTTTTGAAGATCGCTAAGCGGAAGCGTTACAAGAACGCGGATGATGGAGTTGTACTCGCGGCGATTCAAATCGCGGAAGATCCGATCTAGCGCCGAACGGATAGTGCCTCCGCGTTCAACACACGTACAGCCCGGGGACGTCTCCTCCTTCTTGATCCAGCAAGGGGAGAGGATAAGTTGAGGGAGAACTCCGACACATGACGGCATGGTGGTGGTGGAGCTCGTGGTTCTCCAGCAGGGCTTCGCCAAGCACTACAGAGGAGGAGGAGGTGTTGGAGGAGGGAGAGGGCTGAGCCAGGGGAGAGGTGCGGCCGCCCTCCCACCCCTCCACTATATATAGGGGCAAGGGGAGAGGGGGAGGTGCCCTAGGGTTTCCCCTAGGGGGCGGCGGCCAAGCAGATTGGATCTCCCTAGGGAAAATCCTAGGGAGACTTGCCCCCCAAGCCAAGAAGGTGGAGGATTGCCTCCCAAGCTAGGTGGAGGCGCCCCACCTTCTGCTTCAGTGACCGTTCCCCTCATTACAGAAGCACTTATTCTCGGGTTTGGGTTCAAACTTTGGGTTTCTTCACTAGAGCAGCAATTGGTTTGCCGTTTCATGAAGTATCCCTTCTTGCCCTTGCCCTTCTCGAAACAAGTGGTATCACTAACCATCAACAATTGATGCTCCTTCTTGATTTCTACTTTCGCAGTGTCAAACATTGTGAATAGCTCAAGGATCATCATATCTATCCCTGATATGTTATAGTTCATCATGAAGCTCTAGTAGCTTGGTGGCAATGACTTTGGAGAACCATCACTATCTCTTAAGGAAGATTAACTCCCACTCGATTCAAGTGATTGTAGCACTCAGACAATCTGAGCACATGCTCAATGATTGAGCTTTTCTCCCTTAGTTTGCAGGCTTAAGAAACTCGTCAGAGGTCTCATACCTCTTGACGTGGGCACGAGCCTGAAATCCCAATTTCAGCCCTTTGAACATCTCATATGTTCCCCGATGTTTCAAAATCGTCTTCGGCGCCTCAATTCTAAACCGTTTAACATTACTGAACTATCACGTAGTCATCAAAACGTGTATGTCAGATGTTCGCAACATCCATAGACGACGTTTGAGGTTCAGCACACCGAGCGGTGCATTAAGGACATAAGCCTTCTGCGTAGCAACGAGGACAATCCTCAGTTTACGGACCTAGTCCGCATAATTGCTACTATCAACTTTCAACTAAATTTTCTCTAGGAACATATCTAAAACAGTAGAACTAAAGCGCAAGTTACAACATAATTTGCAAAGACCTTTTGACTATGTTCATGATAATTAAGTTCATCTAATTTAATGAACTCCCACTCAGATGGACATCCCTCTAGTCATCTAAGAGATACATGATCCGAGTCAACTAGGCCGTGTCCGATCATCACGTGAGACGGACTAGTCATCATCGGTGAACATCTTCATGTTGATTGTATCTACTATACGACTCATGTTCGACCTTTCGGTCTCTTGTGTTCCGAGGCCATGTCTGTACATGCTAGGCTCGTCAAGTCAACCTAAGTGTTTTGCATGTGTAAATCTGGCTTACACTCGTTGTATGCGAACGTTAGAATCTATCACACCCGATCATCACGTGCTGCTTCGAAACAATGAACCTTCGCAATGGTGCACAGTTAGGGGGAACACTTTCTTGAAATTTTAGCGAGGGATCATCTTATTTATGCTACCGTTGTTCTAAGCAAATAATATGTAAAAACATGATAAACATCACATGCAATCAAATAGTGACATGATATGGCCAATGTCATTTTGCTCCTTTTGATCTCCATCGTCGGGGCGCCATGATCATCATCGTCACCGGCATGACACCATGATCTCCATCATCGTGTCTTCATGAAGTTGTCTCGCCAACTATTACATCTACTACTATGGCTAACGGTTTAGCAATAAAGTAAAGTAATTACATGGTGTTATTCAATGACATGCAGGTCATACAATAAATTAAGACAACTCCTATGGCTCCTGCCGGTTGTCATACTGATCGACATGCAAGTCGTGATTCCTATTACAAGAACATGATCAATCTCATACATCACATATATATCATTCATCACATCCTTTTGGCCATATCACATCACACGGCATATGCTGCAAGAACAAGTTAGACATCCTCTAATTGTTGTTGCAAGTTTTTTTACGTGGCTGCTATGGGTTTCTAGCAAGAATGTTTCTTACCTATGCCAAGACCACAACGTGATATGCCAATTGCTATTTACCCTTCATAAGGACCCTTTTCATCGAATCCGATCCAACTAAAGTGGGAGAGACAGACACCCGCTAGCCACCTTATGCAACTAGTGCAT